>JAMZAV010000444.1:0-676328 GCA_024449915.1 Sweltsa coloradensis
TTTAATAATTCGTATTGCAATTGCGTAAAAGCTAAATATTTTGAATTCTTGATTCAAAATAAAATCGATAATATTTCTTTTAACATGAGCAGCACACTTTGTGTAAAAGAGGAACTAAACTTAAATTGAGTTCTTTTATTATATTGTTTGTCTAAACGTCGCACCTTTTTAATTCACTTTAATACTGCTTCCATTTCACTGTAAAGGGGAAGGACTATTAATTTTCTAATATTAAAACGACGAAAAATTAAGTGGTTTTAGTAATATTTCAAAATATGCTACGCCAAATCAAAAGTGGTTTTTCCTACTTTCGCAAAAACTATGAATGGTCAATGGACGGAATGGATAATTATTTAAATATGACCATCATTTCGGCTATTAATTATAGAATTAAATAATTTAATTTGTTCTGGAATCAAAAACGATACTGATTATAATATTTGAATACTTTGTGAAGCTGGATATAGTTCTAACGAAACTACTTGGGAGCTGAATATCAATGTCGGTTTTGCTTAGGGTTTTGTCAGATAAAACTAAAAATTAGGTAATTTCTCTTGGTTTTAATATTGGTGGTAGTCCTTACTCTTAAATTTGGTACTGAAATGCAACCACTTGAGTGCTAGCTGACGACCACATAGTGATTAGAATCACTCACTGATCTTGCAATACGCGAACAGTGGACATAGAGAAATGTCTATAACAAACAGAACCACTTGATGGTTTTCAATCAATGTTCAGCCATCCGTATTACCGCTAAGCTGGACATTTACAGGCGTCGAAGTGGTAATATCCAGCCAGCTCTGTGTCCAATGTATTCAATAAAGATTCAGAGGGTTCGATAAAACACCAATGTACACCCGGAGACAAAAGTAAATCGACGACATTTAGTAACATTCCTTACTCGAACCATGCTCGAACAACCCTGCTGCACATTTATTTATTTAAAATAAAAAATAAATAAATACGTATTTAGAGTCTACTCAGTCTTAACTGATTTTCACTGGGGGACATTAACCAAAGCGACCAAGCCAACCCTGTAGGCCCCGAAGCAATCGACGATAATAACTTGGAATTTATTATGTGCCTCGTTGCTAGAACGGGTCTAAAGTCACCGTTTACTAATTCCTAAGACAATAACTGATGGACTTAGGTCCAAATCAGAAGTTTAAAAACTTCTGCCTAGAGCGGGATAATGCATATTGCAACAGGGCTTACAATTGTATGCCCACTAAAATGTAAGTGCAATAATACCATTGTTCTTCATGGGGATTTAGTGATTTCAAAGAATGTTGCCGCTTGACATGTTCTGTAGATGCAAGAAGCACGATTTATGATTGGTGTGCCTTGGTTTCTAATACGTCTGATCGTTGTTACCCATCTACGAAATTAACCTATTGATTTCCAGATTGGACAGGTGAACCAAGTTCTTCTGACAAATCCATTGTCTGATTGCGTGTCACTACACAAACAAGACTTCAGATTGAAATGCGATTTTTGTCATTGCCCTTTATCTAGGACGATACAGATTAATGTTTTGGGTGACTCTTGGCGTTAGGGGGGAAGAGACAAACCCCCTAGAAAGTTTGAATATCCATGTGCCCGGCACCTCCACCATAATGAAGGCTAGAACAAGCGAGGAACAATAACGGTAAGCTTTCCTTCTAGTTTTGGGTATTCCAGTACCCTTAATTGTTAAAAATAATGTTGCCTACGGTAAGAATATGAGTTTGCAGCTATCATTTGTAGTTTTGACAACTTCTATGCCCAGTGTATAACAATGGTGACTAAAACGCTGACGTTACGATCATAGTTGTCGAGTGGGTCGTTCAATTGTGTGCGGTACTTTGCACGTACTTTCTCATTCGTTTCTTGTCACCCGAGCCGAGAGCCTCGCCTAGAGTTGTCCGGAGAGAATAAAGGTTACGCTGACGTGCTGGGAAGTAATCAACGCGACTTCCCAATCGAAACTCTCGCCTCTCACTGATTCGCGTGACGGCCATTGTCAATCCACTGTGGGAGAAACCATTGTGCTAATTCCAAGACGGGAGTTCCACTGGCGTTAACTGTGTCTTCGTCGTACGTACACGCAATCTTAAGAATATTCACAAGACATTCAATGGGACTCGAACGCACGGCGCGTTTCAAGCTGACTTCCCCATTTTACAAAAAAGTTATGATAAATGTATTTGATGTTGTACCATAGATAAATCAAAGTTATGTTGTTAACTGCCTCGCATGTAAACTAATAACAAAACAGTTTGCCAAAAAGAAATACGATGTAATTTTATTTTTTGTTCTGGAAATACGGTTTTTGTTCTATTTCATTTCATTGGGGTGAAAAAAATCCACAACCTACAACTTCTTTCTATTGATCAATGTTACAACATTAAGAAATTTGTCATAATCCATATGAGGACAGTGAACATCTAAAGAACACGCGTCACGGACACGAATCCCGTTGAAAGACTCGTGAATAAGGATAATTAACATCGAAGTGATCTATATGCCCTATCGTTGTCGTGATCTACTAATTACTAGACTGTTAAATGTCAAAAGCAAAGGTACGGAAGTACCAAAAATAGTGATCGAACAACACACAAAAATTAACAGAACTTTCATGATATTTTTGGTGGAGGTGCCGGGTACGGACAAGCTCGTTTTACAAAAGCAGCCCACCTCCCTGAAACTTAGGGTCACCACAAACATAATGTTTCATCCTTGTTGAAAGGCAAAGTAAAAAATACGAATGTTAATTGTGGGTCGTGTTTAGATTTTGTGAACGGACACGCACGACGACGGACTTAAATGAGCGAATATGGGAGCTGAACTTATAATGGTTATTGTGTCTGTACGACTATGTAAAACTTATAAAAAAATGGTGATTTTATACTTAATTCGTTATCTTAAAACCATCATGTTATTTTGACAAAAGTAGGTCACTGTGTAAAATGAACTATTTGCTGTAATGTATACTTTTTTGACATAAAATAATATCACGTTGGTGCTGGACTGAAGGCCAAGTACAGGTGCCTGTGTACGTATCTACGATATTTAATTCATGGCGAACTACAGCAGACTGCTATATTAGAGTAAGCTACAGTGGAGTGCGATAGACGGATACTTGGAGCTGTGCTACAGTGGTAAAGAAAGGATCGAAGAAGCCCACCATGGAAGCGTGCAGCGAATGCCGTATTCACGATTTTTCAGTTGTGGACTACAGACATCTACCAACTGTTAGTCCCATATCTACAGTGGCGGAGTCAGACGTAAACCTACAGCTGTGCTACAGTGGTAAAGAAAGATCGAAGAAGCCACCATGGGAAGCGTGCCACGGGTAGCACGATAGTCCACGATTTGTCAGTTGTGGAACTACAGACATACTACCACTGATCTAGTCCCATATTCTCACGTGGCGGAGTCAGACGGATACTTAGAGCTGTGCTGCAGTGGCGGAGTGCGAGACGACCTACAGCTGTGCTACAGTGCTAAAGAAAGGATCGAAGAAGCCCACCATGGAAGCGTGCCACGAGCACGTAGTCCCGATTGTCAGTTGTGTAACTACAGACTACTACCAACTGATCTAGTCCCATATTCACAGTGGTGGAGTCAGACGGTTTACTTAGAGCTGTGCTACAGTGCAGGTGCCATAAGTAGCATGTTAGCCTACTGTGACAGTTGACGTAACTACTGACATACTACAAACTGATCTAGTGTCGTTAGTCTACAGTGGCTGAGTGTAACTTACAGCTGAGCTACATTTGCGGAGTGTACTTACAGCTGATGCTACAGTTGGCAGAGTGTACTTACAGCTGGCTACAGTGGGGTGGAGTGTAACTTACAACTGAGCTACAGTGGTGGAGTGTACTTACAGCTGGCTACAGTGGCAAAGTGTACTTACAACTGAGCTACAGTGGGGAGGAGTGTACTTACAGCTGAGCTACAGTGGTGGAGTGTACTTACAGCTGAGCTACAGTGGTGGAGTGTAAGGCCTCGTGAGTCGGGGAGTCGAGCCCAGCCCCCGAGCTTGACTGAGACACGTCTACAACCGATGAGCTGGGTGTACTCCTAGGCGAGCTCACGGTGCTCTTGTGCTGACGACAACAGTGATGTTTCTTGTCACACGGTTTCATAGGAGGACTGCTAGACGTTGTCACGTTGATACCCGCTATAGCTTGGGAGACTAGCGACATTCTTACAGCCTGGTTCGACACGGTTACGATCAGTTTAACATGGCAACGTTGTAAACACTTTTATCTTGAATTTATCTGTAGCAATCAAATTTTTTCAACACTTTTCAGAAAAATACCAACAACTTTGTGCAAGCTTGAGTTTCGTTTTAAGCAGATTATGGTGATCCATTTAGTTCTCTATCGAAACACGTTAAGCTCTAGTTTTTTTTTTGTACAAAATAGGCCTATTGAAATTGTTTCTAGCATACACAATCTTGATAAGAGTTTTAGTTGCGTTGTTTACAATAGAGATCGGGCGCTCTAGGAGTCAAATCGGGTTAACCGTGCAAGCTCGTGGATTAAGTGTGAGGGTGCTTTATACCGGCACCAAGCTTCATTTATTTATATTAAACTATTCTCAAAAACACTTATAGATATTCCGCACAAATTTTAAATATTATAATTTTCTATAAAGCTTTTAAAAAATATCTTCGCATGTGAGAGAGTACGCACTAAACCACTACAAAGCACTTTATCCGACGGTGTTTTGTCTAAATCATCTCGCGCCTTATAGTAGGTTGTATCCCGAGCGCGAAGCTGTACGCGAGTGGTGCCTACATTGATCGGTGCTCTGCTTACAGCTGGGCCCAGCCAGTCCGCCATGCAGCCAGCCCGCCCCGCGCCGCCGTCCTCTGTGCACGCGTGCGTGTGCGTGCGTGCGTGTGTGCGTGTGCGTGCGTGCGTGCAGGTCCTCACTAGGATGATGGACACAACTCACCTCACCTGGTATAGTATCCCCCAACACTCCCGGTCAGTCTGATCCACGTGGGTCCCCCGGGACAACGGGGAGGAAACGGGGCCAAAGAAAGAAACCAACACAATAGGGGGCGCTGGGGCTCGAACCACGGACGCCCACTCCAGAGCTAGTGCCACGTCAGCTGGACCACTTTAACAACGTCAGCAGTTTCCAAGAAGTAGGTTATTTGGGCACTACCGGCCGCAAAGCCCTCATAATAGAGAGGGTGGCTTATGACAAAAGAACAAGAAGACAGTACTTGAAACCATAACGATTTGACTCTTGGAACGAGTGAAGAAGACACCAAAGCTATCGAATGTTGCCCGGACTTGTACCTAAAGTGCACTACTATGTTAGTCTGTTTGACTATTGCATTATTTATGTTCTAAAGCATGTTTTTCCTTGAAGTCACTAACTAAGAGTTTTACGTAATAAACTGGACTTTGGAGACCCTAGCGGTGCCTACAAATGAATCTAGAGATGAACACTGGATCCTAACATGCTATTTTATAAACTCTGAAGAACGGCTCAGTAGTCAAGTGTGTTGATATACTCGATGATGTACTTCCGAGCTCCAAGAAGTTGAAAGCAAAGAGAATTAAGATGTTGATCTCCATCCCGTACATGAGAAGTGTGACCACTTTCTGAAGTAAACACTCTTAAAAATAATCCTTGAATTCACGTTGACGAGAGAATGACGCACTACACCCGTATTCTGCTTTCTTAACTTCAATTTATCAACATCAATTAATTGATTTCTTCTTTAATACAAAACACCGATTGTTTGTTTATAAACTATTTGTTTTATTTTGTCCATAATTGCATCACTAGCAAGAAAACATTACTATTTTTATCATCATTATTAATTTCATCAATACCATCTTTCCCGTGCTTATCTATGCCTTTGATTGGCCTAACAGATACCTTTCATTTTCATTCCCTTTCATAGAAAATCTTTATTTTTTTTTATATATAATATATTTTATTTTTTAAACCCGTCTATCCTACTCAGTTATATAAACTGATTTATAAAGGGGGACAACGATGACTTCCGCAGAGTTGTGAAGATTTTTTAAATTCTTAGAACAGTCGTAGTTTTTGCAATAAACATTCATTGTTTTCAAATATAAATAATCATCATTTAAAGGGTCGTTCAGAACTAGAACTAAACGTTGGTCGAGTTTAAACGATATTTAAAATATTTGGGAAAAAATAAAAATTCAAATATTTGGTGGGGTGCCGGGTCCACGGTTTTTACTTTTTATTTTTTATTATTTTCCACAGCGTTGCGTGCACAACCGCTGAGCCAAGTCTGTACATTGCAACGTAGATTAATTTCTGCTAATCCCCACTGGGCTTATCCATGGCTGTACAGTTTGGAAGTGACGGAAACCCTGCTGCATGTTGCTATTCATCTCGAAACACTCGACTGCCGGTGCTTTCTATTGAAAGCCAATACGGCATCGCGTCATTACTGACGGCTTTCTATATAGCACACGATGATTGACGATGGTTTCGGATTAGACTCGATGCATCCGAAGAATTCCACCGACAGAGTGACAGGTTTCAAACATCTCGTCGGATGGAATTCCAGATTTAAAATTATTGGTTCGTAAATGTGACATCCGCCATTTTTTGGATGTCAGGTAAGAGGGTTGCTCAGTCCTACAAGGATTAGATGTAGGGGTTATTTTGGGTCTCGGTGCACTCAAGCCAGTGAAACACATATTGTATATGTATACAGTGGCGTAACGTAATCCCGCGGACAGTAGTAAATCCCAGGTTCAGACAGAAAATATATCAAACGATTCTAAGTTATATTTTAACTTTCTTCCTCGATCCAATCTATGATTATATTTTTTTTTTTTTTGAAATTTTACCTGCCCATAGGGCAAGAAGGCTAATGCAAGGCAAGTGTGGCCCTCTGTAGCCTGACACAGTGATAACAACAGAGTTACAAGTTAAACATTACATACTATGGGGGAGCATAGGGTATGAAACATGCTTCCGTGGCAGCTAAGGTGAAAGAGCTATGTATCTGGTATCAATCGATTCGTATTGATCCATAGAAAAACAATTTCGATGGTGAGAGTCTTGATATTTTGGCTGAGACCGGCCATATCTAAAACAAATGGCCCCCCGCTTTCGAATTTTTAAACTACGTATCTTCGAAAGTATTTAAACCGATTTTCAATTTCAAAGGAAACCATTCGAAAGGAAAATGATAGAAATTTTAATTAATGTAACAAATTTTAAACGAAAATTCCATTTGTTTGAGGTTATGTTACAAAAACTCTAACTTTTTACTTTACACTTTCTCGTTATGGAACGATTTTTTACTAGGTAAAAAGGTTTTACATTTGCTTAAGTTGAAATTTTTGGTAGATTATTTCTATGTGTTTATAATGAATCCATGCATTTAATTTTCTGACAATTATAGCCTGAGTTTTATGTAATTAAAGGGCGATGGCATGTGTAGATGAATATATGCAAACTACTGTGTGATCTTTTGTTTCAAATACTTTTTTGTCGAGGCACAATTGGGGGAAACAATTAGATATTTGGTAAAAATTTCGATTCGTTATCAACCGAACTTAAAAATTTTGAATGGTAAATTTTTAATTTTTTACTGGGGCCCTTTCCCCTGGGCAAAAACAAGATGGCCGCCGTCATTGAACATTTTAACTAAAAACCTTTAAAAGTATTTCGCCGATTTCAATTCAAAAGGGTACCATTGAAAAGGTAATAAAAAGAGCTACAAATGATATATCAAAAATTTTCCCCAGAAATTTTAAATTTTTTTTAAGGTTATGTATGTTTTGAGATTTTTGTTTTTTTTTAACGATTTTTTTCAGAGCACTATAGGTGAAACCACTATGTATGGGGTATCAATCGATTCGTTTTGAACCGTGATTTAACAATTTTGAGGGGAAAAATTTCGATTTTTTTTACTGAGCCTTCCCATGGCAAAAAACAAGAGGGCCCCGCGCCAAGGGAATCTTTTTGACTCGCATATCATTAAAAGTATATATCCGATTTTTAATTTACTATACCGTTAAAAAGGTAATTAAAAGAGAAATAAGTATATATTATCATTTTGTTGAAACATTAATATTTACTGAGGTTATGTTACAAAAACCAAAATTATTTACCACACTCGCCCATCGGTATGGAACTTATTGGCGCATATATTTACATGACAAAAAACGGTTTTTTGAATACGTTTTGCTTGTTTTATCCGTAGCATATCTCTTTATGTATTAAAATGAGTCCTTACTTTTTATGTTCCGACAAATAAAATCCCGAGATAATGTATTTGAAGCGACGGTATGTGTAAATGAATAATATATGCATCGAGTATTTTGATCTTGATGTTTTAAAAAACACATTTCTTAGAGGCACAATAATTGATGAAGGTTTAAATGTATCGGTATCAATCGATTCGTTATGAAACGTACTTTTACAATTTTGATGAGGTACCCGTCGCAAAAGAAACAAGATGGCCGCCGAAAAAACTTTGTAGCTTACATTTTTTTCTAAGATAATTGACAGATTCATTTCAAAGGTACCGTTGGAAAGGTAATTAAAGGAGCAAAAAAGTATAATTTGCAATTACGAAACTTTTATATTTACTTGAGGTTATCTTGTTACTACACTCATTGTTTACAGCTGTTATGGAAAATATAACGTATAATGTATAATTTGTTTACCTTTGTTTTATAGAAAGGGCGACTTGACGCTGTTATTTTGGTACCATAGACAGAAATTAATAAAAGTTCTTCCACCGGGATTGAAAACCCGGGACCAGTTGGGAAAAGTCTGACATTGACAGTTCTAGGTCCCGAGTTCCAAACCCCGGTGGAGGTATTTTTTAAATTTCTTTCTAAATATATAATTTTTTGGGTTTTTTAGAGATGTTTCGTGGCCGAAATGTATGTCATACTGACATACTCTTTCCATCTGGTCCCGGGTTCAATCCCCGGTGGAAGAACTTTTATTAATTTCTGTCTATGGGTACCAAAATAACAGCGTCAAAGTCGCTTACTATAAAACTAAGGTTAAACAAAATATATACATATAAAACGTTTATATTTGTTCCATAACTGCAACAATCGAGTGTAGTAACAAAAATAACCTCAGTAAATAAAAAGTTTTGTAAAAATTGCAAATTTATACTTTTTTTTTGCTCCTTTAATTACCTTTTCCCAAAGGTACCTTTGAAAGGAATCTGTCAATTATCTTAGAAATATGTAAGCTACAAAGTTTTTTCGGCGGCTATCTTGTTTTTTTTTTTCGACGGGTTTCCTCTCAAAATTGTTAAGTAGTTTCATAACGATCGATTGATACCGATCATATCCTTTATCAATTATTGTGCCTCTAAGAAAATGTGTTTAAAAAACAAATCAAGAATCAAAAATACTTTGATGCATATATTATTCATTTACACATACCGTCGCTTCAAATACATTTATCTCGGGATATATTTGTCGGAACATAAAAAAATAAGGACTCATTGAATACATAAAGAATATGCTACGGGTAAACCAAGCCAAACATATTCAAAAAACCGGTTTTTTGTCATGTAAATATATGCGCCATAAGTTCCATACCGATGACGAGTGTGGTAAATAATTTAGGTTTTTGTAACATAACCTCAGTAAATATTAATGTTTCAACAAAATGATAATATATACTTTATTTCTCGTTTAAATAACCTTTTCAACGGTATACGTAAATTAAAAATCGGATATATACTTTTAATGATATGCGAGTCAAAAGATTCATTGGCGCGGCCATCTTGTTTTTTGCCATGGGAAGGCCTCAGTAAAAAAATCGAAATTTTTCCCCATCAAAATTGTTAAATCACGGTTTCAAAAAACGAATCGATTGATACCCCATAAAATAGTTGTTTCACCTATAGTTGCTCTGAAAAATCGTTAAAAATACAAAATCTCAAAACAAACATAACCTTAAAAAAATTTAAACTTTCTGGAAAATTTTTGATAATCATTTGTAGCTCTTTTTATTACCTTTTCATGGTACCTTTAGAATTGAAACGGCGAAATACTTTTTAAATTTTAGTTAAATGTTCAATGACGGCGGCCTCGTTTTTTTTGTCCCGGAAGGTCTCAGTAAAAAAAATCAAAATTTCCCATTCAAAATTGTTTAAGTTCGGTTGTAACGAATCGTTTATACCAAATATCTAATTGTTTCAAACCCAATTGTGCCTCGACAAATGTATTTGAAACATAAAGATCACACAGTAAATAGCATATATTCATCTACACAAAGCATCGCTTCATTACATAAACTCAGGCTATAATTGTCAGAAAATTAAATGCATGGATTCATTATAACACATGAAATAATCACCAAAATGCAACTTAAGCAAATGTAAAACCTTTTTACCTATAATTCGTTTTTTAGAGAAATTTTAAAGTAACAGTAAGTTTTTTTTAACATACCTCAAACAATGGAATTTTTTTGTGAAAATTTGTTACATTATTTAAATTTCATCATTTAAAACCTTCGAATGGTACCATTGAAATGAAATCGGGCAAATACTTACGAAGATACGTAGTTTTTAAATTCGAAAGCGGGCCTCTTTTTTAGATATGGCCGGTCTCAGCCAAAAATCAAGACTCTCACCCCGTTTGTTTATCTATGGATCAAATACGAATCGATTGATACCAATACATAGCTCTTTCACTTTTCGGCCGGAATTACCTATGCTCCCCTACTTACATGAAAAACAACAAAAGAAATGACATTTTATAAATTAGCCCAAATTAAAGGCAAGCCGTATTGAAAAAAATAAAGTTTACTGTTGAAATTTTCTCTATCCGTGGGTATATAATAAAATTACAAATCGTTTTACCTTAAACTTTGGAAAACGGGTTAAGTCCCGCCGCGTTATGGGGTGAGCTTTTTAAAGGTTTTTAGTTTGCGTGGATATCTTTACTTTTGGCAAGTGCTTTGTTTTTTTGCTGCCTACGCATTGAAGGTGAATGTTTCCAAGTTTCTTTTTTTCTTGTCAATTGGTATTATTTACCGTTTAAAAAACTTGTATTAAAAGCTTTAAATTTCTATGGATTCTGGCTAAATTTTTCCACTTTTTCTTTCAAAAGGTAACTACACTAAACCATAACCTTAATGTCCATGTATAATATGAACGTTGTAGCCCCACCCGTTTGGTCAGAATTGGCCCAATGGCACGAAAATACGCACAAAAAATCGAAAAAATCGTAAAAGTACGATATTCATGAGAAATATTTCTTCGATTGTACCCAAAAACGTGGCAAGTCTAAGTTCAGGGGAAAACGAAGGTCGGGGTCAATTTTCATCAAGATCGCATATGCCGTTTGCCCGGTAGAGAGCGAACAAACAGACGAAAAAACAAAAAAAAAAAAAACAACGGAGCTAAATTTTTTGGGGGTCGGTGAAATTGAAGTCTTCGCTTCGCTCATCCAATTACAAATTTTGGCAGTGAACCTTCTCAACAATTTAAAATAAATAATGTAATAATGTTGTTATTCGGTAAGAACGTATTAACAAAATTTGGTATCAAACACGTATTACCACAATGAAAAACAATGCTTTCGTAGCATAAAACCTTTTTGTGCTACAATCATTCATGGGGAAAAACTCTACCATGATTTATTAATACATTTTGAAGTGTCTTTAGACTATTCTTATTTAGTACTAATAGTTGAAAAACATACCTTTTAAAATGGCTAAAAACACATTTCACACAATAAAGAAATTGTTTAACCACACACAGTGTTCCATTGAATAATAATGTGCGACCGGAATATAATAATAACAATAATAATATTATATATTTAAATACAGACAACCAACACAGCTAAAAAAAGGTATGCATTGTTTATCTGCAAAACTGCCTACCGGCAAGAATGCAATACCAGCGTGTTATTATTGTATGTTGTTATTCATTTCGTCGCCCCTGAATTAAGATGCATTTATTCAGAATGTAACGCATTATGAATTTAAAATACGCGCCACACAGCCTGCCGAATAAATTGCGTGTAGGAATAGGTTTACACAACAACGGTATTTTCGCCGACGTGCGTGACAAACGCTAGTCACAAATTGTATAGCTTTGTAAATTGCGAGATATTTTTGACTTCAACAACGTACGTAGAGCGAAACATGGGCAGTTGTATTTGTGCACCAGATGGCAACGATAAACCGAGGTCTTAACATAGGGAAAACATAAAACGCATTGCATAGTATAATAAAACGATCACTTCAACGAAATTAGGTCTCGTTACGTATAACAGTGACGACTTCTAAGAAATAAAGCCCATAATGGCGAAAACATGTTATCTAAGCGCGTGATAACAGAATGCCGTTTGCATAACTACACTATTGTATATTATACGATTGTTATTCTATACGGGATATGATTATACATAAAAGGGGTGTGTAATACACGATCGGGCTATAAATGCAAAACAAAAGTTGTCGCTGTTAAAATGGAGTATATTTTAAAAGTATGTCGCTTCCTTGAATTCTTACGGTTGTTGGATGAGCGTAGCGAGCGTAGAGAGCGAAGCGAAGATTCCATTTCACTACACTGGAGAAAAAAATCCGGAATGTTTTTTTTTTTTTTTTTTCTCTGTATTTTTGTCTGTTTGTCCACACGATTCCGGCTAAACCGATAATCCGATTGCGATGAAATTTTATGGAGGCCTTCGAAATCTCTGAACTTAGAACTGCCACGTTTTTGAGCGCAATCGGGAAATTTTTTCTCATGAAAATCGCAATTTTACGATTTTTTTCGATTTTTAACAAATTTCTTCGACTTATAACACCTACATGCTTTATCCGATTTTAATGATTTTTGCACAGAACCTTTATTTTATGAATTAAGATATTCTTGTGAAATTTGAGCGCAATTGAAAAAATATTTATCATAAAAATCGAAATTTTACAGTTTTTTTTTTAAACAATTCTTTGGCTTATAACACCTACATGCTTTATCCGATTTTAATGATTTTTTCGCAGAACCTTAATTTTATGAATTAATATATTATTGTTAAATTTGAGCGCAATCGAGAAACTATTTCTTATAAAAATCGCAATTTTACGATTTTTTTTAACAATTACGATTAATTAAAAAAAATTAAAAAATTAAGTTAATTTTTAATTTAATTTAATTTAATTTTAAAAAAAATTCAACTTAGTAATGATTTTGCCACAGAACAACAGAAAATTCGCATAACACATGGCAGCTCAATGCACCAATTACGCTCATCCAACAACGCGGCGGGACTTAAGCGTTTTCCTAGTTACCACAACACACACATAACAGTCTCAACTGATTTATATGGAGCGTTTTCGTTTAATGCTAAGAAATAGATAAAATAACAGCGAAACAAGTTTGTAAAATAATAGAAACGCAACAAAATACTTTGACCCGGCACCTCCACCAAAACACATTTTATTTAATTAAAATCAATTCAGATATCTATTTATTTTTCCTGTGTTTTGTTCGGGTTCAAGATGAGCAAGGTAATCGTTGATAATTTTTTAAAACCATTTTTATTTTATTTAATTAATTGAAATTAAATTTATTTATTTAACACATGTCCTTTACAATTCCCAATATGGATAGGACGTCTCCTGAAATGTACTTGATACACTGAACTACTTTACTGAAATACAACTTTACACTTTTATGAAGTGTTAGTTAAATCGTGGAAAAATAATGAATTGCTAAATTAATGTCAATATCATAATCTGAAATACCAACATGGACAGTTTTTGCTCTTCCTCAAACTGAATATTACTAAATACAAGTGATCACGACATTAAAGGTGCACAAAACTCAAATCTCCGCTTTGCTTTCACAAACTTAAAACCCTCTACTGCCTAATTAGCCATCTGGCTGTGAAGCGTATTTCTACGCCAGTGCTGCTGCGGTCTGGCAACAACTTGAACTAAGTCCGACCCAAAACACTCTCTCAAAAACCCTCAACTTTCTATTTACATACATCGTGGGATGAGCGACATTCTCATGAAAACATAATTAAATAATGTTTGCAAGTCCTAACATAAGCTCTTGAGTTCCCCCCGACTGGGAGATTTGTAACACCTGTTGTAACAGCTATACGGCCTCCCCACCGAGCCGACTAAGCCAGAGTAAACAAGAGACCTCGTTTACATACTAGGCTGTCTAAGCCGAGTGTTTCTTAACAATTATCTTTCTCGCTTCAAAACATTGCGGATATCAAGTTACTAGAATATTATACATTCGTGTCTTTCATAATGTATGCAGCTGTGTTACTCAAATGTTTCGAGGAACTACAGTCTCATACAAAAAAACTTCATTTTTTTAGACAGTACATAAAACGTTAACACAGTCATTGAAATTGTGATATGATTGAATTTTGTGATAATTATATTTTAAACATTTCTGGTTTGTATCTGCTGTTTAAACCAAAGCCTTAAACACAAATATATATTTAAGATAAGATTGCGATTAATGCCGTAAACACAAGCTGAATTAACTTTACCTAAGACAAAAGCGAAATAAAACATCATAACGTTGTGAAATTTTAGTAAAGAACGTCCAACAAAATAATTCATTCATCGCTTAGCTACTCTTAACGCGTTTGAAATGTTAAAATAGTAAATTATAATAATACTAATTTAAAATGAGCAGGAGGAACAATTCTGTGTGGAAGTATGATATGTTTTAGGTTATAATTTGTATTGTTTATTCGAGCTTATTGACCCCTTTAATCATACTGGAACATCAACAAGTCAACAATATCAACCATCCGTCTATATGAACCTCGTTGCGATCCTTGCCCTGCAACTAAACCTTTCCACTGGATCACGATCAAAGGGAAGTCAACGCATCTTCTGAGTCACGAGCGTCGCGAAGCTGACTGCGAGTTACTTGCGACGTCGAGTGACTCAAGTTACCCACTTAGGCACGCTCCTCTCGCCAGCATCCTTGGCGTCCAGACCCTTAATAGCCCTCAAGAGGGGAGGGGGACTTGATCACATCCGATCACAGGGGTGGAGGGGGAGGGGGTAACTATTGCAGAGAGATTAGACACGAATACGATACATTATCCCCTTTATATTTGCCAGAAATTGTTACTAGTTCAGATAGCAAGATTCTTGCCTCTTACGTTTATATTTTATGTGTATATTATAAAGTACACGCAAGGTATTTTAACTCATTCAGACCACGTGTCCATTATAATGGACATAACAATTTTGATTTTTTTTTTAATTAGACCTAAAGGTTTTTCAATTTGGCCAACAAAAAATTCAAAATAATTGGGGAATTCAAATTCACATTTTTTTTACCGCATTGCGATAGGACGAATAGTACCGTTTTTAGAGAGGATTGAAAATTGAAATGTGTAAAAACGGGCAAAAAAAGTGTTTTTTGGTTTTTTCCCGGAAATTTAAAATATTAATAGTTTTGCCAGTATTTGAGATACAGAAAATCCAAAATATGCAAAAAATTCCGAAAAAAATCTAGTTTTAGAAATGCACTTCAAATTTACATTTGAACATCAAACGTTGCTTTTATTCGAAATCCAAAATTTCCCATAATTCCTTAAATATTACAATGAAAAATATAAAAAAAATACTAAAAATATCAGAAAAAATCACAAAATGTTAATTTTTAGCTTAAAATATTCTAATAAGTGCCAATTTAATTATGGTCTGAATGAGTTAAACAGAAATTAAAATACTGGCTTCATCGGGGAATGAACTCGGGACCTCTACAACCTAACGAACTGAGCAATGGAGACAACATGAAAATTGCGTCTTATTGTTAGTTTGTTGATATCTGCCCGGGAAGCGATGATCGTGGTTTCAATCACAGTTGGAGTCAGTTTTATAAACTTTATATCTATAAAATAAAATATCTATAAAATAAAAAATAACAGTCGCTTTCTGTGGAATCCAAAACTTATATTATTATAATCACCTATATTTTCAGTTATTTAAATATTCAGCGGGTTAAAAGTTTTAAATGTCTCGCTACCCGTTGATGGCATTTTTATTTATCGCGTTGTTTTGTAGCGGTAGTATTCAACGATTGAAGATATTTTTCTTTCGACGTTTCAGATACCATTTTGTCTTCTTCTCAGGACTTGAAATATTTAATGAATAATTTATTATTTATTTATTATTAAAATATGTTTTTATTTTTTTACTTTTTTAAATGAAATAATGTCTTTGAAACGTCGACAGAAAAATATCATCAATCGTTGAATACCACCGCCACAAAACAACCCGATAAATGAATATGTCATTCTGTGGGTTATTCGAATATGGCATCATGATTAACAAAAACTTTAATGTTCCTCATTACTATTATTGGTTGACTGGAAAATATTGTGACAACCGTATAATAAGCAATAACCTTCGAAAAGTCTCCCGCAAATATATTTTTGTTAAGTTTCCCAGGAGTTCAGAAAGTTGCCCTGAAACCTACTCTCCTCAAATCTGCTAAAGACATCTACTCAAGAAACCGTAGGAACTGTTCAGAACTCTCGCATCAAACTGGGAGAATTTTTCTTACTTATTTTGCCAAGAATGTTTGTTGGCTTCACGCAATAACCCGGAACATAAGGTCCTGCATAATAAGTGTAGTTATTTTAATAAATCCCTTTTACCCGGAAAGTGACAATTGTAAAACAACACACGTAAAACTGATGACCAGAATCACGAACACATTGTAACCCTGGTAATCTGTTTAAGACGTGTTATTTTTACCAAGTGTAGTTGTGATTAGTCGTATCTATAATAATCAAAAGAAATCAAAAATAATTTTGAATAGAACACCAATTGTTTAAAAGTTTTCTCAAAGTGGCCGTAAAACAACACAACATATTATAAGATCGCGATAATACATTCAGATAAATGTTTAATGATGTGTATAGGTAACGAATTTGTATTGTTTTAAATTGTATATTTTTGAATTGTACAGTTTTAGTTATACCTAACACTTGTGGGTTTATACCTGTTGTTAGAGATAAATAAATATAATGCATTTAAATTCCGCAATCACTTGACGAATATTCTTTCATTAGGCTACAGAGTTGCCAACATTAACACCGATAATTCTTAAGACATGTTGTAGAGAAGGTTGGCTAAACTGCGGGAATCGTGTTCAATTTAGCATTTATCAAAATCCTTGCCCTAACTGGGTCGTGATATGCGTGGGGGGGGGAGGGGGGAAGAGATTAGGGGGCGTGTCCATGTTGAATTAATCCCTGGTCCGCGTCATGCGCATTTAGATAGAGAATTAGAACCAGGGTTAAGAGATGCGTCTTTGACTTTGCATAATGTTAATCCTAGAATCATCTTTAAGTAAGAAAAGAAAGCTCTAGATGGGAAAGTCAAGTGCAGGTTCTAGTAGAAACAAGAGTTAAACGACTAGAGTATTTGTATAATAGTCCGATGACGAACTTCGTATTATATGGAAATCAATCCACAAATTAAAAAATCTATCTCAGCGTGGTGAGGGTATCCATATAATCAGTTACACCTACGGGAGCGTTTTTCCGATTAATGAAATTGAGAAATGAACTTCGAGGGGTTTGTGTAGTATTGGGTACTATGTTATTTTTTTTAAACTTTACTATTGTTTTTACTAAGGTACTTATTTATTTACTCTGCTGTCCATTGGGCTATAATATTTTCTTCTATTCTAAGTTATGATTACTGAAACATAACCAAGTTTGAAATGTTTAATAAACAAGCAAACGTAAATATAATATACGTTGTAAAATTATAGTCATTACATAATTAATATTTATTATATATAATTTATTTAATAATAACAAAATAATCAATAATAATTACAAAAATTAAAATTAAAATTGGAGAACAAGATAAATTATTAAGTTAAGTCCCAATGTGAGTTGACACTCATTTTATTAACATACAAGAAAGTGCTAGATGATGCAAACGCCCTTACGATAGAGAACATTATTTAACGGCACTCTAAGTCAAACTGCATAAGTTTTAAAGTCCTACCACTTACAAACAAGAATAAAACAGAAACATATATATTTATAAACTGATTTCGTTGGCAAATATGTTGCATACACAACAACCTATCGCAAGTAGCATCACGTGACTGTTAACCGCGTCACTGCCTCGGACGTCGCGGGTGGCTAGGGTCACGGCAACGATCACGAATGCACGGCAGAGCGCGGGCCGCACTTTCAAATTAGCGTTCTAATCATTCGGGTCGCATTTAATAGTGTTCCACGTCGGAGCTAAATGGGGAGAATATGGTTGGCTGGACGGTTAGAGAGCCAGACTGGGGCACGGATACCACCATGGACTGGGGCATAAAGCGGATGACGGTAACGTGTAAATGTGTACTGGGGCATGGATACCACCATGGACTGGGGCATAAAGCGGATGATGGTAGCGTGAAAACGTGTACTGGGGCATGGATACCACCATGGACTGGGGCATAAAGCGGATGATGGTAGCGTGAAAACGTGTACTGTAAGGGGGTCAGGAATGGCCTATGTCGCGCATGTTAAATTGCCTAAATTCCGGTACCATTTACTCCCTGGCATTTAGTCTTAGAGACTAAATTTTTCCTCCTTCTAGATAAGCCTGTTACCTAGAAACTGTTTGTGGGGATTTTTTGAATTTTGAAAATCTGTGGTTACCAGATTTTTTTTAAATTATCAAAAAAATGACAGAAAATTGACATTTTTCAAAACAATTTATGGGTAAAAATTGGATGATGATTTTTTTTCAAAATTCCCCACACACAGTTTCTTTAAACACAATAAAGAATTAGTCCTGAAAATTTCAAGGCTTTGGCTTCAAAACTGCTTACCTTGTAGGTACCGTAGTTTAAGAAAGTATAGTTTTGAGTAAACGGGTGTTAAAGTTAATATATAAGGTGTAGTGAGAGGGAATTGACTAGTTTATGATAGTTTTTCGCTGTTTAGGTTTTAACGTGTTGGGCAACATTAAACTATTTTAAATAAGCTCAGTCTAACCATGTCTAACAACAATAGTATTTGTCAACTATATTATTATTTTTGAACGATTTTTGTCCCGGCTAGAGGTCGAACCTATTAAGAACACAAAACAGTAACATTTGCCACTATTGTTAGTGGTGACGGTTTTTCTAAGGACTGGATACAAGATTCTATTACAAGAGTATTCTTTCAGTATTATTTTTTAAAAATGTTCTCCATATGTTTTACCTTCCTCTCATTGTTGGTAAAGGAGTAGTCTAGATTGTGGTAGGTCAAAGAACGTGAAACCTTTTTCGCAAGCCACATTCTGTTACGTTCCCTATTTTCTTCAATCTACGATTACTCAATATAGGCCCTACATTAATCGTCTCAATTAAACTCGATGTGTAAATGTTTTACAAGAGGAGCCCACAGCACAGCACACAAGAAGTTTATCCATTATACCTAAACGTCTGTGAAATTGCTTTCAGCAATGTTTATTACCTAATTCAACTTCAACTCGAGGGAAGTTCAATTATTTCCCGGCGTTTCTTGCATCGTATAAACGGGAGAATAAGTTGGCCAGACGGAGGGAAATTGTTCTGTTCAAGTTGTATGCTACGTCGGTAGCTGGTTAAAGGATCGAACGGGATTCGGACTTGTGTTCGTAGAAAGCTCTTGAGCCGCATTGGGGATTCCCTTGCAGCAACGCTCGTCCGAGATGTGTGTCGACATCTAGTCTACATCCCACACAAGTGAGCGGAAAACACTGTCTCAAGGGCGTTCAAGGACATGTAATACGCCTTAGTAACGAGTACAATTACTAACCTTCATAGCGAACACACGATCTAAAGCTAAGCAATGAATTCCATTACGTGTTTCCATATTTTAATACATTTAGTCAATTCGAAAATTACGAATTTGATTTTTGGAGAAATAGTGAAGGCGAAGAATCTGTAGCAAGATCATGTTCATATTATTTAATAACCTTTAATTTAAATCAATTACAATAGATTTTTATTTTGAAGATGGTGGGGGTGCCGGTTCTTGAATAATTTTGATACGCCTGTGTAACAACTAAACTTTCACATGGAACAGAAAATGTGTTACCAATACCAAAAGTATTGTGTTTTAATACAATGTTGTTATATGAGTATTTCAAATATTTACTTAACTGTTAGTTCAAATTGCTGTATCTGCATCAATGTAAGTAGATTTATTAAGTTGTCCTCCTTTGTAAATCATTTTTTTTAATGAATAGGATAGACGATAAACAAAAAAAATCCATTACGGGTGTCGATAATTAAATACATTTAGTAAATTCAAAAATAACGTATTAAATTTCGGAAAATGGTGGAGGTGCCGGTTTTGTAACAGTTCATTTTCATATTATTTAATAACCTTTAATACAGTCTAGAAATTAGAAACACCACACGTCGTTAATTTCGTAGACGTGTACTTGGAGAGTGTTGTGAAAAAGAACTTCGGCTACTTTATTTGAATGTTGGAATTTTTTCCCGAAAAGTTGGTTCACGTGATTTCGGCTCTTCATAGACAATAATAAAAATTCGTATCTCAAGATGTTTCCGTATTTCCCGAGACAGCGCTAGTGTTGATGCAGTATCAGTGCGTGCCTTGGCCGCGGTGATAGTAGCACGTGATACTGTCTACTGTGGGTCAAGTGCGGCAAAGAGCTTAGAAAGGACCTCTCTAACGGCTAACCTCTCTGCCTCGGAGAGAACCGGAAAGTTGGCAACACTGTGTGGTCGCGGTCATGTCAAAGATCACAGAAGCGCAGATGACGACATACGAAACTTGTGTTCTATCCGGACGGCAGCGGGATCGATCCCCAATGCTGGCAATCGAGATTAAAATTTACTTAGGCTGTTTGAACGAGTGAGCGTAGCGAACGTAGTGATTTCCATTCGACTTAAACGGCCCTTATTGTTTTTCTGCGTGCGTGCGTGCGTGTGTGTGTGTGTGTGTGTGTGTGTACGTTAAAAATCAGCCGAATCGCTGAACAGATTGCGCTGAAATTTTAAACGGACATCCGGTACGAGTTTATTGAGAACTGCTAACAAAATCAGCAAGATTCATTGCGATTTAAACATACAAGAAATAATAAACTGAAAAATAGACTTCCAATGTTATGAAATTATTTTAACGACAATGTTTTAGATTTTGAAAAGATATTTTTTGTTTTTTATTTACCTGGCAGTGAAATGCCGTGTCCATTCAAGGTCTGTCGAATGTTTTAAGTCAAAGTACCCCCAAATTCCGCTCGTAGATTGAGTAAACCTTGCAATGTTTTCACGTATTTCGTACTGGCTATGTTTACCATAGTAGGCCCTATTGCCACAGATGATGGACTTCACTGCGTTATATGCATTTCAAAACATGTTTAATAATTTTTTAAATACAATCTCGAAATTACAAAATCTTTCCCGACCAGGGGATTGAACCCACGTCTCCCATATTTCGGCTATAAGGGCGCTTTAGCCAACTAGACCAGGGAAACGCCAAAGTCGTAGTTAGACGAGTGAGAGAGTCATGTGGTGAGTACCCGGGAACATATGCATTTAAATTTGATAATTATATTCGTATAAATAATAGTTTTTTAAAGTTTAGTTGGCATACGGGGACGGGCGCGTCAACTGTAAGGTCATAATGCGCCTCTCTAGCCTATGATAGGCTAGGTAGGCCTAAGGTAGGGGGAAGAAAAGTAATGTAATCGGGTACAATGTTTTAGATTTTGAAAATATATTTTTTGTTTATTATTCGCCTGGCCGTGAAATGCCGTGCCCATGCAAGGTCTGTCGAATGTTGCACGTCAAGGTACCCACAAAATTCGCTCGTAGATTGAGTAAACCTTGCAATATTTTCACGTATTTCGTACTGGCTATGTTTACCATAGTAGGCCCTATTGCCACAGATGATGGACAACACTGCGTTATATTATGCATTTCAAATCATGTTCAATTATTTTTGAAATACAATCTAGAAATTACAAAATCTTTCCCGACCAGGGAATTGAACTCACTTCTTTTACATTTCGGCTACAAGGGCGCCTTAGCCAACTAGACTATAGGGAAACGCCAAAGTCGTAGTGAGACGAGTGAGCGAGTCATGTGGTGAGTACCCGGGAACATTTGCATTTAAGTTTGATAATTATATTCGTATAAATAATAGTTTTTAAAGTTTAGTTGGTATACGGGGACGGGCGCGTCAACTGTAAGGTCATAATGCGCCTCTCTAGCCTATGATAGGCTAGGTAGGCCCAAGGTAGGGGGAAGAAAAGTAATGTAATCGGGTACTTAACACATGGCTCACTCACTCGTTTAACAACGACTTTGGCGTTTCCCTAGTCTAACAAAACGTAGGTATAATACACATTATCGACGCGACTGTAGATTACATGAAAAATCTTCTTAACAAATATTATGGGCTAATTAAAGTAATCACAATAGTGAATTTTTAGAGGAGGGCAATTGCCTGTACAGACACACGTGCACATTCATGTTTGTTTGCACTTTACATTTAATATACTTTAGTTTATGTTTTATTTAATCAAGAAAGTGATTTAAAATTTACAAACACACATTTAATAAATTAAAATAATTTATATTTTCTTAATAAATAAGCTGATGATTTCAAGATGGACTTTGCCTCTTTTCTCGCATTTTACGAATAACAGAGGATGAGCCTGATTCAACCCTGAGCCAAGACGGGGATATATATACTGGAGGTTAATTCTAACTTTAAAGTGTTGTCACGAATATCCAAAGAAATATCGGATTTATCCAATTCGCCATCCGCTAGTCGGGTACATACCCCGTGGGAGATGGTGTGGGCGGAAGGGGGGGGGGGGTCCACCGGTCAGGCCGAGCCAATACCAGCACAATTACACGCAGACAAGGAGATAGTACCGCGATAACCGTAACTTAGAGTTTCACAAGTTGGACTCGCCGGGATCTAAGACCGACTCGGGCGGACGCGCTTTGCCGAGCATCACCGCTTTTATGTGGACGAGTTTCCTGCTGGATTCTAGAACATCGTTCCAGAACAACATACTGATGGCTTTGCGATTGATATCAGACGGAATGTAGTAGGGGAAAAAACATGAAAGTACCTAAAACACAAAGCAAATAGCTTGAAGTTTCTATACAGACGTACAGTACATTAGACGTAGGTCGTTTGCAGTTAAAGTTCATACTTTCTCAATTTCAAGTAAAATACTTTTTGTTACTACAATCTAGTACCTCCGTTTGTATTTTGTATATTTATTACCGGTACATTTATTTAAGACGAATATTAGTTTTTCGTACGTGACATAAGCCAACTTCTGCAAATTATAATAACTGTTAGTGTGACGTTAATGTTCTTGATCAAGTGAAACGAAACGCATTATGCGCAACTTTATAGTATTTTTTTAACAAAGCTTTGAACAAGTAGAGAGTTTTATTATTCTTAAAAGTCATTCGCTGCTATAAGCATGATACTGTAAGAATTGGAGACAAAAAAAAATATTTTAAAATATTTTTTTCCCCGGAACGTACAGTACTTATGTCAAAAATAACACATGGATTTAGTTACACTTTAGTTAGTTTTAAAGTGGAGGAACGTATGGGGACACGCGGGGTGGACAAAACTGTGCTGGTCAGAACCAGCCGCAAGCAAGGGGAGGTAAAATGTTGTTTTGTTTCTCCGAATCTTAGAATATTGAAATTGGGAAGTTTAGAGATAAACGAAGGCGAATAAAGGAAGTCGGTTCCCATGGCAGCTCTTAGGCTTAGCCTGACAGATAGGCAGCCCTGTTGCACTTGTAATTGCTTCCGTGCGTGACTCGTAAAGAATGCCTTGTTGCTCGGCAAACTGCAGGCTCGCTATGAACAGTTCCGTATCCGACCCCATACCGAGGAAAACGATAAGACTCCACTCGCACTTTGTACGTTTTTATCACCTTGGGTTCGATGCGTTAACAAAGACCGTTTAAAAAATCGTTTGTATCTGTTTTGATATTCCTTGTTGTTATGTGATGTTGCTGTATGCATTTAAACAAAAACTGTTAGATACGAAAAATAATACAAGCAACGAACATCGTCGAAATAATTTTTGTCTCTGCTGTGCTAAAACCAATAAATAAATAAATAAATAAATAAATAAATTTTATTTAGAGTCTACCCACTCAGTTATATAACTGATTTTCAGTGGGGGACTTGAAAATGAAATGAAAATACCGGCACCTCCACCAAAATTCATAAATATAAAAAAACTCACGAAAAATAATTCAAACAATAACGATCATTGTCGAAATCATTTGAGTCCATGAAATGCTAAAAAGAATTGACATGAAATATACCCGGCACCTCCACCAAATTAGTAAAACATTACAAAACTTGATCTAACTTGAACTTATTGTTGTCAACTTCTTGCCCAGAGTAAGGCTATCACCATCAACCAATAACTTGTGAAATGAAATCAAGTTCTTAATGTCACTGTCTTGGTATAACGTCCCGTTCTCCGTCAGAGTCCAAGGTTATTTTAACTGCATACTAAATGAGTAGTTCACTTACGAAAAAAGAGCTAATAATTGCCATTGTTTATGCGTTAAGGAAAATTGGGATTAAAATTAAAATACGGAAAAAATATAATTTTAAATTTTCCAAGCTATGTCAATAATTGAGTTTCCTTCGTCTTTATCGACTAAATTTCGTTGTGTGAAATAATGCATTCATCCCCACCCCACAAAGAAAAACTTCCAAAACAATAAACGTAACTTAAAGTTTCACAAATGGTTTCACCACACACATAACCAAACAAAATAGTTTTTATTTCGTTCCATCTACAATATTATATTCCACGAGTCTGAAAAAAAACGAGATCGACGCCAAGACTCGTTCAAACAGTTCTAGTTCCGTAGCGAAAACCATCGAGAACGCAAATCATAACAAACGCGCACAGAAGGCAGACGCCGCGGCCAATTTAGCGTGCTTGAAACGAGAGAAGACCGCCTGACGACGCCACATAGTCGACGCTGAAAGCGCGGGAGTCGACATCGCACTCTGGCCGGAAGGTGTAACTGTCGATATTTACTTCCGGTTCAAGCTCCCCCCCCCTCTCCCACTTCACCCTTTACACTACAAACCTATCTTTGGGAGTAAGTCACATTATACGCCAATTAAGTAAATACATAAAACATAGCATTTGGACTCTAAATACATCTGACCACGTAAGCTGTATAAATCTGCGGTACACTAATCCCGAATTAAACATGAATCACAATCGTGTCAAATTTACCTTGCTCGATAATACATTGCACACAAAGTGGATCTCTTCTGCGCAGTTTTCCAACCAATATTCGTGTCTATTTATTATTTAATCGCTTTGGGCGGTACGGCAGCTTTTACAGCCATTACAATCGATGCCATTACATAGGGAATGAAGGGAAACCATTTTTATTTTTTAGAGTAGACTGATCCAGTAACATGCGGGGCAGGGGCGGTTAGTGATTTCCTTTATAGTTTCGGCAATATATCTACTCCCGTTTTTATGTATCAATTGTCTATCCAAGTCACGAACAAATCTGATTGCCAGTTGACATGAAAAATTCATGATAAATATAAACTAAAATCAATAACTAGCCCAACATATTTACTTATAAAAGTTAAGAACAGTACGAAAACAACAGTCCCATTAACATGATGATTTATAGCTCAATATTCACGACGAGTTGAGAAACTAAATGGGTGATAAAGGCTGTAAATCATTTTGCGTTTCCCTTATAATTTTAACTTTTTTAAAGTTATTTAATGTGTTTCTTGTTAATATCGTTGTTTTAATTTTGATGGGTTGATTTTTCTTCCAGCACAGTAAATTTGGTTATCCAATTCGCTATCCTCGCGTCACCCAAACTTTAAAAACAACAGTATGTGAGTTCTTACCTTCGTTCCTTGTCTCGGTGCCAGACGGAGACGAGAATGCGCTTTTCAAAGTCAGGCTCGAGTAGTTCGAAGGAGAACCGCTGGTCGAACCTAGGAGCGCTAGAGTCGCGGTGGACGGCCGTGCGGTGGAAGGTTCGTTCCTCGGACGACGGTACAAGCGCCACCTGGAGACAAGGAGAACGTTAGTAGTCTAGAAGGCAGTGAGAGAGGTCAGTGAACACATACACACATACAAGGTCAACTACATCCCCTTGCGCCCGCTGCTCCACTCGCTCGCCGGGGGAATGTACCAGAATGTCCGCTACGCAAATCAGTTGACAATATCCAAGACTTATTAACCATGAGAGATATATATAATGTATGTATTTATTTTAAATCTATTCTATTCATATTTAAAAACTCATTTATAACGGGGGACAATAAATTAAAATAACATAAATAAATGACACCTCTGAACAAGCAACATATAACGCACTGTAACTAAATGTGTGATATTTCACCAGCATTTGAAGCCTTCCTCGTGCGGTAAACTCGCGTCCGAGGAAGGCAACGGGCGTAGTATGGTGAGTGCGTTATAAAGAAATTGTTCAGTGATATAGTTTTATAGTTTTTAAAAGTATGTTCTCTATAATCTATAAAGAGCCAGAGTTTGAGACTATGGTGAAACAGGCTGACCTAATATCAAATTCAAAGTTCTCTGCCAAAAGTTTGTCTTACAAGCACAACGCGAAGAGCCAAAGAACATGAAATTACAAATTATTCTGTTGGAAATGAGAGGACGCAATATATCATGTAAAGTCATAAACAATCAATCAATCATAATATGCGAATGTTTCCAAGGCCAACCAGTGGAAGGGATGTGGTTCATACATCATATGAAACATATAATGGCAATTGCTCGGATATTGGCTTTTATGAGGTCGCTTCCTCTATTACCAACATATTATGTCGCCTCCACAGGAAAACACTCGGAAACAAACCATTGATTTTAACCGGGATGGAGTTCCTAGAATATTGTGACAATACTCTTCTAACAACAGATATCTGTGAAGGTTCCACGTAAGTCCAGTCAGTACCAAAAACATTAGACACAGTGAGGACTCGCAAGTCCTCGACACCGAAATGGACCGCATGGAAGTCTATTGAATATTCTTGGTTTTGAGAAAAATTGAAGTACCATTGAATTAGGGTGAGCATAATTATGTAAGTAATTTGAATGATTTTCTTACATTTTTGTAGCAGAAAAAAATGTTTGTTAATAAACATGTAAAAACGCATCTTTAATTGAGAACAAGCTCATTATTATTTTAAAACGTTATTAAATTTGGAAAATTAATACATTTTCGGCCCTACGTTTGAAATTTAAATACATTTACTTATCGTTGATTTGAAAACTAAAACACCTTATTGTACATTACATACATTCGCTTCTGAGTTAGTTATTGCCGTTGCTTAAGTCTTAACATGTTCTGTAGCATACAGTAGAGTCGTTGGGTATACAGCACGTCCCCGGTACATGCAACTCTGGATTTGATCAAATAATGTAATAACTCCTGGGACCTGGCGTAGCATGACGCCGAGACAGACTGAGTGAGCTAGACGTTCTGTCAGGTCACGCATCCAGCAGAGAACGCGATCACAGCGCCGGGGTCACCGAGATATACGCGCCCCCAGGGAGGTGTAGATGATATGATTCTCGTGTGACCGGAAGTGGAGGCTGGTGGAGGAACCCAAGGACCGGAAGCTGCCCCGATGCATTATTCATCGCACCAATCAGAGAGGATAAATCATCTTCTGTGCGACCTGATTATCCGGTGATGTGGAAGGAGAAGTATCGAGACCAGTGAAGATATAGAGAGGGTAGGGGAAGTAGATCAAGTTTGAGGGAGTCCATGTGGATCTGCGAGGCTTTGTACAGGTTGAGCTCCTTATTAGGCTGTGCGTGAGCTGAGCACAGTTGACCGGTCAAACAATCCAAGTGATTTCCTAGCAATACTTGGAAAGAAGCGGTTATTTGAAGATATAATCAAATGTATAAGAATTGATATAAGATAAAAGAAGTTTTAAGATATAATAAGATATCCATTCAGATGTATAATGCAACTACAATTAAGTGGGTTCAAATGTACCCGTCCTGATGGTCTAGTGGTTAAGACGCCTGTCTGGAATGCGGGAGATCCGTGTTCGATTCCCGGTTGGGGCGGACTTTTTTAATTTCTGAATTGTAGTAAATAATAATAATAAATACATGTTTAGAATAAATAGACCCAACTTTCGATTCACTAATGTTATTTATATCATTATTAGTATTATTATTAGTATATGTGTGCAGTTGTGAAAAAACTGTTTTGCAGAAAACAAAATAAAATGTCGGAGTTGATCCAATGAGAAACTTACAAATTTGTAATGGTATGAGCATATTGTAGAGCTGCAACGTCAAGATTAAGAACGATCACAGTGAGATAGAAAAATGGAGAATATTTAAAGCGCGTCGTCAACATAAGCCAGACAAACACCTTTACAAATAACATTCAGCATAAAAACAGGCAAATATGTTTGTGCAACGCGAATAATCTTCACTGTTAAAGCGTCCTAAAATTAATAAAAAATAATTCAGCAAATTGAAATATAGGAAACCCGGCACCTCCACCAAAAGTACACATTTGTATTCATGTCGCCCTGGCTGCATAATTGCAATGTACGTGGCGACAAAACGAATGTGATTGGGCAGCCCAAGTGCACGGATTACACGCTTTATTAACATCACACAAATAGCAGAATAATCTAGAATGACATTCATGTTCTATTTCGGAATGTTCATTCTTCATGCAGAATAAGTTAACCTACAGCTACACTTATAAGAGGATAAAGGCTAAGCAAATTCTTGTTCGCTCGACCGACTGACACCACAGATGTATGGAATGTTGGGTAATAGTCACAGAAGTGGAAATATAGGGATCTACAGTAACACTTTTCAACAAATTTACATTAAAAATAAAAATAAAATGAATTTCAGTATTTTGGATTTTGTTTAAAAAGTCCTAAATTGATTATATCCGTGGCTGAATACTGGCTGTTTGACATAAAATATTAAACATCTATTACTGTAGAGCTATGTATGCTTTATTGAAAACTATGTAAAGTTTCCTATGTCGGATTCTTCCTGACCGAGCGATTAGCTTCGTACCAACTGCCAAATGTGTGTTATATTCACACTAAAGCAATAAATTTGAAGATAGTCAAAAGACTTAATTCTGAACTCATTCTTTCGTAAAAACATCGTAGAATATAGACACCAAAGACACAATAATATTTATGATCATAAGTGAATAAAACGTGGTGGACCCGGCACCTCCACCAAAAATACACATCTTTTTAGAAATCACCTTATATTGCGATAGTTGTAAAATTACATTGCACTACAATGTGTGGAATGTCTTGCGAGATAACAAATGTGATTGAATCAATCCAAATTGATCACATAATTGATTAAAATCACAAAAATATAGCCGAGTTAATCTAGAATTTACCGATCCGTTTTTTACAATTTTATTTCTGAATATTTTTCTTCATGCAGAATGGTCTACTCTACACAAAAACTTTTAATTTGAAGGTAGTCATATAAAACTTTGTATTATTGGGTTGAGCTAAAGTTTCTCAGTCTAACTTTTGAGAAGAATGTTGTCGAAGCTAACGTTGACCTCAATTCCTGACAGCCTGTTCGCCTTGTTGGTCAGTTGATAAATTTCAACCCTTATTCTCATTCTTCGAACGGGCACAGATGCGCAAGATGGATGGACTGGAAATTGGACAAATATCGAAGACTCGAACCCAAACGCGGTCGTTTAAATTTAAATTCGTACTAAAGGAAAACTCTCTATCTTCAAACGAAGATTTTAAAGAAACGTTTACAACGGAGTGAAACACAACATCGTTTCGCAGGCTACTTCACAACGCAATTGAATAAAACAGTCCCTTTCATCTAACAAAGACGTGGGACGATCAATAGATAAAGGTAGATAAAAGAACAAAATACAATCGGACAGTGAGAAACTTAAAAGAAGAAGAAACACGAAAGCAAACAGACATTCTTATCAAAGCTCTTTAGAGAGCCGCTAATAAAATAATGTGATTTTACGTCAAAGTCAAGTTGATAAAGAAAAAATTGATGATAAATTTAGGTTTTTCAAACCTGTCAAAATTATTTTATTTTCATGAAGCGCGTCAGATTATTATCGATGGGGGAAAGTTACTTTGATTGCTTACAAAATTAATGCAATAACTCATGTCACAGTTGTCATAAAAAATGTATCCTTTTGGTGGAGGTGCCAGGTAGCAACGGTATAATTTTTACAAAATATAATTGATTTATCTACCAAAGAAGTCGTTCACATTCCATTTTATTTTAGTGACATGCAAAAAATGGTTCACATTGCACACGCTACTTTAATGACATGGTGTTATGATAACCAGAGATAAGAAAAGAGTTTTGTATTGCTACATTCTTGCAAATCTGTCACAGCAATCAGTAAGCTGTTCAACTTTAGCGAGACCACAACAGTTTGACTCGGTTCAAAGGTGACTCTAACCCTGTAACGGGTGTATTAAAGTATTGCGTTTCCGTCAACTACTGCCGTCAATGCAAAACAAGACACCCCTACAACATCCCTTGAGCATCTCTGCCTAGAGCGGTTGCACGGTACAGACAACAACAATGCAACTGTCACCATTAGGATGCGTTACGACGTCACTTGTCGTCATGTGCTTTGAGTCAAGACAAAAGAGCTCGAGTAATACACGGTTTCCGCCAGATATTCAGCCATTGTAGACGCGGGAGATAGGGTTGTCATCTGCCTCCACCCTCGCGGGTGCAGTGTGCTCATCATTTGCTTTTAAAACTAAAACCCGAATCTAGATAGCGCGAACAATGGAATACAGCCAGAACATTGTGGATAATATGTTCTTTTCGTTGGTTTCATTTTGTAATCATCCCTTGAAGTTTGATCAATTCTCGGTAGTACAATGTATTTTAACCTAGGATTATCATTTTTAGTTTTAAATAAATAAAAATCCGTATTTAGTGTCCACCCACACTCAATCACATAACTGATTTTCAGTGGGGGACAGTAAACCAAAGCGACCAAGCCAACCCTGTAGGCCCCGACGCAATCGACGAGTAAGCTTTAACCTACCAATCCAAAATGTTTAATCGGTTATAGGATATGCCAAACATTAGGCTACATTATGCGTCACTATGGCCTAGGGATGTGAGGAGGATGGTGAGCTATGCATGTTCCCTACGACGTGTCCCCTACACCGCAGTTAGGGCGCATTTTTGGCTGTCTCTGACTAGTCATTACAAGGTTCAATGTTATTTAATCCAAGTAAAATAAATCAGAAGAGTTACCAACATAGAAGAAATATCCCTCAAATAAAGTTATTGAAAACAAACCCTACAGGCTTGCCAACTGTGTTGCAAGAGAAAACTCCCATCTTCCATAAATAGTAAGTTTCCAGACTGATCAAAGAATCGTGCGGCCTAAAGCAACATTTCGCGAGCGGGTTTTCCTTGGGGGCATTAAAGAAGAAAAGTAATTTACAAAAGTGATTTCAACCAACTTCTGTGAGAGGCCTGCGGTCCCATAACTTGGTCGTCCCAAGCGGTCGGAATGCTAAGTTTAACCTAATTTCAAGACTAACCACGTGCCTGGTTGCGAACCGCGCCCGTAAAGCAAGCTGTAAGCCCGAGACAGACAGACAGACGGATGCAACAAGATGCATGGAATATATTATGCAGGATCGTGAAATATTTACAGAAGGAGGTTTATGTGTGCTTGCTTCTCGGACGAGGTAGTTGAGGCTAGACTCTTAGTTTTAGTAGGATCGAAACTAGATGCATTCAGGTTAGTCGCTTGGAAACTTCAAAGATTAATCAAGAACAAATTTGAATATACATTTTCACGATAAACTAGGTAATTTCTAGATCTAATTAGTTCTTTAATGCAACAATCAAGAAATGTTTAAGTTACCGGCATGGCTGTCTATCGGTTAAGGCAAAAAATCGGCAAGGCAAGCCTGACAAGCGGATGACCCCCAAGTTTAATTTGTTTTTTTCAATTTCTGTACTCTATTACAAATTAAAAACTAATTAAGTATTTTTATATATAATCAATTTATATATATATATTTGGATGAGCGAAGCGAAGATTCCATTTCACTACACTGGAGAAAAAAATCCGGAATGATTTTTTTCTTTTTTTTTTTCTTCTTTTTTTTTGTGTGTTTGTTAACACGATTCCGGCTAAACCAATACTCCGATTGCGATGAAATTTTATGGAGGCCTTCGAAATCTCTGAACTTAGAACTGCCACGTTTTTGAGCGCAATCGGGAAATTTTTTCTCGTAAAAAACGCAATTTTACGATTTTTTTCGATTTTTAAAAAATTTCTTCGACTTATAACACCTACATGCTTTATCCGATTGTAATGATTTTTTCACAGAACCTTAATTTTATGAATTAAGATATTCGTGTGAAATTTGAGCATAATCGAAAAATTATTTCTCATGAAAATCGTAATTTTACGGGTTTTTTCTTTTTTAAAACAATTCTTTGACTTATAACACCTACATGCTTTATCCTATTGTAATGATTTTTTTACAGAACCTTCATTTCATGAATTAATATATTCGTGTTAAATTTGAGCGCAATCGAATAAAATATTTCTTATGAAAATTGCAATTTTACGATTTTTTTCTTTTTTAAAAATTACGATTATTTAAAAAATTAAGTTAATTTTTTATTTAATTTTGTTTAATTTAAAAAATTGAGTTTATTTTTTATTTAATTTAATTTAATTAAAAAAATCTTCGACTAAGTAATGAATTTTTCACAGAACAACAGAAAATCCGCGTAACACATGGCAGCTCAATGCACCATATACGCTCATCCAACAACGCGGCGGGACTTAAGCGTTTTCCTAGTTATAAATCAACTATAACTATAGAGGTACGTGAAAATAGAGTTTTGTTAAAAGATGCTACAAAGCTCTAATTTTCACTTTGTAGGTGCACATTTTTATTCAAATGATACTCATTCAATCGTTAGGACATAATTAAAAAATAAAAATATGAAAATACTTCATACGCAAGTTTTTAAAAGTGGCGACTAAAATATATGCTACAAAACGCTGAAAAAATGACACTTGAAAATGGTTTATACACTAATTATTAACTATAACTAATTAACCAATACCAAAAAACTATATAGTAACAGTTTTTACAAATCTTCTTGGAAGAAACGTGCCATAGAATCTCAATCATAAAAGTTTTATTAAGATTGTCGTGTGTCGTTAAATGTGTTAATTATCAACAATTTCATTCCACACCCTTACGTGAAAATATTGTGAATTTTTCCCTGTGAAATGGTTGCGTTTCCCAGCTATACACGTTAATCTCACGCTTGAACGCGACCTGATATCCGAGCTACACTACCACCCAGACAGACGAGGCCGCGGTTTTGTTTGAGCCAGACAGAAAGCCTTGAAGCGTAATCTGCCTGAGGTCACGTGGTTACATTTGAATTCACACCGAATGTAATTACGAGCGATGAATCTGCTTGTTTGACAGTTTGTTGCAAAAATTTTAACTAGAAATAAAACAGAAAACAGCTGAAAATAGAGAATGGTGAAAACGATGGTCTGGGAATGAATTATTTTGTTACCTAGACAATCAACGAAATTAAAACATTCTATATTTATGTAAATGGAAAAGTCGTGGGCATGGTAATTACCTAACAGTTCAAATTTGAGATAAATTAGTTTCCATGCACAAAACTTTTTCATTCCAACTAATTAACAATATTTAAGTGTGTTCATTTCTTTCACAACCGAAGGCTTGGTAATTTTGATCCCGGGTTCAATCCATGAAACTCATTGATGTAGTATAGTGGTACTAAATAGATGCCAATACATATTTCAAATTAAAGAAAAAAAATTTAATGCGTATATTTTGTTTATGTTTTTTCATGTGTCCAACTGTTATGAAAAAGATGCATGGACGCAACAATGGCACTAATGGAACACAAATTAGTTTATTAAGTGGGTTGAAACTCGAAACATTAAACCTATTTACTCAAGTGTGTCAATATTCGGTAGCTGTTTCATCTAGTCAGCGGACGAAGTAAGAGATTTTCTCTGCTAACTGCACTTGAAAGTACAGTACAAGCTAAAAACTGGAACGCGTTAACTTTCTGCAAGTAAGTGACACCTCACTTGCTAAATATTGGCACGAGATTAACATTTCTGGCTGCAGAATGACTCACTAAAACACTCCTTGTATTAGTTTGAACCAGTCTTGTAACAAACAATCTAGAATATTCGGAAAATGATGGCGTTTGATTGATAGTGATATACTGCATAAAAGCCTGCATAAGAGCTGGCATTTAAGTTTATGTCGATATTGAAATCTAGAAGAAGTTGTACCCCAAAACGAACCACTGAGACGACGTAGAAAGCCAGAAGTTGCGAGATTGGCGTATAACACAGAGAGAAAAGGATGAAAGATATTTATTGAACAGAACATAAATAATTATGAATTATGAATAATAGAATACATGTGATTAAGTATTGATATGAAGGAAATGGAAATAAATAATTAAGATAGGAGTGTCCAAAAGCCAATAACTTGCAATCAAACTACCTCTAACGGGGTCAAACAGTGAGGATTTTTGTTTTAATTAATTCTGAATCTACTACAAACATCGTGCACGACTTAAATAGAATAAACAAACTTCCAAGTCTGCTTCCTTCAAACAAACCGTCTAGCCTTAAAATCTTTGTAAATATCCTTGGAAAACCGTGGTTAAATTAGCATATTTTTAATTAAACTAGGATGCAAAGGATTTGCGCGAACAAATGAACTAACAGTGGCAAGGATTTAATACGAACAAGTGAGCTGATCTCACGTTATACACTTCGGCTCTTCTCGGCTAAGTTCGGGAGGGATTCCCGACGTCGGTGAATTATGCTGCTCGGAATATGAAGCGAGTGTTGACGTCAGCCGCCGAGTGTAATTAATGATACAACATAATTTAAATCTTGAGGAGCCGGGCAGAGCTAAGGCGCAGTTGGGGGGGGGGGGTACCCCTTATCGACTACTGTAGTAGGGTAATAATAATTATAAACACAAATTCCCTTTATCTTTGCGTTTCCATCATATTTAGCCATTTATTAAAGGGCGAAGGACTATTTCCTTAGTTTAATCACACTTGTGGATGCTTGTGGGCTTTTGAAATGCATAATACAAACAATTGTGATAATTCAGCCTGAGAGTTTTAAGAACTAGACGAAATAACGTGTAAAGGAATGCTTTGTTACATTTTGTAATTGTACCTTGACCTACGTTACAGAATATTCACATAACCTTTAACGAATTGAGTACAGAGTTACAATTTAAATTTATGACGTGAAAAATACATTTTATAAACATACGCCAACTCAAGTCAGAGCCAAAGTGCGTTTTGAGTTCAGTTAACATCACTTTAGATGAACTCCGAGCTATCATATAAAAAGTGGTAGGAAGCCATGGCAATCAACGAAGAATGTAATTTCACAGTGTACACAGTTGTTACAATTTTAAACATAATTGCACCCTTGAGTATCATAAAACATTAATGAACATTCATGGGTAGAAATTTAATTTGGGAAGTTATTTGGGTTTGAGGGCACATGAAACTTTAGCTAATACCTATTAGTGTAAGTACGGAAATTGAAACCGGGGAGAATGCAAATATAAACGTAGCGTAACGTCGCCTCGTCAAAATACGTGTATTATCTTACTCTCTCATATTTAGACACGATATTGACCAATGCGCGTAAATCTTGGGAAATCACAGTCTTTCAGCGTTAGCTAGCTGTAAAGACAAGGATGAAGTTATCGAAACGATGTGTCGAGATCGGGCCGGGGATAGAACCCGTGTCCTCTTCCTTACGTAGCGATGCTCTGCGAACATTGCTGTAACTTCAACGTAGCCTATATTATTTGTGAGGCATGATCGAAAACAATCCTGAGCGTTCCAAGTCGGCCGGCGAGGCTCAGGTGAGGCGCGGGTTGTTGATATGAATCCCGCCCCCAGCACTCCTGACTAAAGCATGCATCCCCCCTGTGACATCACACCATCACAAGGTTGTACAACCGACCCCAGTGAGGGTGGCTGGGTACACGTGGTATGAACCCCGCCCCCAGCACTCCCGACTGAAGCATGTCTCCGTCCCCCCTGTGACATCACACCATCACAAGGTTGTACAACCGACCCCAGTGAGGGTGGCTGGGTACACACGGACGCCGCACCAATCGATAGACCTATTACTGCGTCACCGGACGGCGCCTGACGTCACGTGGGTCACGTGACCCAAGACGTCATTCCACTCAAGAGGAGTCTGCCATAACCGTTACCGTAATCTGCCTTCATCACTGATGCCCTCAACGTGGCCGGGGCTTTAAAACAAACATGACCGTTGCAGGGGAGTCACTAATTTTTGTATGACCCTCTTTATGTGATTAACAAACTAGGAGGGTGTTCTGTCCAAGGATGTAAGTAAGACTCATTAGTTTATGGGTGCGCCAACCGTTAAGTCGTTATAAGCCAGCGCGGTCGCTTGGTCGGTTCCCACTCGAACACCGAAGTTAAGCAACATCGGGCGTGGTCAGGGATAGAGTGGGTGACCGCTCTGCCCGAGACACACGTATACCGCTGGCCAAGGTCCCCTGTGGGATCTCGAACTAATGAATAGGATGAGAATCCATTAGAATGGGAAAATGAATAGAAAAAGTGCAACGAATAGAAAAAGAGAGAAAAAAAAGAGAGAAAAAAGTGCAGAACAGGTAATCACAACCAAAACACATACCGAACATGTATACCAAAACAATTAAGTTATATGTGAGTTTAAAAAAAATCTTGACTGGGACATGTGAGCGGACAGATCCAGCTAGCTACATGTATCGATGGAAGGGGATAGTTTCTCACGTCGACGGCGAGAGTTCACCTATCTAGTTTCAGGGAGTAACATACTTCCCTACATAAGCTGATGTTTTCGAAATGGATTTTGCCTCTTTTCTCACCTTCGACGATCGGCAGAGGAATGCCCTGGGTCAATTCTACCCCGGGCCCAGAAGGGAGGTTATAGCATAGGACTCAATCTCGGTATTTGACTATGACCTAAGAAAACTTTCATTCAGGCTTGCCGGTGGCTGGTATCGAGCCAACGATCTCCCGAATCAGAGTCCAGCTTTAGCTAAGTGCTACCTCCGTTGTTTGACCCGGGTTAGCGTTAATGCCGCCGTCTAGACCAGATAGAGGTGGTTCTCATTCTCGAGTTTCTAATTCCGGAGGTCATTGCTTTGACACCAGACTCGACAGACTTGACCACGACACCTGAACCTTAGGCTCCTGAGGAGGGACGAATTAATAATTGGCCCACAGGTCAGGTTTCCTACAAAATTACGTCTTGAATTGAAACAACCGCACATTAAAAAGAGTTCCATCAAATTTAACGTGGATGATTTTGTCTGGTGCGGATATCATAATGTTCTGCTAGTTGCTGTTAGTGATAAATTCTCGACCTGTTGTTTTGATATGATAAACTATTGTAGTCGGACAAGTCGCGCTAGCGCGCGGCTTGAAGCCGCTACGCGGAGGGCGTGGAAAACCTCCTACTCTGAATACCTCGTAGTTGGAAAACCTCGTTGACGCGAAAAAAATCGCGAATCGGTCCGCGTAGGGCCCCGCGATACGATAGTTTGTGGGTAACGTTTGTCGTTTATCCGAAGTCCTGGACAAATTTGTTTTCCGGGACACTTTCGGTACGCCACCGGAGCTGTCCGCCGCCGCAAGTATGGTTGGCAAAATGATTTTCAAAATTCAGATCATTGTTACGCCTTTGTGTAAAATGTTGTGAGAAATGTTTTTCCGGGACAATTGTTCGGGACTCTGGTAGACTTTTAATTGCCTTTCCCAGCGTGTAAAAAAAATTGACCTACTTTAAAAAATTTTCGAAATTTTCGGGACTCAATTAATTCTGGACGCTTTTTCCGGTACGAACAATTTTGCCTTGCCCGTCCGGTTCTATAGTGCCCAAGATGGACCCGATCGCCGAAAAATGCCGAGTTTATTTAAAGAAACCCTGTTTTTTAAGATTTCCCAAAAATGACCACCATTTTAAAGAAAATTAATCAGTAAACGACTATAACCTCTGATGGAACCCCCTTACGCCATTGGAATCGACCCAAAAATGACATGGCCTGAAGATATTAATGAAATGTCTTAATATATTTTCCAAACCCCCCCCCCCCCCCCTAACCCAAAACAGTGTCATTGGGGGGTTTCCAGTCAAAACAGTCCTCGAAATTCGGATTCGTACCAAAAAAAAGTTAATAAATTTCACACAATAATCAAGGTTTAGATATTATAAAACTCGACTTCCCCCCCATCACTCCTCGCCACTTTGTCCTCTCGATTCCCTCGTTGTGTTCGTTGAGTTGACTTTGCCCCCCCCCCCCCCCCCCCCCCCCAAAGCCCGCCAATGGCCCAACCGAAAAGGAAAGTCGCTATAGTATGAAACATTTATTTCCTTTAGTGGAAGTCTATGTTGTCTTGTTTTGCACTAAGGCTGTCTAAACGCCTGTATGTCATGATGTTATGGATGTGCATGTGCATATGCTGGAGTTTTATATGGACATTCATGACTGGAATTTAAATTAGTTTCCCAATCAGAGCCCCCAACTCAATGCCTGACTAATTACATCACTTCATAGCTAAAAATAGATTTCTATAAGTACGTGTTTTTTGTTCTTGGGAGCCCTAGCAAGCTAAGGAACGCGAACGCAATATATTAAAATTATGTTGTGATCAGTATAAATTTGCGTCAAAAAATACACTGACGAGAATAGACAAAATTTAATGTGCGTTATTTGCGCCCAGGATCTGAAAACGAAGGGTTGAGATGTTGTTCGTCGTATTCGCCGACCTTTTGACATATTTAATAAGACAACAAAGGTAATCGAATCGTTGAAGGCATATCCGTTAAATGACGTTTTTCATTCGCATGCCTACGAAAAATGACGTTTTTTTATCGGCTTTGGTTTTACAAACCACGTTTGAGTGCCGTTTTGGCGCTCAGGACATTCGAAATAGGAGTCGAAGTAAATTTTTTTTAGTAAGTTTGATCTTTTAGAATAAATGAGAGAACATGGTAGGGACAAAAAAGTCGAAATAGGGCCCGTTTAGGTCATTCAAAAAAAGCATGTAGCAAAAGAATGTTTATTTTTCTATGCAAAACCGGACACGGCATTGCAATCATGTCTCCACCCCTGTCTACCTTAAAAACGTAACCAAATGCGTGATGTTTGGTATGACAATTTCCGTAAAGAATTGGATACAGTGGTTTTTGGCCATTCGTGATTTTTTACAAAAAATTTTTACCGTGCTTTTTGTGACCTGAATGCAAAATGTAACTATCAAAAAGTGTCCCGGACCGAACTCGAAGGCTTCGCCCTATCCCGGGTTCGAACCCATGTCATCAAACCAATTTTATTTACATTCCTTTATTCTTCCGCTACATTAACGAGCCTTTGTCGTTCCAAATCGAACCGGGGAAAAAACCAAATTTTAAACTTTTAAATTTGGGCACTGCAAAATGTTAAAAAATTTTTCCCAACTTTGCGTTTTTTTCCCTCGCAATCGGAAAGAAATATCGGGGAAATTTTTGGTTTTAACCCGTTCGCTATTTCATTGGCTTTCAGAATTGTCAAACCTCGTGGCTCTACCAGCATCTAAAAAATTAAAAAAAAATGGAAAATGGAAATCCAAAAATGTCCAAAAAAAGAAACGGAAAACATTTTTGGTGTCTGGACCCCCCGCGTTAACTCCGCAGGGGGCACTTCACACACGCTGTAAGTGAATTTGAAAATTCAGGTTTTTTTCAGAATTTTTTATTTAAACAGCAAGTTTAACTTTTTTCAAAATTACGCGCATTTCAAATGTTCATCGTCACCCCGGCAAAAGTATTGTAACGGCTCTAAACCCCTAACGGTGCTTGTCCCCGGGAAAAGATTCCAAACGCGCCCGTACCGTCGGCGTTTGGGGTTTGGGCAAACCCTACTTTGGGCGCGGCAACCGGAGATAAAATATTATGATTTTTTATGCCAAAACGTACATGCATGTCAATTGTCAGAATCCAAAAACTAATATACAAATGCTACAAAATGGGTCATTTTTGGTATCACGATTATCGTAAAGGTCCAACGGATGCCTTATACCACTTGTGAATTTTAGAAAAAATGTGTACCAGGGTTTTTTAAACGATTTTCAATGAAAAACTCATACTGAAAAAAGTGTCCCGAATCGTGTTCGAAGGCATCTACTGATCCGGGGTTCGAACCAAGGTTCTCAAACTAATTTTATTAAAATTCCTTCATCATTTTCTTTATAAATGTGCCTTGGTTGGCGGAAATTTAAAACCCTAGGGAAGTCGATTTTTTAATTTTTTAAATTGCACTGTTAAATTTTAAAAATTGTCCAACTTTGGGAATTTTTTTTCGCCCATTTTGAAAAAGAAAAGGGGACCAATTTTTTAAAGTTTGTTACCCAATTTATTGGCTTTTGTAATTGGCAAACTTTGGGGCTTCCCGTGAACCCGAAAATTTCCAAAATTTGGAACCGGAAAATCCAAACAATGTCCCATAAAAAGAAAAACGAAACTTTTTTTCCCGAAAATGTTTTTCCCCAGGGGCCGCCAGTTTTTGTTAATGTTTACACGTTAAAACAAAAAAAACGAAATTCGGGAATGCCTCCAAGTAGTATCTGCGTTTTTTAAAAAAATTTTCTCGTTTCCAAATCCAAATTGTTTATCGCCGTCCCGGCCAAAGTATGATAGTCGGCCCGGAACCCTTCGCGGTGCTTGTGCCCGTAATTATTTCGAACGCGTAGGAACCGTCGACGTTCGGGTGCGTAGCATACTTTGGGCGCGGCAACCGCGAGTACAAAAACCGTCAAAAACGACGTTTTTTTGCGATTTTTGACTTTTTGACCCGGAAGCAAATTTTTGTCGGGTTTCGCGGTATTTTTTTTCGAAAAGGGCGATCTTTTCTCGTGGAGGAGCGTCCAAAATGTACGGTTTATCCCGCTCCTCGGCGGCGAAAACGTCTCGCGTGGCAAACTCGTTTCCGCCGCCAGTCCAAAGTTAACGTAGTATTAATAGTTAGAAAGTCGCGCAAGCGCGGCTTGAAGCCGCTACGCGGAGGGCGTGGAAAACCTCGTACCGGAATACCTCGTATGGAAAACCTCGTTGACGCGACAAAATCGCGAATCGGTCCGTGTCGGGCCCCGATTCGGTAGTTTGCGGGTAATTTTGTCGTTTATCCGAAGTTTCCCGGGGCAAATTTGTTTTACGGGGACACTTTCGGTACGCCGCCGGACGCTGTCCGCCGCCTCTAAGTACGTTGAAAAATGATTTTCGAAATCGGAACATTTTTACGTCTTTGTGTACAATGTGTGAGAAATGTTTTCCTAGGATAATTTTCGGGACTCGATGTGAAAGACGCCACTTTATATGCACTTGTATGCAATCTGCTATCGGTGCTTCGCTGCGCCACGTCATGAGCCACATTACGTCAATCCTCGGGAACGGTCCTGACCTTTACAGAATGTAATCCAACTAACAAAAAGTGTCCCCGGGAAAGACCTCGAAGGCTTTCACCTAACCCGGGTTCGAGCACAGGTTCTCAAAACAATTTTATTTACATTCCTTTAAATTTTTCGGCTACATTAACGAGCCTTTAAAAACCCTTTTACGTATTTTGTAAGCCAACAAAAGTATAGTAGAATTGTTTAAGGCATATCCGTTAAATGACAAAAAAGAAAATGTTTATCCCCAAAAAAACCAACAGCTACTCTTTTCAGAAAATTTTAAAAAAAATTGGCCACGTTTTAAATTAAGGTGATTCGGGGAATGCGGCCCCCTGATGTAATCGGAAAGGGGAAAAAAAAATTTTAAATTTTAACAATGCCCCTAAAAGGGTGACGGAATGCTCGGATCACTGTTTTTACTTCAGAAATTACCCCCGTAATAAAAATACTGCTTTGCTTGACTTATACAGTTCCATAGAGCCCGAGATGGACCCCGATCGGAAGAAAATTGCCCCCAGCTATAAAAAAATCAATGCTTTTGGATTTTCCAAAATGACAAATATATTTTAAAATAAAATTAACTAAAATTAGTATTAAGGGGCCGTAACCTCTGATGCAGCCCTCTGAAAGCCATTGGAAAAAGCCCAAAAATGAAATAGCTTGAAGATATAATGAAATGTCTTAATTTCTATATCCCCAAAACCCCCCCTGCCCCCCCCCCAAAAAGTGTCATTGCGGAGTCCAGTCAAACCAGTCCCCGAAATTCGGATTCGTACTGAAAAAAGTTAGTAAATTTCACTGAATAATCCAAAGGTTTAGATATTATAAAAACTCGACTTTCCCCCCACCCCCCTACCTCTCCACCCAATCACTCCTCGCCACTTTGTCCTCTCGATTCCCTCGTTGTTCGTTGAGTTGACTTTTCCCCCCCACCCCCCCACCCACCCCCACCCAAAGCCCGCCACTGCCCAACCGTAAAGGAAATCGCTATAGTATGAAACATTGGATTTCTATTAGTCGAAGTCTTTGTCTTCTCGATACTTTTGTTGTACTTAGGCGAGCTGAACCCCACGTTGGTGGAAGTCTCGATTTCTCTATGGCTGTCTAAAACGCTTCTATGTCATGATGTTATCGATGTGCATGTGCATATGTTAGAGTTTTATATGGACATTCATGACTGGAATTAAAAATAGTTCCCCAATCAGAGCCCCTACTCAATGCCTGCAAATTACATGACTTCATAGCTAAAAATAGATTTCTTTTAATGTACTGTTTGTTTGTTCTGTTCTGTGCTCTTGCAAGCTTACGAACGCAATATATTTTTATATGTTTTGATCAGTTAAATTTGCGTAAAAAATACACTGACGAGAGTAGACAAAATTTTAATGTGCGTTTTTTTTTTCGGCTAGGATCTGAAACGAAGGGTTGAGATGTTGTTGGCCGTATTCGCCGAACCTTTTTACGTATTTATAAGCCAACAAAAGGGAATCGAATCGTGAAGGGATATCCGTTAAATGAAGTTTTTCATTTGCATGCATACGAAAAATGACGTTTTTATCGGGCCCTTGGTTTTACAAACCACGTTTGAGTGCCGATTTGGCGTCAGGACATTCGAAATTGGAGTCGAAAATATTTTTTTTTAGAGAGTTTGATCTTGTTAAAAATTTAAAGACAGCTACATGGTAGGGACATAAAAGTAGAAATAGGGCCCGTTTTAGGGCATTCAAAAAAAGCATGTAGTAAAAGAATGTTTATTTTTTTAATGCAAAACCGGACACGCACTGCAATCTTTTCTCCTCCCACTGTCTACCCTTCAAACGTAGCCAAATGCGTGATGTTTGGTATGACAATTTCCGTAAAGATCGGATACAGTGGTTTTGCTATTTGTGAATTTTACAAAAAATATTTTGTGCTTTAGTGACCTTGAATGCAAAATTTAACTATCAAAAAGTGTTCCGGACAGAGCTCGAAGGCATCGCCCTAACCTGGTTCGAAAACCCCGGTTCTCAAAACCCAAATTTTAATTTAAATTCTTTTTTACTTGCGCTACATTAACGAGCATTGGTCGTTCAAAAACGAACAGAGGGAAAAACCAAAATTTTTAAACTTTTAAAGTTGCACTGGGAAAATTTTCAAAATTTTTACTTTGCGATTTTTTCCCGCTCAATCGGAAATAAAAAATCGGGGCAATTTTTTTTAAGCCGTTCGCTATTTCATTGGCTTTTAGAATTGTCAAACCTCGTGGCTCAACCACGCATTTAAAAATTTAAAAAAAAAGGAAAATGGAAAACCAAACAATGTCCAAAAAAAGAAAACGGTAAACATTTTTGACGTTTTAAATACCCCCGCGTTAACTCCGCACGGGCACTTCACACACGCTGTAAGTGAATTTGAAAATTCAGGATTTTTTTAGAATTTTTTATTTAAAAAAGCAAGTTTAACTTTTTCGAAATTACGCGCATTTCAAAATGTTCATCGTCACCCGGGAAAAGTATTAGAACGGTCCTAAAACCCTTAACGGGCTTGTACCCCGGGAAAAATTCCAAACGCGCCCGTACCGTCGGCGTTCGGGGCAAAGGGCCTACTTTGGGGGCGGCAACCGTGAGATAAAATAATTATGATTTTTTATGCCAAAAAGTACACGCATGTCAATTTGTCAGAATCCATAACTAATATACAAATGCTACAAAATGGGTCATGTTTGGTATCACGATTATCGTAAAGGTCCAACGGATGCCTTTAAACCACTTGTGAATTTTAGAAAAAATGTGTACCATGCTTTTTACGATTTTCAATGAAAACTCATACTGTAAAAAAGTGTCCCGAATCGTGTTCGAAGGCATCTACTGATCCGGGGTTCGAACCAAGGTTCTCAAACTAATTTTATTAAAATTCCTTCATCATTTATCTTTATAAATGTGCCTTGGTTGGCGGAAATTAAACCTAGGGAAGTCGATTATTTAATTTTTTTTAAATTGCACTGTTAAATTTAAAAAATTGGCCAACTTTGGGAATTTTTTTCGCCCATTTTGAAAAAGAAAAGGGGTCCAATTTTTTTAAAGCTTGTTACCCAATTCATTGGCTTTTGTAATTGGCAAACTTTGGGGCTTTACCGTGAACCCGAAAATTTCCAAAAATTTGGAACCGGAAAATCCAAACAATGTCCCATAAAAAGAGAACGAAACGTTTTTCCGAAAATGTTTTTCCCCAGGCCGCCAGTTTTTGTTAATGTTTACACGTTAAAACAAAAAACGAAAATTCGGGAATGCTCCAAGTAGTATCTGCGTTTTTTATAAAATTTTCTCGTTTCCAAATCCAAATTGTTTATCGCCGTCCCGGCCAAAGTATGATAGTCGGCCCGGAACCCTTCGCGGTGCTTGTGCCCGTAATTATTTCGAACGCGTAGGAACCGTCGACGTTCGGGTGCGTTGCATACTTTGGGCGCGGCAACCGCGAGTACAAAAACCGTCAAAAACGACGTTTTTCGCGATTTTTGACTTTTTGACCCGGAAGCAAATTTTTGTCGGGTCGCGGGTATTTTTTTTCGAAAATGTCGATCTTTTCTCGTGGAGGAGCGTCCAAAATGTACGCGTTTATCACGCTCCTCGGCGGCGAAAACGTCTCGCGTGGAAAAACTCGGTTTCCGCCGCCAGTCCTAGAGTTAACGTAGTATTAATAGTTAGATAGATTCTTAAATTGAACTTAAAGTGGATTGTTTATAGTTTTAAAAGCTCTATTTAATCGTGAAATAAAGATTTTTTAAAGGACACTTTAAAATTTGAATTGGTCATTTCGGTAGTAAGAAGTTCTCCAAAAACATAATACCGGCTGCGAAACAATATTTAAATATTATCTCAATATTTAAATTTGTTCTTAACGAGGCGTAGCATCAACATTTAAACATCGATCCTGGGGGTTAAACATGCGCGATTAGCTGAGCGTAATGACTTCCACGCAGCCTTGTAGAGATAGCGAGTTCAATTGATAAACGATTGCGATCGGTAGAGCCAACCCTTTGTGTATCGAGCTAGTCTTGCAAGCTTGGAACGAGGGAACTTTGTAGGCCTACCTGTTCATTAGTTTAATCATACATACATGCGTGTGTAGTTAAAATAAAAACAATTTAAATCTCAAATTGTGGCTGAAACATACATATATGCATTAAAAGCGAGAGAGTCAATGAGATAAGCAAAAAAAAAACTAGTAAATTAAAAATAAATCACAAATTATAATTAATTTAGAAATCCAGTTTGGGTCTACCAGTTCGGTACTCATCTAAAAAAAAAACTCAAAATAATTTAAATAATAACTCCCGAAGATTATTAAAACTGTGAAAATTACCACCACGAAACTCCACATGTTGAACAATACTTATTGTATAATTTAAAATATTTAAAGTTAGTCGTCTGTGATTGTTTTTCCAAAGTATGTATAGGTTAAATTAGAACAATTAATTCAAATTAAATTTTAGAAGGTCAGACCATTGATTTGTAATGGTACATGCTCAGACAAGGGTTGTTTGTAGCCATATGCAACGAGTCGCGAGAACTAAATTATTACCCTATTATTAAAAGTTTAAAAAAAAATGCACTCTCTTCATTACAACTAGGTTTATAATGTGTTCACCTTATTAGTACGGTCCCACCTAGAAACAGACAGAGTGTGTAATAAACGAACGTCTGGATTTCATATCACCCTTCTCTCTCACTCCCTCACGCCCACGGCCAGCACATAAACAACACGCAGACGTCGTTTAGCATATTTGTCCAATTAGGAACACAGCTCTTGAGTCAAATTAAGATAGGTACAAAAAGCAGACTTTAAGTCGAGATGCTGGGCGCGAGATAATCAGATCATTTGCTTTAGAGAATATTCATCTATGTTTTCGTCTCAACAACGTTTAGTTTGAGAAGGCGGGGGTGGGGGGACCTTTACCCCTTTGATTGAAACACTGCTGAGTCAGAGTGGATAATTCCGTAAACAAATTGAAGTTTCACAAATTGTTACTCTGAAAAGCACAATTTACATAAAATTACCTCCGTTAAAATCAGTTTGTCTTCATTAGGTATACATCAAGTAATTAGGGAAATGAGAAAGCTTACATAGACCGTGCGTAGGAGTTCTTTACCTTTTGCATTCAAAGCAACACATTATTAACCCTAGCACAACAATTGAGTCTAATTTATAAAGCAAGGAATGTTGATCAGGATAGGAGAACCCGAGTGCGAAATGATTACACCTATCGGGACGTACCTTGACGTAGGCGTTTGACGTTCGCCCGCCGACTTTGTGGAAGTTTTTGCCAGACACCACTGTAAAAGAAATATCTTATTATTATCAGTTTAGCAGAGCTCATTCAGACAATTAATTCTACAAGATTTAAAATTATTTCATGATTGGATGAGCGTAGCGAAGATTCCGTTTCACTACACTGGAGAAAAAAATCCGGAATGTTTTTTTTCTTTTTTTCTTTTTTTTTTGTATTTTTGGCTGTTTGTTAACACGATTCCGGCTAAACCGATACTCCAATTGCGATGAAATTTTCTGGAGACCTTCGAAATCTCTGAACTGCCACGTTTTTGAGCGCAATCGAAAAATTATTTCTCATGAAAATCGCAATTTTACGATTTTTTTCGATTTTTTTTTAAATTTCCTCGACTTATAACACCTACATGCTTTATTCGATTTTAATGATTTTTTCACAGAACCATAATTTTATGAATTAAGATATTCGTGTGAAATTTGAGCGCAATCGAAAAATTTATTTCTCATGACAATCGAAATTTTACGGGTTTTTTCTTTTTTAAATCAATTCTTTGACTTATAACACCTACATGCTTTATCCGATTGTAATTATTTTTTCACAGAACCTTAATTTTATGAATTAATATATTCGTGTGAAATTTGAGCGCAATCGAATAATTATTTCTTATGAAAATCGCAATTTAACGATTTTTTTCTTTTTTAAATTACGATTAATTAAAAAAATTAAGAATTAAAGTTTATTTTTTAATTAATTTAAATTAATTTTTAAAAAAAATCTTCAACTAAGTAATGATTTTTTCACAGAACAACAGAAAATCCGCATAACACATGGCAGCTCAATGCACCAATTACGCTCATCCAACAACGCGGCGGGACTTAAGCGTTTTCCTAGTAGATTATACACTCACATAGGACCAATTTTCCAATTAAAATATAAGGAATTTTCGGATTTTGAAAACAAGCTTACAAATAAATAAATAAATTGTATTTAGAGTCTACCCACTCAGTTATATAACTGATTGTCAGTTATAGTCATAGTTATAGTTATGAAATATGTTATGTTATGTTATGTGTTAGGTATGTTATAAGTTTATGTTTAAATGTATATCATAAGTGCATTTCTTAAACTAGATTTTTTTCGAATTTTTTGCATAATTAGGATTTTCTATATTATATCAAATACCAGCAATACTAAAAATATTAAATTTCCGCAAAAAAAAAAAAAAACTTTTTTGACCGTTTTTGCAGGTTTATATTTTCAATCTTCTTTAAAAAGGTACTATTCGTCCAATCAAAATGAAATTTTAAAAAAAAACATGTGAATTTGAATTCCACATTTTTTTTGCCAAATTGAAAAAAATTGTAATTCAAATTTTAAAGAAATTCAAAATTGTGATATTCATTGGACGCGTGGTCTGAATGAGTTAGGATGTCTTCGGCATGGTTTATTAGCCACTAACCCTACAGCAAAGAGCAGTGTTCAGCTGTAGTAGTACCCGGTAGTTTAGAGGCGCTTTATCAGTGAAAACAAAACAGTGAAGAGTCAAGTTTGTAATGAAATATTCTTTGGGGAATGCATTCGTGTAATATTCGGGTTGATTTGACAAAAGATGCATCATTAGTTTTTTAATGGGTCAAAAAATTTATATTTTCATTTCAAAGGTCAATTAGCCCCAACCTTCATCATTAAGGGAATACATTTGATTCTTTTTATATTAATTCAAATTTAAAAGTGGTGTATTTGAGTCTTACTGAGTTAGAATAGTTATAAGTTATTTTGCCAGTATATTGGTAAGATAATTATACAGTAAACAAAAATCGGTGATTGTAACTAGAAATCCACCAAAAAGACGGTCTAAATCGTACTTTTCATCCTAACATCCACCATGCACTTACCATGTATTGTAAGAATCCCACTGTTCTCGTAAATCGCCAAATCCAGGTCACCTAAAACAAAAACCAAAAAAAAATTGAAACAAGTGTACATCTCTGTCCAAAAGAATTAGCACATGAGTCACATTCTATGTGCATCACTACTGAGCGTTAGGTAATTCGTTTTAAAAGAGGATCGCCCAGACTTATTATGCGAGACAGGTTTCAATGGTCCATTATTCGGATTGGCGTCGCGTCGTGGACTATTTCAGTCTCTCTCTCTCTGCTCCTATGACGTAGGTAGGCATTGAATGCGAGCGCCTGTGTGGTGGATGCGGCAACCCGCTTAACACGTACACTCGTGTGAAGCTACGACACACAACCAGGGCTAGCGCGACGGGACTGTGTGAAACACATCGATGAGAGAGAAAAGAGCGACACAAGACATGCCACTGAACTTACGGGGACGGTTCGGATATAGTTTTTATTAAAATTTAAACAAATCTGAATTTAAAATAATTATTATCGTGACAGAAACATTAAAAATTAATAAAATATCGCCGTGGTAAAAATAAATTTCCGGCCGGTTTCACTAAACTTTTGCTTTTGCCTAATCCATTGCATTGTGTTGTGTATTATTACTAAGTTGTAAAGGAAAATCTCAAAATATGAAAATGATAGTTTCGGAGATAGTGCCTTATATTATGTATTATGCCTATTTTTGTGTCTCTTAGGCAATTTGTGTATGTTAATGAACAGTGTCAACTAGTAGAATGCTTGGTGGTTTTCTCGTATTCTATGACATTAAAGACATCTTTGATTGTTCAATATCGTAAAGCAACTGATTGTTACATGTTTTATTAATACTGTTAAGTTTACTTTAATTGATAATTTTGAAGAGCAATATAATTATAAAGATGAAATTATACAAAAACAACTTTATTACTAGAAAGTGTTTCTTTGCAAAGTGTTCGGAGATTGAAAAGACGAGGTAAAGTAAGATGGAGTGTAATAAACTTCAAGGTACGAAGCGTTCAGCTCACACAAAAGTGTTGGAAAATGAATCACTTTCACAAACCGTCGAGTGCAGTAAAAGAAGAGAAGAACTGAAGGTGAAATGTAAAAAATAGGATTTGAATAGTGAGTACGTTCTAGTCTATAAAGTTACCGCTGGAATCAAAGCACTGCAGTAGCTGTGGTAGAACTTGGAGTTTCAGATGTTGAAAAGTTGAAATGCATTTTTTACACTTACAAACTTGTACTTACATTATTATTATTATATTATTTTCTTACAGACCTATGGTGAATTGCTATACAATATTGGCCATCAAGAAGGCAATAGAATATGGAATCATTTTTCGGGAAATATATGCTCTAGGCCTACGAAAGAGAAAATGGAAAATCAGCCAAGGGACATTAAAAAGACGTTACAAAATAAAAAAATATTTTTTAGAAAATATAGAGTTGGATGATGGTATTTTTACATTTCGCCGTCACACTCCCCAATAGTAAAAGTATTATTCTATTGCTCGATAAATGAAAATAAAAAAATTAAAAGTCCATGCAAAATTGAAAAGGATCAATCAATAAGGTAAAAATTTTTAAATTATTATTAATTTGTAAAATTTGCAAGTGGAGTATGGAAATATCATACACATTCAAAAGCGTCAAATTGCTAAGAAATTATGTCACAAAGGACATTGTTTTTTACTTATTTGTCAAAAGGCCTAAGAAGTTTGAGTCTTATAATTCTTGTTTTACTGGTTACTTGACAACAGAGTAACGAACAATCATGTCTACCCCGTGCCGAACCGAGTGTTGCCGAATGCGAGCGTACGCCGCCGAGCGAGCGAGCCGAGCACCGGCAGACATTGTAACAAGTGACAAATCCACACAATACGAGACTAGTCTGCTACCCCCATCCCTTTCAGCCCACCCTTCTCTTATAGAGCAATTTATCATGCTGGGAAATATATTACAAAGTTTCAAATGAATAAATTAAAATATTTTATAATATCAAATACACTATGGCAAAAAGGTTTGAAAGATGTGAATGGATTTTACTAAAAGAGAATACATTTATAAATTTTAAACACTTGGTCTTGAAAGAAAAACAATCAGTAAATTAAAAAGTTGAGACAGCTTATTTTTTGCTATAATTACGGTCATGAAGAAGAAGAGGCGGCGAATTTGCGTTTCTTACCGAACAACTAAATGTATTTCCCACATTATCATTAGCATTATTGTCTCGTCAGCAGCGTTAAACCATTATTACGAAATACACGATAACGTCCACCATAAAACCACTAACAAAATTCAGTTTTAATTGCAACGTAATTTTCCTAGTATTTAAGTGGTTGTTTATGGTTGAATAGCCTGAAAGCAATTCGAAATTAAATTTTGAAATACAACGTATACGAGGACACAAATACCGCAATTACATTATTTCTGGTACCATATGTTTGATATGATGGATGTTTCCAGTGTAATTATTGTTGTGCTGCAGATAGAGAAATGTGGGTGACCGCTGAACGCACTGGTTCAAGTTGTGCAAAAATGGTTTTTAAAGACACATTTAGCAACAGTTCGATGAAAAAAATCTGGTAAGAATGTTTAATGAACTTGGTTGGATGAGCGAAGCGAAGACTTCAATTTCACTGACCCCTCAAAAAATTTAGCTCCAATGTTTTAGTTTTTTCTTCTTTTTTCTGTCTGTTCGCTCTCTACCGGGCAAACGGCATATGCGATCTTGATGAAAATTGGAGGGGACCTTCGAAATCTCTGAACTAAGACTTTCCACGTTTTTTTGTACAATCGAAGAGTCTCATGAATATCGTACTTTTACGATATTTTTCGATTTTAAGTGCGATATTTTCGTGACATTTGTGCCGATTCTGACCAAACGGGTGGGGCTACAACGTTCATATTTTACATGGACATTAAGGTTATGGTGATGTATTGCTTTTTGAAAGAAAAAGTTGGAAAAGTTAGCCAGAATCCATAGAATAAAGGTTTTAATATGAGTTTTTTGAGGTTTATAATAACAATAAACACGTAACAATAAAAACTTTACAACAATCACCTACAATGCATTCAAAAAGCACTTGCAAAGGAAAAGTGGTCCTACGCAAACTAAAAACTTACAAAAAAGCTCATCCATCAACGCGGAAGGACTTAAACGTTTTCCTAGTGTATGAAAATGATAATTTTAAAGTTGCTTGCTCGCCAAATCAAGCTAATTTCTTATAGATTCTATTTGTAGCTAGTATAGAATAATAATTTATCTTTAACACACACCCACTACAGAGAATGTGCGGAAGTCTCTATCGGACAATATTTCCATATTTCAATGACACTTTCGTAACCTTGGGAAATGACTTTACATTTTCCATTTCGTAGTATAATTTATGTCAGTTATTACAAGAATGTGAAAATATATTCTGATAGAGACATGGAGAACATTTTAACTTGTCAGAAAGCAACTGATGCGAACAGTAGGCGTATCCAAGGGGGGGGGGGGTCACAACCTCATAGGACGATCGGGAGAGTTTTAAAATGACCAACATGAACCCTTGCATTCTGCACCAAAATCTGGTTTGCTCGTAATCATCCAACAAGAAAGTTTCACTCGTTATTAATTTTAAAATGTGCAACGAAAATTATAGTAAATATTGAGACAATTTAAATTTCGAGCATCATCCAGTTATATTGTCAGGCCTATTTGTAAATTTTGTTAATACGACATAAGGGGGGGTGAGGTGAGTGAAAATAAAAGCGTTCAGTGTAAGTTTCTCGTGATTACTACATCTGACGCATCCCGATCAAGTGATACCTTTGCTCTGGCTGGCGTCTGACGATCGTCTGCAAGGGTTGAAGCGTCGCGACGCCGACCGACGCTGGTGTGTGCTGCCGCCTGGCGAGGCGAAGAGAAGACAGCGACGAGAACGGGAACTACGCTCAACCATCGCCATCGGACTCGGGGCCACGTAACCTGTACAACACAACGCGTAGTGTAACATTCGTTAATTTTGATGACTCCTCATTCCTTCGACATTCGAAGCAGGCCGACGAATAATTTATTTGAATTTTGGAAGGCTCAACAGCAAACTTTTTTTAAAAGTAACAGATAATACTTTAGGCTATTTTATTCATAATGGGAAGTAAGTGAATCTAGTAGAAAATATTTTAATGTATTTGTCTGTAAGACTTATTTTTCTCGACTAGCAGAAAAAGATAAAATAATAAGAGTTTAATGATTAGAAACAAATGTGGTTAGTGAATGCTGTATAAAATATTAAACAAAATCCTCACCAATAGGCAATACCATCACATTAAATTTTAATTGTCTCTTTTCTAATCCCATAAAATATTTGTTAATAGATAATCTTTTAGCCCTTTCACCCACTTCACCCCTATCCCCCTCTGTATCATGTTTATGGGTCAGTATAATTAGAATTGTACAAAATTACACAGAAAGTATTTTGCAAAAATTAATCAGTTTCAACAGGAAATATCCCATAAAAACACGCATTCATGTAAATTACTTTGCCGTATTTCTCTGAAATTCTCTCCTATAAAACGCGTGGTTTTCTCTCCCTATGCTCGCGTGAGTCGCGGCCGTAATGACTGCTAACGGGTATACGCGCCACACATCGGTGCATTGCAAGTCTTACCACAGCTGGCTAAACTAATGACGAAGCAATTAAATCACTAAAGTGCCCAACTGCAATAAAATGCAAAAACCTCATAGCCATAATTAGAATTTATTTTTGATTTGATGTCTAGTCGAGATATGCGATGTAATTCCCCTGTTTCTCACGCTGGGAATTGTTGCTAAACCGCCCACTTAGTCAAAACCAAATCCGGTTATGTATGAATCCTTGTACATAATGACCTGCACATATTAATTGTGCTCATTTAGGGTAGATGACATCAGCGATTGCATTAAAATAATTTAATTGACGAGTTTCCTACTTTTTCGAATGCAATGAGTGAGTGACCTTGATAATATGGGCGGCGTATGGCTTAGCTAAGCACTTGATAAGGGTAATTACAACGTTAGAAGCACGTTTTGATCTACTATCCATATCTTCAGTTTTATTTTGATATTTCGAGCATGTTATTGTTATGGCATAAGGGTAAACTTTTAAACTTAGTCCAACACAAAATCTGGAATATGTGACTTGGCTTGTTTTTGCACCAAGGCCCGCAATTTGTATCCGACTGCTGATATTATCAAAAATAAAGTTTTTACACTTTTAAATTTAAATCTGACCCTACGCACCGTAAAGAGGGATGCGTACTGGATTGTAAGGGCAGTCTATCAAGATGACAATAATATTATTACTGTAATCGATTTTCGTAAGTAATCATTGCCATGATAAAATGTATACCAAACATAATAGTACCAAAATCGAAATTGTACGTATGCATTGTCATTGGCTCCTCATAAAGGTCCAACATTGAACTTGCGTAACCCTCAGAAGGAATAATTTTGGTTTTAAGTTTTTTTTTTTTTTTTTTTTTTTTTATATAACCAGACTCACCGAAGCTGTCGACGTCCTGCTGTTGAGAGCTGCAATCCGACGCCTCGTCGTTGAGCGCATGCCTCGCCGTCGAGAGCGTCGTGTTCATGAACTGCAGACTGTGACTGTTCCAGGTCTCGTCCGACGACGATGGTTCGTACATCGTCTCGTTGCCGCGTCCTCTGTCGGGTGAGATGGCCAGGGGTTCGACTCCGGGGATGTCACTCTCCAGCGGCGGCGTCGGGGGACTGGGGATTCCGTTGGACAGGGTCAGACCGAAGTAACTAGACTGCGTCGCCGTACAAGACGTCAAGAAGGTCGCCGATTGGTTGTTCTTGTCCGCACAGAAGGAAACATACTGAGAGGAATGACCTTGAAGTCTATACGTGTTCGTTGTCGCAAGGTTCGGCTTTTTATGTCGCGCGACTTCGGGCGCGTTCGTTGCGTCCAAGGTTGACCAGAAGTTCGGGGGTCCGAGCGGTAAACCGATCATGTTCGGCTGGGAGATACTCTTCGCGGGCTCGGGGTCGCGCGTCGACCAGAACCCCGGCGGTGCGAGGCCGACCGCGGCTTCGGGAGGGTTCGTCGGACACGTCCACGTCGTGCTCCTCGGAAGACTAGAGTTCGGCCCCGGCGCGATGGCGTAGCTCTTCTGCAACGTGATATTGTGCAGCGTCTGCGACGTAGCGTTGACCTTGGAGAACCACGAGTGCGCGTTGTCCGGACTGAACGGACTGGGGATCCCCAAGGGCAAGGTCAAACCGAAATGCTGACTATTTTTATGTACATTTAAACTAGACTCGTTAAGGTAACCTCTTTGACGTCTTCTAATGCCCCCTTGTCTTTTCAGAGTAAACTCTTCCTGACTCGAATCGAAACTAGACTTTTCATAATGATCACTAAACAAACTATCACAAATTGAGTTCTTATCGGTGAAAACCCCGTCGCCCAGACCTAAGAGCGAACCACTTGCCTCGCCCTCGACTGATCTCGACCGTCGCTTGTCACTTTTCCGTCTTCTTTTCGACATCAAACGCGCGCGCGGTTCTGTAGGAGGACTCGGCGTTTTGATTGGTTCTACGCGGGCGTCGACGACGTCACTCGTCCTGCTAGTACTGGCCGTCGGCATCGACAAGTGTCCGTCAGATAACATGACTGGCTGAGCTTTCTGCGGTGGCCCCTCTTCACTGTATGTCCGCGTCCTACGCAAGGAACGCCGTTTCCTTACCCCTCGACCCAAAGCCGAGGGCAAATTAGAATCACTGATCGCACTTCGTCGACGCAACGGCGAGCACACGTTAGTACCAGCCGTCGCCGCACTGCGCGAACTATCACTAGGATACCCTTCGTCCTTCTCTAACGTCTCGACACTGATTTGATTCACGTTCGGCTTTACAACAAGGTTCGTTGCTAAGGTCGACATGTCTAGAGCACCGCACATGCTGAGAAACTTAGGATCCGTGACGTCATGAGACAATAAACCATTGGCCGCCCTCGCGTTGTTGGATCTAACCACATTGATAGGGGACGTCGGAGAGACACGGGTGTGCTGCAAGGTTCCATTCTGGGTCCCATTTAGTTTGATTCGGGTGTTCTGCAAGGGTGCATCGTGGGACCCATCTAGTTTTAGTGACTTCATGTGGCGCGTGAGCGGGGAAACCACCTCAGAGTCCCCGATTGGTTTCTCCTCCAGTTGACTCCTCGGCTCCGAGTCCCCTCTACAACCCGAGAGGTCTTGTGAGTTGAAACACGTCGGCGTCATCGCCATCACATCCTGCAGCGCCCGGTCGCACCTTAGCACCTCCGACCGCAGCCAGCTGGAGTCATGCCCGGATAGACTATCACGAACACACTTCCTAGAGTCTCTCCGCGTATGCTCGGGGGAGAAGTACATGGGGTTGTCATAGCTTCGCTTGCCGGGCGTGAGGATACTCGTGCTCGGCGAGGGCTGAAGGAAGGCGTCCGTCAAGCGTCTCCGAAGACCCGCCAAACTCTTCGTCGCCCGGATCGGACACGGCGAGAAGTCTATCACACAGTCGGGGTCACACTTCAAGGTCACGTGGTGCGAGAGTCTCTGTCTCACGAGCGAGTTGTTTATGAGGTTCTGCGAGGCCTCCTCGGTGCGGTCGTCACTGGGAGGGGGTTGGACGGCGGCTCTTAGCGGGTTAGAGGTCGGACACGGCTGAGTCGCCGAGTCCGCGTCCTCGCCGTCGAAGCGAGACAGTCTGAAACAGGCAGAGTGTGAGCATTGCGACCACCTGGAAGGAAGGAACATTGTCAGAGCAGTGCTTGGAAGTATTGGAGCGACAATATACACATAAACCAAGGACAACACTGACATTAGTGTTACTCTAAAGCACTTGCCAAATTTTCGGGTGGCCCTTCCACACACTTCCTCTACCGGATGACGACTGAGAATTTCTAATTAGTTGACAAAAGTTTCACGTTCTAATTTCCTCAAAACTTTGCTCGAATTGGAACCAGTTTACAATGAAATAACTTCAAAATAAAGCAAAGAATGGAAGCCCTAGAATTGCGTGCTTAGTTGCATTAAATGCAATCTAGAAATCTAATTCGTTGCAGCTGACACTCACACCAATGCCGCATCAATACACAACCTGATAACATTATAAATTGTGTTACCTTTCCAGTCGTATTTAGTGAAGCATATATTAATTCTATCACCGTTTTACAATCTTAATTAATTATTTTTGCCGAGCTTAGTGAAGTAAAGATTATAATTAATGTATTATGTATGTAAATTTGTATTCAAGTTACGAGCTAGCCCATAAACATGTACAGAAGAATTTAAATTCGGATTAGACTTTTCAAGTTCAAGTTTAAAATTGTATTTACATATGGAAATGGAGAACACACATTTTTGTAAATTTTTCTGTTACAAAAGGTAGCATATGTTATGGTATAAGAAAAGCTGCAAGGTGTTAATAAGAAATATGACCAGTTTGAACTCAGTAGCCTATGTGCAGGAAGGAACCCAATATATATGCAGGAACGTAATATATGAACTAGTTTGAATGAGATTTTACCACAATTGAATTCAATGCGTAAAAAGTAAACCCATATACACGTACGTTTTGAGTTAGCAACAAATGAAAAATAACAAAATATATGTCATAAATAGGTCATTGACCTCAACCAATATAATTATGAATTATGTATTAATTTTGTAACATAGATCCATCGATGTTGTGAGTTGCTGATTCTTTCAACCACCTAACATGAAAACTAAATTAACAAAATATCTACCAGATCAAAAAATTGGATTTTTTGTCTTATGTTTTGTTGCTTGCTATGATTTTAAGCTCATGAAAACATTAACAACCTACAACTTTGATTGATTTATGTTATATATCATAAATTTTACATGATTTTATGCTATCAAACATAACAAACGCTACGCACTCGAGTCCCTTTGAATTGAATGTCTGGTGAGTGCATACTTTAGCCAAGTAGACCCACACTTGTTTATTATTTATATCATCCATTATAATATTTTAGTTTTTAAGTTCTATAGAAGTTATGTCTCCATGTGTGAGAAATGAAAAATCTTCATCTACTTTGGCTAGTCTTTGTTTATTTTGATATATTTTTTTATATTATTTTTTTGTTTTAAAAAAAAGGCTGATGACGGAAATAGTTTTCATTAATTTCCGAAACGTTGTTTTTATTGTAAAATAAAGAGTTGCTTTCCACTAAAATGTTTTAAATATAAATATCCCTTATAGTAAGTAGTTGACTTGTCCCCCTGACTCACAGCGAGGGCCTGGCCTTGCGCGTTCTGCTCCTACTCCTGGATCTCTTGGTCCCCGACGCCGGCGTCTTCTGGGGCGATGCCGCCGACCCTGGCGTCGGTATCCTGTTGCTGACATCTCGCAGGGCGGCGGGGAGGGCGTCGAGACGCATGTAGACGCTGTCTCGGGTCCGGGGGGAGAGAGCCTCGTCGCTGGCCTGGCGCAGAACAAGAGGATTAGTGTATGGGCATGGAGCTCATCACCGGGTGGATATAAGGGGTTATTTACATGAAATTTTCTTTGAAGAATTGGAATTGTCAAGAAAACTTGCAGTTTGCTGTTTGTTCTTGGTAATGATGTTATTGCTATACATTATGTTGCTTCTGTCTGTTTAGGATTAGAACTAGTATACATTTCTTCAGGTATGGGTATTAAACAGGGTGTTTGGAACACTGGCATCGAACCGGCGACCTTCCACATTCGTCTCACTCAAGGACAACAATTACAAGAAGACATAGATTATTTGGAGGATAATTATAAATATCAGTCCTTTAGGCGGGATTCAAACCCACGTAACTTGATTCATTGACCTCTGGAATGACACCGTTTCCATAGGCGAAATAGGTATGGGCCCTCTTCTTAACACTACAGTGACTGACCTGTCGCGTTATAGGACAGGTCAACTACAATAATATTTTTGATATTGTAATTAATTGTTAATTTAAAAACAAATTGTTAAGTTAAGATAAAAATGTTAAGGATGTTTGGAGGAGGTAGATATAGAATAACATTTATGATGTAAACGTTGTAATATTTTTGATATAGGGAACCTAAAGTTTGAAGGCGGAAGGAATTGGTATCTTTTGTCTCAGCGCCTAAGAATTAACATGGTCGAAAATGTAACTCGCCGTATCTTTTGACTCGCGCAAAGAAATCTAAACCAATAACATCACAAGATGCATAATTCTGTAAAGAAGATGATGGCATTTACTTGCTCGATGACGCTTCCTAATTCAAACTATTATGAGTTAAGACCACATTTGCCCCGCTGTCGCAAATGTACTCTGACTGAGCGGCAACCTAAGCGAGACGCAGCCAAAGTTGTGCAGCTGTGGCATCCTCGCATACCACGCGCTGTCCATGGTTGCTAAATGTACTTTTCATTCAAGATTTTGTTGGCACATTAAAGGATATTTTATTAGTATATGTATAATCTAGTACAACCAGTGACCTCACAGTAACCCCAAAGCAAGTCGGATACCAAATGTTTTTGCTGATGCACGGGACCAAAATGTTTTTTAAAGTGCTTTTCATGAGCAGTTTGGAAGGTTTGGCAAACAGTGTAAATGTAGAGTTCACTTCGACTCAAAACAAATGTCATTATATTTGTGATAGAGCAGAGTTATGTATATCCACGCAAAGAGGAAGATATAGTTTCTTACAGTATGAAAATTTTTTCGCGCCGTGTCGGGTTCTCGCGCTCGCTTACGAAACATTTAGCACGGGTTAATCGCCTATACCACGCTGACCGGAGAGAACAGACAACGCCACTTAGGTTCCTATTGTAGTAAATTATATTTTTTTTTTAATTGTTAAGTTAAGATATAAATGTAAAGTATTTGCCACCATGTATACTACATATTTGCAAGGTATGAAAACCAATTAAAAATAGATAAAAAATAAATAAACTAATTAACTATTCTAACTATCTCTCACCATGCTACCATGGAAGACTAAGCAGCCCTCCTAAGCACATTGTCTCTATAGTATAGTTTATTTTTTTCTGTTATGTAGGTTCTCGACCCATGGTATAAGTATATACTTGTACACCATCGACCATAGGTAAATCAAGGGGTCTAGTGTCTATCTACTATACACAGCTAGGCTGCAGAGGGCAGTATTGTTTCCCTATATCAGCTTTCCCGCCCCTCGGGCGGGAAAACAACAATAAATACAAATGCAATATACCTCGCCCTTGATTTACTTCTGGTCGAGGGTGTACCATGACCTCGCCCAACTAGGCAGCTCTACTCACATATCCTCCGTTCTCCTTGCCCCTGGCCAGCGACCGCACGGTGGCTCGACGCACAGACGACGCGGACGACGACGGCGCCGAGCGTCGAAGGTGGAGTCGGGCGGCGGCGCGACGGATGTTCAGGCAAGGCCCCACCGATACCGAGGGCGAGCGTCTGGACGCGCCGGGCGTCTTCTTGGGCCCTACCGTCCACTTCAACATGGGGCGTCGGGCCTGAAATTCGAAGGCGGTACAGTCACGGGTGATGCAAGGAGACATATGAGCTGACATGTTTCAAGTACCCGGAATAAGCCTTGAAGCGCTTAGCCAAAATTAAAGCTTGTTTTATTTTATGTTATGTGCCTTATTTGTTGACTGAATATAATATACATTTAAAAAATAAAGGAACAAATTATTAAGGTATTGGTGATACGGTTGCCATTATAACACCCGCTCACAATCACAACACACAGGTCTATCTATATTGACCCAAAGTTAGGATTGTAGCAAAGATATTTCGTTACCTATGTAAGGTTACCAAATGTTCGTTAAACATAACATTGTTACTGTCCATAGGTATTCGTTGCAGTTAAAACAATGTAAAAGAATATATCCGGAATAGGGATTTAAAATCAGGACCTTCACAGTCCATATAATTTTTCAATCTTCTATTCAATGCAAGTTATATTTTCATAACACAGTAATTGCCTACAACAAAATTAAACATTGACGTAATGCAAATAATGGGCATGGAGTATAAATGAGATTTTAGTAAACCAGTCTATAGGGCCAACATGTTCAGATATGTTTGGTGGCATGATGACAATGTACAAGGGATGTTCTGTATTAGAACTCAACAGTAGCATTCGTCTTTTGAGTGAGGAAAACATTGGAACTAAACGTCAAGCAGGAATAGTGTCTGTTATTGAAACGAACTCTCGAATATTAGTTTCGCAATTAAACAGCTAGTAACAATATTGGCCCTAGACGTTTCTTTATAGCTAAACAAAATATTACTAAAGAAACAACATTAAACAATGTACATTTACTTCACAAACACCTATATCGTATGTGACCATTACTTATTATTACCCTGACCACACTATACCTCGAGTCCAGACTAGAGAGTGTTCTGTACGTGGTCTTGAGCGGAAGTCGCTCATGTGTGAAGGGTGAGGAACTATTCGTGTCAGACAGTCAACCAGCAGTTCGTTATCTTTGACAGTATCTGTAGATGCATGATATTATCTTGCAGTCTGTTTCCGCTGGTTAATATTAGGGCCTACTATTAGCCAAAAGTGCAACAATGTTTTTGTTTTCCAAGGAACAAATTCGTCTTGTTATTGTGTTTGTGTTACAGAACTAAACATTTAAAAAAGTTTATAAATTAGCTTAAAAATAGGTTATATCAAATTTAATACTGTCAAAGTAACGGCCCCGTTTTGTTAATTTTATTTTGAAAAATTAAAAAAGTGAATACTAAGAGATAACAGCTGTTTGGGTGGCATCATTTTACTGAACATAATATATCTAGAAATGTTATTAGTCACAAATGGCCTTGAAGTCTCGCCCAATCTATACAGTTACTGACGTATAATGTCGATTTTTGCTTAAATCCTTAGGATTTCACATTTTCAGATTTAAAACTATAAAGATGGGATTGTTTATATTCATATTTAATCAGCCCACCGTCTTCTTTTGCTTTAGTTTACTGTCCCCCACTGAAAATCAGTTAAATAACTGAGTGGGTAGACTCTAAATACAAATTAATTTATTTAACCCTTGTCACATGTAATGTGAGTCACCTGCATCAGCTGGCACTTAGCACAACATGGCGTCCACTCAATGGCACGTGTTATGTGACGAGACAAGATGGCGTGTCAATAGGCAATAACTGAGGATCGTGTCGGGTTAGTCTGTGATCGAACAAGACATATAACTGACCGACAACAACGACGGTTGCAACTGTGGCACTGGGCGCAGCTGGGGTAAGTTGTAATAGATGGTGTCCACGCACGTGGTGAATACCACAACACCTTCACGGGTTCACCTCGCGAGGAGACTTCCATCCTCACATCCCGGACATCCCTTTACATAGTTAGACACCTGAAGAGGAGCATGCATTGCACCCTGGGCAGGTTGCCTAAGAAAAATTATTATATAAATAAATTTTCACTAAGATGGACAAGGTACGAAATAGTGTGATACGGAAGAAATTGGGAGTTGAGAGCCTCAAGTTCAAGATGGGTAAGGACCGACTACGATGGTACGGACACATGAGAAGATTAGGATTTTAAGACAAGCATTTGAGTTAGGGAATGAGTGAAGAAGAGTGGGAAGACCTAGAGATAGATGGCAGGTCCAGGTACAAGCAGATATGGAGGAGAGAGGAGAGGATTGGTCAGTTGTTGTGGCAGATAGAGAAAGAGGGTGGGAAGACTGGAAAAAATGGAGATAGTTGGTGTCGCGACAAGAGAAAGAAATACACGAAGATAATGTAGTTCAAGAAAATGATGTGTCGAGCTTGGCAGACCGGTACTGTTTCCTGGGATACCCAATTAACGAAAATTTTACATTTTCTTCTGTGATCGAATCCACAAAACTCACCACATCGATTCGAACAAGTCTAAAATCCTCGTGGGAGACCTGAACCGGGTGCAATTCATGCCCCTCTTTTGGTATCGAACCTAGTTTGGAGTTTGGACAAATGTGAAGGGAATGTCCGAGAGCTGTCTAAGAGGATTCCATTAACTATTGAAGAAATCTCTCGGAAAAAAGTTTCATTCAGGATTGTCGATGGCGGGTTTCGAACCCGAGACCTCCCGAATCAGAGTCCGCATGAGGCACCATTGACGTTTCGATGCTAATACCTCATTAACGCACTCGAAAGTTGGTATAATACACGAAAATGGATATATGTAGACAATAGACATAGAATACCAGCCCAGAGATAACGTGCCTCCATCAAAATTCTTAGTTCTTACTACAGGGTACTTACTAGGTATGCATTAGGCGTGTAGGTACAGCTAGTTTGGAGGGAATGTATAAAATATATGTCACTCAATCGACACCTATGAACTCTAGTGCACATACAAATAAACTACTGCCAACCCACGCTTCAATTTCTTACTCGCTATTATTGGGATTGCGGTCTATATCGATATTCGATCACGAATGAAGAAACCACTCGTACTTGAACGTAAATGTTATTAGACTATAAATTTTTTCAATAAAAATAAATAAGTTTTTTTATTCGTTTATGCCTGAATGACGAGAAGTGGGATTGTTAAAAGAAACGGCGAATCCAAATCTTTAATTACATGGTTTAATGTTTAATCAAAGTCCTTGTTTTCAAGGTCAATACCGAATGAATAAAGAACAACAATACCTTCAAATTTTTTGTTTGCACTTTTTCTTCAACGAGTTGAACAAAAGAAACTTATAAAATTTACACCTGAGTTGAATGAACAAAATTGTCCCGGGCTAAAGTCACGATATGAGTAACAAAGATGAGTGCGCTTGTATTATGTTGAAGAGTTGTGCAGGTAAGGGCGGAAGTCAGGTCACAATAACGTGCGTGAACGTATAAGCAATGCGTGTGTTTCGTTCGACGCGTTGTGCGTGCGTTTGGCTGCCCAATTCCGTTTGAAGTCAGTACACGATGATCTAGCTAGAGGCAGATGTCGCAGCCAAGGACGTATTATACCACGCGATACCATTGTCTCAGTTCTTATATCGTAATGTTAGTTAACCAACAACGAGACAACAACACCCTTTGGAAAGTGATGTGACGCTCACAGAATAACTTTTTACTTGTAATTAACGCCTTGTAGGGTATGGGTATGATAGTTTACGACCACATTTCAAAATCTACACAATTAAATCTGCCGGTATATCATACTTTTAACCTGGGTAAAAAGCAGCTTTGTTTTGTTCGGAATTGGTAGAATTTTTCCTTATTAAATTCTAATGATTAGAAGTATTTTTGGAATAATTAAAAAGCCAATTGCGTATAAAATCACTCGAAAACACAATTTTTGTTCCAACTCTGATGTCAATTTGGAATCCAAAATCAGCATTTTATTCCTAAAAGTTCAAGGGAAAAAAATCGGAAAAAATGCTAAAATTCCTATAAAAAAATCACGAATTTTACATTGTTAAGGTAGAAAGCAAAATTTTGGATCCCAGTCTTTTCCCCTATGAAACGTTAAGTTGAATTTAATTCAATTTTATTTTGAATTTTAATTTGTAGGCACACCTCACATTACTATAATCAGTGTAACACCCCTATAAGTCCGTCCTTCTATACGTCTGTGCGTATGTAACGTCTCACGATAAAAGCCAAACGCGACCTATGATTGACATGTGTGCCCTCTACGAGGATGATACAGAATGTTTTTGGTGAACCTAGGACTTGAAAGCGGGAAAATACCTACATAAAGTTGAAATATTTCTCTACCCGGCACCTCCACCATTAGACTTGTTGACGCGGGAAAAAACGTAATTATGTATGGTTGTGTGGCTCGTTGGTCTTGTGGTTACCATATCTGCTTCCAATGCAGAAGGTCCAGGGTTCGATTTCCGCCAAAGTCAGAAGTTTTTTAATTTTTGATTTGGACTTAAGTCCATCAGTTATTGTCTTAGGAGTATGTAAACGGTGACTTTGGAGCCGTCCTAGCAACGAAGCACATAATAAATTCAGAGTTGTTCTGATTCTGGCGTTAATCCGCGAGTGTTCGCACTGTCCATACCACTGATTGCTATATTTCCTATTAAAAATATCGATCTTTGGAAGTGGTTATCGCTCACTCGTCGGTTGCGTCGGGGCCTACAGGGTTGGCTTTGGTTGCTTTGATTTACTGTCCCCCACTGAAAATCAGTTATATAACTGAGTGGGTAGACTCTAAATACATACTTACTTACTTATGCACTGGCTCAGAACATAATATGTTTGCCTTTATCGCCACAGTATTTCAGAATAAATACAGGGGTGGTCTCTGCAAGGATATAACTTGATTTGTTGTACTTTTGTTTGAATTCATTAAACCTGATAAAATATAATTTTCATACTAAGTCGAGCTCCAGAACTCCCCCCCCCCATATTCCCTTCATAATACACCACTGAATTCCTACAAGTAACCCCTGATTTGAAATATGATTACTTTATTTATTTATACATTCGATTTCGTCAAAATGTAAGTTTGATTAATCTAAAGCAATTTGTTATTCTAGCGACACAGTCTCATGTGACTGCATGCTTCAATATATTCTGAAAAACCTAACTCGGCTTCGGATTATCGTGTCACTCGCGCGCGTCAAGCCAGCCAGCAGCAATGGATGAGCGTAATAACTCTAGGGGTGACCCTGGCCCACCCTGGGCGCAGATGGCGCACACGGCTATTGGACATTTTTACGAATAAATCATGTTCTCCTAACTCAAGGCACGCTTTACATCTGCCTTCCTCCCTCCCACACACACTTGTTACGAGTGTTTAATTAAGCGCTAGAAAAAAGCGAGTTCCGGTGTTATCCTATAAACTCTAGTCAACCTGCTGATGTTTTAGGCTCGTCTTACACCCGCATATAACAGCGTGAACATGGATCAATCATTGACAAAGAAACAAAAGGGTGTAATTATACTAATTGGGTGCCCAAATTCGTTAACAATTATTTATGGCGTGCTCTTGCATGTAAGAATTGTATATAGGTAATCGAAATTGCAATTGCACAACGAAGAAATTATATAAATGTATAGTCAGTCTCCTATTTTGGGGAATTTTAATGGACTTTTTGCCAATCACTTTGTAGATGGATTATAGTTTGAATTTGCGTTTCATATTTGGTAAAATATCGATTCTTTGAATCTTTATCTAGACGATGGATGGAGAGGGTGTGAAGGCCTATGATATGAAGGAAGATGATAATATACCAGATGAGAGATGAGATAAATCCTCAAGCTTGGATTCAACCTGGAAAAAAGGAACTGCGGTTAACTGGATCACCGCCTAATCCTGTATAGAGTACCTGTTGCTGGACGGACAAGTATGATCCAGTCGTGTGAGCGAATGTACAACAGCTATTAACTCAGCTACTTCAATCCCAGGAGTTGCTGACTGGCTGGTTGGTTGGTGACTAGTTGTTTTGACTGAAGGATGACATATGAAAAACTTTTCAGTCGTTATTACCAGGGGGCGTGAATCGAACCAACGACCTCAAGAATCAGAGTCTCGCGCGTTACGCACGAAATACGTCTTCTATCGGTGTTCTCTAAGTTTTTTTTGTAAATATTCTCTCCAATCATACGACACTGTTATCCAAATAATCCCTACAGCTACACCTTTCATATACATGCACTGGCAAATAGTTTAACTTTAACATGGTTATATTCCTCCACTGTCGAAAACTGATGAGAGTCATTATGACATATATACCAACGGAGCTCTGAATGTACTAATTGAATAAAGGTAAAATAGTAAATTACTTCAGGAGGTTGACGATTGTACATTAGTTTTAAGCAGTTCATGTGTGAATTTGGGGATTAATGTCAATAACTTCTCCAACATAGATATAGTTGGCAATGGACTGTTACGTCTATTTACTCAACACATCGTTGTAAAAAAGTTTGTGCTTTTAAAAAAGGGAAGACTTGCCGATGAGACAATAATGACCCCAGAGTCACGGTTCAAAGTAATCTGTATGCAAATTATACCATTTAGTATTCAACAATTGCTCGCTTTAAAAATTAAAACATAACAGGGATGAGACGGAATAATTTCCGCAGCGTTCGGGTGGTTCGGGTCATATAAACACGCCCGAACACAACATGCTCCACACTGGTAGCAGGTTGTATTGGGACAGAACTATCAGTGTTGTTTTGGGCTATTTGACAAACTTTTAGTTCATTGTTGTATTGAGCATTTTTGTAATTAGATTTACCTATAGTTATCCTCATTTTGTAATAAATAAATAAATAAATAATTAAATAAATAAATAAATAAATACATAAATAAATAAATAAATAAATAAATAAATAAATAAATAAATAAATAAATAAATAAATAAATAAATAAATAAAATAAATAAACACTAATTTAGGAAGTGAAGCCCATATATCCGTCACTTTTTTACCGTTCGTTTGTGCGAGTGTCAAGTCTCGCGATAAAAACAGAACATAACGACCGACGGACATGCTTTATTTTGTTGGCATTGCCTTAGAACCAGGATTATACAGAATGATTTTGGTGACCCTGGGCCAGGGGGTAATGGGAGAGGGGTCGCTAGTCTCCAGAAAGTTTGAAAATTCATCTTCCCAGCACCCCCGCCATAATGAAAGGAGGAATAATTTGTGAGCTTTGTCTACACAACCCGGCACCTCCACCAAAACACTAAATGCCAAGCGAATTATTTTATTTGTGTATGTTTTCTTCTGTTGCTTCGTTCGTATGTTCATGTTCAGATACATCTACAACAGTATGATACAAAGGGTCTTATGTTTACCCACGATTAACAAGTTTTCAAAATTTTATCCGTATCTAATTCTTAATGACGTAGGGCTAGGGTAACGCCAACCATAAAATGAGCCCTCTTAGTGCGTAGATTGCGTTGTTCAACTGTTAACGTTACCCCTGGTGGGTGATATCCTGGATTGTCTTAGGCAATTACTCTCTGGGGTAATTCTCCTCCCTTGAGTGGAGTAAGTGATTGCCCCATGCGGTGAGAAGTGTGAGCTACAACAACAACAACGACTCCGGACATCCTGGCTTTTGTGCGATCGTTGACCAATTACCAGAACAATCGTCACCCAGGACATAACGTGTTTACAACGCGAAGACAAAATTACCGTCGTAAAAGATGTTATCGAAATTTGCATCCGTGGGAAAAATAGTTTTCGAAATCTTAACTTCCCTTACTTTACTAACCCACTCAAAGTCGGCAGTTGAAAGTGGTGAAAAACAAACTAACACAAACTATCCATTAAGAATTCGTTCAACTTATGGTCGGTCTTAAACTCGCCGGACTGTGACGTAAACTTTGCCCCCGAAACGAGTTCGATGCACGACGATGATAAGATGTGATAGTGTAATTATTTTTTCAAAATACAGATGTGAAGTGAAATTAAATACGAACATATGTTTAGTTTTGCTCTTCTCGGGCCATCTCTCTACATAACAATCAACAAACAACGTATTTGTTCTAAGAACAATTTCGTCGTGGGGTGTTAGTTTTTTTTGTGCGTGTGGGCCAACGACTCAAATTTATGCTTTCAAGCTTATCAAGTGGAGAGGGGAGGGGGGGGGAGCATGACACCTATAACTAGCATGAAGTCTACTCCTTCCTCAGGATTCTATAATCTCTCGTACATCGATCACTTTTATATCCGTCCGTGTGTGCGTATGGCTCACGTCTTACGATAAAAACCGAAAATACTCTCCGATTTACATTTGAGATTTGTTGGCATTGCCCTTCTACAAAGATGATACACAATGTTTTCGGGGCTAGCTCCATTCCAAGAAAGGAATTCTACCAACCCGACACCTCCACCAGTAGTCTTGAATGCTAGAGGAATTTTATTTTTGTGTCTTTTGACGATCTGTGGACAAAAAAGCTTCGCTCCCTATTTTGGGTACATAATATGCTTGTTTATTTATATTCCATCCATGGCATTTAGTTGGCCAAGTGTTTAAAATAAAGTTGGAATGGGTGCGTCTGTTTGTATTAATATGAAAACGTATGGTCATCAGCATTATGAAAAGAACTAAATACGTTATAACATTAACCATTCCACTAGTAAATGCTCCGAATACAGCAGAAGAAAAGAGAACTGGTGGTCCAAGGTTTCGTACTGTAGCTACAAGAAGTAAAACAAATAAAAACTAGGAACCCATTCTAAAACTTGATACATCAATCTTATGAGTTGGGAGTATAGGTAAAAAGTGTTTTTTGTTTTCAAGTGCACTTAGCGATGAATCTGTGAGCAGGAGCATCATGCAGTAGTGAATGGCACAGATAATCACGATAATGTGGTTATTATTTATGAATCCCAACCGACCAATAGCGTCTCCAGTCTAGCCGGGACGTCACAACGGGCTATCAATTCAAATATAATTAATTCGGTGGCCGCGTGACCATCTAGCTTGAGTCAAGGTCGTCTGGGCGGCCAACGAAATGTGTCACTTGACCATGCACTGTAAGATGTAGGAGTTTGCGCGTCTAGAGTGGGCACACACCCACACCCACTCTTAGACGTGTGTTATCAGATGGACTCAAGCATTCTATGATGTTATCGTGAGTGAACCCCTTCCTTCTATATATTCAGACCAACTCCATTTGTTTGTAAAAGTAACTGATAACTAATTGGCATTATTTGTACCTCATTTACATGCCACATTGCAAGGTTGTAAATTTTCACAAGGATATTCTTAATTAGACGTAGATTTCTAAAACATTTGCTGTTGATAACTCAGAAAAAAGAGATTTTGAACTATTTTACAAAATGTTACATTATGTTTTCCTCTGACACTGAATAGATATTGTTCATATCTATCATTGCATTTCCTCAGGAAAATCTCCTGAAAAAAAAAAACCACTTGAGTAGCTGTGTCTGAAATACAAAACAAAGACTAGCAATTGTCACTGGTCTTCAATATGATTGCGTTATGTGACAACAAAAAGCAAAAATCAATGCGCAAAGCTCAAGAGAGGCAGCTTAGTGTGATAACAAACTTTTGAGGCATTTGGAAAGTGAAATTGCAATTGTATAATGAAACTCCACATGGTATAATATAGAAATGTTATTACAAAATTGATGAATATTCCATTTAAGAGTTTAAGCCCGCACACAGAGAGCGAAAAATCAATGCGCTCCAAAGAAATCTAACTTTTTAGTAGCTACAATTTAATGAGTGATGATGCTGCAAGTTTCGAGGAGTTTTAAAAATTGCCGAAACTTTTGTTGAATAGCTTTGGATATCATTAAAAGTTGCTATATCATTCTATCAAACACATTGCGCTTAGTATAATTTTATAATTTCCACAATACACCCTCGAAACTTTAGTTTTGCACCATGTATGTGAGTGTTGCTCAACAGTGACAGAGTAATAACACATCCCCGCCATCTCAAATAATACCTTTTCCTAGCTGATCAAAATTACTCAATTCCCCGATGATTGTAACACTTGCCCCAGTCTAACTCCTGCCGGATCTACCGGAAGCGAGTCCTCAGTGCAGGTGCCAACCAGTGCCTCGAGTCTGTGGTAATGACTTGAGTTTCCTGGACTGGAATCAAACTCCTCCGCGCGATCCACCTGCCGCGCTGCCGCCGCGGCCCAACAGTCGGCCACCTGTGAGCTAGGAAGCCGCATTGTTTGGGAGTTTATACGCGTATCTACCCTGGACATCGGTAACTTTGCTCCCAAAAACACAATACTACTCTCAAAAACTCGACTTGCGATGAAGATGACCTTAAGATAGCTAAAACAAAATAGGCGCACATGAATGTAGGTCAATCTAGTCCTACGCTATAGGTACTATATAAGACGTATTGTTTGGGCGTTTATACGCATATCTACCCCGGACATCGGTAACTTTGCTCCCAAAACACAATACTACTCTCAAAAACTCGACTGCGATGAAGATGACCTTAAGATAGCTCCAAAATAACATGGGCGCACATGAATGTAGGTTAATCTAGTCCTGCGCTATAGGTTCTATATAAGACGTATTGTTTGGGCGTTTATAAGCATATCTACCCTGGACATCGACCCAAAATACAATTCTACTCTCAAAAAATCTACTTACGATGAAGATGATCTTAAGATATAGCTCCAAAAACAATAGGCCCACAAGAATGTAGGGCAACTAGGCTCGTTTTAGACCTTTTTACCAAATTCGACATATTTGGAATAGGGCTACGACCCAATCGACATTTATTAAAGTAGGCGTACGAAATTGACAGTTCTTTTCACACAAAGCCTTTTATTAGGCAGACGAATTGTTTTTTAATCTGAATAATTTATGACCGGCAGATGTTTCAAAGGCCTAATAATCCAGGTTCTCATTAATACTCTTGCGGAAATGACCTTGTACTATGTCTTAACAACTATGTTCAAAATGATCACACACAAAAACACACGGTCTACTAAGGGTCACTAAACTCATTAAATTTCAATTATAAATCATTTTTGGACATCATTTTCTTGCTCTTTACAAAGTCACCAGCTTGAATATTCTCTATCACTGAATGCGATTAATTTTGACTTGGAATAGTCCATTAATTCCAGGGCGCCATAATTAGTTCCATGTATCTAGCGCTATTAGGTTCTATATAAGACGTATTGTTTTGGCGTTTATAAGCATATCTACCCTGGACATCGGCCCAAAACACAATTCTATTGTAAAAAAATCGACTTGCGATGAAAATGACCTTAAGATATAGCTCCAAAAACAATAGGCCCACAAGAATGTAGGTCAATCTAGCCCGTTTTTTAGACCTTGTTAACCGAATTTGACATATTTGGAATATGGGCTATGACCCAATTCGACAATTTAATTAAAGTAGGCCGTACCGAAATGACAGTTCTTTTCACAAAAAGCCTTTTATTAGGCAGACGAATTGTTTTTAATTTTGAATAATTTATACCGGCAGATGTTCAAAGGCCTAAATAATTCGTCAGGTTCATCATTATATACCTGCTGGAAATGTGACCTTTGTACTATGTCTTAACAACTATGTTCAAAATGATCACACACAAAAACAACACGTTCACTTACAGGAGTCACTAAAACTCAATTAAATTTTAATTATAAATACATTTGTTTTTGGCAAGGACATACAATTTTCTTGCATATAATTAACAGAATTGTTCGCCAGCTGTGGAATATTCTCTATACACCTGGAAGACGTGTATAAGACATTAATTTACTTGACATTGGAATACGTCATGTTTGTATATTCCGGGCGCGTGCCATAGTTTCCTGTTCTAAGAATTTGGGTAGTTAGGGGCCCGTATGCAGTTTCGATCAGGTGGTGGTATGTTACTCTACCGGATGACCAGGCTATTGTATCAACCACTAATCGATTTTTAAGTCATAAAAAGATGTCTGAAAAGTTGGCTGAATGAAAGAGGAACTTGGATGTAACAGTAAAATTTTTGTTTTAATTTTTGGAGTTCGAGAATATGTTACCCTATTTCATTCAGCCAACTTTTCAGCAATCTTACTTTGATTTAAAAAAATCGGTTATACTTAGAGGGTGATAGCCACCTACTGGTGATTTACGATCGATGACTGGACTTAGATCTATTTTTACACATAGCTAAAAAATTGCGAATCAACGTTACATTTCTACAAAAATTCACCAAACCACCAAACCCAAAAACCCAGTTTAGTTTCACCAAACTAAAATCAGATGTTTCAACTAAAAAGAATCCATCAATCCCGAATCCGGGTCTCTCGATTATCGGTCGCATGCTTTACCCCCAAGCTACTGAGATGTGTTGTGTTGGATGAAAAGTTTACCCGTGAGAAACCTCTGTTTCGGCCCCGAGTTTATGTAATCTAAAGACGAAAGATTACTAGTTTTATAAAATCCTGCCTGGGTACAGTATAATTATTTCACTTGTCAGCAACGTTAAGTGTCAAGATACCGGAACGATCTCGGTCCTAGCGACTAAACGGCCGTCTTCACGCTGCTATCATCACGTGGTGTCCTGCAGAATCCGTAGACCATGCGCTCGGTACGCCCACCATGACTCTTGCTAGACCAGCAGTTTCTCACCGTCACCCACACTCGGTCCGACATGAAAGGCAAGAAAATAATCGCTCGTTTTCAAAAACTTTTCCGATAACGACGACTCATTTTACGCAGCATTTCTTTTTCCTTTGATCTCCGAATCTGGGATCATATTTCATTCTTTCAATTTTCCTCGTCTACATCAAAGACTTACGCATTCGTTTTCTGATGAAAAAACAGCAAAGCTATTAGAACGAACTCGAAGCAAGCAGCTCATACGCACACTTGGGTACGCCTATATACCACTCAATTCATTTTTAACGTATGACCGGTCGAGATGGTCATATTATATTTTGTTTTTTGAGTTTGGTTTTAGATATATTTATGCAGTTCTGATCCAATGTGTGCTATGTGCGTGATAAATAAAGGATTATGGGGATCAACCATAAAAATACTTGCTGGGCTCAGTCCAGAATTCTATACCTTTGCCTCAACAGTATGAGCAGAACAATATTCAACATTTCACAAAATATATTCTATACGACTTACAGCAACTTACTAATGTGTAGAATACTAGGTATTAGAGAGCGAATATCACATACATAGACACATAATTATAGAGAGTTTAATTTGTGTCTATGGTTTATGCTTGTTTCACGTCTGACGGTAAAAATCGAACTTGACCTCCGTTTGACGTACTTTTTTAACATTGCCATTCAAAGAAAAAAATAATGCAGTTAATAATTAAGAATATTTTTGGAGACCCGGGTCAGGGAGCGGTGCTAAGCAGGGTAATTTCATAAACCCGGCACCTCCACCAAAGCCTTGATAATTCTTAAATAATGTTACTTTTGTATCCTTATTCGGTTCGTTTTATATTGTGTAACAATCTGTTTTATGTTTCTTGTTGCAGGAGTCACGTTCAAGTTTCATTTACCATCCTGTGATTCCGTCACTGACCAGTGAAGACTGATGGCTCACGATGCTGTCAACAGCGTAGGCAATCTCCATCAGATGTCAAGTAGAGCCCTATTCTTCCTCACTGGCGTAAGATAAATCGATTAGTTCTCCTCGATATAAAGAGATTTCAATTCAATTCAATTCACTTCCAGCGTATTCGTCTTTTGAAAAGAAGAGTTAGCTGATGATACTCTCTACTAAATATCACGCTGGCCTGACGACAGTTGGATAATACATTACCGTGTTCAACCCATGTCTCTATCAATAACACATGTGCAGGTTGATTGAGGGCTCCTGTGATTGACCGACATAAATAGCGCGAACAATTTATTCCCAGATTGAATTCTGTCACTCGCATACACTTGTTTTTCTTCTCGTGTATACGTCCATTAAACTGGTTTGTAGTCTGATTGCATTTAAAACCACTCCGTATTATGCAGTGCAGCAGTTGCGAAATAAACCAAACAATATTTATGCAAAAATAAAATAGATATGCAGTCTGATATGATAAATAAAATTTACAACATTACGATGTTGATATGAGTGTGTTTAGACCCCATGTTTTTAGGGCAATAAAGAAGTTTGTTCCAACGACCAAAAACAGAATCTTATAAATAATTCATTGTTTGGCTTGCTACAGGTGACAGATACGTTACTGTGCCGTATGTTGTGAAAGTCATAGCAAGTGAATACATTCGCCACGCATGGACGAATACACTATATCGACTGCACCTGGAGTAAAATACTAACATATCGCACCTGTGAAATTTGCATTGTTAATTGCTCCCATTGAATGCGTGGCTTATGCACCGCTGAATCGCACGGATCACTAATTCACTTAATGATACAATGGAGTCGGTAAATTGTTAATGTAACGATATTAGATAACAATTTACGTTTAATTTGTCGGTGTTTCCCTTTTAAAGCATGGCTGGACGTGAGGATTGGATATCAACCCTTGGCTACTTGATCGAGTGAAGGGGGTATTGAAAAGCCGTTATTGTGTGTGTATCATAGACTTCTGCTCGATGAACTGTGTAGCCTGGGGCAAGGCGGGTTATAGCCCGCGTCAGCTGTTTATACAGCCAACAATAATCATTGTATGCAATTGGACTAGGAGGTTTGTGCATAATTTGACCAGAAGAATAGGGTGAAATTCATCCCCCATCGTCGTGGTAGAAAATAATGCTACCCTTAGTTTCTTGGGGATTTACATAATTGTGCTACCGTTTGTCTACTTGGAGAAGGTGGTACAACTAAGAAAGCTGGATTACATCAACGACCACATGTTTCTCCGCAACAATCGAAAAAATAAAATAACATAAAAAAATGATCGCTTTGAATGAGAAAAATAAAGCTAATAATGATTTCAGTTTAGATTTGAATTTAAATCTTTGAATTGAGTCGTTACTTGAATCCATTTGAATCTCATAACATAGCGTACTTAGGATTTCTTTTGTGACACGGAACGTTTTCATTGTTTGGTGCAAGAATAACAACGGAAAATACATTACTTGGCTCACATCACCTGTCAAATACAGGCAATGTTAAGTACATTGTAATAGACATTCAAGTTACTTAGCTAGAGAATCAAACTACACTGTGCAATACTAACAATACACCATGGATTAGTCCTGTAAACGTATGTATATAGGGACTTGGTTTGTTAATCGAGCAAAACATTTGTTAACCGAGCCACTGTGCAAGACAATTTAAATGCCCGAGGTTCCATTCTGTCTTACGCAGATTTGTCAGCAGAACTTCTCACGGAAGATATCATTTTTATTTTTGTGCTTTAGTTAATTTTATGTGAAAGTCTATGTAGCACTTGTGGAGGTAACTCTGTTGTTGGTGGCAATAAAGTTAAATTAAAATATCTACATGGCAACATTCTCTGTAGATAATCTTCGGCGAGTTTCTTACAATGATTACATCTGAATACAGTTTGGCATAATTGACAATGAAGGACATCTGTACTCTCCTATTATGTCAGATTGTCAATATTTATCATAAATCAGTAAGAAAATGCGTAGTTATTTGGACGTTTTTGACCATTTTGACAGATTCAAAATTCTAGAAAATTGATTTATTTTTATTTTTATATTCTATAACTAATTAATGGAAAAATGCTATGACAGATGTCTTTATAATTCATTTTACACAATTAAGTAAAATCACAAATAAAGATGCGACTAAAATTGACTGACAAATTTGAATGTGCGTAAAATGAGAATGCCTCTTAGTTCACTGAATTGCTAATAAATATGTAGAAACGAAATTTAAACCTAAAGTTAATGAATAGTTAAGTTTATATAAAATTGTAAAAGTTTGAAACCCAAAAGTGATATAATGATAATGCTTGGTTGACGATATAACATAGCAAAATTCTATTCTAAAATTTACAGGTTGCAACTTCAAATTCTTTTTTAAAATCCGAACTCTACGAAATCAAATTATCTCTAATTGAAATCGAAAAATAAAATAAAAAATACCTGACAGAAAGTAAACCTTTAGAACTAAAAAATACGAGTATAAATGGTCAAAGTTTTGCGACATTGCGCTAGCCTATGGCTATGGTCACAGTACAAGAATATACTTATACCATGGTCTGGTAGGGGGTAAGTAAAGGCAACGATGAGACATCAAGAACGAGCCAGAAGACGACTCTTAAAAGTCTGTTAGAAATTAGTCTCTCGTCCTAGGGGGATGGGGGGCGATTTAAATTTGCTTTCAGGTCTTTAAGATATCTAGTTACGGCGCTGTGCAAACCTAATGAATTATTGTCCTTGCTTGGCTTTGTCTTGCTTTCGAAGTTAGTTTTTAATGCATTAGTATGAAAAGATTGGGGAGCCTCTAATGTATGTAAATGGCAGTAGTCGCGTCCCCACAAGTGCGGCAGGGTCCTAGATTCTATGACGGTTATCGCTTGGATGGCCATTTCAATTGTAACTGTTTAAATAGAACAGGTAGAGGTTTGAGGTGGCCAGACAAGTAGATGGACGGTGGTGAAGACTGAAGGAAGACCCTATCAGACGTACAGAAAGGGCATCGTATCGTAATCAGCGTCGTATTTATAGTCTACGTACATTCAAGTAACCAATGTAATTAATGTTGCTATTTATCACAACACTATAAAGAACCAAACAACACAAATGTATTTCTACAAGTTTTTGTTATGTGTGTGATCTCATTACTTTTTCAAGTTCCATTACAAATTATTTGCTAAAATATAATATTTTTTATCAAAGTTGATTTAAATTCTATGGTATTAGCAGTAACAATATAGGATGTAAAATATCTAGACCCGGATTCATGTAAATCCTGGGTATAGGTGGTATAACCATGGTATAACGACGGTAGTAAGGACTGGACCCCAATCTTGATTTCGTGGGAGATGAGTTGAAAACGCAATTTGAAAACGAAGTCGTTTTCGTTTTCGAAGGAATTGGTATTCTTGAACGGTATCGTGGAAAACGTCATGGGTTGTGAGTTGAAAGCATTGATATTAAACCCTATAGTAGGCTAGATTAGCAGTCTCCTATACCTCCGCACAGGCGCGAGCGTAGCAAATTGAAGACTCAACCGGCCCATTTCAAGATGGCGATTTGGTGTTTTAATTTATGCTTTTTTTATGCAATAAGTATTTTACTGGATTGTTTGATATGGTTTTAGCTTGTGCAGCATGGTATTAAACAAAAGAAACAATACGAAGTGATTGTATAAGGGAATTTAGTAATCATTTGGTGTTAAAGGCTAGTATGCTTACCTGTCAACCTGGCGGCAATCTTGAGAACTATTTGGCCACAAATCGCTCCCATTTGATTAACATGTAAACTGTCATTTTAAGATGGCTTCTAATTGTACCGGAAGTGGACCACCGACTGCTGGTCTAGCCAATTATATAGGATGTATATGGTTGAAAGAGTATCACGAAATCCAAACACTTTAAAAAGATTTGCGTATAGCAAAGAGCTCGAAAAAGTTCTATATTTATTCTAGATGGCAGTGCCTTCATAAACGCGGGCCAATCGAAAGACAAGTTGTATGAAATGATTTGATTGTTGCAATTATGTAAACAAACAGTTGAGCAAGTTCATATCAGTCCAATGTTGTGCTGGCATAGGGTTGGCTAGGCTTGTCAAACATGTAATGTAAGTATGAATTTTACTAGTCCTATAGCCAAATGGAACTTTAGACCTACACTTTTGCATTATAAATAATTTTCCACATCTGGGCCTAGGCCAGGGACGGTTTCTGATTTGTTTTATGAGAGTATAATGACACCTTTTCTCGTTCCACACAAAGAAGAAAAATTTTAAATGTCCGCTATTTGTTTACGTATCGCACTTTCCCGCCTAACTCTGCTGTTACCGTCAACAAGTGTCAAGTAACTATGGTTACTTGTTGATTGTATGCCAAGTGTTTAAGGCTTATTTTAAAACCTTTATTTGGAAGCCTTCCAACAAACTTTTTCAACTTTTTTTTAAAAGAGACTATATTTCTATAACCTTAATGTCCATGTAAAATATGAACATTGTAGTCCCACCCGTCTGGTCAGAATCGCGGGCCGACGTATTAGATGTTAGCAGTAGCAGTAGTAGGCAGTAGTAGGCAGTAGCAGTAGCTAACATCCTTAAAGTGATTTTGAGCATGTTTCAAGCCATTTTTTCACCAAGAAGGAATAATCGTACCCCAATAAAATTTGGCATGTGTTGTCAGGTACCTAAATCCCCTCGATTGTGATAGTTTTCAAGTTCACATCACGTTACATGACGGCTGGGTAACACCTCGAAATCACCCCAACTCTGCTTGGTGTATAAGGTGCTTGAGTGTGTAGCGCACCGCGGCTTGGCTGCGGCGCCCTAACGGGCACCTAGATTAATCAACATAATTTCGAAGAAGGATGAACATTAAAATATTACGTTTTGTTTGCTAACGTAAATCTTGTAGTTGGTGGAGGTGCCGAGTTATAACAACACAGTCTGGGTGAGACATGTTCCACCCGCTAATCACCAGGGTCACCGAAAGCATTCTGTCTGTGTCACCCTTAATCAGCAACAAAAAAATTATATAGGCTAAATCGGAGTTCATGTTCAGTTTTTATCGTGGGACAAACCACATACAGATGGACGGACATTAAGATTATGTATATTGGTGGTGAGTTTTGCTCCCGAATTTTATTTGGAATTAGTACACACATAATCCTTTACGGAACCATAAAGTTTTTAATTCCAAATTAAAATCGTGTATTGTAGGCTTTTTAATGTTAAGTATTGACTTTGTACGTAAGTATTATGGTTCCGTAAAGGATTATGTGTGTACTAATTTCAAATAAAATTCGGGAGAAAAACTTGAATCGTCCGACCATTCCCCAAAACAGACGGACGATTCAAGTTTTGCTCCCGAATTTTATTTGAAATTAGTACACACATAATCGTTTACAGAACCATAATACGTACGTACAAAGTCACTACTTTAACATTAAAAAGCCTTCAATACACGATTAATTTTGAATTGAAAAATTTAATTGAACCTAAAGATGTCGTATATTAAACTTGTACATACATGTTTAAATCTCCAGGATACAAGATATTGCCAGACCTGTAACATGGAGTATATTTTCGGTGTTAAATATCATTGTCGTAAAATGTAAAGGACCATTAATAGGGGCTCGCACACAACAGCAACAGGGGATGTGTAGCTTACGACCACGGTAGGGGTGGGGGGGGGCCGGGTCAGATGCATTTGTGTGAGTGACAATCTTATCCAAGATTAATTTTATTACGCCTCTCTCCAAGTTAAGTTAGGGGCAGGGCACGCGCGAAGGTAGTAAAACTATGAAGGTAGGTGAATTGACGCAACATTACCACAGAGAGGTGTTAAACCAAGTGCTCACTTCTTGCTGTCTCGTAAATTATATTTCTCGCAATTCACTTTGATAAGGAAAGATGTACAGTTAAATATAAGAATGCTTTTTATATTTTTTCATGGACTATACCAACACAGATTTTCGTTAATTTACCTGGAAATTACATTTAGGCCTATTTAAATTTTTGGTAAATATACCAATACTCCAAACGTTGTAAGCTAATTGTAATATAGGGCATGTTTTAAAAAAAATTTAAGTTGGTGTCATTTCAATAGGTATTGTAGGCCCCTAGAGCAAGAGGCTGTATTTCAATCTCGACGATGTAAATAAAATAAATGTGTATTGTGATGTGTTTTGAACAAGATTTAAGTGACTATGCCCTATATATTTACTTTGACGTTTCACGTTATTGTATTTCGAAAATGAAGGAAAACCTTGTATTTAGATCGCAATCAGAGTCACAAAAGATGATAAGTATAACTTTTAGGAGCGAAAATCGCATATTTGCATAACTGTTTTATCCGTGTGCTTGTGTCAAATGAATTTTTTATTTATTATTATAACCTTTTTTAAAAGTGGTATTGGTGTCGTGGGGTCAGGTTGAGTCCCATCCTAAGGAGGCATTTCTCTAGACCCGGCACCTCCACCAAAGATACCATTTTATTTATTTTATTTATCCAGTAGCATGTATTGTTTAGACGAAATGTCTGTAAACGAAATGTCAAAAAAATAGACGAAATGTCTGTACACTAAAAAAATTAGACCAAGTGTCCTGGTACCGTAGATTGTACATTATTATTAAACTATATGCAAAATAGTGTTAAGAAGGTATTGAATCACATTAGCACAAATAATTTAATTTAATCTTGAGCAAAGAAAAATATAACACGGAACTATATAAAAATAGTTATTATTACATCAGCAAGGTCTAAAAAAAATGGGTTTACAAAGCTTGTTATAACTGCTGTTAATCAGATGAGGGGAAATCACAAAAAGGTAACACCTGGCGAAAATATTGCCCTGTAAATTGGTCAGTCCAAGAAAGACGGTAGCCATTTTGTTTTGAATAACCTAGTTTCCGAATCCAACATGGAGGATGTAACAATGACGTCATCACAGACCTGTTGCCCTGGGGGGCGGTCCCGGAACCGCCCCAGACCAACCCTTCACACTCCTGCTTCTTCCTGGTCACATCACATGACCCGCAAGGTGCTAGGCCACCATTGAATATTTACCTTCAAATTTATTGCTAGTGAAAATCGCAGTTGGTTTATAGTTTACCTTGTTTTTAACGGATACGTTGTAAAAATCAAGTAAGGCTACAATTTGCGAAAAAAGGTTAGATGACACATGAGTTCCGCTTGTAGCTACACTGAGAGCTGAACCTGAGCAAAGTCCCATGTGCAAGTTGGATTCTGGGGGCGCCTCCACCTCCTCGAGTCCTCCCCACGACTGAAATGTAGTGGTGCTGTGGTACTATATCACTTAGGCACCATGATTAAGAATTGTAATATTTACATTTAAATTTATTAACAGTAAAAATCGCAGTTGATTTAGAGTCTACCTACCATCTTTTTAATGGTTGCGTGGCATGCTTTTGCTATTTGGGAGTTATATTGTTTAAAGATATGACTCGATATCAATACTCTCTTCGTTTAAACATTAATTTAAAATTGATATATCTTTGCGGGGCGATAAATCTAGGGTTGCCGTATGCACTGCATACCTTGAATTATACCCTGGTTACGCCACTGGTTATGGACAACTAGTTGAAGTTATATTTAGATCGTATTTATGACTGACATTCATAAGTCGTCAAGGTATCATCTAAGAGTGGGCAAGTCAATTAATTGATTTAGGGGAAAGTTGGATTGAAGGGATTGCCTTTATCCTTTAAAAAAATATAGGTAGGCCATACAAAATAAAAGGCTGTAGAAACTCCCGTTTCAGAATAGCAGTTACCGGGTACCTTTCAGCGTTAGTGTGTTGCCGTATTATACGGGCATAACCTAATAATATAATTTCAAAGGAAATTAAAAATCATGATAGCTCCGAAACGTCAAAAGGTTAAAATATATAATAAAATAAGATATCATTAATCTTAGTGAGCAGTTTGTTACATATAGGTTATAATGCTGGGATTGACAAAGCGGCGTAAGATTGGGGGGTTTCGAATGACGTCATCACAACCAGTTCCAAAACACTCCACTTCGACTTATGGGAAATCGATTAAAAAACTCACGCCGAAAAGGGTTATTTAAAATTGTATATATTTCTGTGGAAACAGTTGTCGCGAGTGAGTGAGACCACGACAAAGAAAGAAACAAACCCATGCGAATATGCAACATCAAAGTTCCCATCGCAAGGAGAAGAGATCCACCTTTGGCGAACCGAGGTCGGGTCGCCCGAACCACCTAGCCGCGGGTTACAAAAGAAAGAGGAAGGTCCCCCGGCAGTTTCTATTTCCTTTCAGTGTCTGCACCGTCCCTGATCCAGTTCCGGTCTTCCGAATCCCTACCTCTATTCTCTGTCGCCCTTCTTTCGCCGTGATGTCGTTATTTCATTATTCTTATTTTAAACTAAGACCATTCAGAGAATCTGGAGCGGTAAGAGGGGCCAACTTCACCAGGTGCATCTAAATGCACCAGCCGATAAGGCATCGAAAAAGGTTGTTGAGAAAATGGAAATTGTTCGAGTTTTGTCTTGTTCGAGGGACGCTATCAGTTCAACGCCGTCGTCGTATGAGCGACGTGGCTGTTTTCACGGTGATTGGGTTTCACGGAGACGCGATTTGCATAACAAGACGGTGACTTGACGTTTCGCGATTTGCATCTAGAAACTAAATCTGCAGGGAACTACCGAGGGTTTAGACAAAACCGCTGTTAAATATTTGCAAACGTCGTGTTTTTATGTCTCGTTTTATGTGCGTGTTTTATGGCGGTCTCATTTGAGGGCCGCCCTCGAACCAAACGTTGTGTAAACAAATCAAGAGGAGAATACGACCAATCAAGCCCCAAAGCAAACATCTCATCATCCACTATTAAACACGCACAAAACTAACAACAAACGTTTTGTTCAAATTTGCAAAAGATCCACCAATAATTTTATTCCTAAACGTTCCGCTCTTGAAGATTAACAATTCATTCGAGAAAAAATGTCATTTACATGCGCATAGTCCTCCCATAATTTCTGCCCACACGTATGTTATTTCATTCAGCATAACATCCAGTTCTACAATACGCCCCTAATTTACCATGCACGGTATCGCAACAGCCGAAACCCAATGAACCCCAGCCTCCGTCAAGCTGACATCGTCACACAATGAGGGCGTGTGTGCTTTGTGGGCACATGACGGGGCGTCGGGCAGTGGGGCTGATCGAGACGACATTACCGTTGAGTGGGAGCATACGCTAAGTGGAAGTCATTAATAAACAACTTACTAATTACCCTTTATCGCGAATTAGGTTCGTAACCACATTGTATAAAAAAACAACCATACACAAACATTATAATTTATAACATATGGTTAATAAGTACTCTTAAGAAGGTGGAACATTATGTATGGACCACAAGGTGGCTAATGCCCCCTTTCTGTATAATTATGGAACAGTACCGGTATGTGAACGTGTATTGTGTTGATTGTATAAATAATCGTACACAAAATTATAAAAATGTGTTATAAATACTTACTGTTTACGGTTTTCAAAACTAAAATGCGAAAAGTTGGCAGTAATAAATGAAACAACGTTAAGCTCATTTTCTATTTTCTGCAATTCAAATGGAAATAAACTTAAATCTGAATCACAGAAATGTAGAATTTGAGGAAATAAATTTCAATTCGAATTACACAAATCTAGAAAATGTAACGTTGTTTAATTTATTACGGCCAACTTTTCGCAATTGTGTTCTGTGAATTAATATATATATATATATATATTATGTTACCATCTTTAAATAATTAAATTTACTTCTTTCGGTCTACCACGTATATTGTTTATTTAATCCGCCGTTTCGACTGGATTTCACCAATCTTTGTCAAAGACAGTAAAGCAACTCAAGTAAAAAATCCAATATACAAAAACACTTCAAGAGGGAAACGAAACAAAAACCAAAAACGTTTCCCTCTTGAAGTGTTTTTGTATATTGGGTTTTTTACTTGAGTTGCTTTACTGTCTTTGACAAAGATTGGTGAAATCCAGTCGAAACGTCGGATTAAATAAACAATATACGTGGTAAACCGAAAGAAGTAAATTTAATTATTTAAAGACGGTAACACATACAAATAACCACGAAAACCTCAGAAATTCTATATATATATACACATACAAACATTTTGTCGTCGTCTCTAGTGCATGAAGCATATTATTATTGTCCGTCTTATTTTGTCACATTCTAGTTTTTGGTTCAACCGTTTCCTGATTATCCGCGGTCAGTAGAGTAAATTCTGCCCCGCAATAAATCACCAGCTGTCTGCTGGGGCAGGGAAAGACTATGCATTCAATCATTATTATCTGAAGGACCAATCACTGCCCGAGTCATTAACTGAATCCATTGTTGCGCACATCAAGAGGGCTCATTGTCAGCCCCCCTCCCTTCCTCCTGGCGGGGCGCGATCGAACTACAGGAAGCTGAGATAAGAGGTCAACAATAAGGCACGTGTCGTGTCACGAGTGGGAGATAGGACAAGCCGGCCCTGTAATCACTGGAGACGTGCTGCAAGTGATGCGGTAAGATGATGGGGACAGATGCACGCGTTTTATATAGGGGGATGCTGTGGAGAGATCGATGCGCGAACAGGCGACGTACGGAACTAGACTAACACTTCAAAGATATCCAGTCACAAGCGCACAAACTGAAGACATGGCTACATTCTTATTGCACTTTTGGAAAGTCTAAGTAGAACTATCTATTCTTTGATTCAGCACTCAATATGCCTATTTATTATCGTACAATATGTTATTGCTCATAAGATAAGACTAAATTCAATAAAACAGACAGACGCTTCAAAATAGAAGCGCACACAATGAACACTTAAACTTAAACACTTCCTGGTTGTACTTAAGAAGAATGTTACAAACGTGCAAATAACTATTTAATCTTCGAAACACAAAACAATGTGCAAATTTTTTAAATCGAAGAGGGAATGGGACACATTTGGGAGCAGGCAAATAGCTATTCGCTCGGCCAAGATGCATCCGACGTATATGGAAATTTGCAAAGTTGTCAATGAAGCACACACGGACAGTCCTACGGTCATAGATTTTTAAATTTTTTGTATTAATCAGACTGAAAAAAAATCACGAAAATAGTCAATTTTGGAGTTTTTAACAAAATCAAAATTCGTGAAAACTAATCTATTTTGGTATAAATTCTTAAAACAAAATTTGGAAATGTGTTACTGCATAGCCCTCTATTTCCACATTTGTGACATATGTTCAAAATTTCAGACACCTGTGGTGTCAGTCGCCCGAGCGAACAGCAATTTGCCTAACACGCATGTCCTACAACCGCTTCTCCTCCTCTACTGCTCGCTTGTTTTGTGTGCGAGTACAAGACTGAAGGAATATCAATTTAGCTTGAGCTTATTATACTCTACATCCACTTATTAAATCATGGTTAGAACAACTGACTGACTTAGAAGAGTAAGTCAACGTATGATACAAAATGCAAAGGCGAGATCAATGCAGGAACAAGCTATGTCAAGAACTATATCCTAGCGAGAACGAAAAAGTGTCAAAGATAAAATAAAGCTTTTAAAAGGTTTTGGATTATTATAACAACTTAACTTTCTACAATACATTCTCACAAATTATTAAAATAAACAAATGAATAAATTTAGTTACGATTAAGTAATAAACGTAAGTGTCTAGATACTTTATTACAATCGCACACCTTTCAAATCGACAATTTACTCCTCAATGTCATCGGGTCAAGAACGGTCACTCTTACTAAACATATTCATTGGTTCTGTCCGGTTTCGTTACCGCCATTTCAATGAAATTATTACTTCGATCTAGCCGAGCTCAGGTATAAGGAATTCCTGCTGAGCGAGCGAGTCGACCCAGCCCAAAACCGCGAGCAATCATCATTTCGTTTTATTCCGCTTGATTGGCAATACTGCGTGCAAGGTGCCACAGATAACACGAGTGGTGTACGGAGTAAGTTATCTGTGGTGGCGCACTTGTTCGTTGTACGGGGTAAGTGATTCCTGACAGCCTTGAGGGCCCCGCGGGCTATAATTTGAGACCACCCAAGCACGCAGTGGTATTCCTCAAGGGGTCAATTAATAATGGATGTAGGACGGTGGGCAGTAGACCTCTATGCTGTCATACGCCACACAATAATATTATACAGAATACTGGATTCGGGGATTAATGGTAGGTTCTAGCGTGGGAGTTTTTCAAAAACAAAAATATTTAAAATATGAAATAGTTTATATTTACCGTGTTTTAAAGCTAGAAGTCAAGAAAAACAAGACCATATTGAGAAGCTTGATTTAACGTTTCTTTTAGTACCTAACATTTTCAATAATAGTGTTTTAGGATCTGAAAAACTGCATAAAACTTTTGCTTTTTCAAGGAGGGTGCGATGAATGGGAGGGGCAGTATACAGCTTCGGGCGTCCCTCAGGGATCAATTTGATTTTAGCTAGAAATGCCCAAAAAGCCGACCAATTTCAAAACCTAGAATTGCAGAAATTGTGGGTTTCTTCAGCTCAGTATTTTCAGACAGTTTTCATGGTAAATCGAACCCGCGACCTTGCCCTTCTCAGTAAGCCGTTTTCTGGTTTTGGTAGGTGTCAACCATTCGACCAATGTCGTTAAACATCACCATATTTGTACTGCCAGAATTAATTGGGCCAAAAAAAAACACGGCAAACTAACCAAACAGTTCTGTCTACGAATTAACACATTACGATGGGCATAACAAGAGCTATACACAAGGTTATTGTAATTATTGTCTGACTAAACTTAACGACGGATGATTATTCATGAGGCAAACTGAGTTAGTTCCACAGACAATTGATCCATTCTCGTTCAAGTCAACTCACCTCACTCCGGGCGCAGAATTGCATTGAGATAATTAATTGTCTAGTCAATTGACTAAAAGTAATGTTCCATTGAATCGAGTGAGTATTATTGTAGACAAGACCTAGTGTTTCGCGCCACGCTGGGTTGGAGAATATCACTAGGGGGAGCCACGTTCTAGCTTAGCACGTGACGAAATATCTTTGTCTTAGTCTGGCCCAACGTCTTCAGTCTGGCTTTAGAAGAGACCCATGACAATCATTGGGCGAATAAAGAATACAGAAGAGTTTGCTCAAAGTGCGGGCATGTTATAAACCGTAAAGAACTATTTCGTAACGATGTCCGCTGTAGGGTAGGAGCCGTCCCACAGTGCCGCTTCCCGTAAGGCCATCAACCTTTTTTTTCCCCCTATGCCATCATTACTACCTGTCGATAAAGACCATGTTACACTTGTTGGCCTAAGGGGAATTGATTTATTCCCCTTTGGCCAACACCCTGCATTTCATTATGGAAAATACAAAGAAGGTTTGTTGGCCTTAGGGTAATTGATTTATTCCCGTTAGGCCAACAGCGTATATGCATCGTTTACGGTAAGGAGCGGGGCGTTGTTGGCGTTGGGGTAATTGATTTATTCCCGTTAGGCCAACAGCGTATATGCACCCCGCTCCTTACCGTAAACGATGCATATACGCTGTTGGCCTAACGGGAATAAATCTATTACCCCAAGGCCAACAACGCCCCGCTCCTTACCGTAAACGATGCATATACGCTGTTGGCCTAACGGGAATAAATCAATTACCCCAAGGCCAACAACACCCCGCTCCTTACCGTAAACGATGCATATACGCTGTTGGCCTAACGGGAATAAATCAATTACCCCAACGCCAACAAACCTTCTTTGTATTTTCCATAATGAAATGCAGGGTGTTGGCCAAAGGGGAATAAATCAATTCCCTTTAGGCCATCAACGCTTCCTGTAACATGGTCTTTATCGACAGGTAGAAATGATGGCATAGGGGGAAAAAAAAGGTTGATGGCCTTACGGGAAGCGGCACTGTGGGAAGACACCGTAGGGGAGACATCAGATTTACCCGGTGTGACCCTCTTCAAATGATGATAATACACCTTTGTTGATCTTTATTGGACAATACTGTTGCCTCAAGACACACAATAACAATTAATTGATAGGGTGTTAGAATAATTATTGAGAATTGAACGTCCGGGTCCGAGAACTGTTTAATAGGGCATTAATACGTTCAAGAAACCCTTGAAAAACACTTCAGTCATGATTTCCAGTGGTGGGTTTCGAACCAGTTATAAAAATAACAACACACATTACGCACTAAATCAACTTGTATAAAACGTAAAGATTTTCAAGTTTTGAGTGTAAAGTTTATTGAGATAGTTTAGAGGGGTGCAAGATTTTTACGGCGAATCCAAAGGAGCCGAGTGTTCTTTTGATATTTTACCTACCGACATAAATTGAAGGGCAATAAAACAACCTATTGAATTGTAGGTACTCTGGAAAAACCAAAAAAAAAAACGCGAGTTTGTGGATTTTATAGTTTTACCTGTCTTTTTCTCGTGCTACAAACAAGAAATGATCAACAAGTGAAAACGCAGCCGTAAGCACGGAACCTAATACAATTCTCGTATGGGGCTTTGTTAGCTTATGAACATCGGTTCGAGACCCACTTATGGATTGATTACATTCTGTATCATCCTTATTACCATCTAATGATCGAATCAGTTCAGCAAAAAAGATTCAAAGAAAGAAAACAAATTGAAATCATGGTAAATAGACTGGCTTAGGTTTCAAGGCACTTGGATAGAAAGACATCTAACGGAGTGGACGAAATCTCAAGGACATCCAAATTAGCATAGATATTAGATTCGAGTGTATAAGACGAGTAAAGACCGCGTCCCCGCGCCAAACCTCCAGCCTCCTAGACCTATAACGGCTTTCTTCGCAATCTCATGTCTAAAGCGAGTAGGCCTTATAAATGTAGACTATTCATTGATTGAAGTCTGAAATAAAAAAGGGGGAGGATCGATTCACGCCCATTTGTCGCACGGTTTCAGCCGAGATTTAGATTGGGATGAGTTAGGATGAATTTGTAAGGTTGTATAGAGAGGGTTGTGTCTTGAAGGGGTTCGAACCCTGGACCGGTATAAAGCTTCTTAGTTCTTGGGATGGTTAATGTAGCGTAAATAAGAAATCCAATATGAAGAGTTGGGTATTTCCTTCCTAATTAATGCACCAGTAATAAAACGTCCAATTTTAGCGATGACGAAAGATTTCAAAAGCTTACAATTATATTTCCCTCTCGCATGAAGGCTGTGCCTGTGTGTGCATGCTCGGTAGACATGAGTTTGGTTGGCGAAAGTAACATCAACTTACGTAAAATTAGCGCTTTGAGTTAGAGATGCTAAATCGGTGAACTTATGGTTTTGAAACACTTTAAAATGCAAATTAAACTAAAAATACAGTACTTTCCATACATGTTAGAATCAACTTAGCATTATATTCTACCAAATTTAAAACAAAAATTAAATTGCACACTTGATACGAAACATATATAATATGACACTACATCACTCTCATCGTTAGTGCAAAAACCCACCACATTGGAACCAAAATATAGAATTAAAAAAACGTTAAATTTGCGAAGTACAAAATATATGGTCTATTCAAAATAAAATGAAATTTTTACGAACCTAAATCTTTCTAAAGACGAATATGGTATTGAATCCCTTGATAATGTACCCTTCCTGCATAAAGCACAGCGTGGGATTTGAACCCAATCCATCGAGTCTCACTGGCAAGACAAGAGTCTCTGCTCTTACCTCGTGACCACGTGGTCTGCTCCGCTCGTTCCACGAGTAAAATAGATGTGATCGATATTACATCAGAATTCTCGAAATATCCACACACCTAACGAAAAACGGTGCATTAGATTTCTCCCCCTGCGGTCTTTGCAATAAGGGTTGCGTGTTAGGGCTGAAGCTGAACTAACCGCTAGTTCAGAGGGTGGGTTGCAGAACCGACCCGCATGCAACCACAGGGCACGGGTTCGAATCCCGCATCAAACGTAGATTTGAATGATCGTCATTAATTCACATCAACTAATTAGTTTGAGTGGGATCGACTAATTAGTCAGTATTTTTTCTTTTAGTTTTTCTTTTAATCGTTTTTGGGGGGTTTCCTTTTTTCAATTTTTTCGTTTCCTTTTTGATACTTTTTTAAGAACGGTATTATTATTTCAAAATTGCTAGTCAAATTTTATTATTTTGAGTGCATTTATGTACTTAGTGTTTTTATTTTATTTTCTCCTTTGTAAATCAGTTTTATAATTTATTGAATATGTCGACGTTGAAAATTAATCAATTCATTAATTAACATAGTAAAGAATATCACAATAATCGTCAACAATGTACGTATTGCAACATAAAATGTGTGAAATTGTTCGTATTTCTAAAGTAATTAACAACCAAGCCGGTATTTGAACGTGTCCAGTAGTGTGTATCGGTCTGCTAGTCCGGCCATGCGTGACAACGTTGATGACAGCGGCTGATGTCTGCCCGCACGTCTACATGTGTAGAAAACAGTCGCATTCTGTTATCTGTCACTAGGCACAACTGAGGGGGAGGCGGAAAACGACGCTTATTGAAGGTAATTCGCTGGTAATAACACATAAGTGCTGTTGTACAGAATATTTATTTATCAAAATTACTGTGCAAGTTTTCATCGAACAAGGTCCGAAATATATGTTACTTTTGGTTTATCCTACAAGTAAGCCATCCAGATTTAGGAGAGATCATTATATTTCAAGAGAAATTTAAAATAACTACATAAACTACAAACAAACTACCTACAGAGCCATACACACTAAACTACATTCACATACGAAACATACACATTAATACCGGTAATTCAATAATAGATAAACTAATGTAGGCTCCATTATTTGTGTGTGGTTGGTAGGCCTATACCTATTTTTTTGTAAATCACCACTTTACAACAGCAAGTGCACATAAAGTAATACGAATCGTAGTCTACCCGACTGAGTTGAGAGAAATTTTATTTATAAAATTATTCAAATTAATAACGTACACGATTTTATTAATACCTATATTGGTGGGGATCAAAACCGAAATTGTTGTGTGTAGTATATGGAGTAGTAATGATAGGATACAGGATAAAATTATATAGAAATCTGGGCACGATTTTGATGGTAAATACCACCATTATGTGGTAATAATAATTATTATGTTAATGAAGCCGGTACAACGTGGGTGTCGGAGAGTGAAGTGGCAAATACAGAAGCGCGCGTGTCCTTGGAGATGAACCAAGGCCCTCGAGCTATAGTGTCAAGCAGCTCCACCCCTCCCCCTCCCCCTACCTGCCGAGCCCAGTTCAATTAAACACTCAAGCCCACCATCGAAATACCAAACACCACTTGAGCGAGTATAACAACTCTAGCTACCTTACAACAATGTGTGGTTCGATACTGATAGAATGTATCGATCATAACATTTACCTGTGACGGTTAATCCTGAATGTAGCGGTAGTGGGTGTCAGTCGTCATGGCTGGTGCGAACTACACTGTACACGAGTCACTCACTGACGGTCTAGCCACCAACTGAACTGAAGAGGTAGGTAGGTTGCCGTGTACCTGCCGGCTGCACACCTTGAGCCGCCGGACGATACTAGCGCTACCTGGGGGCCGGTGAGAGAGACTCACGCACGTTGTCATTTTACCTGTTGAAGTTTGAAGTTGAACGGGTTATGTCGCAAAAATTGTTATTTTTGGTTATTTAATTAATAGCTAAATAGAAAATTACTGTTGAAAACAGTGGTTTTAAAACAGAGGAACTATTTTTGAATTTTTTTAATTTTAATTTATTTTATTTAAATAAATAAAAATAAATAAATAATTGGTGGGACAGTTGCGTAATGCGATGCCTTATCTCAAATTAATTAATTAATTGAAATATTGAATTGAGTATGTTTTGTGGTGTTTCCAAAGCTTTTTTATTGGTGTTAAATGAATGATATCACGTTGGGAATAATATAGAGAATTAGAAAATAGAATTACTTATTTATTTGTGATATGAACGAAAGTGTTGACTTTCTAGTTTACGTAAACCAAACGGCCAACAACTTCAAATCTGGTAAATTATTGTGGGCATATGCCCTTGGTTTATTTCATCTACGGCGTCGCTGTTATTTCATCGTTATTGAAGTATTTCAATTTTCTCAAAACGGTGAGCATGTTTTTCAGTACAAAGCATTGGCAATAAATGGTAGGAAAGCGAGTAAAACCTTTTGGCGGAAGAATCGTCAGTTTTGGGAGCAAACATTGTGTACAATTTAAAGGAATTGAACTATCTACCTCAAAACGTCTGCGACATTTCGACGCCTGTCGACGTCTTATCTTCCTCAGATTGGATTTTTACAATCTTTTGGTGGTGAAGGAGTCAGTACAGTTTGAGAGTGTAATTCAGGATACAAGATAATTCTGATTCAAATCTGCTCGAAATCGAGGACCAAGGATCGATTTTACTAACGAGATCGTGCGACATAGCTTCATCTCGAAAGCCAGAGAACCAATGCAAAAACAAAATTAAAATATAAATAACAATCTCAAGAAGAAAAAACACTTTCAACCACACAGGTCTATTCAATTCATCTGCTGACGTTGGGAAATGGGATAATTTATGACCTGGATGAAGAAAGGACCTCTTCAAAACAATGCACTCATAAGAAACCATCAAAAGAATCCGGCAAGAAGAATTTTGAAAGTAATATGGCGTTCACTATACACTGTTCGAATCCGCATAAATTGTAACGGCTATAAAAAATAATGAATAGACATTGGAAACCCGTGTTATCAAATTTAAGTAATCCCTGGGGAACTTGAGCCGAACTTTGGATAAGAAAGCAGGATAGGGTTTTGTGGTCTGGTCTAATTGCTTCTTAATTAGCCAAGTAATATAAACCGGGAGCGCGAAGACTAAACGAAGTAAGTAACAGTCGGGAGTTAATTATTGCTGTTTCCACAGCGTAACCACTTCTAGGAGCGAACTCGTCGACTAGAACGCCTACACATAACAACTTACGCTTCCGTCAACGAGTTTCCTTGTTGTCTTCATTATTGCTAGTTTACTTGTTTTGAACGCAAAAACAATTCCTCACAAGTCTGAAGAGTGTATTATATAAATTGTTTACTGGGCAAAATACTAAACTAAAACATGGTTTTACCAATATTTGCTGTTTGTAAAAATGTTGATCAAACTAATTACTCAACAAAGAAAGGGAGCCGTCCCACAGTGCCGCTTCCCGTAAGGCCATCAACCTTTTTTTTCCCCCTATGCCATCATTACTACCTGTCGATAAAGACCATGTTACACTTGTTGGCCTAAGGGGAATTGATTTATTCCCCTTAGGCCAACACCCTGCGTTTCATTATCGAAAATACAAAGAAGGTTTGTTGGCCTTGGGGTAATTGATTTATTCCCGTTAGGCCAACAGCGTATATGCATCGTTTACGGTAAGGAGCGGGGTGTTGTTGGCCTTGGGGTAATTGATTTATTCCCGTTAGGCCAACAGCGTGTATGGACCCCGCTCCTTACCGTAAACGATGCATATACGCTGTTGGCCTAACGGGAATAAATTTATTACCCCAAGGCCAACAAACCTTCTTTGTATTTTCCATAATGAAATGCAGGGTGTTGGCCAAACGGGAATAAATCAATTCCCCTTAGGCCATCAACGCTTCCTGTAACATGGTCTTTATCGACAGGTAGAAATGATGGCATAGGGGAAAAAAAGGTTGATGGCCTTACGGGAAGCGGCACTGTGGGAAGACACCCAAAGGGAGTATGTGTTCATCACTTGTCTATTTAAATTTTGAACACGTATTTTAATCAATATAGTCAACTCAAGCGTACCATGTCACTACACTTAACTTTTTCATAGCAATTAACTAAACCGCCAGTCACCACCACCACCACCACCACCACCACAACACAAGATAACAAAACTAAAACGTATGTTCTTTACCATTTGGCTGTTTGAAAAAATGCTCATGAACCCAAAGAATATGTATTTGCCACGTATGTGTTTAAACAAGTTTTCTGACAAATCAACTCAACTTTTACCGTTCTCTGATCAAACTATAAAAATAAAGCCTAAAGCGTGTATGTTCGTCAACAATGTATTGACATGTAAGAATATTTTTAATGAACAGAAACTTTTGTCTCTAATACAGACGATATTTAGTTATTGAGTTATATTCCAACAGTGCTTGTAATATAATGTCTACCCACAATGTTGATATTTGTTGTAACTTGTTACCTAAGGATATTGAGTCACCAAATATTTTCGCCTATCATTTACCTTGGCATGTCATAATTAATCTATAGTTCATAGTTGACGCTCATGAACGAAGATTGTGAGTGTTTTAACTCTTGTTATAACATTGCTGTTGACGTCTCACGCTAATGGATTGGCTCAAATGATGATTGATTTACGTTTGACCTGGGGTGAAAGGTATCCGATGAAGAAGCTTTTCCAAATCAAAATTTAATTAGCACGAGAAAGTTATTAATATGGCAAAAAATGTGAGTTCATGGTTTTGAAACTTCCTCTATATTTTTTCATATATCAATTTGAGTTCGTGTGTGCATGCTTGCTATCTTCTTACAAAACTTTTTTTTTCAAACTTGGGTTTCGTTCGATCACATAATTTTTTTATGTTAACATCAACCAAACAGGAACATTTTTTTTACAGACTTGCAAGGAATCGCAGGGAAAAACTGTTGATTTAAATTAAATAATAGGCGTGTGAGAGAAATAAGAATTTAGTTTTCTACTAGAGGAAGAGGTCCAAAAATATGTATTTTCCTGCTTGTATTTCGGAAACTACGACACACTGTAGAAATTACGAATTAATGATGATCGACAAAGAAAAATTAAAGTCGAATAATTTTCTAACTTTTTTTTACAAGCCCAAAAAACTTAGTATAAAAGTAAACATTACCATGGAGTCCAGTACTATTTATAACTCCATGGTCATACGACCGTGTCTGTAACCGATGAATTTGATGGGGGAGATTCGAACAAACATAATATGAATGAATGACACCCACTGAACAGCAATCCTTGGAATAGACAACTACAAAAAGTATCTTCACATCCATTATTCTGTGACATCGTACGGCTGTCCCCTAGTCTTCTCTCTTCTATACTCACAGCTGCTAAACTAGTCGGCCCAACGATTAAGAATGAGTTATCAACCTTCTTTCAGACTTTTAAGGTAGATATAAATCTTTGTACCCTGATATTCCTTATTCATTGTTGTACTTGGAGACTTAGCGTGGGGTTACAAAAAAATGTGACGTTTCATCAAGTAAAAACACGTTTACACGAGTATATAAGTTATATTATGTATCTGAGCTAGAATATGTTCAACTTGCTCATTTCATTGTAATATGTTTTTTTTATATTTAATATATCTCACTCTCACATGAAGTTTTGGAAATTTCCAAGTAAAAGAATTAGTCATGATGATGAATATTTTAAAAATTATTCGTTTGAATGTTCTTCTATTTTCAATAAGCAACGAAATACAAATCTGAATGTATGTAACACAAAAAGAAAGATGGATGTACGTTGGATAAATACATTTCTTTACGGATATAGTCGACTGCAACTTGTTCGACAATAGTTTGTATAACAATACTTTTGGTTGGATAACTTCATTATAATTCATCAAAAGGATCCGCTACCAACCTAACGCTTGATCAACCAAATTTATTCCAACAAAAAACTTTGTGAACTGAAAAAATTTAAGCTATTCTTAATACCCTTTTAATCTAGATCACTGTAAAGATCTACATAAGCTTATGTATATTCTCACTTGGGACTCATGTTCCTCTTCAGGTCCCATCCGAAACTCTGACCAGGACCAGCCCGGTCCGGTGTTTCCACCCCGCCCCGCCCAGCCTAACAACCCCATGCAGTGTTCAAGGGGGTAAGATCGAGGGGGGGAGACGTGTATATGACTTATGGTCCGGCCAACCCGGTCCAGTCGACCGTAGGGTCGTTCTCACTAGTTTTATAGCTTGTCTCGCCATACACCTAATGGTAGGTTCGCGTAGTTATGGTTTATGGTTATTAAAAGTTGTATAACGCTGCAATGACCCTCCTGGCTTTTCATTAGGAGTCGTTAAAGTCGTTAGCCTACTGTGTGTGTGTTGTAAGGTGGTGCATGGACACTTGGGTGATGGTCTGGTGGCGGGTCTCTTCGAGTCATAGACAACACTACGCCACATGTCCTAGGTTGACATAGGTCCTGCACAATATACCAGGCTTAACACTTAGGATGTTCTGCACAATATGCCTAGGTTGACGCAGGTCCTGCACAATATGCCAGGCTTAACACTTAGGATGTCCTGCACAATATGCCTAGGTTGACGCAGGTCCTGCACAATATGCCAGGCTTAACACTTAGGATGTTCTGCACAATATGCCAGGCTTAACACTTAGGATGTCCTGCACAATATGCCTAGGTTGACGCAGGTCCTGCACAATATGCCAGGCTTAACACTTAGGATGTTCTGCACAATATGCCTAGGTTGACGCAGGTCCTGCACAATATTCCAGGCTTAACACTTAGGATGTTCTGCACAATATGCCTAGGTTGACGCAGGTCCTGCACAATATGCCAGGCTTAACACTTTGGATGTCCTGCACAATATGCCAGGCTTAACACTTAGGATGTTCTGCACAATATGCCTAGGTTGACGCAGGTCCTGCACAATATGCCAGGCTTAACACTTAGGATGTCCTGCACAATATGCCAAGGTTGACACAGGTCCTGCACAATATGCCAGGCTTAACACTTTGGATGTCCTGCATAATATGCCAGGCTTAACACCTAGGATGTCTTAGGTTGATGCACAGTGTACAATTCACACCATCGCTCTACACAATTGTTATATATTTTAGGTTGGCACAGCGTCGCCCTGCTGTATCTCCTTTTTATGAAAAACGTACAGTTTGAGGCAATAAACAATAATATTGAAAGAATGATAACAGAGCTCTACAAGAATTAGAATTGCAATCTCTGGTTAGCAATTGTTTGCTCGTCGATGGTGTCTTTGCAGACGGGGTTTGCTCGGCATGCTTTAAATTAAAGTCTCACGATGAAAATCAGTGTTGTAGGAGTATTTATTTACCTTAATAAGGTCACCAAAAGCGAGATTGTACTTTGAAGAAGTTAATTAAAACAATATGGTTCTAGGGCGAGAGCGTTGAGGTGGCCACTCTCCATATACCAATACTCCTATACCAATATTGCTTCCAACTAAGTGGTATACATCACTCTAGATACTAAGTAGATATTGATCTGGTGATTGTTAGTTAATATATTGGAATTCTATTCTATTATTGTTGGTGATGAATGGCTACTCTTTTCAAGTGTGGGATTTGAGGACGTATCTTAATCGTATGAACGAATGCGGATGACAAGCAAAGCAACGACGAGCGACGCAATGTGGAACCAGATATAATATTGTATTAACTTTAAATCGATCAATTATTACCCATAAAAAAATCATGTTTAGCCCCTTTTATGATCAATATTGTTGAATTATGTAAATTGTGGTCGGAGTTTTCCCGACTATCAGATCGAACCCATAACCTCCCGCTCTACGCGCACTGATTCTCTCTCTTGCCCTCTGTCTCTCTTTCTCTCTCACTCACTTTATGTAAATAGCTAGTTAGTGGCAGTTTGTCCTGTTAGTGTTACCCTAAAAGTTTACCTCACACGTTCGGGGCCAACTTTACGACAATTTATAACACACACACAACAATATTAAAATTATTCATGAATCATAACATCAGGTTTAGGTTAATATTTAGGGTTGCCATGGAGTTATCATTCAAATAAACCATCACATTACAAAATAAAAGGTGTTTGAAAGTACAAAATTCAAAAATGAGACAACACATAATATTTAGGGTTGCCGTGGAGTTATCATTCAAATAAACCATCACATTACAAAATAAAAGGCGAAAAATTCAAGAATGAGACAAAACATAATATTTAGGGTTATTTGAAAGTATGCAGCAACCACGACGATCAGATTAAAGTGAATAGTTGTATAAAGCTTTCGAGTCGTGTTTGGAAGTGCCTTGAAAGTCGGAAATGGGTTGTTGCGACTATAAAATAAAGGCTGGAGCAAATTGCGTCGTAAATACAGGGGTTCACCGGCTATCGCCGTGCGCCACGATGTGCCTGTTCCGTGCTGTGTACTTTATAGTGAAAACTCAAGCGCCACACAAGTGAAGGAGATGAGATTACCAACCATAAATCAGATTTTTTAGATTGAAAAGAAAGTTTTTGTCAAAGTTTTGGTGAAATACATTTTTAATGCGGATCTCGAAAAGTGTGAAGAATTTCAATTTACACTTTGTTGAAATTGAATTAAGGTGAGAAATTAACCGGAAGAAATTCGCACCGCACGCCACAGACTATATTTCAAGAATCTTAACAAGTAACTTAAAAGTTGGAAGTATTGTATTTATGATAGATCATTTTTTATAAGAGTTGAGATAACTTTGTGATATAGAAGATGGAACACGAGGAGTGAACTTTATGTTCTCGTGTCCTAAACAATAATGATGTGTGTTATGATATGTGAGATGAGATATAACTAACTATAGATAAAAACTAGATATAGACGCCAAGCAATGTCGCGGTGGATTCGATTACAAATTTGAGTTTAAGAGGAATCACGGATTCTCCAATAATGATCATTAGCAAGGAATTAATGTCAACTAAGGAGAACAACTCGAAATTCTCCCACGGCAGGTCACTGATATGAAATCCACCCTTCAATTCAATAAATAAAACATTAAAATTTAAAGTATAAAAAATTTAAATTAAAACTTATTAAAATATTGAACACTAAATATTTAGTTGTATTGTAAGTCAATGAAACACAGCAACAACATGTATACGAACTCAGACGTTTTTTTGTCAACAAATCTCAAAGTCTTCAAAATAAATTTGGTTGTTGGTCTTCCACCTTTTTTAGGCTAGTAAAGTGACCCTTAATTTATTTTGCCGATACAAAAAATTTAACAGAATAACAGATAGTGATCTTAATCAAATAAGCAAACAGGAAGTTTGCCTTATACGTTTATTAAATTTATGCGAATGTACAACTATGAAAGAATGCTTGTATAGGATGCCTACACACTAATCTCCTCACCATCTAAGTATCACACTATAAACCTAGGTATCAAGACATTTCAATGGTCGCCATTCAAATCACTACACAAATACAAACATTACCAGCGACAGTAGTCGAACCCGTGACCCCCCGCGTTAGAAACCAGCAGGTGTTGATACTATCACAGCTACACGCAATAGCAAGCTCAATCAAATATGACTCCGATCACTGAACCAGAGCGAAACTTCCTATTCATTAAGTCACGCAACTCATATTTGAAAAAGTGCAACGAATTAAAAACAGTAATAAATTATGTAAATTATTCCAACTGGTTGCAGCTAAGCCAGTTTGTTCAACTCTTATAACCAGGGGTAATTTATGGGTGTTTTCTATGATTGTCCGTCCAAACTAAACTAACTGGTATTGTTGAAGAGATAATGGCATAATTAGAATCAAGAAATCCCCCCAGTATGTGCAACAGGCTGTTATTTATATTGCCGGCCAGGATTTGCCCGTGATATTAAGATTGCTGCGCCCCAAAAGGCCTACATAAGGAACAAGTGACGTTGTGAAGAATTCTAATACCGCATCCAACTCGAAGATATTTTATGACTATTTAGGGAACGATGTCTAAACAAAATTAGCATTATTTGTTTTCTAGATTGAGCATACCAATTAAAATTATTACTTTTTTTCAATTACTTAGCACATGTGAAGAAAATATAATTATTATCTAATGGATGAAGATAACTGATAACTACTAAAGGAAGGACGATGTGTTATCTTTATTTTAAAATCCTTTCTAGGCGTGTGGAGACAGACATGCTCATTAAACATTCTAGTAAACAAGTACAATATACGTCTGACATCAAGTATTTAGAATCCGTCAAAAAGGTTTTAAAAACTACATTTTCTGATTTATTAACGGTACAACTTGAAAATTTGCAATTACCCATTTTAGCTATTACAAAGTTGTATTTTGATAAGATTAGGAACGCATCGAAAACCGTGTTTTACTCCCTTCTAACATTTTCATAACTGTATTGAGTCAGCCTTTGAGTCGCCTACTGAATATCAGTTCTGTGACTGAGTTCAGTCCAATTATTTAAGCTACTTTATGAAATTTTACGAATTTCCGAATTTCGAATTTTTAATGGAAAATTGTATCAATTATTAGTTACTTATGGAATTGTTGATTTGAATACATACACACATTGTCAGTACATTTTAAAAACTTAACTACATTTTTTAAAATATCAATTTGCAGTCCGTTAGTAATAACATTTTCATTTTATATGTAGTCGAGAAGTATTCTCGTTTGAGTCTTGTCATGTTGTAAAAACAATAAATTTCTCCCGATGGTTCCAAATTCCAGTCTCAATCGGGGGTTGAACCCGGGTCTCCCGCTATCCGTGTAGACGTCTAGGCACGCCACAGACAGACATACTCATCCTCCTATCCTCTCGTACGCCCCACCCCAATAAAACGTTTTGCAAATGTCTAGTATAAAAGTCCATTAAGCAAACGAAACAGGTTTCCGTGCTTGTGCGCCATGGATATGCCTTCACTACACTCGGCGTGCAAGCAGGCAGACGAGAGAGGCTTGATCACATAATAGCCATAACACACCATCTCACCACATATGAATATCATGTACCTTCAAGTGGGCTATAGCTACGGCGTGGACGGCTTGTTGCGAAATCTCAAGGGGGTTCGCAATATTACGAGGACGACGTGTTGTGAAAGAGTTTTATCTTCCACAGAGTGCATTGTATGGGCATCACTTGGCCAGCTCAAGTGGAAGAAAACACTTCCGACATACTTACAATCAAATACTTTCATAATGGAGATGATGTCTTGATATACCGGTCAGAATTATATTATCTATACATAGCTCAATAATGGATGAACTCCCAGGGCGTCGTCGATTTATGTTTGTAGTAAGCTTACCTTTAGTGAAACTATTTTCTTTCTGTAGCATTTATGTCCTCACATATTAGCATTAAGTATAGAATTGAACCAATACTAAAATGGTAAATACGTTAATTTGATAGAACTGCCTCAATAAAAACACTTTCGTATTACTCCAAAATGTTTGCCAAAATGCATCAGATTGTCGAAAATGTAGTGTAACGCACATGTTTGGCAAAATATGCTAATGGAGGTATTTTCTGCTAAAACAAGCTAAAGCAGCACATTTTAAGCGCAAACAAGCAAAAAAGTTATATGTTAGTAAAAATACAATATTTTTAATTAAAAAGTTCCACGAATAAACTCTAGGCTTTAATTAAAAATGTTAACATTTATAATGAAAAGTATAAACTAATTTTACGAGACTCTAAATATATGCAATGCATGCAATGCAATATTGTATAAAGGAATGTACTTTCATATTGCACTGTGTATTCAAACAAAATGCACAGCAGTATTTTTAATTGTTATCATTATGTGTAAAGTAATTCATGGGCGCAGCTCCTATATTGTAAGAGACCTTGAAGCGGCTTGGAATTTTATTTGGGATGTCGTTGAAGCTTAGAACATGCCGGGATTAACATAACATGTTGATTTATTATAACAACCTGTTTAACGTGGCATATTTTACGTTTGTTTAACCAACCGTTGGATTGAAAATTGAAAATTATAACCTTTATGATTTTACCAGAATGCATCTTATTGTCATAATGCCAATATTATTTTGCATTTTACGTACATAAACAGCTTTTTTTTTAAATTGCAACATACAAATATGCCTATTATACTACAAATAAAATAAAATAATACTTAATAATACTGTATTGCAAAAAGGTCGAATGATCATTATAGAAAATTATAGAAAAAATAAAGTATAAAACTTAAATACGATTGCAATATACAAATATGACTGATACACCACATAACAATCGTGAATTTATACTCGATAAGATTGCATTGAAGAAAGGAATAATAAGTTAGTACAACGAAGTAGGTATAATTTGATGACGACGCTTCCTTCTTAGACGTTTCTTAGCCCACATTGAAACCGTAGAATACCCACCCCCTTCTCACCGGATCACGTTATATATCATGCCGTGTTCATAACGCGCGACATTGGCATTATTAGTGTTTCCAACTGACTGGCTGCATCCTCCCCTTATTAGCTGGAGCCAGGGAATACAACTTCTAGCCAATTAGTTATATTATGTGGTTTGGTTTGATCACTCTCGGGGAATCACACCTACTTACTCAGTCGCAGGAAGTGATTTACGAGAGATTTATTACGTGCCTTGCTGCTAGGAAGGCTCTAGTCACAGCTATGTTAAATTACCCTACTGGTAGCAAGTTCAATGTAGTGATAGTCTGTTTAGACTACACGTTGAAGGATGAGTGTTTTCGGTTTATAGAGCTGTGTTATCCAATGGGTTTCTACTTCAGTTTTGTTTCGTTGTCAACATATAAAAAAATTACTATAGTAAACAATACAAACGATGAATATAAAATGATAATGTTAACAACATTGGAGGAGTCACTCGTTTGGTAAAGAACAAACAACACACTTATAATAAAATTCGTAAGAAAACCAAACACGAACAGGCGAGCTTTATCTGTAAGTGTAGTAATATATTATCCGTGGTAAAGCGATATCTTTGCATCGGCAGGAGACTATACTAGTAATAATTGATTGATTGATTTGTATTGCTTAACGTATCATATTAATGCACTATATAATAATTATGCTCATCCAAAAATCTAAACAAAAATAAAATTAAATAAAAAATTATGTTAATTTTATTACACGTTGCTTGAATTATCTGTTCTTTCAATATCACCAAGTATTTTTTTTAAGTAATTGATTTTTCGATTTTATTATGTCTATACGTGACGAATTAGTAGTGAAAATAATTCAAAATTAAGTTTAAAGTTGTGTATTCCCCCCCCCCCCCCATCCTACGATATTTTTCAGAATTTGTGGTCTTTGATTTTGTAAAGGACTGGCATTTTACAATAAAAACGTAGTTATGACGAATTCGGGGACAGGTATTTGTGAACAAGCTAAAGTGCATAATTGTTTTTGTTTTACTTCATATCGGTAAATTGGCAGTTAAAAGTATTCAAAAAATTTTATTTAGTGATGTTAATTTAATTTTTATAATAAATACCTGCCCCACTTATTTGATAATTAAACCCGTGTGTTGGCATGAATGTGAAGTTATTAGCCGTGCGAACCTAGCAACCATGCACCTCGCCTCGTCTACGTCTGCAGCCACAGCCACTCAAACACCTCATCCGATGCTCGTTTAGAAGTGAAGCCCCCCACCTCCCAATGCAAATGCACCCTGATTTCCATCGAGTGTTGTATGGTATCAATTTCTCGTTATTTGGGCTTACACGTCGCGACTAGAGTGGTTAGTTCGGCCCCCCAGCGTGAGTTACCTCGCTCGCTTTATGCAGAGAAGAATACAATTATTATTAGCATAGATAACGTTTTAATACAGACCAACATGCCAGTTCGGCCACTCGACATTTTAAACGAAAATTATCCTAGTCTAGATATTCAAAAATGTATACTAAATATATTTAATCCATTACTACAATAACATTGCTGTGGTTGTGGCGAAGACGTATGAGATTAAGATAGTTGCTATAAAATGCGCACAATAGAAATAATAGAAGACATTCACGTCTTGATTCCGTTAGGGGTAGGCATAGCGTTAATAATTACCATCTGACTCGTCTTTTCGGACACATCCATAGATTCTTCAACATCCTTAGGAATAGTCAAATTCGAATAGTATAAATTCTGTTGCCTGTCTTGAATTCATATTCATAAACAAAAGGCAAAGCCGCCACTTTGACACAAAAAATAAAACCCACTTTTTAGTGTCTTTGTTCACCTTATTCGACTCGGACAAACGGATACTATAATATGAACGAAATTTTCAGAGCACTATGAAATTTTAAAATTTCGAACAGTAATTTTTGTTAGGGTTTATATCAAAGAAACATTTCAACAAAATTGCTCTTGTACGATTAAAACGTAATTACGTATACAGCCTAATAACACGCAAAATAAATATAATTTAAATATTACATTTCGGGTTGGGAAAGCACCAACTTTTTAAATAATAATGCTATCAATAATACTTTTACGTATACAGGAGGTGCTATTGACCATAACGAATTAATTTTTTAGAATGTTTGTTAGAAGAATTAGTCCATAATTAATTTTAGTAAGCGGTTAATTTTTTAGTCAACCCTCATCTAAATTAAATATCGTTGTGTATGCTTAAGATTCTAACGACCATGAAAGTTACGGCGCATGCTGGCTGGACTGATGGAGACATCATCTGCTAACGGAACGGACCCAGCTAACCGTAAGTAACAGATCTAAGCAATCAACGAATTGAAATTAACTGTTTTAAATTAGCATTTAGTAATGAGATTCAGTTTCATGCTTGACCGTTTGGAAGAAATTACATGACAGTACGGGTCTGTATATTTTTCTAATTTTAATAACGTGCATTGACGGTTTTCTGTATAAGAATATGTTTTTATTGGTGTAGTTTCCATGAGTTGTTGCCCGCATTTGATCACAATGCCCCGCATGACTAGAGAGTAGAGAACTTCTAGTCCGCGGTGCCCTATGGCGTCCTACAGCGGGAGACTGTAGTTAGATGACAGGGTAGAGAGGTGCTTATTGTCGGTTGATTTATGTCAATAGTTCACTCACTCGAGACTTCTGCAAACCACAAAAACCACTCGCAAAGATTGAAGGAGTTCGCACTTGAGTACGTCGTTCAGAAATAGTGTTGCTAGATTTGATCGACAGATGATTAATATAGTAACAGAAGGGAGATTCCTTCTATATCCAAAGATGTGGTGGAGGGGGACTTGAATAATTCGCTGCACGTGGCTGCAAGACGCAATGCACGAACAAATACGTGGGTTTCCTTTATGGTTTTGCACTTACAAAAAGTCTTGTTAACATGAAGATCAAGAAAAAAGCGCGAGACTTTCATTCTGGAGATCGCAGGTTTGAATCCCGACACCGGAAATCCTAACTGAAAGTTTATTCCTAGATTTGCTTCAATTGTAATGAAAACTCAAGAAATTTAAATAAAATTGGAATAGAGCTCTTGGGCATTTCCTTAACAACTACCCTATAACTCCAAAATACGGTAAGTAAACTGTCTATACGGGAAGATTTCTCACGAGAAAGTACCGAGTACATAGCACAGTATAAATATTTACTTAATAGTTTTTAAAATTTGTGTAGTTTTTTGTCCAATCGTAACAGTTTTCTTTGCATCCTACGCAAATAAATACTCTATATACTTTCTGAATTGTTAACAATTTTCTTGTGTGCCATGTTAGGATCCCCTTGTTCAACAAAGCAACCCCACTGATATGTTTTTCATAATACTATGTATTATTTGTTACGTTATGCTGCATTTACTGGGAAATCACCATATCTCTCTACAGTTACACACGATACAATGAAGACAGCTGCTACGCATGGCTCAGACCTCATAAAAGGATATTTTGGAAGGAAAAGCAAAACTACAAATTTTTTTTTTAGAAACATTTGTACTAACTATTAGTACAATATAACTTACTAAACGAGATGAAGTGTGGGAGCATGTGGCAAGATCAAAGCTGTGGGAGGACAGAAGAGAGTGGAGTAAATTAAGGAAAAAAAAATAGAAGAATATGGGAAGGAGGAAGATAGATGGAGGTAGAAAAAAAAAAAGACAGAAAAAAGAAGAACCGATTCCCCCCCCTTGGCTATAGCTTATCATGCCTTAGATAATGATGGAAAACCACCACTCAACCCGACATAGTTGGAACTGAGTTAATAATAATAATAGTAGTCAATGATAGCAGTTGTAATAAAAGTATGCCCCGACTTATTACAACTGCTATCATTGACTAATAATGTCCTCAAAGCGGGCTTATGCTTAAAAACCTTATATTAATAATAATAGTAATATTAAACACTGGTCAACACTGATGATATATTATAAAATATATACAATTTGATGACAAACATAAGAATATAAACATTTGTACAATGCCTTCATATTATTTCATTTGTCTTTTCCAACTGAACAAGAATTCAAATACCATTGCACACCAAAGCTACAGGTACTTTTTTTTAGTAGGATAATGACATTTCTTGTAATTTAAAAATTGTCATTCTCCGTCAATTATAATGTCATTACTCGTTTGACAATGAAATGAGAGGTTCTAGTAATAGTATTACCTATGGCCTCCTAGTTTCTGGAATATAGTATGTATGGTGCTTATTTGGAATAGGTATTAGGTACGAGTAGGTATAAAATAGGTATGGAACCGATTCAATTAGTAGGATTCTGCCTAATAAATTTGTAATTTGTAGCACTTAGCGCACCCCTTCACCCACCCCAGATGTTAGGACAGTTAGTGCATGCACGAGTGCTCGGCCACTATCTGGGCTAGCAATCACATCCGTCTCCATGACTACCGGGGACACAGTCAACAACCACACTCACATAGGAAAACAATACCACGCGTATAAAGCGGTGAACAAACACACTCTGAGTCAGAAGGCGAACAAAACACAAACACACACAAAGCCATCCATACCACAGTCCTATAAATCAAACACTAATAAGAACAAAACATAAACATACTAAAAATACACAATATGAAGTAATCATAATATCTATCCAACAGAAAGAATCACATCACAACAATAACACACAATGAACTCGCACAAACATACATGTAAAATTACATACACATTGGTGAGGCTTTAACCATGTTACTTTTAATATGGTTTTAAATTCCTCCTTTCTAAAATTTAAACTAAAAACCTTTTTGTTTTGAGGGTATACTAACTGTAAATTCACCTGTGGCTTGTAACTGGGATATTGAGGAACCATCCAAGAACGCAGCTGCCAGCTAAACCCCAATATACCAATTTATCGAATTTGTAATCGATGCCCATGGTACTTATACAAGCTGTAAAAACTACCAATTATGTTTAATTACATCGACTGTGTTTCGGTGGAGCTCTAAATGAACAGCTGTAATTCGTTTAGCCAGAGCTGCACCTCACCTTGTATTTAATAGGAAAAAGCTAAAGTCCCCCGCGTTGATGGATGAGCTTTTTGTAAGTTTTTTGTTTGCGTGGGCCCCCTTTTTTTGCAAGTCTTTGTGAAGCTTGTAGGGATTGTTGTCGAGTTTCAAATGTTGTTGTTAATGGTTTTTTTTTTTTTTTTATTTTTTTTTAAAACCTTTTAAAAACACCCAAAAAAACCTTTAATGTTCTGGGTAAAAATTTTTTAATTTTTTGCCCCACCCGTTTGTCAGAATCGTGCCCAAATGTCACGAAATATCGCACTAAAATCGAAAAAATCGTAAAAGTACGTTTATTTATGGGTTCTGGTTACCTTTTTCAACTTTTTTTTTAAACAAGGTACTACAATCACAATAACCTTAATGTCCATGTAAAATATGAACTTTGTAGCCCCACCCGTTTGGTCAGAATCGGCCCAAATGTCCACGAAAATATCGCACGTAAAATCGAAAAAAATCGTAAAAGTGCGATATTCATGAGAAATATTTCTCCGATTGAACCCAAAAACGTGGCACGTCTAAGTTCAGAGATTTCGAAGGTCCTGTCAAATTTTCATCAAGATCGCTTATGCCGTTTGCCCGGAATCGTGCGAACAAACAGACAAAAAAAACAAAAAAAAAAAAAAAAAAAAAAATAAAAAAAACATTGGAGCTAAATATTTTGAGGGGTCAGTGAAATTGAAGTTTTCGCTTCACTCGCTACGCTCGTCCAATAAACTACTAGTAGTCCATGAGCCAGCTAATCCAAACCCTCCCCCCCCCCGGGGCGGAAGGTTTGAAAGTGGTTTCGAGAAGCTATTTTTATTACATTTTGATTTTCACTTGTAGCCATCATGACTTTGGTGGGTGTACCCACCAGGGGTGACCAAACATTTTTGTCCCAAAACTAAAAATATTTATTTAGAGCCAACTATACTCAAATGGTCTAGTTTTTCTTCATAATTTCATTTCAATTAAATATTTCGAATTTTAGAAATTAACTTCAGGGAGATATCATTACTATATCCGGAGATAGCACCCTATGCTGTTTTGGACAACATGAAAATTTTTCGTTCCTTTATGGGCATGTGACTATTCAAATGAAAGGTCTTGATGAGTAGATTAAAAATATGTAATTTTATGCATATGTTAATAATGCATTTTGGGTCAAATTGGTCAAAAAACACTCGAAAAACCTCGCTGTGGGAAGCCGCATGCCGTAATCTGAAATTATGGTCACACCGTTTGATGTTTTGTTTATATTTAGTTTGAATAAATATAATTAGCATAGTTTTTATGTATTTCGATCAAAAACTATGTATTTGTTTAATTTAAATTGTTTAAAAGTTCCGAAAATTTTGTATTATTTATGCAACTACAGAAAAAATTGCATGTATACGACTTTTTTTTTCGTTGAAATATTCTATATAAGTGTTCTGGATAATAGGATAATTATAGTTAATTAACTGAATCATTTAGTCTTAAAGAGGCAATCGGTATTGAAGCAAAGATAAACATATTAAGCTGGCTACCATGCAATATAGGTACAATTTGCCTGTACAAATCCGTGCAATACAAATTATAATTTACAAAAATCTACAAAAGTTAATAGTTTCTATTACTTTTGAATATGTTATAAGTGAGATGCATATTTTTTATCATCAATAAATTTCAAGTAATTGATGTAGGTATATAATAATACATATAACTCAAAGGACCAGTGTATTATATACTCCTTGGCATTATTTTGTTGTGTAATTCGTAGCAACATTATAAAATGCTTATAAGCAGGTTATTATATACAAAATCTTTTACTGACAACATTTTAGTAACCGCGCTGTCCAAATAAATGATGTTATTATATTATTATTTACCATATTTTCTTGCTTAGTGTTAATTGGCCATAAAAACATTAGTAGTCCGTTGTATCGAATTATCATTTAACTCGGGTACTAGATTAAACGCCCACTGCGACCCTGCATCAGAACTGATAATAATCACCTCAAAAAAAGGATAGATGTGGTTTTTATTTATTAATTTAGCGTCTCATATTCAGTTAAAAAACTGATTTACAATAATATTGTGCGTGTGTGCTTACGCACATTATGCATGAGATACTCTAGGAGAAATAGTTAGGCGAGCGACAGTAGACACAGATTGCTTCTATTGATAGTTAGCTTCGTTCATCATTCAAATTATCAAATTGTACACATTTATATAATTTATCTATATATTTTTGTATAACATGTTTTTTATTTCGTTAAATATATTTTCCCGCTTTGGCTTCTATTATGGACACATAGTAGGGTTTCTCAACAAAACCCATTTAGGGTTATTCGGTTACAAGTTGACATCACAGAATACCATGCAATAAGCCATTATGCATGTACCATTACATTGTTATTCAAAGTGTGGCATTAATGCTACCTACCACTGGTATTTATCATTACAAGACTTGTAAACGACAAGTTTAATAAAGATAGGGTTGCATCTTAGTTGATCACCTAGTATAATTTAAACTTTATACAATATTTTAATGTCTAGTAACATGATTTACATAATTTCTCATGTTCTTTAATCTATACTCAATGCTAATATGCAGCATTTTAAACTATTTTAAAAATAAAAATAAATTCCATGTTTTATATTCAAATACAATCAACTTGAAATCCCATCGTGGGTGTACCCACCAACATATTGAAAGTAAACAAGCCACATCTAAAGCATAGCAGCTATAGTGATTCTGATTATTATTATACATTTGTTTCTTGTTACCCCAACCAAAGTGGATCAATTCGGTTCATAAATGGCATTCAATTTAATGCTGCTAGATTTAAAATATAGATTTGTTTGTCATCGTTTGTACAACCCTACCAAGTAAAATAATTAATTTAATTATACCACAAGTCGATAGGGTACAACGCAAAATGTCAATGTTTGGTTCATTTACAAGCAAAATTAGTTAATTTTAATTATTGTTTAACGGCTTACGCGGTGAAATTAATTTACTTCTGGTGGGTATTACCACCAAAGTTAAGGCCAGCTTACAAGCTTAAATATAAACTCAATGTATAAAAGTATCTAAAATTACCTTTAGACCTTCCGCCCTGCGTACGGGGAGTTTGCGAAGACCGCTTACGATCGAAATTTAATATTTTTCACTTTTACAGTGGGTACTTTGGTCGCCCCTGGTGGTTACACCCACTAAAACCATGACGGATACAAGTGGAAATCAAAAGTCAATACATCAAAGTACCTAAAACCACCCTCAGACCTTCTGGTCCAGTTGTAGGGAAGGTTTAGGAAAATTTCATTTATGATATAAATCGACAGATATGTATTTTTAACGGTGGGTACTTCAGTCATCCCTGGTGGGTACACCCATCTAAACCATTTTATCTTACAAGCATAAACTTACACTTATATATTAAAGTACCTAAAACCACCCTCATAACCTTCCGCCCTGCGTAGGGGCAGGGAAAGACCCCTTTACCACCGAAATGTATATTTTTCATTTTAAAGTAGGTATTCTGGTCACCCTGGTGGGTACACCTACCAAACCGTGACGAATACAAGGAGAAATCAAAAGTAGATACATAGAAGTACATTAAACCACCCTTAGACCTTCGGCCCAGGTGTGTGGCAGGTTAAAGAAAGTCCATTTAGGCCTACAATAGAAATTGAAAATTCTTTATTTTTTCGGTAGGTACTTTGGTCATCCTTAGTAGGAACACCCACCCAAACCATGATATCTTGCAAACTAAACTCAAATTAAATATATTTAAGGGCGTCAAACCACCCTTAGACCTTCCGCCCTGCGTAGGGGGTGGTTTGTGAAGGCCCCATTACCACCGAAAATAATTATTTTTTAATTTTTACAGTGGGTACTTTGGTCACCCCTGGTGGGTACACCCCCCAAAACCGTGATGGTCTAACACGAAATCGAAAGTCAATATATATAAAAGTACCTAAAATACCCCTTAGACCTTCCGCCCTGCGTAGGGGTGGTTTGTGAAGGCCCCATTATCACCGAAAATAATTATTTTTTTAATTTTTACAGTGGGTACTTTGGTCACCCCTGGTGGGTGCACCCACCAAAACCGTGATGGATTACAAGCGGAAATCGAAAGTCAATATATAAAAGTACCTAAAACCACCCTTAGACCTTCCGCTCTGCATAGGGGGAGGTTTGTGAGTGCCCCATTACCACCGAAAATGATTATTTTTTATTTTTACAGTGGGTACTTTGGTCACCCCTGGTGGGTACACCCACCAAAACCGTGATGGCTAACAAGCGGAAATCGAAAGTCAATATATAAAAGTACCTAAAATACCCCTTAGACCTTCCGCCCTGCGTAGGGGGTGGTTTGTGAAGGCCCCATTATCACCGAAAATAATTATTTTTTAATTTTTACAGTGGGTACTTTGGTCACCCCTGGTGGGTACACCCACCAAAACCGTGATGGATTACAAGCGGAAATCGAAAGTCAATATATAAAAGTACCTAAAACCACCCTTAGACCTTCCGCTCTGCATAGGGGGAGGTTTGTGAGTGCCCCATTACCACCGAAAATGATTATTTTTTATTTTTACAGTGGGAAATTTGGTCACCCCTGGTGGGTACACCCACCAAACCCCGATGGCTAACAAGCGGAAATCGAAAGTCAATACATAAAAGTACCTTAAACCACCCTCAGACCTTCCGCCCCGGGGGGGGGGAGGTATACCTACAGTTGGCTCAAAGTCTATAGTCTTCGTATGGCGCGACACACACTTTGTAGGTCTTAGGGGGCTACTTGTTCTTTTATGCACCTTCACACCTTCTTTATGTTTAATTGCAAGAGCCACTTCCGTCAAGTTCTCAACTAAGTGCCCTAAACTCACAGGATATGTCAACCACAGCCACATTATATATTGCACTAGTATTCAACCGCTTGGATTGTCTACATGACTTTTAATAGACTTTACAAAGAAGACTGATAAGACAAAGTTTAGTAGAACAATTCTGGCAAATGATGAACGGAGGAAAAATAGTGAATTAATATAATAAATGGTACCTTATTCATAAATGAGTTTTCGTTGTAAGAAAGGGTCGGGGTCTCAAAACTCAAAAGTCGACAGTCACAAATCAAAAGAGTATGTTTAGAAGTTAAAAAATAAAACCCAACACTTGTATTAGTATATTCTTATGGAATATTAAGGTGACTCCAACACTAACAGTATGAATATGGCAAGAGGTTAATTTGTTTGTTTATAAAGATATATAGTTAAACTTTGATGTAAGTAAAAACATAGCCTTTGGCCTTTGCTAGTGGTCAGTTAAAAAACATCGCTGAAACACATCATGTTTCATCCAAGCATGGCAGTGATTCGGGGAAGATTCGGAGAGTTCGATGCACGGTGGGTCGGGGGTGAGAAACTGTGCTGGTCTCTTACCACAACCTGTGACAGTAAGAAACTGTTCTAGTCTCTTACCACAACCTGTGACAGAGTTATAAAAACTGTTTCAGAAGTCGATGTTATGTGTTAAACGTGGCTGTCTTCGAGTGAGTGCAGTTTCTGTTTTCACCATATACTAAGACTGAAAGCAATATTCTTCAGATATAAAACGAATGTTAGATGAACGACACCGTCATTGGGCTTCACACATCGCTTTCAACTATAGTCAATCTCATGTTGATAGACGCGTAACAGTAATACAGATGTGTATTATACATGAAGAAACATATTTTCGAAGAAAATTTAATTGTAAACACGCAGTTCTGTGTATTTTTATTTGACCATAGTCAGGCCCTCCCCATACTATGTTTTTCATAGCAACAGTTTGCTGCAGTTATAAGTGGCGTGTAGGGATCGACCAATCTTGATTCCTGTGGGTGGGAGTGATCAACATACAGAAATGCATCTAGTATCAAGAATACATTTATATCTATTTTAGTGGTTTTGGAATTATTACTCAAACAATATAACTTTACTTTCAAAACATATTTTGAATGCATTAATAAAAAATTGCAATAATTTGTTTAACTTCATTTAAATATGACAGTCCATTATCATTTGAAATGTTAACTTGAAACTTTACTTGTTCTGTATCTATTTTCCATTCACTGCTGTTAGTCTGGTAGATAGAACAGGGGAGAATATATTTAAAATGCAAAAGTATTTCCTAACAAACCCACAACGATAAATGCAAATTTGCCAACTGTTTTCAGTTTCCCATACGGCCACCGTTTGATGAAGATAACATGATGATACAACCGACTAAATGCAGCGAAACTAAAACGATCAAATTAATTGCTGCATCATAGAGGGTCCATAGATTACCACCTATAATCTAGAGCATTGTGTAATTAAATATGCATATAGTTCATCTGACTTTACGCATCACATTGCAAAGTCTAACATTCGTGCGAGATGTGTTTATAAATGCGGTGCATTCGTGTAGCGTATGTTAAATTGCAACATCTGTCGCCTAATCCGAGGCACTGTTCTGGAACTCTCCACTCTCCGCTCCACTCTTCACTCACCGCTGTTCAAAACGGTTCGAAATACACAAAAACCCTACTGAAAGACCACACTCAAATAGTAGAGTGTACTCAATTCAATTGCGGTACCGACAACTATACTTGATCTTGACGTTTATAGCCGAGTTATTACTATAGAAGGGTTCTTAACATCTATTTATATGAAATTTTATTACTGTATGCAAATGAGTCTGTGTTTAAGTGGGTGCCTGTATAGGCACGCGCCGTTGAGGTCTTTTAGTCTAAGGTATTCAAATTTATGCTTTAATTCCGTCTGCACCTCAGACAGCTCTGACGGAGAACACAGATGTGCTCGGAAGATGTCAGGCTCAAACTGTAACGATTAGTTCTGCTGGTTCCTTAAAACAAAAAAATGTGTTCGTTTCGAGAGAGTGGCCACAATTATTTACATAATTTAATGAAATGCTGGTAGTGGAATACGTTGGTTTAGCTGCTTCCAATACATACGTATATGGGTTCGATCTTTTTATCTTTACCGAAGCGAAGTGTAATAAGTAATAATTAAACTGAAAGTTATTGTTGTAGTGAGAAAACAATTACACGCACATATTTATTTGATTTGTAATATCCCCACGGAAACGAAAGCATTAAAGTATACTGGAGTTAATCAGTAAAAGTTCTTCATAATATTCTATAATAATTAGAATATTGTATATTATTTCTTTAATTTTCACATAAAATACCTACACTACACCCTACATGATAAATTCGATCTGTCCATACGAAAGTGAGCTGTACCCGTTTAAAAAATAGTTTATTGGATGCTGCGAACTTCAAAAATACCCCTGTAAGTAAAACAAATATATTTCGTACTACAGATAGTTTCAAAGTCATATTATTGAGTATTGACTCTCAGTTAAACTTAGTTAAAACTTTAAAATGCTCAATTTACTGGTAAAGAAATTATTGCCAGCATAAGATGATGTCACTATAACAGGCGAAACATCGAGTTAAAAATAATACCAAACTGATGAATTTAACGTATGCCTAAATTCGAATATCAGTTTCACAAAAAACAAACGGTTAAATTTGATGTACTTTGCTATTTTTAGCATAATGTTGGTTTTTGATATCATTTTTATTTTTGTGCTTTAGAATTTAGTTAATTTTATGTAATGCCTATATTGCACTTGTAAAGGTTACTCTGTTGTTGGTGGCAATAAATAAATAAATAAGTAATCGTGATGTAAACCGAGCTATTCAAGAATGGCAGTTGATGTCTCAAAAGAGCCAGTAAATACGAAAGAGTAGTCTCGTCTCCTACTGGTCAGTAGTCCCGGTATTGAGAAGTCAACGTGCAAGCGTGCCACAGAACTGTCAGTAATTTATCGACATGACTTCTGATTAAATCAGGTCGCGTTCCGAGTGCTGTCAATCGGCGCGAACACCGGTATTGCGTGATGTCTCGCAGTTAGACCTGTGGCTTGCAGTTCGACAGCACCGCGCATGCGTCACATTTGAACCTATTAGGGGGAGGTTGGTCGCCAAATAAACTCGCTTTCACGGTGTAATCGGTTTTATGGCCATACAACACATTAGGGCTAATTCTATTAGGTAGACACTAGGCCTAGACAGGTGATGGAATGATTCGTGATATTTGCGGAAAATTATATTTTAGTAAATATAGGGGGGAAATTGATATGACAGACGTTCTTCATGTTCAAAATTTTGATTTTTAATCAGTTCAATGTTTTGCTTAAAACATTCCCATAATATCTACTCTATTTTATAGGCATAGAAAATTAATTACATAACAATATATAAAATTCACTGTGAGAGATTCCACGTTGGTTAATTCATATGAGCCCAACCAAGAGAAGTCAGGAAGCGTGAAAAAGTGAACTCAATTTTAAGCTCGCTGTACAAACTTTGACATTTAGTTACTGGGCACGAAGAAGATATCATAAAATGACTGAGTAAGTAAACTTTAAATATACATTTTTTTAAAATAGCATGTAATGGGTTATAAATTTTTTGTTGATTAGACAAAACAAATTCGAAAAATTATTTCTGGAAGTAAGAACCTACCCCGCCCCTTTTTCTCCCCCTCCCATTGACTGGTTCAGACCAGCATCGTATTCTCCTCACCACATTCTCTAGACTAGAGTGGCGCATAATGACCTAACGATTGACGTGCCCTTAATCCAAATAAACTAAATTTCTGAAGGTTTACAACAATTTCAAGACAGTGAAATTCAATTTACGCTGTAACTTTTCATTTTTTCAAAAGTGTCCAATAATGTAAATTTTTTGGCTATATGTTTCAAAAGCACGTGAAAAGTGTTTGGTATCTATTTCGGTGCAGGACCGTACAAATAGGATTTTGTCTAACGCCATGCAGTCAGCCTATATATACAAGCACAAAGTAAAAAAAAAAGTCATCAAATAGTTCAGCAAAGAAAAAATTACCGGTGGGCATGAATTAGCTGTGCAAACTACGAACTCCGAATAGATATAAATTCCTATGGAGATTCTACAGTTCCGGTAAAACCCTCGTCATTCATCAAATAATAATTAAGAATGCTCCGGTGACTAAGCTTAATTCAAACCCCTTGCTTCTGGTTACTATGTCAAGGCATATGTAAGAACATCACCAATTAGCGTCGAGCAGGTATATACAACAATTAAGACCGCAAATAATGATTGCGAGCTTGATATACAGAGCTGCCACGTCAAATCTTCCTACTGTGACGACCTATGCCTTGCATCTTTCACGCTCACAAAACTAGATGATGACATATTATAGCTTTAATTGTAGAGGAGTTAGCAAAATACGGAGCGAAGCTAACCGTTGATATACAATGCATGTTCTAGAATTTCATTCCCCCGTCTGGGCCCGGGGTAGAATTGGCCCAGAGTATGGCTCTGCTCTGCCACCCCCTTAGGCTAGGGTGGTGCATTATGACCTAACGGTTGACGCGTCCTTTTTCCAAATAAACCAAAAACTAGAATTTCATTATCCATGGTGGAGGCGCCGGGTATAAGGAATAAGATTATACGGAGGACCTATAGTCTCGCACCCTGAACCAAAAACATTCTGTATCGTCCTTGTTGAAGGAAAATGCCAAGAAAAATACATAATACGTAAATAAAATAAATAAATTCATTCGGATTTAGTCTACCCACGCAGTCATACAACTAATATTCAGTGGGGGACTTTAAACCAAAGCGACCAAGCCAACTTTGTAGGCCCCGACGCAATCGACGAGTGAGCGATAACCAACCAAAGACCGATATTTTTTAATAGGAAATAAAGCAATCAGTGGTATGGACAGAGCGAACACAACAAGGCCAATTCAAAACAACTTTGAATTTATTAAGTGTCTCGTTGCTAGGACGGCTCTAAAGTCACTGTTTACTAATTCGTATGACAAGAAGTGATGGACTTGAATCCATATTTGAGGTTAAAAAGCTTCCGCCTCTCAATCGAAGGTAATTTTCGATTTTTGTCGTGAGACGTGACTCACATACAGAGGTCCCCTGGTAAACTAATTGTTTTAATTTAAAATACGCAACCTCATAATAATTATAATTATACAGATTTTACGTTGCGAGGCTAGAGTGACGCCCTTTATGACGGTAGTACAAGCCCCGTGCTACTGCACTAACTCATAACCGATATTCTTCACCGTGGCAAAGACGCACCGAACAATATTTTTTGCGATTACCTGAAGACAAGTAGAAAATTTATACTGCTTTTTTATTGACGAGATTCAAAGAAAGATGGCCGCCTCGGTAATGTTTTAAAGAATAAACCTATGACACAGTCAAGCAACAACCAAAGCCTTACTTAATTCAAACGTTTATATGTCCATTAAAAAAATACGGAAACTCCGAAATGAAAGCCCCTTTTCCTTTGTGAAATCCTTTCTAAGGGGTTGAAGAATGGCAAGTTCGGTTTTTTGTTATCGTAAGTTGTTACACCTTTGAAACCTGCTTCTCAGCCCAGGGATATCTCCTTTAATTAAATACAAGCGAATTTTGAGGATTAGCTGGGAATAATCTTTGGTACATCGATCTAGTTCGAAAGGGGAACACAATCGATTGAGCACACTTCGATTCCTCCTAAGACATACGTATATCGAGGTCCCGATATGAGCCGCGAGAGTGCGCATTGTTGAGGTGTCAGGTCTGACGTCACGTGAGTCTGAGACATGTTTTGTGGGACGTCCCCGGGAACTTTTCAACCCCGGGGGAACAAAAGACGTAAGACGGCCCTCTTTTCTCTGGGTGAATAGCGGCTGAAATCAGGCCCGCCTTGGGAATGGGTTCCTGTAGCACGCGCCTCGCTTGGCCGACCAGGGGTGTCGAAACTAAGACCGGTGGGGGACCGTTGTGAACTAGGCCTAAGCTTGCAGAAAAGTTCCATTGTCGTGTTAGGGAATATTCCGTTGAAACTACAAACACAATGTGAACAAGGTTTATTCGAGTTTTAGGTTAAGTTTGGGTCAGTTTCTTCATGTGGAGCATGACTGAAGTCCTCAAAATTCAAAATTAGATTATAAATTTACAGAATTTATACAGATCTGCAATCATATACGGGAGTGAAGATCCTATTTTTGCAACTCTTTTCGATCCTTCCATCTGTGTTGTGCGTTGTATCATTTTTCTCGATGAAAAACGAACACGAACTCTGATTGACATTCGTTTGTTTTGTAGACATTGACCTTCGTCAAGGATGATACATCATGTTTTTGGTTACCTTTGGCTTGGTTCAGGTGACGGGGATACGCCCCCAAAAATATTGATGCATTATACCCGGCACCTCCACCAAAGGAAAATTTAGCTTCTGCTTATGATTATTATCTTAGTTTCGCTTTCCCCATACTCAGCTTTGATTCAGTTAATTTAATAAAAATTTCTAGTCAAACGTTATTCTTTATCATGAAGGCAAAAGTTTGGATTAGATCTTCAACCTATGATTAAGAGAAGTTTTTTTTAAAAGTAGGATCAGTCATTGATTTACTAATTGGGCACCCTTAGTTTATCGTTTCGCCAAAAACATAGATTCATTTGAGGACACCCCTTGAAAGCCAGACCCTCTCAGAACGCACAAGCCATGCAGGACACCCCTGCACATGTCACGTGCAACATACGCAGCCGTTGGGACTGCATTTAACGACTTCGTGTATCAGGTAGAAGACATAACCCTACATATAATGCAGGCGACATTATGCAATCTCAATGTTTTGGTTGGGATATTTGCTGTTCGGATATATTTTTTGCTAAGCCGATGTCGTAAATCCAATGCGCTTTGTCAATCGAGCCGTGAAAATCGATAAAGGATCTGTCACAAAATCGCAGACATAATTTCGGACTTAATTTAGCAGCAGTAAACCGTGAATATCTTTATTAATTTTATAGCCATGGATGTAAAGGTAATTTTACGACTTCGGAGTTGAATGGGGGTTCACCTAACTCCACTTGGCACACCCTAAGAGTTAACTAGCACTTCGGACAAGTGTATGCTCCTAATCCTGCTAACTAGGTCTTAGGAACAAGTGGATGAAACCAATTAGTGTTCATGTGACAACAAACAAATTATAGTAAAAGTTTTCTTACTAGTCGATATCAAAAGATGATGCGGCATCATAGCCTACTATAATAGTATGCGACTCAAGATATTATTATATAGCCAACTATAACGAATATGATTGTCATAAGAAAAATAAGAAACTAGAAAAACAGGTTAATTAATATTAAAATGGAAAATATTTGTACTATAACCACAGTCCTTTAATATATCAAATAGTAATAATAGTAATACAAATAGTAATAATAGCAACTCTTTAAAAGAGCTTTTCTCACATTAAAGTTAGTATTGAATTTTGTTTAACCATACATTTGAGAAAGGTTAATTTTTAAAACCAGTGGTTATAGTAAAAATATTTTCCATTTCAATATTATTGTAATTGTTTGTCTTAGTCAACGGGCAATAACCCACGGGTACTTAGAGCCTGGTGTTATGGGTTCAAGCGTCAGTCGAGAAGAACTGTAATTTAATTGATATTATGAAGAATGAAAAATACATAACATTATACCACGTTGGTGTTTGCAACACTCCAAGTCCAATTAAATTTTCTTATTACAGTTTATGTTTTGGTAATAGAAGCAAACGCTGAAGGCTAATTTTACTTTTAATAAGCTTTAATGAAAAAAAAAAATGAAAAAACTTTGAACTCATACCCCAGAAGTTCTAAATAAATTAGCAGACGTTTAAGTTTCCCTGAAAATGTGATCGAAATCATTGAATATGTTAATTTATCCTGTAGAGAGCAAAGAAATACATAAAAAGTAAATACTTCAAAATAGTAAACCTACGATTTCAATAAGAAATAATTCTTCGATTTCACTCAAACGCGACCGGCCTAGATTTAGAGATTGTGTAGGTTTCCTAAAAATTACATCACTATCATAATAGATATTTTATTATTATATAAACCAAGTCTACGATCCACTACGTGTAATAATGTATTTCAAGTGGTCATTCAATTTGATTAATATTCTTGTTCTTCCATCGGCTGTTATTCTATAAATGAATGTGGCCACTGTATTTGTCTCAAACTATGCCCAATTTAAAATTAATGCCGAAGCAGTTAGCCTTAACCTACAGTGCTCCATATACACAAGCGTAAGGACACGGAAGCTAGATTATACTTGTGTGGTAAAAGTGTTTAATTATGTGCATTCTCTTGATTTGCTAAACATATATTTCGTAAATTTACAAATAACCCATTATTTTTCTGTCTAAAATATTTTTCAACTGCCAATTTGTTTTATTGTTGTACAATGAATCCTCGAGTAGTTTTTAATCAGGCTCATTGATGAGATATAAATTATTTATACGATTTACTATCAAAACCGACCGACCAACTTACGAGAGAACCATTGAAGTCAATATTTTTAGGGGACACCTTATTCGAATCATAGTTTATGACGGGGGACGGAGCAGCGATTGTCAAACCTTCTGAAAAGAATCGTGGATCAAAGAAAGTTAGTGTTTTGCAAAGTAAAAAAGATACAAAATTTATCGGGGTCTTCTCCCTATTGAACTCTCTGGACTTGTATTTATATTCTAATCGTCCCTTCAGCTGTCTGCACGCCTAGCATTCAGACGTTTTATGATGCGTTTAAAACTCTATGAAGAAAATAAAATACCACCCTTCTGATTGAAAATCGAAGAAAACCAAAAAACAAGTTTGATTTCCCCCTTCTTTAAAAACTTTTATATAAAATAAATGATGCCTGGCACGCACAATAGTGCAATACACGGCACAAAACAACCCATTGAATACGGCACAAAAGTAGCCTACCGCGTCAAAACTATCCAAGATTTTAAATAGTTGTTTAAATCGTAAATTTTGTAAAATCAGGTAAGCATTCACTCCAAAACCACATGAGAATACAGAAAACTTACCTGTGAAAATTTTATGTATAGACCAAGGTGGGAAAAGTCATTAAAAACTAGTTTTTCTTGAATCACTATAATTGATAATGTTATGAGATAGATATAGTTTTTATAGGTTCCAGAAAGCAATAAAACGACAAAATTGCATTTAAATGACCTATTAATGTTCCGCTTTTACCTGTAACCATAACAACGATATTATTTCTTTAACGTGCATACAAAATGGAATACAACATGGAAAAGGTGCTAGAGTGTCACCCCCCGCAGATAAGTGACAAGATAGGGCTATTTAGAAAAGATAACTCATGGAGCTTTTGTAGTAAATATCATGCAATTGTCCTATTTCAACAGTCAGCTGGAATAATTTGCTCGGTGATTTTGTTTTAGCTTCTCAATATAATCTAGATTCTAGACTCTAGCTAGAGAAGGACCACTAATCTCTTTATCATGTATTGTTAATCATAACATGTTTATTATATAGATTGAGCTAATTAATCTGCAGCTCAAACTCGAGAGAAATGTGCAGTGTGGAGTGACTGACTGAAGACTATAACAAAAATACGGATTTTGATCAAATTCGTGCAGTATTTGTTCCATATGTATGTGGATTAGTCGCGGATGAAATGTTTCCCACATCATGTAGAATGGAGATAAAACAACTTCCGACGCCGAGCGAGCAAACAAGAAGACGGCGCGTGTACGTACGCCGATAAGAAGGTAAACAATGGCGTCATCTGTCCTCCTGTGCTGTGCGACTACGAGGCAAGGCAGGTGTGATCTTATACGGGAGTCTTGGTGGGTAACAAGGGGGCGAACACCTTGACGTCACCACGGCAAGAGACGAGGTAACAACTACGAGTATCACTCTGTACGCCAAGTCAAGATACCGCAGTAGTTGACATGTGTAATCATTACTTGATCATGACATTAGTTTGAAATTATTTCCGAGATAAAAGTATTTCTGGAGTTCTTACACGTGATCTTAATTGATCTTGCTTGTGATTATATGTTACTGATCATTTAGATAAGAAAAATTCTAAAATTTGATGTTCCAAATTTAAAATACAATGAGGTTTCAATATCAATGGAAAAAGGATTCAATAAAATATAAAACTGCTCATCCTTCAACGCAACTTGAAGTGACTGTCGCGTTTGTGGAAAACGCATTGAGAATAAGATGGTCCCATTATTTTCTAATCGTTCTTATCCTGACATACCTCTACAATCTACATCCTTCAGTTAGAATATTGCTAATGCATTGTTATTTGTGCATTGTCTTTGTTCTACATTCACAAATATAATACAATAATTGTTATACAATTATTTTTTGGCGTTTTAAAAAATAAAATATTTCAGAACGCATGCATGCCTCACTCATTGACCTGCTCTCAGAGCGCAATTCCTTATTAATCAGACGACCATATTCTTACTTTCGTACAACATAAATTAATACATTTTTATATGGTTAAGCAATCTTGTAGTAGAGTAGGGTTAACTAACTGGGTAAAACCACTCTTACTCGAACACTAGATTCACGTTGTATATTATGAATTATTGGAAAAGGAGAAAAAGCTAAATTATAGTTCTGGCAACTTAATTGGTCTGGTTAAAAGTAATACATAAGTGCCTATTTGTTGAGAGAAGTATAGAAGCAAACAGAAACATGAGATATTGAATAATGTCAACAATTGTTTAGGTAAACATTATAAAAAATATTGCTAGGCAACAATCTATGTTATGCATTTGTTTTATTTTAAAAGAAATCAAATTATAGTGTTTTTATACATAAGGATTGGAGATTGTTGTCTTACTTTGTAAATGTTTTTAACTGAATAGGATATATAAATAGACCGTTTTTGTTCGGTATTAATAGAAAACGATAAATAGCAATAGATAGCAAGCAAACCACAATAAAGGATAGAGTCTTTTGTTTAATCTTCGTTCGTTAAGTTTAATCTTCGCTTTTTTCGACAATATTCTCACATAGAACGCATGCCCTATTCTATAAAAAGAGCTAATTGGCCCGGAACAATATTAAAACGTAACTTAAAAACTTATGACCGAGGCCACTACTTACTTAAAAACGAATTTTCGGGTGAAACTTCCTCACCCATCATCAGGTGAGTGAGTGAGTCGGCATCAACCTGATGATGGGTGAGGAAGTTTCACCCGAAAATTCGTTTTTAAGTAAGTAGTGGCCTCGGTCATAAGTTTTTAAGTTACGTTTTTTAGCATGCCCTATTATTGTACTCATAAGTAACTGTAAACAAAATTAAATGTGAAAAGTTGAAGTATGCCTACTCTCTGTGTGATTTTTGTCTATATTTTCGAACCGGGAAATGGATTTTTTTTGTATAAATGCGAAGATTATGAAAAGAATTACTTATTTTTATTGATGAGCGTAGCGAGCGAAGCGAAGATTCCATTCCACTACACTGGAGAAAAAAATACGGAATGTTATCTTTTTTTCTTTTTTTCTGTATGTATTTTAATGTTTTTTTTACACGTTCCGGCTAAACTGATACTCCAATTGCGATGAAACTTTCTGGAGATTTTCAAAATCTCTGAACTTAAAAACCACCACGTTTTTGAGCGCAATCGAAACATTAATTCTCATGAAAATCGTAATGTTACGATTTTTTTCGTTTAAAAACAAATTTCTTCGACTTATAACACCTACATGCTATATCCGATTGTAATGATTTTTTTCACAGAACCTTAAGTTTATGAATTAATATATTCGTGTGAAATTTGAACGCAATCGAAAAATTATTTGTTATGAAAATTGCAATTTTATGCTTTTTTCGTTTAAAAAAATTCTTCGACTTATAACACCTAGGCCCCTACAGGCTTTATCGTATTGAAATGATTTTTTCACACAACAACAGAAAATCTGCATAACACATGGCAAGTCAATGCACCAATTGCGCTCATTCAAAAACGCGCCTGAAAAAGCGTTTGCGAAGCATAACTTTCAGGTTTCTTCGAAATGTTCCTCAATATAAAAGCAGACGTTTGTCAGTGAGCGAAATACACAAACATATTACGTTCACAACCCCCTTCAACCAAATAAACGTAAATAGTTACAAATTATATACCTCGATTTTGTAAAAAAATTTATAGCTTTTCCTTTTAAATTTACAAATTTACAATTCTATTTTTTTAGGCTAACCAAGAAAATATTTTTCACGAACCTCAAATTTATGTCTTATATTTTGTTTTCGTCTATATATTTTCAATTGTGTGCTTCTTCCCTGTGTAGCAGACAAAATGATTACTAATTTTTATAAAATGTTCAGAAAATATTTGATATGTTCTAGATTTGACAAGGAGTTTGAAAGTGCAATTAAGCACTTGAGGGTATTTTTTCAACATTCTGAAAAAAAAACGTATGTATAGCGACCTTCATCAACAATTTTCTACAATGTTTCTTCACTACAAATTGTAATAATTGTGTATTTTTAATGATTGTATTGTTGTTTGATATGGAGATAAGGATATGAAATTCATCGAAGTAAGTGTGATAATCAAAGTCTCATGCAGTATGTGAAGATTTCAAGTTAGGGTATTTTTCAACATTCTGAAAAAAAACATTGCGTGTTGTTTAGCGACCTTCATCAACAATTTTCTACAATGTTTCTTCACTACAAATTGTAATAATTGTGTATTTTTTAGTGATTGTATTGTTGTTTGATATGGAGATAAGGATATGAAATTCATCAAAGTAAGTGTGATAATCAAAGTCTTATGCAGTATGTGAAGATTTCAAGTTAATAGATGTTGTTGTACAACGAAAATTGTAGAACGAATCTGAGAGAAAACGATAAATACCCCCCACAAATAAGATTGAAAATATCCATATGGGGTACATCTTGATCTGAGCAGAATTGGTATAAAGCTGTCGAAGCAAAACTTAGGTTGTTAATAAAATAAATTACACTAAAATAATTAATAATTATTATATTTATAAAGATATAATTACATTTCGATTAAATTCAGTCTCCAAAACCCATTATATTAACTTGCTTGTCATCGCATCGAACATTGTAAATAACGATGTGTTGAAAATCCCAACTCATATTCTCAACATTTAAATATATTTCGATCGCGAAGTTTCCTTAATCTGTCCCAGCACCTTGATATGGTAGTTGAAGGGGGGGGGGTATTGTCCCCATTGTACGACCCCCTCCTTACCTGGATCGACAAGACCCCAAGGGGGACCCACTAAGCAACTCGCCACCCCTCTCGAAGACTTTTCAAACCCAAGAAATATATAGATCATGCTTATTAGTTGGGCGCAGATGTTTTCTGCGGTTCTAGGGTGGCGTTCGTAATTTGGGGCTGGAGGACTTTTTCACATAGGAATAACGTTTTCTTTCAAAATTAAATTTATTAGCCAAAGTTGTATTGTGTACGTCCCGGATTTTGCACTTTTCGGAGAGAAATTTCATTTACCTACATTAGAATAAGGCTTATACCTGGAATTCCCATCGAAATTGCAACGAAGCGTGGCGAAAACCATGTCCAATAAATTGTGTTTCGAATGAAATGGTGGCCAAGACATTTAAATCGATCACCACACACACGTACAGGCGTAAATCAAGAATGTTAAATGGTAAGGAACGAGCTACATTGCCTCCGACAACACAACATTTGGATGAAGTGAGTCCTGGCCATGATGGAAGGAATGGAATCAGGAGACAGCTAGACTTCATAAAAACCTTCCCCAGATTGAGTTGTGAGCAACGTTCGTCACGTATTGTTCAGCACCGCTGCGGTTGGTTTTCCCTCAAATCAAACACATGGTCAAAGTTGACCTCCAAAAGTAATAACGGTTTTAACAAATTGTGATTTAATTTTAAACACGATGTTATCTTTCCTCTAAATAATGGAATTGTTACAATTAATTAGTAGATTCAATTCCAGCTGGTAATACCACAATATTGGTCGGCTCTAATCCATAAAATTGACTCCTGATGATGTCATTCCAATTCTTCATGGCTGCAGCGAGTGAGTACTGATGTTACCGTTCCAGTTACTCAATATACATGTAAATCGGTTAAAAGAGAAACAACACGAGTCAGCAAACCAATGTTCAGACTTCAGAGATAATCAACAAAAACCTACTAAGTTGATGTAAGTTGAACTTTTTCTAAAAATATTTTTGTCTGATGTAACAATTAGCTTACAACAATGTCAATAAGCTTATGTTTATTCTTCTAAGATTCCAATAATTTGTTTGGTAAACGTTCAAGAGAATTGCATTTTGTTTAAGTATTTAAGCAACAATTTCTAGTGTAAACTAAAAAGGTGCACATACCTCTTTTTTTTGGATTGTTCGAATTTTTCATAGATTTTGAGGGTACTCAAAAACTTATCATACCTATTTATTTTGAGTAGACACATAGAAATTTAAAAAAAAAAATCGTTAAGGAGCTCGTTTTCTTGAGAAATATTTATTTAAATACACTCAATAACTTGAAGGTTATGAGATTTTCGAATATTCCCCGAAAATTTGATACTTATTATTATATTATTATTTTGATAATTTGATAATTTGGTATTTGATTTGAATTTGTTTGATCCAGCACAGGAATAATCCTACAAAAACAAATATACCCAAACTATTTTTCTATGGGTTAACTCACTTCGCTCTTCTACAAAATTGTACACTCCATCAAGTTTTTATACGGAAGTAAAGAAAATAGCTATGATCATAGTCTGCCTATGTAACTCATACTGAAAGCGAGTAACGATATTTACCACTCATTATTCATTAACGTCGTGATTTGTTCGAGTTTTCTTTTCCATTGATTCCTTCAAATTATCATAAAGCCAAAGAAAGCAACATACCATTACTAGAAAGTGTAGATGAGAAGATGAAGTTAGCCCTGATTGAGTGTTTGAATGAGTGTGTACACAACATTGCCCTAAATGTGCTAGCCCCGTCAGACATGATTTTTAATTACCAATTTAAGAAAATTAAAATCAATACATATGAAAGCAGTGAATTTTGTTTTGCATTATATTTTGTGTTACTTTTTATTTTTAAAATAATTTTCGGAAAATGTTGAACTGTCTTTAAAATCCAAAATGTAGTTTCAATTTTTTTACATGTAAATCGAAAATAGAATTTCTAAATTTGTACAAATATTTTTTGCTCTAAAGAAAACTTAATTTTACAATCAATTATAAGATATCCGGCAACAAATCAAATTTTTATCGTTTTTACCTCTATTTGCAAATGAGCATTTTGAATTTTCTCTAACAAATGTACCAATCTAAACCACGAAAAATACAATTCATTTACCATGGTTGTATTCAAGTTTTAAATACGGGAGGATAATGAGAACACATTTCAAACCCACTGCAAATAAAATCTGAAAATGAATGTGTAGTTACACACGGTAAGCAGGGTTTATGTGCATGTGTACGTGCTAATGAATGTAGTGGGAGTGAGCGCAATGTTTGAAATACTACGCATGTGACACCGCGTATAGAGTGGACCCCAGCGCGCTCTGTCGGCCACCTCGTGAACTACGCCACCCCACGAGTCCTGGTGGGAACTGCCGCATGTGTCTTCCCTCCCGCCTGACATCCGTCATGTCACAGGACGTCTCTGGAGGCGGCGGGAATGTCAACCTGACATGGTCGGGATGTCACCGCGCAACGGGTGCGGCCATGTCACTCTCGTTGGCCTCGTCTTTGACAACAATGGGTAAACAATGTGGGAGAAACTTATCCCTTGAGATACGTAAATTTAGCGACTACACACACACTTTTGGAAACGCTACAAAATGCCAATTATACTAAAAATAAGGTATTCCCATACTTATCTGAAATGTATTTATTTTAAAACCTCCTGTAAATAAGTATTTACAAAGTAATATAAACACCGTTCATTGATAGTTTTGATGGACGTAACAATTATTAACAGATGACTGCTCAATTTAACTTAAAATTGAAAATATAAAAATGCAAAAGATTAAAATTCATGTAGGCCTACCTCTAAATCCCTCTATACTAGTAGAACCAACGTATTGGCGCGGAGTGAATTATCTCATCATTTTTTAAATTATCATTTTTTGCTACTGGCAAAACATGTATTGTGTAGTTTAAATTTCTGTTTGAATCCGAATAGGCCTCATTTCTTAAAATTAATATTACGAAAATCATAATACTACATGAAAATCTTCATGCATAGTTTTCTACTCAAAAACATTTTATTTGTGGAAGAGATCTATACAAAATAATTACAAAATGCACTTTTCTTAACCAAGAACAGATCCTCAATATTACTTAAGGACATTCTGTCCTCACGTTGAGCGATGCGACTATATTGACGCAACTGTTGCATTTAAAAACAAATCAAGGACACTGGATAGATTTAAACGCAGTGAACGACGAACGTGGAACGAGAAGAGTGGAAGTCTTTCAGCCGATGAATCGACGAGAAAAAGCTAACGATCCGTCAAAAAACTCTTCGTTCGTCTTTCTAGAGTGCTGGCGTAAGAACGATTGATGGTTAGGGTGCGCGCCGGGGGGGGGGGGGGGGGGGGTAATAACAACCTGTTGCGATAATTGCCTCTACAGGTAATGAGCAAGTTATTGTCTTCCTGTTCAAACCCTTATTATAGATAATACCTAAAGAGGTAAGACTATTTCCGGTATAAACTGAAACAAGTTACTGAAATTGTTAGGGTTTATCACGTTAAAAGACTGGTGCTTTCCAATCTCCTCTTTTGGATGTGTTCGGATAAAACCAGGCTTCAATGCAGAATGCATGGACTTATTCTGGAACGACTTTTGACTTCTAATCATAGTCATCCCCAAAAGCTTTATCAGAGCAGCTTTTCGTAATTGAAAAAGTTTTTTAGTAACTAAGAATTATTATAAATATCAAAGTGGCCCGGTATATTATAAATAAAATTAATTGAAAAAATGACCCTACCACTTAATTGTATTTATAATTATGCCACAAAAGGGCCAATTTGTAGTAATTTCCCAAGCTTATGAAGGAGATATTTATTTGAAATTTACTCTGATCCGAAATGCGCCTATAGCTCTCAAACAATTATCAAAGTCTTTATTTTTAAGGTAAAAGTTAGAGGTTTAAAAGTCGTCCAAAATCTATGTAAACTTCTCTACATTTGGCGATAAAGTTATTTTTAATGGACATTTAACATTGTAAAAAAGTTGCCCGAGCTCATCTAACCGTCATCAAGAAGATTCCCCATTCAGGAATGACATCATTAGACTATATGGAGACGAGATGAAATACTTCTCTGCGTGTGTGTGTTTACAACTTTGTATTAGGAAAGATTCCTACAGTTCAAACAATTAACTTTACGACTGTCATAAGTCATAATGAACCATAAGCCAACCGTCGCGTGAACAACAAATCATCATCTCCCGTCATCCTAGTCTAAAACTAAAAGCGAACAATACGACCCAAAACCTACTCTAGTCTCGACTTCGGAAATCTATTTCGTGCGCACTCACGATTAATTAGTCGGCTTCAACGAGATGACAAAACATACGAGATGGCGTTCACGGGCCGTATCTATTCTTAGTTCGTGCTTTTGAAAGTCTAATAGCCCAACAAACTGTCACAACCAATAACCCGTGTAGGACGTCTCCAAGGCTTTGTGAACATGCCTACACACAAAACAGAGAAAGATGAAATAAGTTGTTCCTTTTATTTGACACGTGAATACATCTCGCGGTTAAAAAACTCACACAATTAATTGACACTTCGGCTAAGAGCGTAAACAAATATATTCCAACAGGGTAAATATAATTATTATTGAGTGAGAGTTTGCGTTGATGTTGTGTGGATTAAGCTAATCAGGGGAGGGGGATACGATTGATGTGGGGGGTTGGGGGGGAGAGTGAGACACACTTGTCTCGCTCAGACCTAGCACAATATCCGGCACATGACGTAGGTAGGTACAGTGTCGGGGTCAGAGAAGCAGCCCTGAGGGTACAGCGTTTTGTTTCACTACACCTTGGCATGCATCTTCAGTGCAAATTATGTGTTGTCGATCCGCTTAACATCGTTTACTGACAGCTAGAGTAGTAAAATTGCAGACGATAAATTAACTACAAATAATAAAATTAGAAGTTACTGTATTATAATTTATATCTCGTTATAATTTCCATTTAATAAATAATATTTCCACCAAAAGGCTTTACGCAATTTTCTCCATTGACTTTGCACTGGTTTACTTTGTGTTATTAAATACTGAGATAAGAAGGCTTAATCTGACAACGATTTCCCCTAAAAAATATTAAGATAGATCAAAACAATAAAATAATGCGTCGATTTTCATATTAGGTCTACAAGTTGTGTAAAAGTAAAACATGGAAATGGAGCATAAGCATGTTTTTTATTAGTTTATTTTTATAGCCATATCAGGGGTGTTATTATCAAAGAATAGTTCCTTTGCCTGCCGGAATACTGCAATCATCCTACTCCCTATTAATATTGCTCAATTAAATCCATGCATGCAAATAATTCGTTGGCATTTCGTTGGAGCTACACGAAATTGCATACGTTTACAGAATTCTTACAGGGATTTTCTCAGTCATAGTAAAGCCGTGACTGAGTCCCACTAGACACACCAGGTGAACTGATGTGCGTATACCCCACAGCTACATGCTAAATAGTTTGTGTACGCCAATACAAACTACATATATACCTCACGTATGAATGTATTTTTCTTTTATTCCTGTGAACACAAGGAGAATATTCCTGTTGGGAACACGGGAAGAATGGCAAATGAACCCTCGGGCATGACGGAAATAAAGGTTTTGTTTTACCTCCATGTAACTTCGTCTTGTTCTGTAGCTTCATGTATTTTTGCAATACATGTTATTCTTGTATTATATCAGACAAAGAATAACATTTGAATGTTAGCAGTGATTTTACAACGGGAATATAAGTTAATAAACATTAGTTCAACATTAAAATGCGACTAGATCTTCCTTTTTCAAACGAATAACTGGATATATCTGTTATATTTTATTACCATGGTAAAGACTAATAGTAAACAATGTAGCCTCAATGCCATTACAATCGGCCAGGTTAAAAAAATAATTCAATAATAACTGACATGTGCTCCACGTTGGGTGGCTAAATCTGACATGTGTTCTACTTTGGGTGGCTAACGATATGAGAGATTCAGGTGACGTCAAGTTGCCCATGGTGGGCAAAATATATCACGGCGCCATCTAAACACCTTTTAATTGGGTGCATTTTATTGAAGATTCCTATCGGCTATTAAAACAATTAAAGGCTAGGACACTGTAAAAGCAGGTCCAAGGGCTATGTAGGTGGACAGTTTCGACGCTGTAGTCCTAATGTTTCGTGGCTCACAAAACGTATTGCAATATTATTAAAAGAAAATTATCTATTGCCATAAGTATGGCATACATTTTTGATATCAATAGAGGTGATACAATATATGTGAATCCTCTTCGCCGCCCATCGCAGAAATGTTCAAATTGCATTTTATTTCCTAGGTTGTCAAAACTTCACCACCGTAGCCTTTCCGAAACTATCGTATTGATAGTAAAATATCATCAACACATTTAAAACTTGTGTCGAGTTCTTGCCACATCATCATCATAAGTTTTCAAGCCAGTAATTGGTTCGAAACAACTCTTAATTATTTTTTATATTTTCCACATGTCTCCACACAACCCACCCCAAGTATTCTTTAATAGTGCAGCACTTCCTCGTGCACCTCATTATGTGTAACAGGGACGCCAATGTTCAGTGGGGATTGCCCGCGGCGGGACTCGAAGGCACAACCTTAAACTAACTACGCAGTACTCAATAATAATTATTATTCACTAAACTTATATTGTGTCTTTATTGAAATTGGTCTAGGGGCAGCAGACCACTGACATTAGAGGGGAAAATTAATATTTTTTGCATAATATAAAACTCAGTAGTGGCAATCAATTAATCAAGAACGGTGAAGCCGTTTGTCCAGTAGATATAATGAACACATACAAATCAAAAATACCTATTTTTCATTGTTTTTGGTACGTCGGCTACGAGCATCCAACGAAGGTCACATAATAAGCCTTGTTTACATCAGTACTGATATTTTGACCTGCAACTCTGCCTCAACACATAACTCAATTTAATTCTCCAACATCGGTTAACAATAACATTAAAACCGCACCCTATCCCATATGTGTGCTATCACAGAATCAGCACCACTTCCAGGAAGCCAGGCGATAACACTCCCATCACCCTTAATTCCAATCTAGAAGTCTATAATTACGCGTAAAGATGGCCTAATTTAGGGCTTCCTTCTTCTTTGGCTGTGTGTGTGTCCCATGGGCCCCATGCGTCTACGGGAGGCGTGTATTTCCGGTAAGATTGGCGACATGCGCGCGGTGCGTACTCATGCGTGGACGGAGGATTTCGGCGGTGATTGAGGGCGGCGTCTGATAGGCCCCCCAAGCTGGTTCTTGTCAACACGTGATACTCACTCACTTAAAGTTACTTGGCTGTTTATTAATGGCAACCACAGAAAGCAACAGACTGGAAATATTGAATGGGAAAAGCTCCAAATTAGCCCGAATTATGAATGTGTGTTTGGGGAGGAGGCGCCAGTCGTCCAAAACAACATGCGTGTACGCATCAGTTGATTATATCTGTTACGTATTGTCAACTGCCCCCTCTATGAAGTTGCATGGAAGATAGATGAATATGATGATGATGATTTGTATTTCTATATCGGTGAAACAAACGGAATATGTACTGAGAGTAGTGAGTAAATAAAAACAACTACGTACCATAAAAATTATTCACGAAACGACTAAACATTCCGAAACTCACTCACACAACATCGATTCAGTATCGGTAACTCCAAAAATAGGGTCGATGGTTACCATTACACCGCGTTTGTCCCCGCGTTTAAGTCTATTGTTGCAGGAGGTGCCGGGTATAAAGATTCTCCAACTTTCTGAGAGATCCCCCTAACACTAAAAACATCATGTATAATCGTTTTTGAAGGGCAATGCCAACAAGAAAACCAGCATGTAAATCGGAATCGGTTTTTATCGTGATGTGTGACCTTTGAACAGTAGGTCAGACGGACAGACAATAATGCCTATTATTAGGGAGCTTCATCATTCATAAACGTGTTTTCCAAAATTGTGTTTTTCAAACGAATTATGTATGTTTTTTGACTTGAAGCCAAAAGCGTAAATAGTGTTAAAAACCTGCACATATCTTAAAAAAATCTAGGATAAGATGTGAAAGTTTGGTTTGTGTCAGAAGTAAGGTTTAGCCGTTGACTCGGCCGTGCAAGAATACAGGCAATTCCCACTTGTTTTATTTTATTGGGCCTTCAAAGTCCAACTCGCTACCTTCCCGTGGTTTGGCCTGTAAGTAGGGGAGTAGTGTATTCCCCAAAACTAAGGGCGAGCTCTGGCCGGTTGGGGTACGTGTTGCAGAGAGAGCTCTCGCGCAACTTTTTATCACACCTTTCTTCATCCACACAGCCTTACTCATATTTATTTTCTTCTTTCACTTTTTTCTTCTCCATACCTTGCCGGCCCTCTCTGCAACGAGCACTCCTCCGTTCCCACCCAGTTAAACCCATCCTATCCAACATCCTCACTCCTTACCATTAACCCCCCGCGTCTTACCTTACGTTCCTCCCTTTGGAGAGAAGAAAACATGGTGGTAATCCACAATTATGGAAAAAGAAAATTTGGAAGATTCCAATACACTTGAAATGGGCACTGATAACTCTACTGTTGAGTGCCCTAAAACAACATTAACTAACTAACTTTTTTATTTTATTATTATTTTTTTTAAAACTTTTTTTCAACGTTGATTCAAAACTTAATGGAATGGATGTAAATTCTAATTCAACATACTTTCAAATTTATGAAACGTTTCAATGTATTCAATTTAGCAATTCGAGTTTATTTTGAAAAATAATATAAATTATTACTTGTTAAAATAACATTAATATTTTCAAATACATGCTGCTTCCACTTGTGTATTAAGTATTACTTGTTAAAATAATGTTCAAATACATGTTGCTTACTTGTGTTATCTATTGTGTGTAGTCATTAATTTTCTAAATAATTTGCTTTATAACCCTCTGTATTGTGCTCATTGCGCCTGCACATTTATTGTCCTCCTATGTAACAAATACAAAATTAATAAATCAAATGAAAAACTAACACTTCAAATGTATGCTAGCAAGCTAGCTGAATCATAATTAGAATGAAACAATGAGTGTAAAGAGGGATCAATAAAATGTACAGATGTATTTTATTAGTGAGTACAATACGATGGTAATGATTTGTTTGTTTACCCGTGCACGCGACAACACGGGACCAACATAACGACAATTGGGACTCTATTGTTCGCTAACAAATGACCCAGGGTTGAAATCACCGTCTGTTCCACACGACCAACCCACTAACAACAAACATCCAGCCGAACTTCGAATAATTGCGAGAAAAAAAGTCAGTTAGAAATTAGATCGAGTTTGTTTTCATACAGTGCTCGCTGATATTCAAATCGACTTCCGGTAATGCAACGCCACACTGCGCCGCCTAAATAATTCACTTCCGGTCGCGCGCCCAAAGCCAGGGGTGTGTTTAGAAGGGCTGGTCACTGTGGTAACCCGATATAATATCCTGTGCATTGTTCGCGACGGGAGGTTTCTTAGAGATACACTCACCGGGCGTCGAACCTCGACCGACGTGGCAGATAGCTGGAGGAGAAGAGGCGTGTTTTGCAACACCTATGGTCACTGTGGTAATCCGAGTTGAATATCCTGTACGTTGTTCCTCGGAGGGGGGGGGGGGGGGGGGCGTACGTCTCTGTGCACGATAGCCTAGAGAAAGGGGTGTGTTTCGCAAGGCTCTCGTCCTCAGGGGGTCGTTGGAATAGCACACTAGCACAGGGCAATGAACCTTGGACTGGAGATCGAGCGTCCACCTCAGTATACAGGGCAAGTCATACACCATATTTAATATATTTTGTCAACTCATTTTAAATAATCTTTGAATGAACATGGAGTTATCGAGCAGAACTTCATCCATTTGTGACACATTTTGTAAATCTAGACCTGGGATTTTTAAAAAGGAAGTATTGATTTTTTTTACGCTAAAACATGATAGTTAAAGTTACATATCAATGGGATAAGTACAAAGACAAACATATACAATAATAATATTGAGATCGCATTAATTTTAATATAAACATCCCTTGCTCTATCGCAATTTGAGACAGTCAATAATATTAGATTTGGATGAAACTTTGTGGTACCGCCTCAGAGAAGGCTACATCGTGCGCACTCGAGTGCAAAGTGTACTTGAACTGCGATGCGCCCCCGTCGTCGTCATCGAGGTTCGCACGTTCTGAAGTATCGTCAGCCACCCAGTGCGCATCCTGGACCACAGTGAGTCAGGATGTGGAGGTCCTGCAGGACAGGACGTGCGTGGACTTATTAGCGCTGGTCCATTGACTCCCGGCGCCTGCCCCCCCCCCCCACTCCACTAGCGCCAGACCCGCATGGTAGGCCACACATGAGCTTGTCACCAAAGTGCCCCTCTTTAGGTTCTAGGCCTACAAGCAGCAATCGACGTGTGACTGAAGAAAGAAAGCTTTAAAAACTAGGGAAACGCTAAAGTCGTTGTTAAACGAGTGAGTGAGCCAAGTGTTGAGTACCCGGGAACATCCCCTTTCCTCCCCTAGACCTAAGGCTGGATCTAGACCAGTATGGGGAATGATACCGGGTACTCAACACATGGCTCACTCACTCGTTTAACAACGACTTTGGCGTTTCCCTAGTTATTTAAATTGAACATTTAAAAGGCGAATCTTGTTCAAAACGTAAAAGCGTGAAACATTAACAAATTTCCAAGATAAAACAAAATCACCTAAGTTTTATTTCCCATTTAACACCCCTCAAAAATAATATGTCTGTTAAAAAATATAAAAAAAGTTCGAGCTAACGGGTATCGAACCCCAACCCTCTGTGCGGTAGTCTAAATGCTTACCAATAGGCCATGCAAGCCACGTAGTTCTCGGCCCACTAGCTGCTACTAAACAAATGCTATCGATATTTTTAAAATCACATTTTCATTTATTGTAGGATTATATCGCAATGGATCTAGCTGATTTTGTTAGCAGTTCTCAGTAAACTCGTACCGGATGTCTGTTTAAAATTTCAGCCCAATCTGTTCAGCGGTTCGGCTGATTTTCGACGTACAGACAGACAGAATCACAGAATGAGAACCGTTCGAGTTGAATGGAGACACTCGGTCGCTCCGCTCCCTAGTTTAACTAGGGAAACGCCAAGTCGTTGTTAAACGAGTGAGTGAGCCAAGTGTTGAGTACCCGGGAACATCCCCTTTCCTCCCCTATACCTAAGGATCTAGCCCAGTATGAGGAATGATACCGGGTACTCAACACATGGCTCACTCACTCGTTTAACAACGACTTTGGCGTTTCCCAAGATATTTAAATTGAACATTTGAAATGCGAATCGTGTTCAAAACGTATTAGCGTGAAACATTAACAAATTTCCAAGATAAAACAAAATCTCCTAAGTTTTATTTCCCATTTAACACCCCTCAAAAATAATATGTGGGTGTAAAAATACAAAAAAAGTTCGAGCTAACGGGTATCGAACCTCAACCCTCCGTGTTGTAGGCTAAATGCTTACCAATAGGCCATGCAAGCCACGTAGATGTGGTCCCGATAGCTGCTACTAAACAAATGCTATCGATATTTTAAAAATCACATTTTTATTTATTGTAGGATTAAATCGCAATGGATCTAGTTGATTTTGTTAGCAGCTCTCAATAATTTCGTACCGGATGTCTGTTTAAAATTTCAGCCCAATCTGTTCAGCGGTTCGGCTGATTTTCGACGTACAGACAGACAGATAGACAGACAGAATCACAGAATGAGAACCGTTCGAGTTGAATGGAGACACTCGGTCGCTCCGCTCCCTCGTTTAAAAATGTACTAGGGAAACGCCAAAGTCGTTGTTAAACGAGTGAGTGAGCCAAGTGTTGAGTACCCGGGAACATGCCCTTTCCTCCCCTATACCTAAGGCTGGATCTAGCCCAGTATGAGGAATGATACCGGGTACTATACACATGGCTCACTCACTCGTTTAACAACGACTTTGGCGTTTCCCTAGTTATTTAAATTGAATATTTAAAATGCGAATCATGTTCAAAACTGTTGTGTTCAGTACCTCCTGGAACATCTAGGCCTAGGACTTAGGGCCTATATTGGTAGGTTCGGAATAATCAGTGATTAATGCCATTGTCCAGTAACATGTTTATTCGCAGGCGGCGAGCGACCGACAGTGCCACGCCCAAGGTACATTTAGGAATAACGGTTATAACCACCGCCAGCTGGATACCTCAAACAAGGTACATCCACGGCCTGGTGGACCACATATTCAAATACATAACATTTCTCCCCCTTTAACAGTGGCACAGGTCCCACTCACATATTCAAATAACAAAAATAGTTTTTTCTACCTGAGAACTAGTCATGAAAAAAATAAATGTAACCAAAACCAAAAATATACATGATACATAGTACTTGAAACAAAAGATTTACAATTTCTTACATGCGCTAGGTATCTGGGTTTAGTTACCCTACAACATTTTATTAATTTACAAATTTAATCGTTGTGGAGCCTTCCTACTCCGATCGGACCTTCTAAGGGTCGGAGTGGTGTCAATGGTACCTTTTCCAGGGCTAAGCCTAGGTGGTGACACGTTACCTTGAGTTGGACTGGCTGCAGGAGTGTGACCAGTTATTTTTGGTGACACTACTGTGGGCCTTTCGACATACACAAGTTTCTCAGGCTCTGGTGGAACAACTACCACCTCTTGGTACTTAGGCTTTTCGGGTTGATGTAATAAGGAAAGCCTCAGATGATCTGCATGTACCATCTTAATATTTCCGTTTATGTCAACCAGATAGGTTACTGGACTAACTTTTAACTTTATTACTCCAGCTTGCCATTTCTCATCGCTAGGATTGATTCCCCCACGCTTTACAAGTACTTTATCGTTTTCTACAAAGCATCTATTTGGCGGATTTCTCTTTAGATTTGATTTGTGTGTTACCAAATCATTTTGCCTCTGCAGAGTTGTCCCCAAATTTGGTTTTAGCATTTCTAATTTGGTTCTAGGCTTAAACTTAAGCATTATCTCCGCTGGTGACATCTTTGTCACAGAGGTAGGTACATTTCTAAAATTAAAAAGGAAGTTATCTAACCGATGCTGTAGACTACGATCAGCGTTGTTGGAATTTACCCTTTTTGCTTCGATACCAAGCTTGGACAAGGCTTGTTTAAGAGTTTGCACACTCCGTTCGGCTAAACCGTTAGAGGTAGGATGGTAAGGTGGACTATGGCACAATGTAATGCCGTTTGACTGACAAAAGTGACTGAATTCCTCTGACGAAAAAGGCGGTCCATTGTCCGTGACTATGGTTTCAGGAAATCCAAACACTGTGATAACCGATCTCAGTTTTTCGATAACTTTAGATGCGGTAGTAGACGCCATTGGCCATGCTTCTAACCACTTAGAATAACTGTCAACCAAAACTAATATCATAGTCCCATCCTTTTTTGCGAAATCGAGGTGTACTCGTTGCCATTGCTTAGTTGATGCAGGCCAATTATGTAATGGTACCTCTCTAGCAGCACCCTTAGATAGTTGACATGCCTCGCATGACATTACAATTTCTTCAATATTTTCATCTAAACCCGGCCACCAAACGTAACCTCTTGCTAGCATTTTCATCCGGACAATCCCCGGATGTTGGTCATGTAGTAACTCCAATACCCTTTGCCTTAAGCCTCCGGGCACAATTACTCGATTTGCCCAAGTTAAGCAATTTTCATCTATAGAAAGTTCATTTCTCCTAGAGAAGTAAGGAGTAAGGTTTGGATCCACTACAGTACCTGGCCAACCTGTTTTGGTAAGAGCCATCACTCGTGACAGTATTGGATCTGTAGCAGAGTGTTTTGCCAAGTCTTTGGCTGTAAATGGCCTGACTACCCTTGTCCCTGATCCAAAAAGGTCAAACCCTAGTGACTGACATATACGTTTTACCGTTGATTGTGTACTACTTCCCTCTTTTGCTATTGTAGGCAGGGGTAAACGAGACATCGCATCTGCATTTGCAATATCTTTTCCCTTCCGATATGAGATTTCATAGCGATAGGCGCTTAGGATAATGGCCCAGCGCTGCAATCTAGCGGCAGCTAAAGGTGGTATACCCTTTTTTGATCCCAAAATAGTTGTTAATGGTTGATGGTCTGTTAATAATACAAAATTATTTCCATAAAGGTACTTGTGGAATTTCTGAACCCCAAAGATTATCCCAAAAGCTTCCTTTTCGACCTGGGCATAGGCTTGCTGTGTTTTGCTAAGAGTTGAGGAAGCAAAACTTACAGGTCTTTCTACACCATCAATTCGGTGAGATAGGACTGCCCCAACCCCATACTGGGATGCATCGCAAGTCAAAACGATAGGCTTAGTAGGGTCAAATGGAACTAGTACCTGATTTTGTAACAATAACTGTTTACTTTTTTCAAATGCACTCTGGCATTCCTTCGTCCACACCCATGTTTTCCCTTTTTCTAATAATAGATGCAAGGATTTTAACTCAGAGGCTAGATTTGGTAAAAATCTATGATAAAAGTTGAGTAACCCTAGGTAGGATTGCAGTTGAGTTACGTCTTGCGGCTGTGGAGCACTACAAATGGCCTCCATTTTCCCTGTCATGGGATGTATACCAGTTTCATCTATTTCATGTCCCAAATATTCTACACTTGGGCTAAAGAAAACACATTTCGAAAAGTTCACCCTAAAATTGTGTTTCTCCAAACGGGCAAGCACAATTTTCACAATACGTTTATTTTCTTCGAAATCTTTCCCTGATATTATTATGTCATCTATGTGACACCTCACCCCCTTTATCCCACACAACACTCTATCCATCACCGATTGAAAAATGGCTGGCGCACTCGACACGCCATACGGGAGTCTGGCCATATTGTACAGACCTAGGTGGGTGTTTATGGTAAGTATTGACTTAGATTCCTCAGAAATTTTTAACTGTTGATATGCGTTGGATAAATCCAAAATAGTGAAAACTTTTCCCCCCGCTAAGGATGCAAAAATATCATCCAACCTGGGCAAGGGGTAATGCTCAGTTTCCACACATTTGTTCACTGTTACCTTGTAATCAACACATAGTCTTATGTCCCCTGTACCCTTCTTCGGTACTATCACCAAAGGGGATGCCCACGCACTATGTTTTACAGGGATAATTACACCTTTTTTCTCTAATTTCCCTAACTCGGCTTCGACAGCCTTGGTAAGTGCATAAGGCACGGTATAAGGTTTGTGAAATATAGGAATAGAGTTCTCCTTTAAGACAATATTTGCCTCAAAACCTACAATTTCATTTTTACTGGTTTCATCAAAGACCGATGGAAACTCTGACCGTAACTGTTCAATTTCTTTATCAACATTCCGTTGAACACAGTTCACTACTTGCAATGATTTTATCATACTACTTGCAGACAGACTTGAGCGCCACAATGGAGCTATCACATCAAGCCAACTTCTACCCAATAAGGGTGGCAACAATTAGGGGTAATTTATGCAACCTATTTTTCCCTTGCACTTTTACACTTAACTGACCAATCACGTTCAAGCGTTCTCCAAGAACTGATTTTAATTTGACATCCGTCGGACTACATTTTATTTTACTAAAGTTCTCGTGATAGGTACACTCGGATATTATCGAACTTGCTGCTCCCGTATCTACTTCCATTTCTAATGACATACCTTCAATGGTAACGGGTACCAATAGTGGCTGATCGATCTTTCCGATAACCTCAAACTTTTTGATAACATCTTCTTCGGATGCAGAACTAGACAGTTCCTCGGCCTCCGAAGTTGACTGTTCGTTCACGTGCTTTACATTTTTGGATTTACGGCACATTTTTGCTATGTGACCTGACTTTTTACACACAAAACACTGCCAAGATGCTGCAGGACACACACTGGCATCATGGTAACGACCACATCGCTTACATTGACTTACTTTTGACTCGGAGTGTCTGGACTTCGTACTGGTGGACTTACCGGTACTTGACTTGACGTCATACCCACGACTTGATGACTTGTGGTCAACCCCTCTACTTGACTTATAACGGGCTGTTTGATGGTTAGAGTAAACCTTGTTTACGTCCCTGTATGGCTGAAGCACCTTTGCATTTGCCTCCGCCAATTCGTAACTTTTTGCCATTGCAACAACTTTGTGGAATGTTAGTTCCGGCTTTTCCAGCAACTGTTTCTGGAACCCCTTATTCCGAACTCCACACACAAACTTGTCTCTAAGCGACTCCTCCAGACTAGCTGGGAACTCACACGAGTTTGCCAAGTGTGTCAGTTCTACTAAGTAATCAGACATTGATTCCGTTTCACCTTGATTACGCTGATGGAATTTAAAACGTTCAAGAATGATGGATTTTTGCGGTGCAAAATGCTCGGACAACTTCTTCACTAACGCTTGAAATGTCAAAGTTTTAGGCTTTACTGGGACACATAATCTCTTCAACAAGTGGTATGTTTCTGGACCAATTAAGGTTATTAATAGGTTCACAGATTCATTTTCACCAACCTGGTTTACGGCAATGTAGCTTTCCAATCGTTCCAAATAATCTTCAAACAACTCCCTGGACTTATCAAATTCTTGAATCTGTCCAAGTACACGACTACATGCATTTTTGACTACAGGTTCCGTCGGCGGCGCCATATTTTCTTGATTCACTAAGCAAGATAGACTGTGCTAGGCTAGGCTAGGCTCGGACAGTGGCTAGGGCCTAGGCCTAGGCTAGACTGACGTGACTGGGATGGCAGACTTCACTTACTTTACACACTGATTTCCACTTTACTTACGTAAAAACATCGTTTCACGTCCACTACATCGTCGCCAAAATCTTGTTGTGTTCAGTACCTCCTGGAACATCTAGGCCTAGGACTTAGGGCCTATATTGGTAGGTTCGGAATAATCAGTGATTAATGCCATTGTCCAGTAACATGTTTATTCGCAGGCGGCGAGCGACAGACAGTGCCACGCCCAAGGTACATTTAGGAATAACGGTTATAACCACCGCCAGCTGGATACCTCAAACAAAGTACATCCACGGCCTGGTGGACCACATATTCAAATACATAACAAAAACGTAGCGTGAAACATTAACAAATTTCCAAGATAAAACAAAATCACCTAATTTTTATTTCCCATTTAACACCCCTCAAAAATAATATGTGGGTGTAAAAATATAAAAAAAGTTCGAGCTAACGGGTATCGAACCCCAACCCTCCGTGCGGTAGGCTAAATGCTTACCAATAGGCCATGCAAGCCACGTAGTTATCGTCCCACTAGCTGCTACTAAACAAATGCTATCGATATTTTAAAAATCACATTTTGATTTATTGTAGGATTAAATCGCAATGGATCTAGCTGATTTTGTTAGCAGTTCTCAGTAAACTTGTACCGGATGTCTGTTTAAAATTTCAACCCAATCTGTTCAGCGGTTCGGCTGATTTACGACGTACAGACAGACAGACAGACAGACAGACAGACAGTAGACAGACAGACAGAAACACAGAATGAGAGCCGTTCGAGTTGAATGGAGACACTCGATCTCTCCGCTCCCTCGTTTAATGAAGCCACCGGGCCTATAGTTGCACACTGCATGGTACAATTTAACATAGGGAATACATAAACATTGAACACATTACAGTTTGAATACATTTCATGAACCTAGATAACCAATAACCCTGCAGTATTGGTTCAATGTATTATCCTATTGGCAATCAATAGATATTGTTTGTATTGAGTTCTAATCAATACTTGAACTATTGATTCCGGACCACATCACACTATTATTAAGGTTTCAACAGTGTTATAATTGGGATTTTATGTCTACCAAGTGCAAGATCAGTAATTTGGTTATATTTATCAGGCATTCAGTACAAAATAATCTATAAGACCCATGAAAAAATGTATTAAAGTAATTAAGAATTTATTTTCCACATTATTAAGCTTGCATAAGTGATAGCAAGGGCATATTATCTCAAATACACATTTTGGCCTGCTAACCTGCTAACAACTTGACATCTAGCTCACAGTCACAGCCAGCCACTCACAGCTCTGCTGTGACGTCACTGTCATTGTTGATCATTGCTGTGAGCATGCAAGCCGTAACAAGGCTAGCAGGCCAAAATGCATTTCAGATATGCCATAATGTCAAAAACTGTAATTGTCTAAGAATGATTTTTGTTAGCGGTTTAGCCGAGGTAGTTTAGTGGGTGACCGCTCTGCCTTAAAACTCACGTATACCGCTGGTTAGAGCATGCAGATAAAGGTTCGAGAGCTAGTGTAACGGCTTCGTTCTCCTCGACGTCTGCTCGGCAGTCCGGGTTAGTGGAGGAACCTATGACTGTCAAAGTTACACCGTCCTTTCGGATGGGACGTGAAGCCGTTGGTCCCCTTGGTACTTTTCGAAAGGAGTAGGCTACGTGCCTGTACCGGATTTCCCCTCCTTCCTTCTGTTCATACTTTATCCTTATATATCACCACTCATCGTCTCGAATAGCCAAAGTGCATTATATGAGACGTTAAGCAATATTAAATCAATCACTGTTCATGGATGGGTATATTAAGTTGTTTACCCATGGAGTTGGCCAGTACTATTTATAACTCCATGGTTTAACTACGTTAAACTAATGAATTGATTTTTTTTTTTAAATTATCTGACAAGCTAGCACAGGTCCACGGACACACCCTCCGCAGAATCTCATCAAACAGCACAGAGTCAAATAAAAGTTCTAGCGTAGGCCTAACACTTAGCCTCTAAAAACGTGTTCTTTCGGCCATCGCTCTAGGGAGATATTTAAATCATACATTTACATCCTATTGAAGTCCATGCTCATACAAACATCAAAACAAAATTGACCAAGGTATACTGAATCTCCAAGTGAGTGAAGTGAAGGGAGCAAAAGCTACCTACTCCTATTGGTCCTTGCTAAGGCGGTTGTTATAGAAACATCTGCATATTATTTTGATTCGTGTTTACAAGTCAATAAGTGCCTGATCTAAAAAAATGTTTTGATAAGCTTTACATTAAATTATTTATAATGGTAGTGTTACGCAGTGGTGCCTCATATGAATTAAAGAAGATAAAACCCAACAAAGAAGATTCTAATACACCTCCACATTCACAGCCAGAAAATCAGACGTTAGATTCTATCAACATTCAAAGTCTCCCACAAGAGCTGCTGATCCACATTTTCTCATTTCTGAGTCTGGATGATCTATGCAATACAGTTCCTAAGGTATGTTCGTATTGGAAGGATTTACATTTAGACCCTCATCTTTATAAATCGCTTAAGATCGAAAGAGACACGAAGCTTCCAGTCATTAACCTCCTCAGGCGGGCGCCGTTGTTGAAGGAACTCTCAGTGGTCAACCGTCCACGTAAGAACGTAAAAAGAATCGTAGAGGTGGTTGGCCAACACAACCACCAGATTCGTGCCTTAGTCCTGGACAACACCACTACAACCTCACCTAGCTCCATAAAGGCGTCTGTAATGAATAAGTTAATACAAAACTGTACCAACTTACAGATATTGAAAGTACAGAACTATTTCGTGCAGAATGAGGAATTTTACAAAAACCTTACCATCCAACTTCCCCATCTGAGAACTTTGTTTTTAATAAACGGGGGAAAGTTCAGTTACACGGTAGTGCCGCACTTTATTAAGAGTTGCCTCAATATAGAAGAGCTAGTGATATACGAGTACGACGATAAAGAGCCAAGTGAATACTTGAAGGTTACCGACAACGAGATCAATGTCGTAGCTTTGTGCGAGCGGTTCTGCAAGACCCTACGCTGGTTGGCCCTGCAACATGGTGATTGGTCTTTAGAAGCTTTCCTCGCGCTGAAGAAGTGTGACAACTTGGACGAATTATTCATCTTCAATACGCAAACAAAGTGTTGCGTGGCTTTACTCACTATTTGTTCCATGTCCAATTTATGTCATCTGACATTCTATAGATGCTTGATACCGGAGAATATTTGGATCCAGTTGATTGAAACTTCAACTTGGACAAACCTCGAGTCGCTCAACCTGAGTTGGAGCAACGCCACTGACAACGTAGCCATGGCAGTAGGCGCGCACCTCAAGAACCTGCTATATATCGAGTGAGTGGACGAGAGGTATATATGACCGAGATAGGAGTGTCCCGCTTGGGGGTAGAGAGCGTAATTAAGGGATGCGCGAGGCTACACGATATGTTCTCTACTTTATGGACCATTCTGTACAAGAGGCTATTCTGCTCATCCCCGAGTATCTGGCCTCGCTCTCCATGATAGGAAATACGGACAACTGCCAGATAGATGACTTGTACAGTGGAAACCGTTTTCTATGAAAATTTACAGCCACATTATGTCGCTAGCTTAGTTGTATTAATGTTAATAGCATATACTTTCTTTTACTTCATCAAATAGTTAAGTCTTTTAACTTAGCTTTCCTATCTCCTTGTCAATATAGTTAGCAAGTGGTTCATTTATGGGTTAAATTTATCTCAAAATATTTATGACGTGTGTTAAGACAAGTCTTAGACAAGTTTACGTGTATTTATCGTTGCAAATTAGAATAAAAGTTGTTCAGCCAGTCATATTATAATATTGAAGATTTGCGTAGTGATACTGCATGCGGATTTAAGAAGATTGAATTTTTAGAATAAGTTTGTTATAGCAAGCCTAGACCTACACAGCCAGAACAACAGCCATCTGTACCGTCCATATATCCTCCCTCTTGAAATTCTCTTAATGTTTTCTCATTTCTGTGTCATGGTTATCTATGCCATGCAACCAGTGTGTAAGGTTAGTAAGAATTTTTAATCGTGAAACCGTTATCATTAGCTATTGGTGCTTATGCGATGGAAACTGTGAGGATGCCGAGTTGTTTAAAGCTCCTCAGTTCGACTGTGAATCGGCCTTTAAGGATTGGGACAGTGGGTTCAACAGGACTAACACGAGTGAGCATAGTCGACAACACTGTCTAATAACGTGTTGAACGCCTCTATGTTTTCTGCACTGTCGTCGTGATCTGGTAGAGACTTTTAAAAAAGCTTGTCCTGTTTGTGTCGCGTAGACTAAATTGTCCCAAAATACATAACTACATAAAGATGTATGTAAAGAAAGATACAAAAACACGTTTTAGCAAACTTCACACATTTAATTTGAATCATATTAGCACTACCTCCTAGATGCTACTCGTGGCACCTTGTTGAGCCACAAGTAGCATCAAGGAGGTAGTGCATATTAGGCTACGTCCTTGACGAACTATAAATGATCAATAACAAATAATGAAGTCCAATATGAACATGTTGCTTTTGCACCTACACTTAGTTGAAAGATATACTACGATACATACTGAGGAAATGTTATATTTTACCCGACAACATCATAGCTATGTGCAACAGGTTCTATAAGATCTAACGCTGCGTGGGCTACTGACGCCTGGCGTCTGGTTGCGAGAAGCTTTTCTTGCGGTGCAAAAGTACGGCCGTCTGGAGAAATTAGATCATATTCGACGCACCCAGAGTGCATTTCTTTGTTAGGGTTTGGTTTGCTCTTCATCGGATCGATGATTAGCGTGCGGTGTCTGCATGACACTAATTGTCTGCTCCCAGAGAATACCTGCATGGATCCAATTGTTTTTATCTGCTAAGGGACACAACCTCGAGCTGTATTGGAGACGAGGTGGCGCCCGCGATCTGCGCTAACCTCAAGAACCTGCAGTCTCTTTATGTTACTTCGGGGTCGGAGTGAGAGTATAATAGGATCATGCATATCACATGGACCAGACAGTTCAACAGGGCACTATACAATGCCCATTACTGGGGTTTGAACCACTTCGTAAGGCATTATCAATACGGCGTATCCGTTCAAAAGGAAGCTGCTCCCACAAAATAGAATTCCTTATAGACTAGGAAAACGCTAAAGTCCCGCCGCGTTGATGGATGAGCTTTTTAAAGTTTTAAGTTTGCGTGGGATATCTTTACTTTTGCAAGTGCTTTGTTTTGCTGCCTACTCATTGTAGGTGATTGTTGTCAAGTTTCTATTGTTTCTTGTCAATTGGTGTTATTTACCGTAAAAAACTTATATTAAAAGCTTTATTTCTATAGATTCTGACTAACTTTTTCAAACTTTTTCTTTCAAAAGGTACTAAATCACCATAACCTTAATGTCCATGTATAATATGAACGTTGTAGGCCCACCCGTTTGGTCAGAATTGGCCCAAATGGCACGAAAATATCGCACAAAAAATCAAAAACTTATATTAAAAGCTTTATTTCTATAGATTCTGGCTAACTTTTCACATTTTTCTTTCAGAAAGCAATACATCACCATAACCTTAATGTCCATGTGAAATATTAACGTTGTAGTCCCACCCGTTTGGTCAGAATCGGCCCAAATGTCACGAAAATATCGCACTAAAAATCGAAAAAATCGTAAAAGTACGATATTCATGAGAAATATTTCTTCGATTGTACCCAAAAACGTAGCAAGTCTAAGTTAAGAGATTTCGAAGGTCCTGTCAAATTTTCATCAAGATCGCATATGCCGTTTGCCCGGTAGAGAGCGAACAAACAGACAGAAAAACAAAACAAAAACAAAACAAAAAAAAAACACCCGAGCTAAATTTTTTGGGGGGTCGGTGAAATTGAAGTCTTCGCTTCGCTCATCCAAATAGGAAATCTTCTCTTTGGGTCAATAAAAAAAGAATCCTAAAAACAAAAATTGCCAGATATAAAACCTATCAAAATTAAAATATACTCTAAACCAACTATACATAATTATTATCTTTTTAGCAGTATAATAGTCATTCAACATTTACGGCAACCAAATATTTTGAATTGTAAACATGACAATAATAAGCAATAAATAAGTAAATAAAACAAATGTTACTTTATTAATTAAGATACATTTAATTAATGAGGTTTTATTATATGACGATGAGTCGACATTCATACATACATAATATTGTAACCAAATTTATAAATATTAGCAAACTCGCAAATGGAAATAAATATGAATAGCATTTTTATTTCTGGTAAATCTGAAACAGATTTGCGCGCGTAACGTCTGCGACTGCGGGTGTGTTCATAAATCTCTGCGTAGCGCTCATTAGGGCGCGTTCATTAACACTTCAGCGCCCACGCCCGGTGGAGGATCCTAGCCGAGGGAGTGTTCACGTCATTATCACGGAGCTGTGAGCCGTCGTCGCGCCATTACCCGGCGCTAGGTCTTAATCAACGAGGTGGGTGGGGAGGGAGGATATCATTTTACAAGTTCAAGATTTCTTGTAATAAAACTTGCATTGCGCGGTGGCACAATATTAGCCCCTTCAATCACGAATTTAATTGGTGTAAATTAAGAAATTTTGACCAATTAAGTCTGACTTCAATTTTTTAAATTAGATTTTTAATGTTTTTTTAAATATTTTTTATCACGATTTTAAATGAATTTTGGGAAATTTCGGATTCTGAATTAAAGTTTTATTTAAAGTTTAAATAAAATTGAAACACATTCCCAAAACAAGATTTTTTTCTGATTTTTCTTTGCATATTTTGCATTTTTTGTATCTCAAATAATATCAATATTAGAAATATATTATTTTTGTAGGACAAATCTCATTTTTATCATTTTAACCCATTTTTGCAGATGAGTATTTTAAAATTTCTCTAAAAATGGCACTTTTTATCCTAATGACATGGGGGAAAATATTTTTTATTCAATAAAAAATTAATTAATGGATCAAATTAAAAAACTTATCATTTACCCGGATTAAAATTTAAAAAATTTCGTCCATTTAAATAACCACAGATGACTACAGGGGGGTTACTGGGGTAATTTAAATGGACATACCATTTCCAGTTAAGTTTTCCAATTTGACCCATGTTTTTATTGAATAAAAAATAAATACATTTTCCCCCTTGTCTTTGGGATAAAAAGTGCCTTTTTTTAGAAGTTTTAAAACACACATCTGCAAAAAGGGGTAAAATTGTAAAATGGGGTTTGTTCCAGAAAAGTAATATATTTCTAGAATTGTTATTATTTGAGATACAAAAAAATGCAATATGTGTTAAAATCAGAAAAATCTTGTTTTGGGAATGGTCTTCAATTTTATATTAAACTTTAAATGAAACATTAATTCAGAATCCAAAAACGTACGTACGAGAACGTGGGTTCAATTCCCGAATAAGGCATGTTTATTTTGTAATCGACCATCATCCTCATCTATCACCACTCATCGTCTCAAATAGCCTAAGTGCAAAACAAACCCGGGTACGGAAGTACCCAAATGAGGGAGCGAAGCTACTTAATCAAAAGATCGTCGAAGAAGAATTAGAAAATGATACGTCTGAAATCTCGTTTTTGGTGGAGGTGCCGGGTCAAAACTTTCAAGAGAGTTTGCCCCGACCCACTAACCCACAAGGCTACCAAAGTCATCCTGTACCTTGCTTGTTGAAGGGTAATTTCAACCAAAAAACTCTTATTAATTGATTATTGTTTGTTTGTTTTTTATCGCGAGACGTGACACACGTAGGCCTACAAACGGACGTACGGGCAGAAACGTGATGCGTTAGAAGAACTTCGCTCCCTGATATTAATAAACAAGAAGTATTCCTAATATAATGATTGAATTTCCACTGTTCCTTGGAAATTTTGTATTGAAAAATAAGTAATGAGATAATAAATATGATCACAATAAAAAATACAATCTTTGCAAATGTAGCTTTAGCCACATGTGCTGTAGATCCTGGACCAGAATGAAGTAAATCAACTAGACCCCTTGATTTACTTATGTCGACCATTCTCTGAGTTACTTTCAAGACACTCGATACCCTTCGTAAATCAGTTTTTTAACTGAATATAGGATGGACTTTAAATAAATAAATAAATAAAAAATAATGAATGTAAAAAATATATGAATAATAAATGAATAAATAGAAGATAATTAAATAAACATATAAAATGGTCTTATAGCTGTCAAAAGCGTCCATAAAACACAAATAGTTAATAATTGATATACTAACAATATAATATAAGATTATTGGTTCGAATCCAGCACGTTTCTATCCCGCTCTCTGGGTGTCCGGCCGCCAACTGTCACCCAGATCGACCAGCTCGTCAGAATGAATCACTCACCGATCTCCACTCTCAAAGCTCGCTCTTCCTAACATCTTCGCGCTCCAAATTGTCAAGTACAATTAGACCTATTGACGTTTATGTATATTTAAGTCGTTAACGCGCGGTTTTAAGGGGTTTATGTGGCGATGTTGCCAGTTGAGACATTCTTGATGATCTCAATATACACATCGCATTACGTAGCACGAGGCGGTCGTAGATCACACCACCAGACGTTTGTGTTTTCCGGCTATAAAAACTGTTTTCTAAACCAAAGTTTGGTTTAGAAGTTGTCTTTGCTAAGCCGAGCTCACCGCTTGGTATGTCAGACATGTTGGGCTATACGTAAATCAGAGCGGTAGTCTGTGTTATTTGCTGCAACGAGGCAACACCTGCTGGCTCTTGCTTTTATTTATTTACTCTATATACATGAATTGGTACTTTCGCTATTTGGAAAGGCATACGTATGAAGTTATGTCCAGTGATAAAATAACAACGAACTATAAAAGTAATAAAGAAACTTCCAGTTAACAAATAACCTCTTTTTATGACATTCATAAATAAGTAGACTGCACTTTCAATGTTTTACCGACGGGGTATTTATTTTACACTCTAATTAAACTGAACCTCTTCATTTAAATTGTTTTTACATAAAATATTTACCTAATTTTATTTTTCTAGGCCTAAAAATGTTGCATTACGGAAAATCACGTACTGGTACATCCACCCTTACTTTTAACTTGTAAAAATAGTTGAAAATATTTACACACATAGGCCTACATAAATATAACTAACATGAGAAGAGATGATTATCTAGCCTGTTTGCACTATACCTACTTAAAAATGTATCTTATGTACAGTTTACACTTCATAGGCGACAAAATAATAATATATATAGCGCAACAACTCATGTTTTCCATTGCTGTAGTCCACAACAGAATTCGAAACTTCAATGCAAAACTTCCGCATGTTATCGGAGGCCATGCTTGTTTTTTATCGTGACATGTGACATGCACAGACGGACGGATGGACACACAGAAAAGTAATGAATATATTGAATCCCTTACTGTGTGTCTATTGATTTCTCCCTTATACATTATGTTTTTTATTTCTCCAAGTTCTACATAATCTCTCGTTAATATTACTAGATTAATTAGTATTAGAAGGGTGACGAAGACATAATTAATCTGAGATTAGGTTTATTTTTATCCGTGTTTATTCTCAATTAGTATAGATAAATTCCCTTAAATCAATTGAGTTACGAAGCGATAAAGCCACGTTAGGAATCTGGTGTGGCCATTCTAATTAAAGTAATGTTCCCCGGATGATATGTGTTTATGTGTTGCATGATTTAGGTTGTCAGCTGTACAGCAGTCCCTGCTAGTTTACGAGTGTCGGGCGCAGCAACACCTGCCGTCAGTAATTCTCCGTTTACTACCCCTCTCCCACGCCGTCCCACAGCCACACATGAATGGCAGGTACTTGCACTGCTCGAGTAGGCATCGTTGTCACTTGGCGATAGCTCGCCGAACAAGGAAATGCAACAGTTTTTTTATCGGCAGTGTGCAAATTTTGTGATTACTTGTATTGTTATTTCTCAATCTTCTGAATTTGAGAACTGATCTTCTAGAAAATACCATATTCACCCGGTATTCACCCGCTAAACTCAAAACACATATTTCATTCAAACTAGTTATAAATTTAGAAAGTAACAGAAACAATTATTTTGGGTCCACCATAATCTGGAAAAAATTGTCAATCTTGGTGATTTTCGAGCTATATTTATATGTTCCATCGGCAAAAATCTCCCATAAGAAATAACATAGGGACGATCTTTATGCCCCATGGTCTTGAAGGATTTTGATTCCCAAAAAAATTGGTCATTATTGACGTACTCTACAGCCTTTTCTGTAAATGTGATATGTTGTGTTTCGTAATTTGGGCAAGTGGTTCGGTCAAAATATGCCGATTACCATTTTGGAATGCATATTTTTGTGTTTGAGTGTATTAGTGCACAATTTCAAGACACGATGATGTACGGGCCATTTTAAATGCTCAATGCACGATGCTCAAGTACCTATGTGAAACAAAAAATTGACAGGCTGAAGACGATTTAAGGAATTTCCCAAAACGCCAATTTTCGCAAATCTCAGGATCAAACAACATTTTAAAAGTCGTCTAAAATCACAGCTACAAGATATCATTTTTTAAACGTTAATATAAATGTAGTATTATGCTATAGATTATGTGGTAAAAAATAAATATTTGTTATAATAGCCCGTTTAACCATAAGAACATACTCTTTTTAAAAATCCACCTTTGCGGTATTTTACTACTGAGAATAATTTTGATTTTAATTATTTAATTTTAATTTAATTCGGGGTTTTATATTGACTAGGATCGATATTTTGAAAAGGAGAGCGCAACGCAGGACATGCGTTTATACAAATTTTCTTAGTTTTTGTTTGAAACCGAAGAAGTTATGTACTATATAGATCGACTATGAAGTTTTTGATTCTGCCAAAAAGTTCAAATACCATCAAAACACGTCACAATTATAAACATCATTGATATAAAAAAAGGATTGAAAAACTTAACTTTTTGAACTATACCCACGTTTATCCATAATTAATCGAAACAAAAGATTGAGTCAAAAAAAAGAAAAAAGAAAAAGAAACTCTTTTTACGAACATCAACTTAAATACGGAAGGTGAAGAGAGCAGCAATATATTAGGCGCCAGTTCCTACTCCGACAAAATCTCCGTCTAGCGAACAAATTTATATCAACTGTAAATCTAAACCGATGGATATGAATTGCCCTGTAACCTCGAAAGTGTGATCTTTGAAGTCTACATACCTTTTCCTCTGAGTCCATTATCTCAACATTCGAAGTATGATTTCCAAACCAAATATTATACACAGTGACAATGAAAACAACATTGACAGTAACAACGACAATCAAAATTGGGCAACTACTTAGATAAATACGGAGCATTGAGATACGGCTTTAATTTAATTATGAACGAAATTAGTATAGATCAGGCATTTAATATTTTAAATATAATTTTAGGACATCACGCTGTTCTTTTTAAAACATATTACAGTAATATTTCGACTTTTAATCAACAGAGAGTTTAACAAAGGAAAAATTTACAACAATCAACAATCGAATAGAGAACAAATCAATAGCCATAAACCATATCTGCCAACAAAGTAATTTAAAATAAAAACATGACAGGATTCAAATATAAAAAAACCGTCAGACCATAATAAAAGATGAAGATGAGAAGATTTGTGCATTGAATTATTAGTGAATGACCCGACTGATTAAGAGTTCGTACCGCGGGCTTGACCCTTCTAAACCAGATGCAGAAGTGACTCAGACATCGGGGCCATGGCTTCGAGTTCGAGCCCCGGCTTGTAACATTATGTCCGCCCTCCCTCCAGTGGTAATGGGACACTGCTTCGAGCCCCGACTTGTCTCTACGCCAGACCACTCCCAGTGGTCATCCCCTCATCCTTGCAACTCCATCTGTTTGTCGGCGAGATAGCATCTCGTGTTTCAAGTGACTGCTCTCAGGACGCCGCTAAGTGGCAAGGAAGCTGGATACAGACAAGATATTGTAACAACGAGGCCTCTTCTTCAACGATGCGGTTAGACACGACTTGTCTTCCACCTCGTTGAGTAGCGCGCTATGCATCATGGGTAGCGGGAACAGAGGAACGCGTAGTTTCCGCGGTAAACCGGGAACATGTGTGCATGAGTGGTGCAAACATGTAGATCACCGAGGACACTGGTGGTTTCTCAAGTTTGCACAAAACAGTAGTTTCGGAGTAAGAAAATCAGAAAATTGATTGGATATTGCTTAACGTCTCATATTAATGCACTTTGGCTATTCGAGACGATGAGTGGTGATAGATGAGGATGAAGTATGAACAGAAGGGAGGAGAGGAAACCCGGTACCGGCATGTAGCCAACTCCTTTTGAAAAGTACCAAGGTGACCAACGGCTTAACGTCCCATCCGAAAGGACGGTGTAACCTTGACAGCAGTCATATAGGTTCCTCCACTAACCACGACTACCGAGCAGATATCGAGGAGAACGAAGCCGTTACACTAACGACGACGTTAGCTTTTGAACCCTCCATCTGCTCTAACCAGCGATATACGTGAATTTTAGGGTAGAGCGGTCACCCACTCTACTTCTGACCACGCCCGAGTTTGCTTAACTTCGGTGTTCGAGTGGGAACCGGTTAAACTACCTCGGCTAAACCGCTGTCAGAGTCTTCTGAGAAGACAAGTACTATGTTTTATTTAAATTTTTGCTTGGTGCATGCTCCCAATATTGGGACTGACGAGACCAACTCCCCCGCAAAAATATAAGAATAAATGGTTGATTTTGAATATTCGCGTAAACTTACTTTTGAGTTTGACAAAGAATGAGCTATTTAAAAAAATATATCTTAAATAACTTGTGCTCGACAATTGTTTTGCATTTCCCGGTACGGCGTACGGGACAGTATTTTTACCGGTTTAAGTAAAAATCGAAAAACGCAATATATTGACGATATAGATTATCAAAATATCTCATTGCGCTGTTTTAAACTGGCATGCACAAAATCAAGTTATAATATGGGAGATTTTCACTCTTAAATGTTATTAATAAATAAACAGTTTAACAACCAAAACGCAATATCAACGTCGTTTTATCAACATGTTTACATGATTTACGAGTAATTTGTATTGATAAGTATTTCATTGGTTAAATTGATTATTATGGTTATGATAATTAATGGTTAAATTAATTTAAATGGTTGATTTATTAACCATTAATCATTACCAATAATTGAATGAGAAATATCATTTTGGTGAAAAAAGTGCCATATCTTGGAAAGCTAGAATTTTTCTTTCATCTGAAAAATTGGATGGTTTTAAACAGAAAAATTTTGAAGCTATGTTATGTTATGTTTTTAGATATATCGCTGGTTAGAGCAGATGGAGGGTTCGAGAGCTAGTGTAACGGCTTCGTTCTTCTCGACATCTCCTCGGCAGTCCGGGTAAGTGGAGGAACCTATATGACTGTCAAGGTTACACCGTCCTTTCGGATGGGTCGTTAAATCTTCAAAGCGATCTTCCAGCTACATGGTGAAAATATCAAGAACTAAGAACAAAACCTGACTCTTGAAAATGGTATTTTGCAGATGCAATGTGAGAATCTTTGGCAAGCTCCCTCCCTCTTTTGTAGACTCAATGTTAAGACTTTTCCAACTTACCGATGCACAGCGCCAGTTCAAACTTGTGGCATTACTTATATCAAATAAGTATTTGGGTCTTTGAAGTGGAACAATTAAAATGCTTAAGGGGCGCCAGAACAAGGGGGTATTCGTCCCCGCTCCTTACTGGCTACACCACTGGCTAGATATTGAAAAATTGGGTTCCTTGACCAATCTCAGATATTGTTAGCTGCAAGTTTGCATTATTTAATACTAGATTGACGTCTCTCTCACAGTCTCGCGTGTTGAGTTAATAGACAAATTTGAATTTGAAATTCCACAAAACCTGTGATGCCACTGGTACCTAACAATCGTATTTTACATTAGTTTATATCTCTCAACTCATGCTCGTGTTATGACAACATGGAATAATAAATCAAAACATTGCAAACCCAGTGTTTTAATTTTTTCTTCTTGAATCGATCAAAACGAAAACAAGGAAGTATCACTGCAAGTCTTCTCCTACCCAGCCGCTCCTGGAAGTCAGGATAGAAAGACACACCAAGTCTTCTCCTATCCGCCCCTGGAAGTCCGCCCACCCCACCGACAAACACATCCACTGTGCATTCAAGTCATTTGACACTCTTCGGAGTATTTAATGTTTTCTTATAGTTTTTGCTAAGACAGTCGGTCGGGCGGCAGGCGGGGCCCTAACAGTGAGGGGGGTGGGGCCAGGATGAGTTGGCAAGGCGCCCCTGCCTCCCCCCACTGCGCTGGTCTTAGGTCATATAGTTAACTAAGTGCCTTGGAACAAGCCGTTTCTTTCAATCGGTAGCGACGCCAGCGTGTGAGACTTCGTGTGTTTACTAATATAAATAAATGTAAGGCTTAACTCGGAATTAGCTGATTAGTGAAATCGTTGCAGACAGACGTAATTAATTTCATTACGATATTTATACAATTATTAAAAGTGAGCTCTCTTAATTCAACGACTAATTCACACTTTAAATTCCTCTCTGTGATTTAAAATTTATCACCACTTTGCAGTAATTTAAATTTATCTGATTATCCAATTATTATCTAAGTGAAACATATGGGAGATGTGCGAAGACAACAATGTGAATAAATAATAACGTAGGAACATTTCTTTCATATATTATTTCAATTATTTTAAGTCAACAAAAATTAAGCGTGTTCTGACAGTTATAAAAAGTTAATAACTGAGATTATCTAATAAATTTGTATCGGTCGACGCTTCGATGGCGTCCGTTTAAGGGTAGAGAGGCGATGATGAGCTACGGAGGGATGTTGGTGGCACCCCCCGGGTACCCGACGCCCGCTGCCGTCGCGACGACCACGACGGACTTGTTGCCCTACTCGGCGTCGCCGTCGGGGACAGAGAACTCGCGACGCTTCTCCGTGAGCAGCCTGTTGGAGTTGGAGGAGATGGCGCCGGGAGGCAAGAGGGGTCGTCCCGAGGCTGATCGGGGGTCGGAGGGTGAGTGTTTGTCAGACCGGGGGTGGAGTGGAGAGTGTGACCAAGGGTCAGGGGGAATATGAGAAGAATGAGTATCGTTAGCGCCGGGGCGTCGCGACTCTGAAAGATGAACAACGGCTATGGCGCTAATGGGTAATGACAAATAAAACAAATATCTGACGTTTTTGGATGTGGTCTGAGTCAAAGTCACAGCCGTTGATGGCAAAATCGACGACACCAAAAGCGACGTTTTAAAGCACTTTTTACTTTTTAGTGGCTCATTAACTAATTATTGAACAACAAAACATATCTTCATTAGTTACAAATTAATATATTCAGGATATTCCTAAAATGTTTTATTTAGTACTTGAATACTATATATTTTATAGTAGACTTGGATAAATATTGACGACTTTTGTTGAAAGCGGGAATCGGAAACCACATTTTGGTAATTTATGGCAGGAAATATCTACAACCTATTGTGAGAAAGTATCCCAAAATATATTGAATATAATATTCAGCTCAAAAAGTCAATTATCTCAATTTTGTTTTTAAGAAACCATTGGTTGACAACCCTACCATCCAAGATACCGACTGAGGTTAATTGCGAGGTTAAGCAGCTTGTCGGCTGGTTAGACTGCATGTGGGTGACCGTCTTTATCACGTGCTCAGTTCAGGAAACAGGCGGACTGATTCTTATCACTTTGCTCTCACAAGCCAGGCCAGACACGACAATACAGGTGGATCAAAGTATCAGCCGCAGATTAGGGACCAACCAAAGGACCCGGGTTCGAATCAAATACCCCATACGATGCGCTAAAACAATTATGTACAAGGTTGGCCGAATAAAAGATGACATAAATAACAACAAATAGTATTATTAAATATTATTTCTTTGGCTGGCAACACCATTTTTATTAATTGAATGCTTTATATTGTGTCTCTAAAAAAATATTTATAATGACCTTACTATTGGAAAAAATATATTTCAATTTATTACGTCTATGTAGCTATTTGTTTCGTCCGCCGTTATACATATCTTAAAAACGAAGTATTTAGGCTAAATAAAAAATTAAGTCCATATTGTTACTTGTTATATAAAAAAGTAAAAAATTAACCTCCAAAATTTATCATTTCAAGATTTTACTAACAATAACAACCCAGATGTTAAAGCACTTTTTTGTTTCCACATTTATTCCACATTAATGGATTACTTTCTGATTCAGGAATATCGTATCGCGTTTCTCGAAGCAAAATGACGGACATATCAAGTTTAAACAGAACTTCTGAAGTATAGATTGTTTTCCATAAATTACAACGCATATGCCTATATACGCATGTATTTGTGTGATGAGCGACGAAACAATGCTGCGGCCATCCTGATAGAATATATTGACAGAAATACATATGTGATCGGTCTCGTCAAAGCCTGGCTGTCAGAGACAAACGCCATTGCATGCTTCAATCAAATCAATCAGTGTGTGTGTACCGTGTGGTGATGGGTTTGACGGGTCGACGCTTATGCGTGATGCCTGCGTAAACACACCTACAGGAATGGCTATAGACTCTGATTTGGAAGGTTTCGGGTTCGAATCCTGTCGAGACCGTCAATCCAGACTAAAGATTTTTTCTGAGGTGCGAATGCAGGGGATTGAGTCCTCTCAAATAGCTCTCGGACATCTCTTCACAATTGTCCAATCCGCAACATACCTTTGGTAGTTAGACACCTAAAGAAGGGCATACATTGCACCCTATATAACAGGTTCCATAGAGTAAAAATTTTAATGTGTGCATAAACACACACAGCAGTAACCGACATAGTTAGCTCGCGCGTGAGATCGACATAGTTAGCTCATGCGTGGCGCGTGAGACTCAGATTCTGGAATCACGGGTTTGAATCCCGACTGAAACTTTTCCCCCGACGAAGTGAATGCTGGGTTCGAGTTCTCTTATATTAAACAGCCCTGGATATTCCCTTCTAAATTACTCTTTCACCCTAATAACCTATAGTTAGTCACCTGAGGTTCGCACCGGGTAAAACTGATGTGTACTACAGCGGGCATCTTTTACGGGAAAAAAACTGTGATATATACTAGGAAAACGCTAAAGTCCCGCCGCGTTGATGGATGAGCTTTTTAAAGGTTTTAGTTTGCGTGGGATATTTTTACTTTTGCAAGTGCTTTGTTTTGCTGCCTACGCATTCTAAGTGAATGTTGTCAAGTTTCTTTTGTTTCTTGTCAATTGGTATTATTTACCGTAAAAAACTTGTATTAAAAGCTTTATTTCTATGGATTCTGGCTAAATTTTTCCACTTTTTCTTTCAAAAGGTACTACATAACCATAACCGTAATGTCCATGTATAATATGAACGTTGTAGCCCCACCCGTTTGGTCAGAATTGGCCCAAATGGCACGAAAATATCGCACAAAAAGTCAAAAAACGTATATTAAAAGCTTTATTTCTCTCGAGTTTGGCTAACTTTTTCAACTTTTTCTTTCGGAAAGCAATACATCACCATAACCTTAATGTGTATGTGAAATATGAACGTTGTAGCCCCACCCGTTTGGTCAGAATCGGCCCAAATGGCACGAAAATATCGCACTAAAAATCGAAAAAAATCTTAAAAGTACGATATTCATGAGAAATATTTCTTCGATTGTACCCAAAAACGTGGCAAGTCTAAGTTCAGAGAAAACGAAGGTCGTGTCAAATTTTCATCAAGATCGCATATGCCGTTTGCCCGGTAGAGAGCGAACAAACAGACGGGAAAAAAAAAAAAAAAAAAAAAAACACATCGAGCTAAATTTTTTGGGGGGTCGGTGAAATTGAAGTCTTCGCTTCGCTCATCCAATTATTTGGTTTATACTTCGTTGGCCAATCTATCGTCTTCTACAACGTGTGTTGAGGCAAGATATGCCTGTAACACATCGATCTAATTCTCATCACAGTTGGCGAGTTTCAATTTCACGAGAGCATAACTTTTTATGGATAATCTATAAAACATTAACACACCAGTGGGTGAGTGGGCAAACAGGTGGCAGTATAAAGTATCTCCACTTTATAAACAATAGCGGGTAACCTTCCGGAAACGCGTGACAGGTATTTTGTTTTATTGTGGGATTAATTAATTTGGTTGATTGTGATATAGTAATGGTAGTGATGGGTAGTGATAGATAGTAGTGACGGTTGTATCTGTATAATATGTAAATTTAACATCTAAATTTACTGGTGAAATATAAATTTTTAATTTGAATCTAAATATTTTAGAACGTTTTTTAGTTCACTTTTGTGACAGTGGATACTCTAAATACGGACTTATTTATTTATTTATTCACTAAAGTAATGTTGAGGAAGTTACTTTAGGTGGCACCGGAGAGTTTTGAGAAGTTTCAAATATGGCAAATAACTGGTCCGATTTGAGTATACTGGGAATATTCATCGAATATATTCCCTCGACGAAGATTATCCAAGGAGTGAAAGACTGGATGGTACAGTTGCCACAAAGCTTGTCTACAATACACAGGTTACTAAGACAACCACATTTTCCTCCGTCACATTGATTTAGTATTCTTTCCACTATTTTCGGGCTTCAAAGTCAAAAAAAAATCAGCACCCCACCCACCCCGCCCAAATTGCATTATATTGTGTTAAAAAATGAACAAATGCACATTCGAGAGTGTTTCCCGATGAATGGAATTAAGAAATTTAATACAGGGAGAGATGCCACAAAATTGCGAGTTTAGCCTCGATTCAAGTAAACAGGGGACCGTCGGATGAAAAGATTCAACATTTTTTGTAATCTTATGCAAGCGACACGTGAATTTCCAACATGTATTACAAAATGGCACAGGAAGCATCCCGACGATCAGTTGAGGGGACACCATAGGTACAGACAGTTTCTAAAAACGGTAAAAACGGAACGAAAGGACACTAAAAAAATTTAGCTCGTTTTTTTTTTGTTTGTTTGCGCTCTCCCGGGCAAACGGCATATGTGATCTTGATGAAAATTTGAGGGAACCTTCTAAATCTCTAAACTTACACTTGGCACGTTTTTTGGTACAATCGATCAGATATTTCTTATGATTATCGTACTTGTACGGGTTTTTTTCGATTTTTAATGAGGTACTTTCGTGATATTTGGCACAAATGGCTACTCCGATCTTGATAAAAACTTTATGGAAACGTTTAAAATCACTGAAATTGTATATGTTCTGATTTTAGAGACATTTGGAAGAAATATGTCTCATAGAAATCGTAATTTTTACGATTTTTTTCCCGATTTTTAATTTTGTAATGGAACTTGAAAACGTAATGAGATCCCACTTAAAAACGTAATCATTGGACAGTTTTTTTTTTAAAATCATCCATAAACGCGACTATTGACAAATCACGTTACACGCATTTCAATAATGATCAGCATAGCAAGCAGAGAGAAAGTTAGGGCAATAACAACCTGTTGAACGAAGATTCGCTTCGCTCGCCCAGTCAACATGGCTTCCACTGGTCGATGACGTCACCGCTAAGTTATGACCAGTTCTCACTGGTGTGACACAAAGCAGACGCTTGTGTCCCCTGATAACAGGCATTCCTCTTCCCACAGAACCCCTCGTTCCAGCATCCGTCACTAGGTCCAGAGGGACGCGTTGCTACGACAAGACATCAAACACGGCTAACTATACACCATGTACTTCAAACAAACCAGACTAACTACTGCAGGGAAGATTTCCTAGATCAAGAAACATATTATCTGAAATGCTAGTTAAAGGGGCTATTACCCCCAAAAAATATTTTTTACTACATAATCTATGGCATAATACTCCACTAAAATGACCGCTAGAAAAATTGGGACTTTGTTTCAATTTTTTTGATCATGAAATTTGCGAAAATTAGCGTTTTGGTAAATTTCTTAGATCGGCTTGCACCTGCTTCTTTTTTGTTCCACGTAGATACGAGAGCATCATACCAACCTACCCCTTAATACCGCGTTTCGTTTCTTGAAAATGTGCTCAAATATACATTCCAAAATCACACCCCTTCTTGGTAATCAGCATATTTTGACCGAACCACTTGCCCAAATTCTAAAACAAAATAAGGAGGATTTCTAGAAATGGCAGTCGAATACGACAATAATGGCCAAAGTTTGACAATTTTTTGGGGGTCAATAAAGAACCAAATAATTTTTCTGTCATTTTCTTAATTCATAACTACCTAGCCTGATTAAAATATATTTTTTGAGTTTAGCGGGTGAATACTGAATATCCCTATAACAACACAAATAAAAATTATTTTAAAAAAGTTAATAAAATAAATTCGTATTTAGAGTCTACCCACAGTCACATAACTGCTTATACAAAGCCGACGCCACCATCGACGAGCGAACAATGACCAACTAGAGACCAGTAATTTATAAATATAGGACACAAAACACCGACCAAACAAGATGGACACGATTCCACCCGCGGCCTGTGCCAGAATCAATAAGCAATAAACTTAGAATGTTTCTCAATTTCAATTTCAAAATACATCTCAGCGGGGTAACGAATCCCGGTCTCCTAATTGCCGATCGGGTGCTTTTTCCCTAAGCTCCCGAGACAGTTCACTTCATAAACTGTGGATTGTTGGTGCATTGCAAATATGAATAGAGATGAGATATTTTTTTTTTCGATTTTTCATTTCTTGATTGATTATCATAAAACTTAAAGAGTGTATGTGTGCCTCGTTACTAGGACGGCTAATAAGTCACCGTTTATTCGCTTACACGTTCCCAAGCCAAGAAATTGATCAGAAGCTAAAAAAAACCTTCCCCCTATGGCGGGGTTCGAACCATGGAACTTTTGCATTCGAAGCAGGGACTAGAACCAAAGAGCCTCACAATTTTTTAGAATATATTTGTGTGAGTGAGAGTAACTTGTGAGAGTGGGAACTAATTTTTCGTGTAGAGAATTTACATGAATTTGTAAAAGCTTTTGAGGACTCAACATAATATATAGTTTTGTTTTTATATAAACCTATCCTACATCCTACTGCTATAATTCAGTGCTTGTCCAACACCATTATAGATCTGTTCTCGGCATGTATGTATACGTCTTGTTTCTATAGGAAAGAGCAGCAATTGTGTGAGTATTAAACAAACGGATTTGAACAACAGTTTGATTCAATATTTCAAGAATAGTAAAGCGTGTTTGCCAAAGGTTGGCCTATGTAACGCCATTCAAGTTAGGTTTTCTAAAACTACAATCTGTTTCGTGCACATTTTAACGTGACGTTCTTCTAAGTTATAATAATATACAATACCACCTTTGCACCGCGACTGTCAACATTAATGTGTGTGCACACTGGATAAGAGAGCGAGAGCACAAATGAAGACCTCTGAGTTCACTAAAGGGTACTTTACTATTTTTAAATACATAAACACGCTTTAAATCGGTCACAAATAAATCTCTTGGCTGACAAGTCTTCCGCTATGACCTTGTCTTAATGCACGTGTATTTTTAAAGAACATCCAGCTAGTGAAGTTTATAAGAAAATAAAAACAAAACTCGGAGAAAAACCACAAAGATCCAGATGGCTACATACACAGCTATGATCTATACCTTTTTTACGCTGCAAAAATTAAAGTGGACCAAAATGTAATAATTAAATTGAGTATAAAGGAACTTAAAATAATTAAACATAATTAAATATAAATCATGTTGTATTATCCAAGAGAATAGAATAAAAGGTGTTGGTATTGCCAGGGACAATGGATTTTGTTCGATTGTTCCTGAAAAGGACGTTAAATTTGCAATTTCGTTTGCTCAACTCAGGGATATTCGAAACGTTCAGAAGATTTTGTTTATCGAGTGCGTTATGATACGACATAGTTCTACTTTTATGTACGCCTATATTGCGATGGTCAATTCGTACTTTTAAGAACCATTTGTATTCAATAAATAAACTGATTTGATTGCTTTACTTTTAAATTTTAAATTTAGGGTAATTATGTAAATTATTTATAAATCTAAGTCGTAAGGCAACAGTTTTGACTCTGATGACTGTGATGTGATTAGTGATGCTTGATTTCGATTTATTTGTCAGGTTACTTGGTCAATAAATATCTAAAATAAAAAATGAAGAATATAGAGAGATTTTCTTACTTACTCAACACGTTCGTAGCGATGAAGATTCTTATCATCCATCCGACCTCACTTACACCACGAGATGAAACTGTAACAAACAAACATAAATAACCTTATTGTCGTGACAAATTCCCATTGATTTCAGTAGCTCTTATTGCCCTGAACACGTCCAGGCCAAGTATAGGGCATTTCAGTGTGTCAGAATGACGGCCGACTGACACCACAGGTGTTTGAAAATTTGAACATGTGTCACGAATGTGTAAATATACGGCTCTACAGTAACACATTTCTAAAATTTGTTTTAAAAAAGTTTATAAAAAATAAATTAGTTTTCACGAATTTTGATTTTGTTAAAATGAATTGACTATATCGTGATTTTTTTTTATGCTGATTAAGACAATTTGTAAAAAATCTATGGCTGCAGGCTGTCCATGTGCTTTATTGACAACTTTGCAAGTTTCATATATCGGATGGATCTTGACCGAGCTATCAGCTATTTGCTAACTGCTAAATGTGTCCCATTCCCTCTTAAACTTTGGTGTATACTTCGCAATGTTATGTGGTGTCAATTTCAAGTCCTTATAACCTTTATAAATTTTATAACTTATAAACAGTGGTAAAAACTAAGTAAAGTATCAGTTAATAATAATATAATAAGCGTTCAATTACGTACTGTCATATAATAGTCGAGACGATGAGAGAATGAAAGATGGGGAACAAAAACAATCACAAAGTCTACCCAGCCGATTGAGGCTCCACTGACTACTACCACCCAATACCACTCAATTGATATCCACAGGTAAATTTAACGGCACCACCGCTTGATTTTCACTTCCAACAAGACACTATAATTATCTGAAGGACTCTGATTCAAACCCAGCATGAAAATAACATAGTTCGGATTGTCCATGTTGTGCTCTTGTTAACCGTTGTGTTTATATGGGTAAACGGAACACAATCGGGTATTTTACCGATCGGTCTGACAAGAACACAGCTGCCGTATTCGATAATTATACAGATGAATTCTATTGTGCATCGTTTATAATATTTTCCCAGGGATATTTAACTTCGTCCGCGACCCCCGACCTACGAAGGGAGGGCCCGAGGGTACTTGCTCGACTTCCGCGGACCAACCCGCATTGTCTTCACATAGGTGCACTCAAACGTTCAACAAGCGCGTCAACAATGCCCTTTAAACTCTACGAAACGTGTTTAGCAAAACAATATCCGGTAAGCTTTCTGTGAAATGTAGTTTATTTTGACAAAGCTTGCATAACAAACTCGTTGTTGGATATGATTTATTTGTATTTTGTGTAATTACTGTGCTGCGCTCATAGAACTTGTATATACCTGGATGTTCAAACTAAAACATAAGTTAATATTTATACAACTCAGAAGTTAAAAAATCCATCCGATCGGGGTTCGAACCCGAGTCTCCCACTTTACAGGTAGGCGCCTTAGCCAGCTAGACTAGACAACTCCACCTACGGGAGTGTTTCCCGACTAACCAAATCGAGAAATAAAACATAAGTGTTTGCACTTAGCAGATTGAGCTAAGAGTCATCAAAACTAACAATACATACACAAATTATCATGGCACGGTTTCCACGCAGTCGAACTTTAAGAGACTAAGCTCTGGCAAAACCAGGTTTTAATGCGGAATGCGAGGGTTTTATTCTGGAATGATTTTGGACCACAAATTTTCACCCTAGAGATTTTAAATTTAAGTAGGTTCTTTAGTATGCGGTTAATCTTCTCTGATCAGAGAACATTCTAATAAAAGTATTTATTTAAAATAACTGATAGTAAATGTGCCATAAGAGAGACAGTTGGTAGTACTTTGTGAAGCTATGTAGGAGAGAGGAGGCACGACGCAAAACGAAATATGTCCATCGACAAAGCTACACAAAATCAAGATATTATCATTACAAACTTTCTGCTGGTGTAAAATGCATTCTCTACCATGCTATTTGATGAAAAACATGGGTTGTTGTTGTTGTTACAAAACGCAATATGTCCCTGTTAAATGCTGGGTTATTGTTCTAATTTTTATTTTTTTAAATCTCAATGGACAATTCCATTTGGCGTAGTGTGTATTTGAAATGTGGTAATCCTGTCCGATAGACATGCGGCATAATCATTCTTATGTTTAAAAGTAAATGGGAGAAAAGAAAATTATAGGTAAAAAAATGGTCCAGAGTTTGTGAAATTCGCTGACTTTGAGTTTCGAACGATTTTTAAATAGGCATTGTAAAAAAAGTTGGCACGATCTCACCCAACCGTATTAATTCACATAAAAAAACTCTTGACATCCCCCCCCACCTTATTACCCTCACCCATTTATCATGTTATTATAGTAAGAACGGGGGCAAATTATCCATGGACAGGCTAACCTTTGCATTGACAAAAGCACTTACTATAACTTTGGGAGTTTAGAGCCAAGATAACAACTACCGTTACTTTAATTACAACTATAGGTCGCTTCGCTAACGCTTTTTTCCAGTAGCGTAGATGGATGAGCTTTTATGGTTGATTATCAGCCCAAATATCACGAAAATATCGTATTAAAAATCGGGGGGGAAACCGTAAAAGAACGATTTCTATGAGAAATATTTCTTCAGATGTCTCTAAAATCATAACATATAATATAATTTCAGTGATGTTAAACGTTCCCATAAAGTTTCATCAAGATCGGAGTAGCCGTTTGCCCGGTCGCGGGCCAAATATAAGGAAAATATCTCATTAAAAATAGAACAAAATCGTAAAAGTATGATAATCATAGTAAACATTTGATCGATTGTACCCAAAAACGTAGCAAGTCTAAGTTCAGAGATTTCGAAGGTCCCCTCAAATTTTCATCAAGATCGCATATTCCGTTTGCCCTGTAGAGCGCGAAAAAAAAAAGAAAAAATCCCCGGAGCTAATTTTTTTGGGCGGGGGGTCAGTGAAATTGAAATCTTCGCTTCGCTCATCCAACTATTACAATTTATTTTACTAACTAGCAGACCGAAAAAATATTTTGCAACTATAATTCCATTTATCGTTTCTTCCTCTTGAAACGTATCCAAAACGTGATTTGACTTCTGCTTTGTTACATATTTTGCCGTTTATATTTCAACCTTTACAAAGGGCACGTTTTGATAGAAAAGCATAGAACCGGGTGAGATGACAATACAGATTTGATTAAAATACGTTGAAGTGAATTGAAGCGAGAGAGTTCCAAAACAATCTATTTGAATATGAAAACAAGTCGGAAGAAATAAGAAATAAGACGTGAGAAAGTGGGGTTATGTATCTTTACCTCGACGACAATAGAATTATAAATTGCAAGTTTACGTTGGGAGTCGCACGGTTGACAGCTGTCAGTCAGTCAGGACCTGAGTCTGACCCAAGTAGGGGAGAGAGGGGAGGGGGGAGAGTGACAGCGGCAACCGGGCCGCCTCCGCGGGTCGCGGGCCATGTGTGGCCCCCGTCAGTCACGCCTGTTCCTTCTGACGACGCTCAGACAACCCGCCGAAGAAACGTATCGGTTACGACGATGCAAGCGAGACGGAAATTAGCTTGTCGTCGTGACACCACTCAAACATACACTCTACAAATAGGTCTCTTCGCTCTCTCTCTGCCTCACCACACATCGTTTCGAAGATGCGATTTAAAATAAATTAGCTTATTTTCCTGCTTTTAGTGTCTGGGAGACATAACGTTAAACTCCAGTCCCCGGTTTCAAACTAAATTAAAGAATTGTGAATTTCTGATTCTTGCTTTAAGAAACGATTTGTGTGGCTATCAATAGCAAGAATTGCCAACAACAAGTGCACTTGTAACTAAGTTCCCTTTAGGTTCCCTTTAATGGAGAAGAAATAACAGCTGTAAAGTATGGATAGTGAAAATGCAATAGTTAGTGAAGCAATGAAAAAAAACAGGTTCGATCGATGTCTAAACATTTAAAATTTACAAATAACACTTAGGATTCGTACATTTATTTTTCCAAAGCTTATAAATCGGCTAATGAGTGCTTCTACCACCTATTTCATAGTGAATCATGTAACTTTTATTGAAATAAAGGTAATGCAAATTAATTTTGTTACACAAAGTGAGAATGAAACACTAATCTAATGGGCATACGGGGAGACTTAGTTTAGGAAACAGTTATATACTATGTAGAGTTTAGAAATTACACGATTAATGAATTAGCATCTCTGAGACAAATTATCAATTTTTTATGAATTCATTAATGTCACTATTAGTGCACTTGGACTATTCGAGACAACATGTAGTAAAAGATAAGGATGAAGGTTGATTACTAACACCCATGAAATAGGGCTCACACTCATGTTCCTTGGAGTCACCCACACTCTTCAGACCTGCCCCCAACCGTATGAGCCACCAAGGATGAAATTTGTTCATAGTATGCTTCTACTAACATACAACATCAGTCAGTGTCAAAAATAGGCATACAACATAAACATTGACTAAACTAGGAAAACGCTAAAGTCCCGCCGCGTTGATGGATGAGCTTTTGAAGTTTTTAGTTTGCGTGGATATCTTTACTTTTACAAGTGCTTTGTTTTGTTGCCTACGCATTGAAGGTGATTATTGTCAGCTTCTATTGTTTCTTGTCAATTGGTATTATTTATCGTAAAAGACTTATATTAAAAGCTTTATTTCATGGATTCTGGCTACCTTTTTCAACTTTTTCTTTTAAAGGGTACTACATCACCATAACCTTAATGTCCATGTATAATATGAACGTTGTAGCCCCACCCGTTTGGTCAGAATTGGCCCAAATGGCACGAAAATATCGCACAAAAAAATCAAAAAACTTATATTAAAAGCTTTATTTCTATAGATTCTGGCTAACTTTTTCAACTTTTTCTTTCAAAGGTACTACATCACCATAACCTTATTGTACATGTATAATATGAACGTTGTATCCCCTCCCGTTTGGTCAGAATCAGCCAAAATGGCACGAAAATATCGCACAAAAAAAAAAAATCGAAAAAAATCGTAAAAGTACGATATTCATGAGAAATATTTCTTCGATTGTACCCAAAAACGTAGCAAGTCTAAGTTCAGGATTTCGAAGGTCCTGTCAATTTTCATCAAATCGCATATGCCGTTTGCCCGGTAGAGAGCGAACAACAAGACAGAAATACAAACAAAAAAAAACAGACAAACCGAAACGCACCCGAGCTAAATTTTTTGGGGGGTCGGTGAAATTGGAGGTCTTCGCTTCACTCGCTTCGCTCGCTACGCTCATCCAATTATTGTCGCTAATTCGTATTGGTGAGAGAAGGGTTGGAAGGAACGAGTAGGATATAGGAAAGTTACTAAATTTCTCGTGAGAAACCTGCAAATCAAGGAGCATTGCATGCCCGGAATGCCCAAGGACTGTCTAGCATTCGCCTTAACGACTGAAGAAAACCTCGGAAAATTCTTTCTGTCAGGATTGACGGTGACGGGTATCGGGTGATAGGTTTCCGAATCAGAGTTTCGCGTGGGAATTACTAAATGAACAGAATATAAGTATTTTTAGTGACGTTCTGTTGGTAAGCATCGTTGATTTTGTGATTCTGAATTTAATCTCGAAGTTGCATCAACCAAATTGAGCACTGAGTTGAGCAAGACCGTCTCAACAGGAATTCTTAAATAGATCAGGGTCGAGTTATGGAATCTAATTAAACGTAAATTGGAGTGAAGTTGTACTACACAAGTTAGTCGTAATGTTTAAAGCTCAACCGAAGCTTCCGGAGAGACTTTCAAGTTGATCTCAGCGATAAAAAACTTACATAATACGGCATTGTGAAATAACTAGGGATTGGTAAAAAAAATAATATATATTTCGATACGATATGTGGGAATATTTTCGATATCGATATGTGAACAACAAAAAGAAATAAAAAATCGTCAAACAAACACATAAATTTGAAAAAACGGTGAAAATTTAAAATAAGGATACAGGAATTTTGGGTAATGTAAATGTGTTCGACCTTTAAGCAGTAAATACCTAACAAAATTGGATGTACGTCTCAAAAATTTTGGCTGCTTAATTGCTGGGTGCTTAATTAAGGTTTATGGTGGAGGTGCCGGGTAACATTATAGTAAATTCGTTTTTGACTATAAATAAATAAAATAAATAAATACGTATTTAGAGTCTACCCACTCAGTCACACAACTGATTTTCAGTGGGGGACAGTAAACCAAAGTGACCAAGCCAACCCTGCAGGCCCCGACGCAATCGACGAGTGAGCGATAACCAACCAACGATCGATATTTTTAATAGGAAATATAGCAATCAGTGGTATGGTATTTTTTACATATTGTGGAGGTGATGGGTCATTAAAAGTTAGTGTTATCATAATACTTTATCAACCCTTTTTTAATACAAATTTATGACAGGCACTCTTTTGAGAAGTTGTAATGATTATATTTTTTGCATAAATAATAAAATTTCGATACATCGATATCTGTATCGATATTATCGTGTGATATTGATAATTGAATGGAAATTCCATACCTCAGCCCTAGAAATAACCAAAACGTGGGTTTGAACCGAAGGATTTTCTCACCCTGTACTTGGACGCAGCTAATACACAGTATTGTGACACACACAACACTTCTAGATCATTACATTACATCACCATCTTTTTTTTACATTACTTTAGAACACATATTATCTAGTTGACTTTGACCTTGTCTTGGGTTGTCTTGGGTTCGAGGCTTACAGGGAAGTCTCTGCCATATTAACTGCAGTGGCGCAGACCAATAAGTCCGCGTTCAATCTAGCGACGATTCTGATGCCGTCATGCTATCTCTTATGATTGTGAGCGGTCAGTCACAGAAAGGCGTAATCTACGAACCCTCTTGCACACAGCGGTCACCACTTACGTTATATACTGGAGTATATCTTCCTGCCAAGAGCTTTGCATAGACGGAGTGATTTATGTAGACCGCGCTCAGCTGAGCGACATCTGGTAATGAGCCGGCTAACTCGTGTTTCAACCAACCCACGACAGGCGTTCACACATCATCAATATTTCACAGCCACTGTGCTATCTTAGTTGGGTTCATTTCATTCAATGGGCCGTGGCCTTGCGTCGATTAGTGGGCTATCGAAGTGGCAAGGAAGGCTGTAGAACTAGTGGTATCTATAAGATTTAGAAGGCTGTGGAACGAGTGGTATCGATATGGTTAGGAGGGCTGTGGAATGAGTGGTACAGATGGGGTTGAGAAGGCTGTGGAATGAATGGAATCGATGAGATTCAGAAGGCTGTGGAATGATAGGTATGTATGGGTTTAGGAGGGCTGTGGAATGAGTGGTATCGATGGGGTTGAGAAGGCTGTGAATGAGTGACTTTGATGGAATTAGGAAAGCTGTGGAATGAGTATATCGATAGGGTTAAGAACGCTTGAGAACGCTATTCAAAACTTCATAATAATTATCAAATTTCAAACAGATTGAATGAAATCTTAAAATTCAGTGTTTACACTGTTGACAAGACTAAAAAAAGCAACGTGTACAATATTATAATCAAATGTAATGAGAAACGATATGCTTACAATAATATGCACGGAAATTCTGCCGAAAAATGTTCTAACCTAGGAACACATGGAAAATTCCAGTTGAAATACAGTATCGACGAGGGCAAAAAGACTATGGAAATGGAATGAGAGTGGTATACGGCGCTGGAATGCAGCTAAATCTGTTTGGATGTCTGAGATTAGCAGCCTATTTGTCAGCCGAGTGTTTGGCACTGAAACTCCCGCTCGACTTCCTCTTAAAAAACATGTTGTTTTTTCAATCTCGGCATTTAGTCGCGTTAAATCTGTCCGATACTTCAATAGCACGATACGTCACAGTCTGGACGTGAGATGGAGGGTATTTGAGGCAGAGGCCACACAATGACACACTTTGGACACACGCACACGCACAATACGTCACAGTCTGGACACGAGATGGAGGGTATTTGAGGCAGAGGCCACACACTGACACACTTTGGACACTGGGCACGCACTGAACACATTCGCACAGTCACAGGCAATAGGCACATTTCCCATACTAGGACTTGTACTTCATTGCCAGTTTTCTTTACAGTGATGAAAAGTAATTAATTAACGTACGCGATCAAGAATTAGGTATTTGATTTCAACTCAAATTACTTACACTTTAGAGTATTTGTCACGGTAAACAAACTGTATTTTTAATCCTAAAATTTTAATTTTTTAGTTTTGTACTCGCCTGAAATAAAAGCGTTACATTGAAAACTCATAAAAGAAGATTTGGAAATTCACAATACATTATTTTTAGGTGTTACATAATTCCATGTAAATGTAATCTATTGAATACATATTTAATATTTTTCAGAAATTGGAGTTCTATTAGATTTCAAGCAACATTAAAAAGTATATGAAAGGGAATACTTTTCAAGTGTAATTAAATTACACACTATACAAAAATTTATTTTACAACACTGTAGGCCCACGTTTATATAGCAGGTGTATTTCCTACATTCCTCCCTCTAGTCGTCGTACAATCTAACAACAGAATAAATTTAAAAAAAAACATAAATATTTGTACACCTGCAGGTAAGAAGTGTCTTATATTTACCAAATTTGTAATGATAATTATGGGTGTAGCGATATTCCGGAAGGGAGAAAAGCTCATAATTTAAACAGTATCCAAATACTAAGCAATGCCTTAGTGGCAATTGAGCCCACGACCTTCCGAGCTAGATTTCCGGTTCCGATATAGATTATAAGCTAGATGTTAATTTAGCACCAGCTGGAAGATGTATATGTAAGACAAACATAATATTATCATAGTATTGAGTGACATTGTGGTGAAGATGGGAGGAAACTAATACGTATACGCCGAGATGAACTTGAGTGCACAGATTGGGATTTACTTAAGAGAGACGAAGACGTTAACTTAATTAGTTAATAACTTTTGTATTGAAACATTTGAGACATTCAAACATTTGAGACTTTCACGGCCCGAATATATTTATTTATTTTATTTATTTATTTATTTATTTAAAGGGTGTTCGCCACGTCACTTATTGACACTTACTTGTGTGTGAGTTCGACGTTTCGGAACCACGGTGGCTCCATCATCAGGATAACTGAATGTTGAAAATGCGTTTGCTGGTCGCCTCTCTAGTGGTCGATCGTATTTGAATGCCACGATCGCAAAGGAGAGAGTCCACGAGCTAAACTCATTTTCAGCAATCAGTCGTCCTGACGATGGAGCCCACAGTGGTTCCGAAACGTCGAACTCACACTAAAGCAAGTGTAAATACGAAATGCGGGTTTCTGAATAGATTAAGAGGGAGACCTGGGCTCGATACCCGGTTGAGATGGATTTTTTATTTCTAAAATGGTTTCCATAACAATATAAATTTATCATGAACTCGACTATAGCTGAAATAAAAATCTGTCTATTATTTATTATTTATTAATTTATCCGTCTTATTGAATTATAAGTATCTTCAACTTGGCTGCGGTAGAAAGTGTCATGGCCAACATGTGTTTCAGAGGACGACTATCTCCTGGAAGGCGACGACCGAAAGCGGAAGAAGCCTCGCCGAAACAGAACGACCTTCACGACAGGCAGCTGACGGCCCTCGAGAGGGTCTTCGAAAGAACACATTACCCGGACGCCTTCGTCAGAGAGGAGCTAGCGAGGCGGGTCAGCCTCAGTGAGGCGAGAGTACAGGTGAGTGAGGAAGTTGAGAGGGGCTTCGAAAAACGCATTATCTCTTCGTCCGGCGTGTAAGCAGGTGATGGCGTACAATAAAAATAATTTTTCATGGGAAATCTGCCCAGGGTGCAATGCATGCCCATCTGCGGGTGTCTAACTAGGTACACGCGAAATTACAGTTTTGTTTTAGCGATATCTCGAGAACGGTACCAAATATCTAAAAACTGATTGCAGACAACTATGAGGTTTTGTCAGAACAATATAATGCAAGACAAAATATTAAAATATAATAATCGGTGCGATTTTTATTTCAATAATGCATTTAGTTAATTAAATATCAAATAAAAAACTTAATTACCATCACATTTCAATATTTTATCGTGCAAGCTAGAGTCCTCAGAAAACCACATAGCTGTCTGCAATCAGTTTTCCTATATTTTACATCATTCTCCAGATGTCGCTAAAAAATGTAATTTCGCGTGGTTTTTATATTGTTTGTCGTCTTCCATCTCTTATATTCGCATTACTGAGCGAGGAAAACCTAGGGAAAAACTTTCATTTGCCGGTCTCGACGGGATTTGAACCCGGGACCTCCCGAATCAGAGTCAAACACTTGGCGCTCGAGCCAAAACTTTCGGTTAGTGTGTGTGGCGTATAACACGTCTTAAATTTGAATCAAATCCATTTTGAACAAACCTAACCCTATAGGTGGACACAGCACTTAAAACAGCGTAATTGGAACACAGTGTCGTTGCAGTAAATGAGATGCCAACCACCATTGACTCTCTAACGAACTCTGTAATCATTCCGGCCAAGCGTCACCAGTGTTATGAATGGGCGCCTTACCCTGACCATAAATAACTGCTAATGTGAAAATGGGAGATTATAAATACAGTCACGACCAACATAAATCCAGCACACGGGAAAAAAGTCCTAAGACAAGAACTCAAAGGGTTCTCTTATTAGAAGGCCCAATTAAAATGAAGACTTCTTCCGCGAGATGTCTTTAGTTCCGCTTCTTTAGCAGTTCTGGTGATTCCTCGTCGTTCCCTAGAGCTAGACGTTTCGACACATGAGGTAAACGCCGCGTGACGCTGATGTACCTACCAAGTATTCGCGGCCACTTACACGAATCATCGCGCCACACAAATCACGACGCCATCCAGTGTATAGTCTGTTCGATGTAAGCACAGGTTCGATACGCGGCTACTTCCGGCATATAGTCTGCACAATGTAAGCACAATCTTTAGGCTGAGCCATTCATAAATAAATTCGTATTAAGAGTCTATCCTGCACTCAGTCTCATGAGTGATAAAAAAATACTTATAGCTATCTGCCACCTAAAACCGGAGATAAAAAATCCTCCCGTAACTAAAATTTTTCTGGAGGTTAGTTTCTATCGGCCACTCCTAATACACCAATAGAGCAATCTAGAAGATAAACCTTAGAGGGAATACCTATCGGGACATTATAATACGGGCCCTAAATTAAATTAATACAGTAGAGCCCCAATCAAGAAAAGTTAAAGGGACGATATCACTGATTCAGTAGACTGTTAATGGCGCCTCCACAAATCCTTAGTATAGAGCGCTCCATCTCCACACATCCTTAGTAGGGACACACTCTAGCTGCCACACTACTAATGGCGCCTCCACACATCCTTAGTAGAGCCTCCACCTCCACACACATGTAGGCCTAATCAAGAAAAGTAAAAGACGATATCACTGATTCAGTAGACTGTTAATGGCGCCTCCACACATTCTTAGTAGAGCCTCCACCTCCACACATCCTTAGGAGGGACATACTCTAGCTGCTACACTACTAATGGCGCCTCCACACATCCTTAGTAGAGCTCCACCCACCATCTTAGAAGGGACATACTCTAGCTGCTACACTACTAATGGCGCCTCCACACATCCTTAGTAGGGACATACTCTAGCTGACACCACTAATGTCGTCTCCACACATCCTTAGTAGAGCCTCCACCTCCACACATCCTTAGGAGGGACACACTCTAGCTGCCACACTACTAATGGCGCCTCCACACATCCTTAGTAGAGCCTCCACCTCCACACATCCTTAGGAGGGACACACTCTAGCTGCCACACTACTAATGGCGCCTCCACACATCCTTAGTAGAGCCTCCACCTCCACACATCCTTAGTAGGGACACACTCTAGCTGCCACACTACTAATGGCGCCTCCACACATCCTAAGTAGAGCCTCCACCTCCACACATCCTTAGGAGGGACACACTCTAGCTGCCACACTACTAATGGCGCCTCCACACATCCTTAGTAGAGCCTCCACCTCCACACATCCTTAGGAGGGACATACTCTAGCTGCCACTACTAATGCCACCTCCACACATCCTTAGTAGAGCCTCCACCTCCACACATCCTTAGTAGGGACATACTCTAGCTGCCACACTACTAATGGCGCCTCCACACATCCTTAGTAGAGCCTCCACCTCCACACATCCTTAGGAGGGACACACTCTAGCTGCCACACTACTAATGGCGCCTCCACACATCCTTTAGTAAAGCCTCCACCTCCACAAAATCCTTAGGAGGGACATACTCTAGCTGCTACACTACTAATGGCGCCTCCACACATCCTTAGTAGAGCCTCCACCTCCACACATCCTTAGGAGGGACACACTCTAGCTGCTACACTACTAATGGCGCCTCCACACATCCTTAGTAGAGCCTCCACCTCCACACATCCTTAGGAGGGACATACTCTAGCTGCTACACTACTAATGGCGCCTCCACACATCCTTAGTAGAGCCTCCACTCCACACATCCTTAGTAGGGGCATACTTTAGCTGCCACACTACTAATGGCGCCTCCACACATCCCTTAGTAGAGCCTCCACCTCCACACATCCTTAGTAGGGTGATACTCTAGCTGCCACTACTAATGCCACCTCCACACATCCTTAGTAGAGCCTCCACCTCCACACATCCTTAGGAGGGACACACTCTAGCTGCTACACTACTAATGGCGCCTCCACACATCCTTAGTAGAGCCTCCACCTCCACACATCCTTAGGAGGGACACACTCTAGCTGCCACACTACTAATGGCGCCTCCACACATCCTTAGTAGAGCCTCCACCTCCACACATCCTTAGTAGGGACATACTCTAGCTGCCACACTACTAATGGCGCCTCCACACATCCTTAGTAGAGCCTCCACCTCCACACATCCTTAGTAGGGACATACTCTAGCTGCTACACTACTAATGGCGCCTCCACACATCCTTAGTAGAGCCTCCACCTCCACACATCCTTAGGAGGGACACACTCTAGCTGCCAACACTACTAATGCGCTTTCACACACATCCTTAGTAGAGCCTCCACCTCCACACATCCTTAGGAGGGACACACTCTAGCTGCTACACTACTAATGTTGCCTTCACACATCCTCAGTAGACCCCCCACCTCCACACATCCTTAGGAGGGACAAATTCTAGCTGCTACACTACTAATGGCGCCTCCACACATCCTTAGCAGAGCCTCCACCTCCACACATCCTTAGTAGGGACACACTCTCTAGCGCTCCACTACTAATGTCGCCTCACACATCCCTTTGTAGGGGCATACTCTCAGTGCTGCTCCACATACTAATGTCCCTTCACACATACTTAGGGGATACTCTCTAGCTGCCCACTACTAATGTCGCCTTTACACACTCTAGTAGGGGCATTTATCTAGGCTCCACTACGAATGTGCCTTACCATTCTTAGTAGGGGCATACTCTATGCCCCACTACTAGGTCGCCTTTTAACCATCCTTTATGGGGCATACTTCTAGCTGCTCCCCTACTAATGTTTGCCTTCACACTCCTTAGTCTGGGCATACTCTAGCTGCTACACTACTAATGTTGCCTTCACACATCCTCAGTAGGGACATACTCTAGCTGCCAACCAAATGCGACCTCCAAAATGGCGGCCAGCAGACATTGCGTAACCTCGATGCTTCACTCCGTGGAACTGTTCGTTAGGGCATCTCCGCTGTTTTTATACCCCCGTCATTACTCTTGGTTAGTTCCGCTAGTGAAGTAGCCATCAGTCATCCGTCGATCTCGGTGGTGACTGATGACGTAGACATCCCCGTGACGTCACAGTAGCATGTGGTGAGAGATTTGAATCTTTAGGTCGTGTGTGGTAGAAATAATCACGACACTGAGGTTCGAACCTATAGGGTGTTTAGTTTTTTTGCTATATTAAATATCCAGTTTAAAAATCGTTTTATTTCCAAATATTTCAAATACCATTCATTTTTACCACTTTGGACATGCATTTTTCACCCAACAATTAGAAACTGGAGGATATTGTTCAGGAATGACAAGTGCACGTCTCTATCAGACAAAATTTGAACTTTTCAAGTAGGTGTCTGCATAAAATAATGATAAACTAATTGAATGAGCGTAGGACTATAGTGAGTGTAGCAAATGAATGCGTTAATTATTTGACTCTAATAGAAATCAATTCGGATGTTTTTTATTTTACAACTTTACCGAACAAACGGTTACCGGTTACTACGATCTTAACTAAATTTGGTTTCAAGCCATCAAAAAACGTTCCTTTGGTCTCTACTGGACAACGTGCTACCCAGACTTTTATTAAATTAAGTGTCAGAAAATCTTCAAAATCTCTCAACTTGTACATGTAATGATTTTTCGTCCTTTGAATAAAATATTTTTCATGAAAATCGCTCTTTTACGTATTGACTTACTCTTCTCTGTCCCACGAGGGATAGTGGTACATTAAGTCACCAGTTTTCTCTCTTTGAAAAGAGCGAGCCAGCAACTAGCATTCATCTTATTTCATCACAGTACGCCCTAGTTAATCCACTCAAACCAACATTGAAACACAAGCTGTTTCGCATGAGCGACTGGTCCAGTGAGCACACCGCATGAATACTCTCCACTCACTCAACAGTTGCTCAATGCACTGCCTGGTGGTCCAGACTTCCTTCTAATCACCGCCTTCCATCTTTCGCATCTGTTCCGGATTAATCCCGCGCTCGGATTTCACCGCCATCTCGACGTACAGAGCCAAGAGAATCACGAGCGGAACCAGCTCCACCGCGCAGAGTGACATCAACGCCAATCATGATTAATGTTCACACTTATTTCTGTATCGCATTTTCCACGTCCTTCTCTCTCGAACCGTTTCAAGACATATCGGGTTCGCGCGCGCACCTGCGAAACAAATCCAGAACTGTCGCGACTAATTAACTTCGTTCGCATACTTTTATTTTATTTGGCTTGATAATGGCTGCTCGTACGTGTGACTGTTTGGCTTTTATTTTGGTTTGGTTTTATTTGTCGAGTGAGCCCGTCATAGTTTCAAGGGAAGGTTGTGACATAGGGAGGCAAACTGTCAATATTCCGGGTGGTCTCTTACTAGTGTGTATGGATTGATCTAAACTTTATTCTGGGGTTCGAACTGGTCCAAGACTGGAAAAGACACTCGATTTATATTTAATACCAATTTCGTACAAAAACTCGGGCCATAATTCGTAATATATATATGACAGAATTTAATCTGGTGTCTTCATAGGTCAGTTGGTAACAGCAGGGCCCGGACAGACAAGGTCCCGGGTTCAATCCTCAGTGGAGGCACTTTTTAAATTTATGTCGGATGTAGTACTATCATATCAGCGTCATAGTCGCCTACTACTAAACCGAGGTTAAACATATTAAAGCTTCTCTACTTAAGGCGAAGGACCCGGGTTCGATCCCCGGTCGGGCCACATCTTTTCGACTATCGCTATGATTGCATAATTCTATTAACCTTATAATCAGGGTCAAGCTTGAAACTCCAGCAAAGAATTAAAAATATATGGGAACTATCGCTATTGCTAAATATTTTGTCTAGGCCTACATACGTTTTTTGCCCTTCCCATTTTAAAGTAATAAGGGTGTTTTATTGTTTATAATTTCCCTATTGATGACTATTAGCATAGGTTTGATTCTGGGGCTTCTCATATTGACAATGCGTTGTAATTAATATTTACAAACATTTTGTGTTGTTTCACTGATTAGGTGGAAGATCGATTAGCAATTTGATCGAACCTAGTTAGTTTTGTTGGCAGAACTGAAAACGAGCCATCAATCATTAATATCATGTGGCGCCTACTTACAGATTCGGCTAGCCCACTTACAAATATACAGTGCATATATTGTTTGAGGGTGATCGTAGATCAGCCCAACAAATACATTTTTACTAATGAGAATAGTTATAGTGCAAGTGCATGCAATTAGTAAAATGTCGTACCTACACTCATGTTCTATTGCCATATTTAGGATAACCATTTGTTAATGTTTATTTTAACATGAAGTTTTTAAATGTTAAAATTATGTTTCAAATTGTTAAATTTTAAAATTAATACTATATTATTATTCTCGGCACTGTTCACAGTTCACTCACTTCATTGTTCACTGTCACAGTTATATAGGTTTATTTTATTAAGACAAAACTAACCCGGCACCTCTACCAAAACTCTGAACAAACTGTCACCGTTATCTTGAGTTATTTTATTCATGGAAATTTAAACACAAAATTTCCTGACCCGGCACCTCCACCAAAACTCTGAAACAACTCATCATTATATCGGTTTATTTTATTCAGAGAAATTAAAAACAAAATTTCCTGACCCGGCACCTTCAACAAAACTCTGAAAAACTGTTTAAAGGGGTATTTAACCGCTAAAATCAAAAAATATATTTCATTCAGGCTAACTAGTAATGAATTTAGCAGTCAACAGAAAAATTGTTGGGGCCACTATGACCTCCCAAAAAATTGTCAAAAAATGACATTTTTCGATCTAGGTCCCATCGGCAAAATTCTCCCATAATAAATAACATGGGGACGATCTTTATGCCCCATGACCTTGGAGGATTTTGATCCAAAAAAATATTGGCCATTATTGACGTACACGACAGCCTTTTCTGTAAATTCTCTATATTTTGTTTTGTAATTTGGGCAAGTAGTTTGGTCAAAATATGCTGATTACCAAGATGGGGTGTGATTTTGGAATGCATATTTTTGCGTGTTTGAGGGTATATTTGGGCACAGTTTCAAGACACGATGTTATAAAGGGGCATTTTAGATTGGTACTATGCTCTAGTATCTATGTGGACCAAAAAAGAAGCAGGTTAAAGCCGATTTAGGAAATTTTCCAAAACACCAATTTTCGCCAATTTCTGGATCAAATTTTTTTTTTAAATCGTGTTAAATCACAGTTACAAGATATAATTTTTTAAACGGTCATTTAAGTGTAGTATTGTGCTATAGATCACGTGGTAAAAAATAATTTTTTGGGTTTTTAGCCCCTTTAATTTTATTCAGACAAAACTAAAAACAAAATTTCCTGAGCCGGCACCTCCACCAAAACTCTGAAAAACTGGTTAGTTTTATTCAGACAAAACTAAAATAAAATTTCCTGACCCGGCACCTCCACCAAAACTCTGAAAAACTGTCACCGTTATCTCGGTTTATTTTATTCATACAAAATTAAAAACAAAATTTCCTGACCCGGCACCTCCACCAAAACTCTGAAAAACTGTTTAAAGGGGTATTTAACCGCTAAAATCAAAAAATATATTTCATTCAGGCTAACTAGTAATGAATTTAGCAGTCAACAGAAAAATTGTTGGGGCCACTATGACCTCCCAAAAAATTGTCAAAAAATGACATTTTTCGATCTAGGTCCCATCGGCAAAATTCTCCCATAATAAATAACATGGGGACGATCTTTATGCCCCATGACCTTGGAGGATTTTGATCCAAAAAAATATTGGCCATTATTGACGTATACGACAGCCTTTTCTGTAAATTCTCTATATTTTGTTTTGTAATTTGGGCAAGTAGTTTGGTCAAAATATGCTGATTACCAAGATGGGGTGTGATTTTGGAATGCATATTTTTGCGTGTTTGAGGGTATATTTGGGCACATTTTCAAGACACGATGTTATAAAGGGGCATTTTAGATTGGTACTATGCTCTAGTATCTATGTGGACCAAAAAAGAAGCAGGTTAAAGCCGATTTAGGAAATTTTCCAAAACACCAATTTTCGCCAATTTCTGGATCAAATTTTTTTTTTAAATCGTGTTAAATCACAGTTACAAGATATAATTTTTTAAACGGTCATTTAAGTGTAGTATTGTGCTATAGATCACGTGGTAAAAAATAATTTTTTGGGTTTTTAGCCCCTTTAATTTTATTCAGACAAAACTAAAAACAAAATTTCCTGACCCGGCACCTCCACCAAAACTCTGAAAAACTGTTTTATTTTATTCAGACAAAACTAAAAACAACATTTACTGACCCGGCACCTCCATCAAAACTCTGAAAAACTGGTTAATTTTATACAGACAAAACTAAAAACAATATTTACTGACCCGGCACCTCCACCAAAACTCTGAAAAACTAATGAATGCATAGCTTTGACGTCTTGCTCTATCTATATAAGTGTAAGAGTACACGGCTATATCAATTCATTGTGTTTTCTGCCTATAGGTGTGGTTTCAAAACCGGCGCGCAAAGTTCCGTCGCAACGAACGCAGCGTATTGGCGCAGAGAGGAGGTTTCTACGGCCGCTGTTCGGATGTGACGTCACACAGCAACGAGCAGCCCTTGGCGCCGCGACCAACAACCGTCATCACGTCAGGTCAGTCACCAGGACTTACGATACCATCACTAATATAGATTTAGATTTGATTTGATTTATTCGAACAGGCAATGTTTTACATACACAATCACAAATATACAGCAAATACAAATAAGCAACAAATATCAATGAAACCAACTTTGGAAATTGGGAACCTTCCACCAACTACCCGACTTAAAAATTGTATTGTGTTGATTGACCGCACTGTTGACTTATAACAAAACAGAAAATAAGATTTATATGATCACATTGCCTGAACAGTATTGCTTGCGCAGTATATTGACGTATGTTGACGTAAATAAATCGTGTAGATTATTAACAAGTCAAAAAATAAGAATTTACATTTTTTAATAAAGTTATTTTCAAGGAAATGACACATTAATGGTCCGTGAGTCTTAGATAGATGGATTTGATTTTAATTATTCGAACAGGCAATGTTTTACATACACAGTCACAAATTTACAACAAATACAAAAAAGCGACAAACATGAATGAAACAAATTTCAGAAATATCACACAGTGCGAGCTAAATTCAGGCGAGATTGTAAGTGCGAGCTAAATTCAGGCGAGATTGTTTCGGGATCCGGTTCGACCACGTTAAAAACAAATTTATTATTATTATTACAATATTAGTATTGCTGTTCCAACTTACAAGTTGTACCAGATAGGCCTAGAGGATGACGGTGACGCAGTATCGGTAAATCCCTCCGTGGCCTCGCGTATTACCGTATACCATGCACACAATCAGGAGGATGGAGGAAACCAGAGCCTCAAACTGATGTTCTAATCATGATTAATATTAATTTGAATCGTGCATGATGTTCTAATCATGATTAATATTACGAATAAAAATGTTATTAATTCACATTTGCACATAAAATTACATTGTGCACTATCATTCGTGCTCCTAAAAAAGTGTGTATTTTCTCTAGTTTGAAGGTTTGAAGATGTGGCACTCAAAGATACATGCATTAAACATCATACCTATACCAAACACATCGCTTAACTCGTATTGCTTCTTGGCTCGGCTGTGTTCGATAGAAGTTTATTGGATTTATTCAGTTTTGCGCTTGTTTTAAAAGATAAAGCAACTACAGTTACAAACAAAAACCTTTGAAAAAAACTTTTAAAAGGGAAATTTTTAAATAACAAAAATTGTTTGATCCGCAACTTTAAAAAACAAAAAGAAAAAAAGTTTTAATTCCATTTAAAAAAATTCTTTGCCAATTTGAATGTTGCGTAAAAAAATTTTAATTTTTAACAATAAAAAAAAAATTTTTACTTTTTTTAAAAAAAAAAATTTAAGGAAAACCCCTTATTCCGGTTTTTTAAAAAAATTTTATTTTAAAGGAAAAATTTTTTTTACGCCTATCCTCAAAAATAAAATTAAAAAAAAAATTTTACCCAAAGTTTACAACTTTTAAAAAGTGCGATTTTAATTACGAGAATTTTAAAACCTTCGACGGCAAAACAAAACTTAAAATTCCTTTTTCGTTCATTTTTTCCAGAATTAAAAATTCGCCGGGATACCAAACTGAAAAGCCCGCTATTCGTATTTTCCAGAGAATTTTAAAAACAAAATTTCCTGACCCGGCACCTCCACCAAAAACTACTGAAAACTGTCGCCGCTATCTCGGTTCATTTTTTCCAGAGAATTTTAAAAACAAAATTTCCCGACCGGCACCTCCACTAAACTCTGAAAAACTGTCGCCGCTATCTCGGTTCATTTTTTCCAGAGAATTTTAAACAAAATTTCCTGACCCGGCACCTCCACCAAAACTCTGAAAACTGTCGCCGATTATCTCGGTTCATTTTTTTCCAGAGAATTTTAAACAAAATTTCCTGATTCCTTGCATCCTCACCAAAACTCTAAAAAAATGTCGCGCTATCTCGGTTTATTTTTTCCAGAGAATTATAAAAAACAAATTCCTGACCCGGGACCTCCCCAAAACTCTGAAAAACTGTCGCCGTTATCTCTGTCCCTTTTTTTTCAAAAAACTTTTAAAACAAATTTCCCGATCCTACTAACCTCCACAAAACTCTGAAACTGACGCCGTTATCTCATGTCATTTTTTTTCTAAAGAATTTTTAAAAACAAATTCTCCCGATCCGGCACTCCACCCACAACTCTGAAAAACTAGCTAATTTTATTCAGACAAAACTAAAAACATTTCCTTACCCGGCACCTCCACCAAAATACTGAAAAACTAACGAACGCAGAGCTTTGACGTCTTACTCTATCTATTTAAGTGGGAGAGTTCGACTCAGTGATGTTTCATGGCTTTATCAATTCATTGAGTTTTCTGCCTATAGGTGTGGTTTCAAAACCGGCGCGCAAAGTTCCGTCGCAACGAGCGCAGCGTGTTGGCGCAGAGAGGAGGTTTCTACGGCCGCTGTTCGGATGTGACGTCACACAGCAACGAGCAGCCCTTGGCGCCGCGACCAACAACCGTCATCACGTCAGGTCAGTCACCAGGACTTACGATACCATCACTAATATAGATTTAGATTTGATTTGATTTATTCGAACAGGCAATGTTTTACATGCAGTCTCAAATATACAGCAAATACAAATAAGCAACAAATATCAATGAAACCAACTTTGGAAATTGGGAACCTTCCAACAACTACCCGACTTAAAAATTGTATTGTGTTGATTGACCGCACTGTTGACTTATAACTAGGGAAACGCTTAAGTCCCGCCGCGTTGTTGGATGAGCGTATATGGTGCATTGAGATGCCATGAGTTACGCGGATTTTCTGTTGTTCTGTGAAAAAATCATTACTTAGTCGAAGATTTTTTTTAATTAAATTAAATTAAATAAAAAATTAACTTAATTTTTATTATTAAATAAAACAAAATAAAAAATTAACTTAATTTTTTTAAAAAAATCGTAAAATTGCAATTTGCATAAGAAATAATTATTCGATTGCGCTCAAATTTAACACGAATATATTAATTCAAGAAATTAAGGTTCTGTGAAAAAATCATTACAATAAGATAAAGCATGTAGGTGTTATAAGTCAAAGAATTGTTTTAGAAAAGAAAAAACCCGTAAAATTTTGATTTTCATGAGAAATAATTTTTCGATTACGCTAAAATTTCACACGAATATTTAAATTCATAAAATTAAGGTTCCGTGAAAAAATCATTACAATCGGATAAAGCATGTAGGTGTTATACGTCGAAGAAATTTTAAAAAAATCGAAAAAAAAACGTAAAATTGCGTTTTTTATGAGAAAAAATTTTCCGATTGCGCTCAAAAACGTGGCAGTTCTAAGTTCAGAGATTTCGAAGGTCTCCATAAAATTTCATCGCAATCGGAGTATCGGTTTAGCCGGAATCGTGTTAACAAACACACAAAAATACAAAAAAAAAAAAAAAAAGAAAAAAAAACATTCCGGATTTTTTTCTCCAGTGTAGTGAAATGGAATCTTCGCTACGCTCGCTACGCTCATCCAAACAAAACAGAAAATAAGATTTGTATGATCACATTGCCTGAACAGTATTGTTTGCGCAGTATATTGACGTATGTTGACGTAAATAAATCGTGTAGATTATTAACAAGTCAAAAAATAAGAATTTACATTTTTTAATAAAGTTATTTTCAAGGAAATGACACATTAATGGTCCGTGAGTCTTAGATAGATGGATTTGATTTTAATTATTCGAACAGGCAATGTTTTACATACACAGTCACAAATTTACAACAAATACAAAAAAGCGACAAACATGAATGAAACAAATTTCAGAAATATCACACAGTGCGAGCTAAATTCAGGCGAGATTGTTTCGGGATCCGGTTCGACCACGTTAAAAACAAATTATTATTATTATTATTAGCAATATTAGTATTGCTGTTCCAACTTACAAGTTGTACCAGATAGGCCTAGAGGATGACGGTGCTTCAGTATCGGTAAATCCCTCGGTGGCCTCGCGTATTACCGTATACCATGCAAATGATCAGGAGGATGGAGGAAACCAGAACCTCAAGCTGATGTTCTAATTATGATTGATTATATAAATTTGAATCGTGCATTTGTTTAAAAAATATTACGAATAAAAATGTTATTAATTCACATTTGCACATAAAATTACATTGTGCACTATCATTCGTGCTCCTAAAAAAGGTGTATTTTCTCTCTAGTTTGAAGGTTTGGAGATGTAGCACTCATGCATTAAACATCCTGCCTATACCAAACACATCCCTAAACTCGAATTGCTACTATTGGCTCGGCCGTTTTCGATAGAAGTTCGAAACAGTTTCACGTCCAACGTGGTTTCTAATCGGCATGGTCCTGGGATGCGTTCGGCTTGTGTTTTTTTTTATTCTCATTCTCATTCTTGGTCTTTTATTCTTGATATTGGTCTCGGTACTAATTGTTACATGAAATACTTAAAGCTTTCGTCAAAGATTTAAGATCCCCAGTCATTGGTCCACTGGCGTGTCAATTAGAAGCCATCTTGAATAGGTCAATTTTATGTTAAAAAAGGTTGTAGTGATTTGTAGCAGAAATATTTTTCAAGCGTGCTGTCAGGTTGAGAGGTGAGTATATTAATTTAGCCATCAAAATCAAATGATTACTAAATTCCCTTATCCAATAACTTCTTACTTTTTTCTGCTCGTGCATTCCCATGCTGCACAAGCTATAACCATATCAAAAAATCCACAAAAATACTTAATTTCATTTAAAACATAATGTTAAGCATAAATTGAAACGCCAAATCGCCATCTTGAATAGGTCAGATTGATGCTTCAATTTGGTACGCTAGGGCCTGTACGGACGTATTGGAGACTGGGGATCTAGCCTACTATAGATGTTATCATTGCACCCCACCCTGACGGCCATCTCTGTGTTCCAGTACCCTCTAACCAAGAGTTCTCGTCCTACGACACCGCGTGGAAGACCGCGGGTACCGGATGCCCCCAGTACGCCATGTTGCCGTCGTCGCCGGCACTCAACGGACTCACAGCACCCTCCTGTGCGTTCATGTCTTCAGCCGGTAAGAATGTCACGTGGCCTGATTCGGGCTAAACAAACCCTCATTTGGCATACATAAATCTTTTTCGTTGGGCCAATAAATGAGCTAAACAAGAGTAGGAATCGCGGACAATTATGTATAATTGCATAGAAATCAATCCAAAAATTACAAAATCTATCTAAACCGGGTATCGAACCCGGGTCCCCCAACTACCTGTCGGGTGATTTACTCCTTACTCTAAACTACCGAGACAGTTTACTTTTTAACTTCTGGATCATTGGTGCATTATAGATAAATAGATTGGAATAGTACTGCAACGATTCTGTCGAGAAATAATAATGTTTATATTGTTTGGATTACTGTGATTTGTGAGTCTCCACAGTCACTCGTACGGTTAGCATTTGGCAATGTAGTTCCTACAGTTGCGTGAATATTAATAATATACAAGTACAAACATTATCAAAGTGAAGTTAAACAAATCTAAGAATGTATTTTGGAGACGTTGGCGAATACATTACCCATTTAGGAAACTCATATGACAAGTGCCCATTGGCCATTAATTAGACACTTGAACCTTGAACGAATTCAGCCAACGACGACTTATTGGAGAATGATTGGCCAACTTCCGACGTAAGAGCGTGAAAACATGCATTGTACCCTGGACAGGAGTGTTACTAATGCCCTTCTCTCTCCCAGGCATACCTTCGCCCTATGGCTCCACCCTGATGACACCTCAAGCGTCAGCAATGTCCGGGGGGTACAGTACAGTCTCGTCAAGTATTGCCAGCCTGCGCTTCAGAGCTCACGAGTACAGTCTACACCCGACGCAGATATAGCACCCAACACTGGCGCCTCGTAGCGGCGTTACCTTCAAGCAACATGCCCAATGGATGTTTTTACTCTAATGTGGCTTAACAAAATTATAACGAGTAAAAAGTTATGAATTTGTTCGAGATTAACGGAAAAGAAAACAGTACTGCAATCGTAAACTTTATCAGTAGTAGTGGTCAGTGTTTGTTCTTAGATAATTTCAGTTTGTGAGAGCGGTAAACACCAAAAGATTTATTTTGTGTCTTACGAGGGTTTAGCACGATTAAAGTTTATTTCCAATGTCCGTCCCAACTAAAGTGTATTAGTGAATGAAAAACGATTCACACTGTTCGATTAAAGGTACTTATGTCTAATTGTTCTGTACAATTCAAATCATGGATACAATTTCTTCTTCAATGGAATGTGCAATGTGTGATTTAACAGGTCCCCTAAAGCTGGAAAGCAGGGATTGGAACCTTTATTCATAACGGTTCCGGTTCCGGTTCTGGTTCCACTTCCAAATTTTATAAACGGTTCCGGTTCCGGTTCCGGTTCCTAATGTATAAAGGTTCCGTAAGAACCGGTTCTTAACGGTTCTTAACGGTTCTGGTTCCGGTTCTTTAAAACAATATTTTGTGCAAAGTCGTGGGAAGTTGTAAATGTACAAATTTTTACTTTTGGACATTTAAGGTTAAAAATTTAAATTAAGTCATAAAAATAAAATAATTACAATATCAAAATATTAAAAAAAAATAACCAATTGCATACGTAACAACTAACAAACCACACGTGACTTCTTTCCTCTTACGTTCCAACTTCCAATATTATTTTATGGGGGATCTGATGGCGATCCCAAGTCCCAACAAAAGAGGAAAACAAAAATCTATCCAATATATAATAAAAATGGCATCCTTATTCCTTACCTTGATACACGTTCCTACATTGCACTTAGAACTGTTGCTCGCTATGTCATATTTAAAAAATTGTCTTACAAAAACTGAAAAAACAAGATTTTTTGAAAAACTAGAGAATGAATTTTAAGCGCTTTCATTTGAATATCATTAAAAAAGTTGAAATTTTAATTTTGTTGAAAATTAAAAGCAGATATTTTGGAACCTTTAAGAACCTTTAAGAACCTTTAAGAACCTTGTTTAATATAACGGTTCGGTTCCGGTTCCGGTTCCATGGACCACCTGTACAAACGGTTCCGGTTCCGGTTCTACAATATGAAACGGTTCTAAACGGTTCCGGGTTCCGGTTCCGGTTCCGGTTCCGGTTCCAATCCCTGCTGGAAAGCTTTCGATAACTCGCTGACCTGTTTAATCGATGGTGAATTTAAACATGATACTTGAAGTAGAAAGTAATATGCATGCATACATGGTAACTGTCAATGCTGAAAGCTTGCTTATACATGTTCCCCCTGATCTCCAAAGTAAATAAAATGAAAAATAAAATTTACACGTATCGGGATAGACTGATAAGAAAAAGAACACCCTATGAATTCCACGATCTAACGGATTTAGGCGAGTGAATGAGCTAGAAGTAATTAAAATAAGTCTAAGGATTTTTTCTTGAGGTGGCGTGATAAGCTTCCAAAATGCTAACTAATGGACGGTTCCTGATGTTTAAAAAAAAAACTAAACACAAAAAATGTTTTAAGTTTTTAAACAAAAGTTCGTTCAAAAATGTTTAATTTTAACTTTTTAACATCATAATCACAAACGTGCTTGACGACACCCGCCATGAAGAGGTTGTTAGACTATTTGCTGGTTGATTTTGATTGATTGGATGGTTGGGTTGGTTGGTTACATGGATATCGTGATATTAAGAAATATCAAAAAAAATCCGCCCATAGTCACAACTGCAGAGGTCCAAAAATGTCTTGTATTCTATTATTGATGTTGGTGGGTTTCGACAAAAATACGTAGAATTTGTAAAACTAGCCTTTTATGAGCAATAATTCAAAATAACTTGTTGGTCTATTATTATTTGGCACCAAATGAACGACAAAAGTAAGAGTGGTCAGAGCAACGTACTAACGGTGCAATTGGACACGATATTATATAGAACATAATTTTGCAACTGTAGTGTCCACAACACCATTGTTTATAATTTTGGTAATATAAACAATTTGAAATGATGTATCAGCAAACATATTATCTAGTTACTGATAAACCCTTATGCGGTATTCATATTATTTGTAGATATTTAAAAAAAAAAAAAAAACTGTTTGGTTGGCATGATTGTGGGAGTGAATAAAAGTAATTCTGATGAATTCGATTTGTAAAATAAAACGCAATATAAATGTTAATGATTTTCTTAAACTAATACTAGGGAAACGCCAAAGTCGTTGTTAGACGAGTGCGAGAGCCATGTGTTGAGTACCCGGTAACATTCCTTTTCTTCCCCCTAACTTAGGCCTCCCTAGCCTATCATAGGCTACAGTGGAGCATTATGGCCTAAACTTTGATCAAAACTTAAATACCCTATTATTTATACGAATATTATAATCAAACTTAAATGCAAATGTTCCCGCGTACTCAACACATGACTCTCTCACTCGTCTAACAACGACTTTTTAACATTCCTTTTCTTCCCCCTACCTTAGGCCTCCCTAGCCTATCATAGGCTACAGTGGAGCATTATGGCCTAAACTATGACCTAAACTTAAATAGGTACCCTATTATTTATACTTTTATACGAAATAATGTTCCCGCGTACTCAACACATGACTCTCTCACTCGTCTAACAACGACTTTGGCGTTTCCCTAGTCGAGTTGGCTAAAGCGCCCTTATAGCCGAAATGTGGGAGACGTGGGTTCAATAGCCGGGAAAGATTTTGTAATTTCTGGATTGTATTTTTTAAATTATTTAACATGTTTTGAAATGTATATAACGCAGTGTAGTCCATCATCTGTGACAATACTACGGAAAACATAGCCAGTACGAAATACGTGAAAATATTGCAAGGTTTACTCAATCTACGAGCGGAATTTGGGGTACCTTGACGTCCAACATTCGATTAACATTGGACACGGCATTTCACAGCCAGGTAAATAACAAACAAAAAATATTATTTCAAAATGAAAACCATTGTCGTTAAAATAATTCCTATACATTTCAACGTATTTTTCAGTTTTATTTCTTGCAGTATTAAATCGCAAACAGATTGCTCATTTGTTAGAGTTCTCAGTTACCTGGTCACGGATGTTCTATATATAAAATTATGCTACAGTTATTTGGCCGTTCGCGATGAGACTGGACAACAGACATTTTAACAAATTTAAAAAGTATTACAACAAGTTCCGGATCACGTAGGTTGAGACTATTTTCTGTCACTCGTCTAATTATATAAAATAAGTATAATAATACAATGTGAATTGGATGATTTATAGTTAGATTACAGTGTTGTGCTCTAAATTAAGCCAATGGTAAATATATGGATTACCAAGCATTTAATAGGCAGTTAAATGTGGTAAGTATTTCTAACATCGACATTTATACTATGAACCACCGAGTTTCTAATTATAAACGATGGCAAGCAATTATGATAACTTAGTTATACTAATGGCACCCTAATTAATGTATTGAAATTTGATAGTACCAATCCTACAGAGCTTGGTTATGACTTTAACATTTAATGTCCCCTCTAAAATCAGTTATGTAGACAAATTTAAGTCCGGCATTACTTGTCTATAATCGGCAACCAATTTTCAATGTCATTAATGGCAAGTAATTTAACTGTCAAACCACATTGTTAAATCACTATCGCAACCACCAATTTTCAATGTCAGTTAAAGTGGCTTGCCACTTTTTGCCATATAACTTGTTATCACAGCAACCACTCAATTCAGAGCTTTAAATTGACTAGAGAACTAACTGGCAGATAAATTTTACTATACATTCAAAATTTTGACCAGTAGTTAGTCTAAATACGAATTTTTTTAAAGCGTCTCACAATGCAATTTGTGTGGCGTACAGTTACTGGCAAAATAATGTGCATTGAATACGTCAGCCAGCTCCAACAATTATTTATATTGCTATAAATACATAATATTGTTATTAACTATGAATACAATCAAAATTGGTATAATACGCAAATTCAAAACATCTTACAGATATTAATCAACATCAAAGTTATTTTTAAATAGTATGCTAACTCATATTTGGTTATGTAAAAGGGAATGATCCTTTTACAGCATACTTTTATAAAGATATTTTATGTCGAACAAAAATTAAAACTGCCATTACTAAATTAATAATAAATATGTTTTATGTCTGATAATGTTAATATAGGCAAAGTAAAAACTTATTATTGAAATCACAAATTTTTTAAATATAAATAATGACCTTGTTGGCTTATGTAAAAGTAATACTAATCTTTTAAAAACATCCATTAGCTATAATTTTCATCTTGAATCCAAAACGCCATGTATAAATTATATGACTATGCTTCGGTGAGAACTGTAAACTTAAGGCAATTATTCCACGCATTACTTATTTTAAAATAATGACTAGTTCTTGTAAAATAATAGTAATGGCTTTAAAAGCTATCTTAGTAAATCAAACATTTTCATTCCAAATTTTTTGTCTATACGTCACGGCCAATATACACTATCATCAAATATTTTCAACTTCCAATTTTCAGCAGAGGCAACCTGTCAATTGTAGGTTTTTGGCTCGATTTTCTGTGTGACATTAATTTACAACTGTGTCTATGGACTCATGAAAAAACAAGGCTTATTTTAACTTGCTTTCGTCTAGATTTTTTTTGTTGGTACAGGTTAATTTGTACCGGATTTGATCGCAAGAAAACGGAAATGGAGAAAGACAATTGCTTATAAAAACTGACTCTTCTCTCAGTTCTAATAAACAGTTGAAATAATGTCACAAAAACCACACCCTACAGTATAGCTTGGGCCCTAAGCAATTTTTGAAATTATTTTGGTTGTGCTATATTGGCCGTTTTACGCGACAGAAATATTTGGTAAAAATAGTCTGTTGATTTTTGCTTAAAATGGATGTGTTCAAGCCATTCATTTATACATTTTGCTAGTACATATTTGGAAAATAGAAAAACGCGGTGGAATAGCCTTAATATCTTATTTTCCACTCGGGGTTGCCTGTAATTGTTTGCTACTGATTGTAAAAAGTTTTGAAACAGACTTGAGTAAAATTCTTAGATTTTTAGGCTCGATTCTCTCTGTGCCGAGAATAATTAAACGAGGGAGCGTAGCGACTGAGTGACTCCATTCAACTTAAACGGCGCTCATTCTGTGAGTCTGCGTGCGTGTGTGTCTAGATTCGTTTGTTTGTCCTGTACCAAGTTCACATATGTACTCCTGGAATCATCCGGATGTACGTCATAAAAACGGAAATGGGAGTAATAAGTACACGTTACCCTCAGTAGGACAAACTAACATACATGCACCCAGTTTTGACATTTAACGAGGCATCGAAGGCCTAGAGCCTATATACCACACGATGACAGGCTAATAGGCTTAGGGCCTAACTATATTTTTCAATATTTTGGACATTGTTGTGCATAATATTGCTAAACGTCTTTCAAGCAGACCTATCCTAGTTTTAGGTTATGTCGGCCCTGGGCTAAGGTTTTTGCTTAACGATTGGTTGATTGGCATTGCTATATTTTGTCGTTTTACACCCACTCCTGCTCAAGAAGCAGGTGTAAAATTCTTACTCCAGTCGTAGTAGTGGTAACTTACAACAGCACAAAAAACGTTTCGGGGTTGCCACAGGAACAGTTACACCAGGACAGAAAAACGACTTTTTGTGACAAACATGTACCAGGAGTAATGGGAACTGGACAAACAAACAAGCCTTCTGTACATAGAAAATCAGCCGAATCGCTGAACAGATTGCGCTGAAATTTCAAACAGACATCCGGTACGAGTTTACTGAGAACTGCTAACAAAATCAGCTAGATCCATTGCGATTTAAACCCACAAGAAATAATAAATTGAAAAATAGGCTGCCAATGTGTAGGAATTAATAACGACAATGGTTTTAGTTTTGAAAAAATGTTTTTTGTTTGTTATTTGCCTGGCCATGAAATGCCGTGCCCAAAGTAGATCGAATTTTGCACGCCCAAGGTACCCCCAGATTCCGCTCGGAGATTGAATAAACCTTGCAATAATTACACGTATTTCGTACCGGCTATATTTTCCATAGTATTGTCACAGATGGTGGACTACACTGCGTTATATGCATTTCAAAACATGTTTAATAATTTTAAAAATACAATCCAGAAATTACAAAATCTTTCCCGACCAGGGGATTGAACCCACGTCTCCCACATTTCGGCTATAAGGACGCCTTAGCCAACTAGACTAGGGAAACGCCAAAGTCGTTGTTAGACGAGTGAGCGAGTCATGTGTTGAGTACCCGGGAACATTTGCATTTAAGTTTGATAATTATATTGGTATAAATAATAGGGTTTTTAAGTTTAGTTGGTATAAGGGCGCGTCAACTGTAAGGCCATAATGCGCCACTCTAGCCTATGATAGGCTAGGGAGGCCTAAGGTAGGGGGAAGAAAAGTAATGTACCCGGTACTCAACACATGGCTCACTCACTCGTTAAACTACGACTTTGGCGTTTCCCTAGTAAGACGAGTGAGCGTAGCGAACGATGTCAACAACGCAACTCGATCGGGTGAAGGGTATACCGTATATAGTAGTAGCTATGGTTGAGATTAATTCGTCTGTTACATTACATGTCTGTAAAATGTCTGTTCGATCCCATACGGCCGAACGACCAAACAGATTGAGATGAAATTTTAAACATACATCCGTTACCAGTTAACTGAGCACTACTAACAAAATGATCAAAATCCGTTGCGATATAAAAATGGTTAAAAACAACCAAATAACTACGCATTTTTTTTTATAAATATATGATAAATATTGATAATATGATATAGGAGCATAGATGTCTTTCAGTATTGTATACCAAGTTTTATTAAGATGTAATGATTTACGGCTGCAGGATAAGAAAGAGAAAAAACAATATAACGCTTAACCTCGCCAATAAAGCCCACTTACTCACAAACTTACGTGGTGGCTACATCATATTAAAAACACTGATCTCTATTTGGACGTGATTCGCTTGACTATGGTGTCTCTGGCAACTGGGCTGACTCGCGGACAATTTTAAACTGTAAGTTCATTTCTAAAAATGATTTGTGTTACTGAATAGTTAGTAAAACAGAATTTATTAAGTAATTTAAATCGGAAGGGGAGGGGGGTATATCTATGCTTAACAAATCCAGCCACCGGCGGAAGGCGCTCTCTACTGAAAAGCTACTTCATTGTTTGACACTTTTAAGACTAGTAAATGCCACGCAAACAAATAACTTGAATATATACGAACAAACTTTACACTCAAAAGTAATGAGATCTAAAAGAAAGGCCATACTCATGTACCATTAATTCATTAACGTACACTGATCCGTAACACATTCCTTTCAAAGCTTGGCAAAATAGAAAGCTAAAAAAAAAAAAAAAAAATTTAAGCCAGCGATTTAGCCGCGGTCGTTTAACCAGTTCCCACTCGAACACTGAAGTTAAGCAACATCGGGCGTGGTCAGGGGTTGAGTGGGTCGCCGCTCTGCCCTGAAACACACGTATATCGCTGGCTAGAGCAGACTAGGGTTTGTAAGCTTGTGTGACAGCTTCGTTCTCCTTGGCGCCGTCTGCTCGGCAGTCTGGGTTAGTGGAGGAACCTATATGACTGTCAAAAGTTACACCGTCCTTTCGGATGGGACGTAAAGCCGTTGGTCCCCTTGGTACTTTTCGGTAGGAGTAGGCTATGTGCCGGTACCGGGTTTCCCCTCCTCCCTTCTCTATTAAATTTGCACTAGTGGGCTACATTGCCTGTTGCAAATAGAGACATAAATAAAAAAATAAAAAAAATAAAAATAAAATAGAATTTGCAACTATTAATTTAAACGAAAAAGTTCATACAAATTCTAGTTTGTCAATTAATTTAAACGAAGAAGTTCATGCAAAATCTCTTTTGCCAAGTTTTTCAAGGATTTAGTTACGGGCAGTGTACGTTTATGAATTAAGCATGCGAAAATGTAGAAGGGTATAGATGAGCTTGGCCCTTCATTTAGATCTATTTACTTCTGAGTGCGTAAGGTTTGGCTGTATTTTAACTGTTTTTTATATGCGTTTCTCTACTTTTCCAAGTTCTATTACAAAATTAGTTTTGTAAAAATAGAATAATATTAGTTTAGTAGTATTAATTGCTGTGGTAAAACCAATTAACAATAGGATGTTTAATATCTCGTGGCCCAAAGAATTGCTTTTTGTTTGCATTGTACGTGATTATTGTCAACTTTCTATAGTAACATGTTTATTAAAATGCCAGTTAAAGGTTTTCTTTCGACTTTCTCAACTTTTTATTTGAAAATGCACTACATCAATCACTATTACCTTAAAATCCATGTAAAATATGAACGTATGGAGATCCACCCGTTTGGTCAGAATTGCTGGGCAATTGAAACTGACGAGTTAGTGATGTTTTTAGGGCACAACAGTAAAGTTATCAGTGCTCATTTGAAACTGAAGAATTAGGGAGTAGTTACCAGAGCCAATAACAAACATCCTTAAAGTGATTTTGAGCATGTTTCAATCCTTTTTTTTCACCCAGAAAGAATGCTCGTACCCCAACCAAGGTACAGAAATCCCCCGATATGGTTAGTTTTCAAGTTCACATCACGTTTCATGACGGCTGGGTGACTCCTCGAATTTACCCGAACTCTGCTTGCTGTATAAGGTGCCCGGGTGTGTAGCACACCGCGGCTTGGCTGCGGCGCCCTAACGGATACCTAGATTAATGAAAGCAGGCAGTGGAAATTAACAACAATAATGAATCTCTTAATAAAAAGTTAGATTATTATTCTATTGCTCTCATTGTCGAAAATAACTATAAATACCAATTACAACATAACATTTTCGTCAAATGGTTTGCATTACAGGAAGAAGTAGGAAAAATCTACGGGGATGGTGCCATTAAAAAAATGGCATTATTTAAAAGTTCTTTTAAATAATTTTTGTTCTTTAAGGACCTAGACTTACTATTGGTAGAAATTGCACCATCATTGTTAATAGGTTCCCAGACGGATCGTCTCTTGCTAATTGCCTATACACTCTTGGAAAATGACTGGATTAATCTTGGATAATTGGTAAGTTTTGGAAGTTATTAACGCACATAACCTAGCAAAAGAAGGTGTACTTGTACACAGTACTAGCCTAGTGTTATAGAAGTAATCACAAGTTTTATTTTATTTTATTCCGTCAACTGACATAAATATGGTACCTACAAATGTTTCACACACAACTAACAAAAAGGTATAATACATTTTTCAACATCAAATTTAAATTTAATTACAATTATAAAGGGCAATAAAAAATATGAGATGGACAATGGAGAAGTTAGTTATTATTGTTGTTTAAGAATTCCCAATTGAATGTGTAAGTAGACTTAGTAGGGCCTAATAAAGTAGGCAGTCGCTTATCTTAAGACCTGCAGCTTATTCATATTCTTATCCTCCGGTCTCAACCATGGTTCTGATTATCACGTGAAATGTAGCTTTCCTTCATAACTTGGTGGGATATTCAATATCAAAACAACCGACACTGAGTAGATACATGCTGGAATCCTACTGAATAACTGCCATAACAGGATTTATAAATATTATGTTTAATAACTTTTTTTTATTCTGTAAAGTGTATTCTGTTTTATTAGCATTAATGTCTTAACTTATTTAAAGTTGCATTCAAAGGTTACGTCACCGAGAGTTGCCTAGGTCTGATTCAAATTTTATTTCCCCCACTGAAAATCAGTTTTTTGCGCTACTGAGTGGGAAGATACTATTTTTAAAACTATATTTATATTCACTTTGTTGGCATTACTGTTATTATTACGCGGCATCGCAAATCATCGGTTAGGGTATCACTTTATTCAGACTTTCGAGCGGATTTCACAGGCGTTATTGTTGTTACACCTGTGGGATCGCATGGAGTGTCGCAGTGAGTGATCATACGCTTTTCTATGGGACCAGCGAGGCCAGTTAAGATGATAACTGTAACCAACACTGCGACGTGGTTGAGGCACACCGGCAGGGTCATTCTCCAAGGTCCGCGTTCAATGTGAACTAATGTTACCATGATACATCGGTGGTGTTAACGCAGTTCTTACAGGATAACCTGAGCTGGTTAAATGATACATACCACTTTCTATACACGTGGTGTCAGAAGTAGGTGTAGATGTAGTTTAAAATTATTAGGAAAAATACTTGATTAAGTCGAGGTGATGTGTGGACCAGGGGATTGAACCCACGTCTCCCACATTTCGGCTATAAGGGCGCTTTAGCCAACTAGACTAGGGAAACGCCAAAGTTGTTGTTAGACGAGTGAGCAAGTCATGTGTTGAGTACCCGGGAACATTTGCATTTAAGTTTGATAATTATATTCGTATAAATAATAGGGTTTTTAAGTTTCGTTGGTATAAAGGCGCGTCAACTGTAAGGCTATAATGCGCCACTCTAGCCTATGATCGTCGCTATGATAGGCTAGGGACTAGCGAGGCCTAAGGTAGGGGGAAGAAAAGTAATGTTACCGGGTACTCAACACATGGGTCACTCACTCGTCACTTTGGCGTTTCCCTAGTTTTAAAATTTGCACCCTTAAAAATTATGTCAAATCGACGAATCGTTAAAATTATACAACTAAGAAAGATATAGGTTAGGTACCTACAAGCCGCCAAGTACATTGTCCATGTTAATCTGGAGGAAGCCATGTCTAAGGTTGCAAATGGAGAGCCAAAAACACGAGGAAATGGAGGATCCTGTAGAAAATTAGCGTGCAACTTCACACCACTCATAAAACACTGCGAAATATTTCGTATTAGGCGCCAATATTCACGAACTGGGTTGCAAAAAACGACACGAGCACATTCTAGTGAGAGAATAACGAAGTAAGTTTTTAAGATGTCCACGCAGTTCGTCACACATTTGGGGCATTTGGACTAAAAATCAACAAAAAAATAAAATACTTTGAAATATTAAATAATTCAGGAAAAAATAAACAAATATGGTACTAATATAATGACGTAAGTCGTTTGTGTGTTTGATTTTTAATAATGTTCTTGTTGTTGATACGATAAGGTGGCAATCTTTTGAATGTATTCTAAGTGCATGTTGAACTGCGTGTTACGAAAGAAGAAGAATAGGATAAATTTCTACCTGTTTTGTTAATTTCATGTGCCAATTTTGACGTTTGTCAATCAATACATATTCACTATGTGTTTTCGTACTTTAAGAATAACTCGAAGAAAAGCTATTGACTCTCAATTGCCTAATGTACAATTATCAGTATTTTTAACGTAATTCATCGTGTTATTTCAAGTAAATAAGCTGATATGCTAACTTGCACTTGAGCTGGGCCTAGGGAAAGAGGCTAGGCCTACGCCTGTCAACTGCTGTAGTTGCCAGCTAAGGATTGTTTTGGTGGGTAAGTAAAATTTACAAGTTTTAGAGTACAAGGAAAAGATTTGATAAAGGTTATTTTGTACAACTAGACCTAGGCTAGTATGTTGGCTGGGCTCTACGCCCTGCCCTCTAGGCCGTGCCTAGACCAGGTCCATGATTTGTTTACATTGTGGTCATATTTCCAGCTGGCCTAAGTGGAATTTGCTTAAGTTAAAATGACAGACCAAGGAGCCTGCAAAAAGATGTTTGCAAAACAAAAAGGTGCAGACAGTCTTGAGCGTGATGATTTTGATGCTGGACCTACAAATCTTGATTGTATAGAACCAGGGTTATGGCTCGGTACGTAGACCCAAGTCTGGCTTTATTATACATTCTCAGTTTTATCAAATGTGCTGATTTCTTTTTTTCTGGTCATAGGTAATCTGACTGCAGCAACGAACGTAGAGGTTTTGGAGACGCACAGCATCAATCATATTTTAACAATAGATTCTTGCCCACTACCAAGAAAAATCACTTTAATTCAAGGAATGAAAACTAAGTTCATACAAGGTTAATATAGGTTTTACATTATAGAATGCTTAGTCTAACAAATGTTGAGGATTTAGGTACCTACCTTTTAAGCAGAATGTGTCATTGGTAGGGTAGCCTCTGCCTAGCATCTCTTCCGTAAGCCGTAACTGCTTTCTCCACTGCTGAATCAACTATCAACTCTGAAAGGGGCGAGTAGGCTCTAATGCTTTAAAAGGGCATGCATACAAAACACTATAGTGAGACCAGTGGTGGAGTATGCAGCCGTGGGCAATGGGATCCATACAGGAAAAGGGAAGTTAATGAAATTGAAGCAATACTGAAAAGAGCTGCAAAAAGGGTACTTTGAAAGGGCAGTACTTGGAAGGAGGAAGTGATGTACAGGTAGTAAGTAGGGCCTACCTATGAAAGTGTCTCCGGTATAGTTGGGGAACTAGGATGTGAGAAGCTTGAGGATAGGCAAAGGATGGACAGACTGGGTAAAATGTAGGGCTATAGGGTGACTAGAGGTCAGAAGGGATGGTGGGAGATGAATAGCCATGTAAGAACGGCTAATTATGAAGCCAAAGGTGATGATATGTGGAAATATGAGAGGGAAACATGAGCAACTGATGTCGGAAGGAATTCGTTTTGGCCAGTAGGCTATAGTGATGGAGTGCCTGGCGGGGGTTAATTTACCTGGTATTTTAATGCCTGTAAATAAGTTGTACTCTTCTTTCTTTGGACACGGCGAATTCCTCGATTACCCGCACAACGCAGCAGCGCGTAACGTGTTCTCCTTACAACAGCTCTGGGCCGACTAAAATCATGCCCATCCTGCCGGAGTTCCAACGCTTATTGCGAGGCAACGATTCGGCTATTTCCGAATAAAACTGACTGCCCAGGCGCTACGTGGGCGCAACTTCGTCTAGCCCGTAGTAGGCTCACTCGAGTCAAGCGTTGTTCGCTGTTTCCTTACCGCGCGCGCGCTCACATTGAAAATACAAACTCTTTGATTTTATGTAAATGTGTACGGTACCGCGACGTCTACAACTCGTATATGTGAGTGATTGTTGGCGGGAAGAGTAGGAGGGGCACATGCCCCAATGCCCTTATGGTAGAGCCGCCTCTGCTTTTAGTCGTATGTCTCGCCATTTACTGAGCACTATGTGATGCAGCGCTACATCTTTATCAGTAGGGATACAGTGGCCTCCCTCGTCCAGTAGGCCCTATAGAGCAACTTTGTGGCCAGTGCACTCCTAAAGAAAGATTTTACCACTACCCTAACGTAGGCCTACCTCATAGTTGACAATAGTGGTTTCCGCACTTTTCCTGCGTAAGTGCCGTTTTGGAATGTTAATGTGTGCTACCGCCTACCAGAAATGTTGAAGACCATCTGTTTGCCCATGATATGGAATTGTTCATAATTATCCTGTATTTCTTTAAGCATGCTAGGCCTATAGAAAATACCTTACTCACAGTACGGGTAAAAAAGGCATACAACTCAAATATCATAAAATTGTGTCATGTTGGCACCAGCTTACTTGAATCTGTTTGATTTTAGTGACGGATACACCTCGAGAGGATATATTGACTTTCTTTGAAGATGCTGTTAATTTCATTGCTTCAGCAGTGGAAAATGGATCAGTCTTAGTTCATTGGTATGAAACAATTTGTTTATGCTAGGCTTGTTGTTTTTAATTAAGCCTACGGTACCTAGTTTTTCTTCTACTAATAATGCAAAACTCTCCGATTTTCCAGTTACTTCGGAGTGTCTCGAAGTGCGGCAATAGTTATTGCTTACCTCATGAAAAGGCATCAATTGTCGTTCAACGATGCCTTCGAGCGGTAATACAAACTTATTTTTTTTAATTATGCCTATGTATGCCAAGACCAAATAACTTGTAAATTCCACGTAATTGAGAACTGAACCTGCAATCTGTACCTACACTAAAGATAAATAAGCTTGGCTTGGCAGTTCAGTCATTGGCACTACCACCAGAATTACCTACGGTAGCCTTTGTAGGCCTGCCTAAACCGTTTGATGGTCAACAGAAATTTTATGAAATACCAATTTTGACTTTTTTTTTAAAGAAAAGTTGAAGTTGTTTTGAAGTTTTTGAAGAAAACCTTTAAACAAGGCTCAAGGTTAGGCCTATGACTGAAGGTTCATCTTTTAGTTTGTGATGTACCATTAGGCCTATGTGTAACATACTTAGTACTTACCTACTTAGACCTAACCCTGATAAAGAATAATGGCGTTTTCCATTGGCATGCACTCGGCGAGTGCAGAGATGTCATTGTTGTCAACCTCCATTTGAATAACATTACAAAACTGAACAAATGAAAAGACAAGTGGCAATCCAGTGCGCACTAGGGCGCACTAGTGCGACCTGAGTGCGGCCAATGGAAAACGCCATAAGACTTAGAACTAGGATGTTTTTCAGTACATTAGTGCATATTTACATTTATTTCTAGTCTTAAAGAGAAACGCCGATTTGTGGGTCCAAATCCAGGCTTCGAGTCACAACTGCGCTTATATGAGACTATGGGATGTAAAATCGACAAAACCAATCTTCAATACAGAATGTTTCGATTACAGATAGCGGCTGACCACGTAAAGAAAGGTATAATTTTCAAATCCAGAGTAAATAATTCCCAATCATAAGTTAGGTAGTTTGAATGAAATCTACCTACTAGGTCCTAAGTGTTGATGCATGTGCTTCCTTTTTAGTAAAAATCTTACCACAGAACTGTGTGGACGTTATTAAGCCAGACCCGTCACTGATAACGGTCCGCCCAGACCCGCTGGTCTACCGATGTCGCAAGTGCAGACGTATCGTGGCATCCGCCTCGAATCTACTACCCCATGTTCCCAAAGAGAAACCCAACTGGACGCACGACAAGTGGACAACCAACAAGGACTCGCTCACAATCTGCTCGCAAACGTTTTTCGTGGAGCCCCTCGTATGGATGCCGTCCATACATCAATCTCTTCAAGGGAAAATCCACTGTCCGAAATGCAAGACAAAACTTGGATCATTTTGTTGGGTTATGGGTAAGCTATATGTACTCCGTTAATCATAGTGATGACATCGGGTCCAAAAAGTTCAAAACGGTTCCTCCATGCCGGAACCAGTTTTTAAAGGTCAATTTTTGTTCAATGTATCAGCTTTACTTGCATGTTTTTTTTTGGAAGCGACTGTACGGCCAGGAGTGAGCTGGCTTCGGCACCCGCGCTTTGTTACGTACAACTGCCGACAGTCAAGTGTCATGTAGCAGCCTCACACGTCAAGGCTGTTCAAGTGCTTGATAATCAGCTAGCGAGGAAGGATGGATAGCTGGCTACGTCATCGCAGGCTCCGTGGAAATAGATCACATAAAAGTTAAATACATTTGGTGTCGTAAGTCCTGTTGTAATTATCATTTGTTCGGGTACGAGACCAGAGAAGATGAGCTGTGCTTGTGCTACGTCCGTCGACTATTGTTTACAAATCAGTGTAGTTCTGAAGACCATTAATGTATTCTGCTTAATAACATGCGAGTAAGGTGCCGTTAGTGTCGTACGATATGGAGATGAACATATCATGAGTAATTCGAATCAAGCTGGGCTAAACGACCGGAAGATCACGTCATTAATGGGCAACTAGCGTAAGAAGTTCACCCACACCGTCACAGTACTATACCCACCGTACATGCGTTTGTATGATGCTTGATCAGGCTTAGGTAGCCCCTACTGGAAATTCTCGATGATGTCTTTCGTAGGCTTACTTAGACCTATTCATTACATTCATATCTGCAAACGCAATCAATATTACAAATTCTATTAAGTGTATGTTTTCTGAAAAGAAAATCCCAAATAAATCCAAAACTAATTGTATTTTTCTTGCTTATGCGGTCCGCCATAACATTGCAATTTGAGTCTTTTATATAATAATAAATTGACATTTTGGGATCGTGGACATTCAATTATTGCAATCGCATCTAGGAATTCCATTTGACACTAAAACCAACCAAAAGAAATTGATTTTGACACTTTGTTGATTTTGAATCTTGATAACGTTCGTCGTCCAGTAAAAGTAACACCGTTCAAAGCGAGATTAATCATTCAAAAATATTAATCAATAGGCCCTACTGCAATCCTCCTTTCGATTATCAACAAGAAGCGTGCACAATGTCCAATGTCTGCCTCACTATAGCGGCTATGCGCGCATCCACTATTATTTTTGTTATTAAATCATGTGTCGTTACTCGTTACTTAAGTACTGTTACTAGGTAGCGACTTCTAGTTTTCTGCATAATTCATGAAAAAAAGTGAGGTTGTATACATTCCCATGAAATCCTAGGGTTGTGATGGCCTTTGTAACAAATATCATTAGAGATAGGCCTACTTTTTTTAGCATTTAAATTTAGAATATTTAATTTAATTTACGATTCAGAAATTACAAAATCCATCCCGATCGGGGTTACACAAAATAAACAAAATAAAATATTTTTTTAAATTTAGCATTTTGTAAGCATCTATTTTTTCCCGTTCCACCAAAACCCTCAATGTGGGGTTTTTCTTGCACTGCTAATGGTAAAACAAAAAATGATGCAATTTACATAGAACAATTTAGCATCAAAACCCTAAAATGCTTTTTTTTTTCAATGTACTTAGGCCTATCTCTAGATATTTAAGCACTAACCAATCGGCAATCAGTAAAGTGTATGTGTTTTCCATGTAGTACCCCTAGTATATAAGTATATAAGTATATAAGTATATAAGTATATAAGTATATATAAGTGTATAAGTGTTATCACACATAATACCTATGTACAATAAAGAACTGAACTATGAACTGAACTATGAAGTAGGCCTATCCTTATATTATCTAATTTTACATTAATTTATAGTTTATACCTATGAAATGGATATGACTAATTTGTAATACTGTTTGTCCGTAGGTTGTCAATGTCCCTGCGGTGCTAAAGTTTCCCCTGCATTCTACTTGGTGCCATCTAAAGTTGAATGGAGCAATTGTGTACAAAACGTTCAAATAACATTATGATTTGGCTTTTTTTTGCCACGAGGAATAATTTCAACAAGTCCAAAAGCAGCTTTAATCGTCCAATATTGAATAAATATTTATGTGTAACATTGTTGTATCTGCGCAAAGCAAAATGTGGCTTTAGCTCTTCTCTTGTGGTAACGTTTTGCTCTCTTCCATTAGTTTACGTTAAAACTTTGTGATTCTGACAATACCTATGTACCCTAATCCTAATATATGTGTTAATGTCAATGTCCACAAGAGAAGGGCTAAAGCAATCAAAGAAGGTAATATTCTTATATAATGATGTTGATTATGAGAAAGAAAGAAAATTATAATATACTACATAGATTTGGCAACTTACGAGGAGTCGCTGAGGCTGGCACGGAGACGACTTTAGGAGCTCAGCTTTCTGTTTTTTTCCCCCGGGTAAACAGTTTATAACACCCTTATGAAATTTCACACTAGCGTTAATAAAGAATACATCTATGCTATCCAGTACGCGTATTACTATATAAATAAATTGATTTTGAATAAAAAATTAGTGAAATCATCAAAATTCACTCCATTTTGGTTTAACTTTGGGAATTTATTCCAAATGTACAGATTTTTTAAACTAAAATAATTTGCAAACTGGATATCAATTTTAACGCATAGGTTTATTTGGTTTTATCGTAAGATAAACGGTTTGGTGGGAATTTCCAGAATTGGAATCCATGTTTTGGATTTCCCATTTTTTCATGTTATGAAGTTATGTCTCGCAGTGGATCTTTAAGGCTTAATTTTTTCAACCAGTTACGGATATCAATATAAAAGTACTTTATTAACATGTATGCAAAATTTGGTAATGATATTACCAACCGTTCAGCAGAAATCATCAACACCTGAGTGCGCGCATTTGAGTTGGGCCAAGCTCAGCGTCCCCTCTTAAAGAAAAATGTTTTAAACCTGCAGCGTTCAGGTTTTTTTAAAGACATAATTTATTAGTTCTACCTAAAAAAAAATAGTAAAATATGGACTCGGTTTCAGACCGCTCACATTTGGGTTTTTCAAGTTGATTTTTGGGGGTAACTTTTCATAATTTTTTAAATACTGTAGACATTTTTTTAAGATCTGTAAGTTCCTATTTTTTAAGAGTAACAAGAATAAGACTTAGTTCCTTTTTTCACAAAGCAACTTAACTTTTTGAAGTTCTTTATTTTGGAGAACTAGTTCAAGACTGCTTTAAATTCACATTTATTTAATCTTGCACTTGCTCTGGCACTTAATGGAATGGAGCTGTAACCCTACGACAAGGGGGGGGGGGTATATATCACTCCCTGTATAGATTATCACTTTTCTTTCTTGTAATGTAGTTCATGGAAAAGTTTATAGTGTGGACGTTGAATGTTCTAAACCTTTCTATAATACGTTGTGAAGTGAAGACAGATCTGTGCTACCCTACCTGATGTTTACTCTCCAAAGCTTTTCTGTAGGATATTAAATAAATACCATGTACCTAACTTATAAATAGCTGGCGAGAACCGACGAGTACTGACATTTAACTTTCCACGTGCTAAATAGATGTTGTATCAAAATCGTTTTTGTGCAAACAATGAATGTTTATACTGTATTTTTGTTTGTGATTTCACTATTGCCAATTTAAGTGTCCATTCAAAGGAGGGAAAATAAGTTTTTCATATTTTTGCTAGTACATAGTTGTTAATTTTTTATTCAATTGGACTTAAGAATGTGTATTACTTTACTACAGTAGGGCCTATGTCCATTAAAAAAACATGATATGTATGGCCTACACAACTTGTTCTTAGCTTCTCTGCCACCGACATGATCGACCGAGTAGATAGGGCCTATTTTTTGTGATAATAATTCTTCAAGTGTTTACTCTGAAAGGCTGTAATACAAATACCTGAGCCCAAAACAATTAATTGATTTTAGACATTTGGATGAGGCAATAGCAGTATGTAGGGTCTAGATCAGTTTTTAACTTTAAATCAAGATTGGCCGTTAAACCTGAGCATTGTTGTAAATTGTAGTTAATTTCCTAAGAAATTAATTATCAAATCGTAATTGACAGCTGTATATTATGTTAGGGCTGTGTGAACAGTGACTTTTCACTTCAAATCAAATTTTGAATAATCAAACTAGGAAAGTTTGAATATTGAATATCGAATAATGACGGAAATAACAACAAATGCGACTATCAAAACACTGAAAATCTGAAATTACCGGAAATGGTCACGCAGCAGCTGTTGTGTTTGTTTTAGTTGTAATCACCATGAAAGTCAAATAAATATTTCAATTTGTCACTAACGCGCTCTGTCGATGAAAATATGAACTTCTTGCTCTCTTGCGGCGAAAATTTAAACTACTTGCACTTTAAGCGGGGTTTTTAAAAGATGTGCGTTAATAACCGCAAGACTCTCAAAAGCCAAAATAGTTCGAATTTTGAATATTTACTAATCGAATTTCGACTCAAATATAGGTAAAAAATTATTCACGAATATTTTTCAAAAGTCGAATAATTGCACAGCCCTAGTAAAATTTGACTGTACAAAATTATATTTTCTACTATTAACTTCTATATTAAACATGTCATTCGAACATAAGCAGAAAATTATATACAGTAGTAGTGGTACCGTATTTACTCGGTTATAGGCCGCCATCAAGTAATGGTCACACCACTATATATTTTTGTTTTAATAAAAAAAGTATTAGTAGTAGTTATAAATACTGTTGACAAATTGCTGCCCATTCTTCCTGCACCCTACTTTTTTAACTTTATATTTTAAAATATACGTGTGGCCTACATTCACATAAATAAGTACATTTCATCACAGATTTTACTGTTTAGATAAGCCAGATTCATCTGTAAATGTGCTACGTCTACACAATAACATGGCCTACATAACAAACAACTATTCCCAGCATTGAATTTAAAAAGCCACAAAAGTGACAAAACATATTCGATCCCCTTGGAATGGACAGAGCATGCTTATACCTACATGTTTGTGATTTAAGTGTGCATTTAAATGTTGTACTTAGTCTTAGACTAATGTCAGAAGTATTTTTATTTCAATTCAAACGGTCTTTAAGCACAAAATGAGTGATTTGATTACACTAGTACTTGACTTCCATTTTAAATTTACTTAAAATATATTGTGTACAACAGATTGGGAATAACCGAATTGAGATTAGCCTAACCGATTACACCTTGTTTTATTTATACATCTGTGACATGTTTTGAAAGTTTACATTTTGTACGTGTAATTAAGGTAAAGTGATGTATTGTGTATATTGTGTTCAAATTCTGTAATTTAAATAAAAATATGTCTGTGAAATTTGTAATTTTTCAAGTTTAAGTAGTAACCCTCTCCAGTAATGTTACTGACAAAAGGCATAGGCCATAGCCATAAGTCTTTGATTTATCCTCTTACACAACTATTTTAAAGAAGTAGGTAGCCTAATAGAATTTTATAATGGGTGGGATGTTTAAACATAGGTGCTCTGAAAATACCATTCTGATCGGAATAACCGTTTACTGGTAGGAGAGCGAACAGACCGATAAAAAAGTTATGAAAACTCTTTTCTCATGGTATTCAAATTTGAAAGTATAGCTACCAAAGACATTTTCCGGACCACGATTAAAATTTTCAAGAGCATCCGGACCCCACTAGAAATTACTTGCCAACCCCTGCTTTATACTGGCTCCCATGCCGATTGTGGAGAACAATGTGCAAACAAAATTCTGGTGTTAATTTTAAAAGAATTGATCGATTCAAACATTAAATTTAACCCTTTGTAAGCAGTGGTTGTGAAATACCTAGCTTTGGTTACATTCTGAAAGCAATTTGGGCGTGAGAAATGCGGGAGTCCATGAAAGCAAGCATGAACAGTCATAATTAAAGTGTCTCAATCATGGGTGGATCTATATGAATTTTAATGTTATTATTGTCGGTACGTACACATTCTTACATTTATTGAACAACAATCCTAATGTTTTGGTGATGCACTCCAAATCTTTGAACTATGCAGTCCATGTCTAGAACAATGCCTAATACAGTGACTGTTTATTATGGAGCCGGCGGGTACTCCCAACCCAGGACCTCACAATCACAATCACTATCAACACTACCACGGGCAAAACTTCTTTCACTTGTTGCACACGGTTCACCTTTTTGTTTTAAATATTAAAGTAGCCTAATCAAAAAGTTTTAAAAGTTAATTTATTTTGAATAAGTGCATTATGCCGGATTGAGAACGTGCACTTCCCAATTCGACCTAAGCTAGCCTGAGCTTCCCTATCGGTATATAGGGGCAAGTCCATCACCGGACCCTCGTCAAATCATTTCTGTAAATAACATGATTCCCAGTAAGACATAATTACGTAAAGTTTCAAATGTTTATAATAGAAGAATAGGTTTTGTATCACTGAGTTAAGAGATTTTTCCATTTTGTCAAATGCCTGTGTCTTGTCTTGTAAGGGTAAAAGATTAAAATATAAATTCAACACAGACAAGGGGAAGGTGAGACGTATTTCCAAAAATAACGCTATGCTTGCATGGTGGGAAGGAAGTGCAAGGTAAAACGATTCCAATAATTATTCTGCTTCAATAGATAGAGGCTTGGAGGCCGAGTAAAGAGAGAGAGGGAAGTATCGAAAACGTACAATACTCTTTACCTGATAGGTATGAACTTATGAAGACCCAAGGCCCATTGTAAAAACAAAAATTACGTGTTAATGGGCCTGGCCTACTTACAATTACAAGGTCAAATTTACACTACCTATTCCAAGGGGAATTGGAATCTCGATACTGAACGTTGAGTTTTATTTAAAATAAGTTAAGGTTAAAAAAATGCATTGTGTCATAGGGGGGCCGCATTAAATCTGGGGGGCCATGGCCCCCCCAGGCCTCCCCCCCCTAGCGTCGTCCCTGTACAAATGTATTTGAAAATTGAAAACGAGTGGTCCTTGACCCACAAATCGGGAACAATAGAGAATTGTTACTGTACTACTACATAGATTGAGTTGTTGGATGAGCGTAGCAAAGATTCCATTTCACTACACTGGGGAAAAAAATGCGGAATGTTTTTTTTTTTCTTTGTTTGTTTTTTTGTATTTTTGTGTGTTTGTCCACACGATTCCGGCTAAACCGATACTCCAATTGCGATGAAATTTTATGGAGGCCTTCGAAATCTCTGAACTTAGAACTGCCACATTTTTGAGCGCAATCGAAAAATTATTTCTTATTAAAATCGCAATTTTACATTTTTTTCGATTTAAAAAAATTTCTTTGACTTATAACACCTAGGCCTACATGCTTTATCCGATTGTTATGATTTTTTCACAAAACCTTAATTTTATAAATTTATATATTCGTGTGAAATTTGAGCGCAATCAAAAAATTATTTCTTATGAAAATCGCAATTTTACGATTTTTTTAATTTTTAAAGCATTCTTCGACGAATAATACCTAATGCTTTATCCGATTGTAATGATTTAATTTGAGCGCAATCAAAAAATAATTTACATTGAAAATCGCAATTTTACACTTTTTTTGTTAAAAAAAAACATACGCTCATCCAACAACGCGCCTGAAAAAGTGTTTGCGAAGCTTCCTAGTAAATTAAAATGCCATGTATTAAAATAGGTTAATCGGTAATCCATTTTGGCGTTGGAATTGTTTTTAAAGGGCATAAATAATATGCAACAGGTACTTTAAAGAAGGAAGTAATGTCAAGTCAAAGTTCTGGTCAAGTTTGAAATTTTAATAAACCATGAACTCATACTTTAAATTTCATACTCAAACCAAACTTTAAAAAAGTTCCTAACTCTGAACCCAATTCAAACGTTTGCCTATCACTACCTACTTAACTGAAGAGGTCAAAGCAATGTAGGGTGCTGGCTCCTGGTATTGTTGTTTGTAGAATCTGAATAGGTTCCTTTAACCCTCCGTCACTCGCGTGGGGTTCTACAAACCCCAGGGTCTACATTCGACTCTGTTTCTCTGCATCAGACTTGTTTTACCGACTCTAGATTCTCAGTACCTTCAAGTCACTCTTTCTGTTAGCGAAATTTGTAACCCTCTAATCATTATAGGGCTTTTAGTGTCGTTATATTGCCGGTCTAAACTTGGCTGGGGTATCTGAAACCCCACGCGAGTGATCACGTTACAGTAACAGCATAGGGAAACTCAATGCTATTTTGGCTTAAATTTTGAAATTTTAGAATTTTGGAAAAAAAATTCTTGCAATTTACTAACTGGTTCATCTTTATTAGTAAAAAAGTGAAACAAAACTTAAAATTGCATTATTTTGACAACCTTTTTTTGAATATTTTGAAAATGTCCATTTTTTAAATCTGAAAAATACAATAAAATAATATTTCATACAAAAAGGTTCATTGGCATTTTATTTCCCTGTCCTCCCAGTAAAAATCACCTACATAGTAGTTCCACAAATCATATGAGCACAGACAGAAATATCCAAAACATACTTATGCACTAATTACAGCCCAAAATAATTTGGGGTTTGACAAACCCCACGCGAGGGATGGTGTTAAGAAATTCCGCGCGAGTGACGGAGGGTTAAAATTGCTTCATTTTCATAGAACCCCTTATAGTGTCTACAAGGCCCAGAGCATTATATTTTAGTATTTAAATTTGTCACCTACCAGTAAATGTTCCAGTACAAAAGTGTAGAGCTGCCAGGATCATAGTCTTGTCAGGAAATGACCACGAGGCTAAAAAATAATAGTATACGAAACAGTAATCAGCAAGGTTGCCATACTATGGCCGAGTTGTGTTTGCTTAAAAGTAAAACAAAGCATTTCAACAAACCAACCATTTAAAAAAAAGTAAAAACGGTTTTCATGGCAACAATAGGTTGATGATATTTGAAAATATTGAAATGGTAAAATTAAAATGTTTGGTTATTTACGAAAATTATCACTCCCTTTTTTTATAGGGCTGGGCAAAAATTGATATTTCAATACATATAATATCGATTGGTGCATTAAGGAAATATTTTTTTATGATGTCGCAAAAAATGTGAATACCCTAAATAGGTTGTAATATGCATTTTTAGGGATGCAGATTTTTTTATTTATACAAAGACTTAAGAAAATGTGTTTCTTTTTTAAAATATCATTCCTGGAGTTAAATTATAGCAGAGGTGTTGGGTACCACCTATAGTCTTCCCAACTGACTCACACAGTCATGGTGGAGGTGCACACAAGTGTGAGAACAAATACATTGTTATGTATTTTGTACATTTTTTTAATTTCTGGATTGATTTACATAAAATCTATTACACAGGGTGTCTACAAATTTTTCATTATACAAAATTCCCTGACTTTTCCAGGTTTTCCAGATGGAAAATTACATTTTTCCAGGCTGCAAATTTGGCTTTCCCGCGCTTTCTAACGGAGGAAAAATTGTTAATAAATTCAATGTCGATTTCGGGGGGAATTTTAAACACCGGTCAAGGCAAAATAATTTAAGAATTGATTTTTTTAAATTTATAATTTCTATTTTCAGCAACAAACAAGTTATTAAAATTACTAAAATATTGATTGTTTTACATTTCTTGTAAAATTCCAGAAAAAAAAAAAAATTCACTGACTTTTCCAGATTTATTAAATTCCCTGACAATTCCAGGTTTTCCAGGTTTTCCAGTCTTGTAGACAGACACCCTGATTACACCTACGGCAGTGTTTTCCGATTAATGAAATTGAGAAATAAACCCTCGCACATACCTGCGTTAGGTAATGACATTATAAATCGTGTTTAGATGGTCAGTTCAAAGGCAGCAGAATTGTTGCAGTACTGTTCCAATCTATTCAGATCTACAATGCACCAGCAATCCAGATGTTATCAAGTTAACCGTCTCGGTAACTTAGGGGTAAAGCACTCGACCGGCAATCGGAAGACCGGGGTTCGATACCCCGCTGAGATGGATTTTTTTAAATTTCTGGATTGATTTACATAAAAAACATTGTTACTATGTATTTTTGAACAAATGTACCTTTTACCACAGATAACAACTGCTTGTACTCTGCAAGTGAAAGGCAGAGAAGTGTGTTGCAGGGTGGCGAGCTAATATCAATCCTGAGGTCTTAAACTTATTGTAGGTATGAGATCATCGAGGATGAACTTAGAAATTATTAAATTAAGCACCCATATCTACACAATGCCCCTAAAACGAAGAACAAACATCCCAAAGGCACGCATGTAATGGCATGGGCTGATGTGATTCTTGATATTATTGCTCTAACTTATTTTTAAGTCACCCACTGAAAAACAGTTAACTTATGGGACTGAGTTTAGACTAAATTTCAACTTTTAAGTCAAACATGAAATCATTTCCTATATCCAAAAGTTTCTACTCGGTCCATGAATCCCTCTCTGCCTAAATTTAATGTAATGCATATAGTACCTACCTACCTATTTTATCATCATCATGTTGAACCTTATAAGTTAGTTCATCTATGCAACATTACATTATGTTTATTTCCTACATTAATTTTACACTATTCTTATACTTCTTGTTTCTTTAATACTTAATTATGTTACCTCAGCCTATTCACCTTCTCCACCGGGAGTTATACTTGTACCATACCATGTGCACGTCAAGTTGAATAAAGTTCTATTCTATTCTTACGGATTTATTTAATACACATTCACTATCACCTTGCTAGTGGTGACTACCAAGTGTCTTACAACCAGGACAATTATTATAAACTTAATTTGCAATACAGTATACCATAACCAAAACACATACCCTTACCCATACACATAAAAAATTAATGAAACACTCAAATGTGCATGTATATGACTATGTAGGTAGATATTTAATAGCCCTTCAACAGGAGGAAATCAAGAACAAATACAGTGTATATGAGATCCTGATGGACAAACAATCGGCACCCTGGGTGCAATTCAAGACTTTGTTGGAGCCTGTGCCAGATGACATGACTGGAGTAGAATGCTACGTACTGTGTTACACAATAGAAAAGTGTCTGGCCAACGAGCAAAAGGTAAAAGTGACATAACAAATACAGTATAAGGAAAATCAATAATCATCAAATTTCCATACAAGACAATTTCTTAGTGGTAACAGGTAACCATACCATAGCAGATTGAAATGCATGCAAGTAAGAGGCAAACTACACATCAATCATCATAGTCCTGACAAAGAAGATGAAACAATGAGTGGTTGATCTTGAGATGAAGTGTGGCAGCAAAGATAAGAGGACAATGAATGGAATAATTAATATCACTATGGGACATAGTAGTTTATCTTTGTATTGCACCTGTGGACATGATCTCAAGGGTAGAAGGGGGAATCACATGTAAATTTATGGGTGGTTTTGTAAAGGAGGCAGTTAATTTTTGTTGAATTACTAATAAAGTTCTAAATGTCCAAGGGCATTTACTTGCATAAGCATAAATGTGTCAGTCCTACTGATTAGTTAATGTGCTCTTATTACTGCTACGCAATGTTTTAGTGTATGTGATGAAAAACAATTACAGGACAACTACTTGGGACAAGAAATTGGGTTGTTAATTCACAAAAGGCAATAGAAGTATCAAAATTATAGCTAATCACTTTGGTTTATTTATAAACAATTAATATCAATAATTATCTATACTAATATATTACAGTTTAAATGATTTGAAACTTCAACTGGTTCAGAAACAATGCTATAAATAAATAGGTATAATGAAACAGCCATGCAGTATTTTGCATATATACCTTAAACTGAAAACTGGCTTGGGCACTGAACTGAAATGCGCAGTACTAGGAATACAATCAGAAGCATCTATGTTGCGATGAATCCCTCTAAACATAAATTACAGTTACTAAAGAAGAACCTTCACAACAAGTATTTAGGTAGGTTACCTCAAAGTACCATATAGGCCTAACCCAGTTCACTCAATTTCTTCTAGAGGTAACATCATGTCTGACAAGCTCTTGGAATCCTTTTCAAATCTACTAATTGCCATCGCCAATGGATACAATTCTTGAAAACAAGGCCGGGAAACGAGGCCTACAAACAATGATAGTTTTGCAGCAAGGTGGGATTTTCTCTTGGAATCAATGTTGACCACTTGATCGTCATCTGGCATCATCTGAAACAATCCGTACCGCATCGTCGTCAAACGAGCTGCCAGCGTGGTGACATCTTAATAGTTGCTTTGATGATTGGGAGTCTTCATCGGTTCACAATAACTGCCAAGAAGGCTTAATTTAAAAATAAAAGTGACACCACTGAACAGTAAATGGTTAAGGTACACTCACTCACCCACTGCGTGATATTTTAGCAGCATCTGCTGCCTTCCTAGGAAATATCTTTTACCGAAATACCGCACGGGTTATTGTTTTAACCATGGATTGTTCAGAGGTGAAATTTATTTTTCTCTCTTTGGTTAATAAGTCCAGGTATTAATCAAACCCTTTTGCAGTGTTCTCCCCAGGCCCGGACCGCCGGGCGGGCCGCCCGGCAATAATTCCCTGCCGCCCGGCACAAAAAAATTAAAAAAATTTTACTAAACGATTTGCGAATTTAATAAACTCTAACCGTCCACTAAACGTTTAAACATCCCATCTCTAAACTCCAGCGCAGATTGTAAACGAAATCGTGAAGGAATGCATTTAAACGAAACACATAAGTTGGCAAAATGGCAATCATCGCTACGATCGTGAACATTCACTGCACACAAGGAGCACACACAAGTGAACAATTTTAGCAATTTTCCAATTTTATTGATTGCCAGGACAAATTTTAAAGTAATAAAAATGAAGTCATCAAATACAACAATTTTCAAGTTGTAGTAATTGTAAACCTACAAATCTTAGATAATAAACACTTAGAAAGAATAACATCATCACCTTTATAAGGGCCTATTGTACTCATTGTAGCAATAGGACTACAGTAATTCACATAGCCTACATTACAAAGGAGAAAATAGGCTTAGACTATGATTTCAATCAAATTTGAAATGTTCATACCACTAAACCAACTAAAGTAAGCTACTTTAAAAGGGCTTCAAAAACCTCTAATCGAATCTAGGATCTCAATTTTTTTCCGGGGGCAAGCCTCCGGACCCCCACTAATTTTGGCCGTACCATACCCCGCAATAATTATGAAATACCCAGTGAACATTTTTTTCTGGGGAGAACACTGCCTTTTGTTTCAAATGTTGAGCTTAATGATGAGTTCACAGTTCACACATTTGTTTATATGAAAAGAAATGTCCTTCATTCATTTCCTACCTAACTTAGTGTGATGAAATGGAGTTGAAGGAAGATGCCAAAACTGTTGTCGAATGTGACTGATTAAAATTCTAATTTTGCTTATTCCATCCATGGTGAAAATAAAATACAGACCAAATAAATTAACAAATAGTCAAATTACTAATTAGTAATGGGGTATATGCAAGAAGTTCAAAAATGCTAATTAATGGGTGTTTCCTGAGGGTTTTTTAATTCTAAACACAAAAAAATTGGTTTGAACGTTTGAAAAAAATGTATTCTATAAGAAAACTGTGTTTGAAAATGCGTAATTTTCAAATGCCGCCGTGGCAACCGATAACGCGCTCTGATTGGTCGTGACGTCACCCGCCATGTAAGAGGCACGTAGAAGCAGTGGACTTGCTTGGTTGACGCGCAAATCCAATACGCAGGCCTACCTGACAGAATGGATTTATGGAAGGTAGAGGCTAATAATATTAATTTACCAGAAATCTCTGATTCTAATAGGTAAATGAGTAATTAACCATACTTCACTGCCATTCGATGATAACGTACAAACCTACCCAAATTAACTTTCCCGCAAAACCTCCGTGCGCGAAACCACCGTAAGAACAGCTGCTATCTAGGCCTAGGATTTTCAAGTATAGGTTTGGCTATTCGACGCCTAGAAGGGCAATGCATACAAGAAAATATATTCATGTAATTTATACAGTAAGCATAATGAGTAATTTATCATAATACAATGCCACCACTAATTAATAACGAATATAACGTACCAAAAAAATACGTTTTCCCGTGCATCCCCCGAGATTGTAGGCCTAATAGGCCGGGCATATATAGCTCGGCCTACAATAAAAAGTTAATTTTGCACTTTTATAGATTAGAAAATGATTTTAAAGGCTCACGGACATTAATAATTAGCATAATAGTTTTGGCAACCACAACCCATGTTAATTTACCACCGTGAGGCTAGCGATCGGGATTTTCACTTTTATGTAGGATGGCTATTCGACGCCAAGAAGGGTAATGCATACAAGAATACATATTTATGTAACTTATACAGTAAGATAAATTAGTTACTTATCATAATACAATGCCACCTCTAATTAAAACGAATATAATGTGTAAAAAAATGTTTTTCCCCGTGCGAAACCCCCGAGATTATTGACCTATAGGCCGGGCATATAGCTCGGCCTACAATTTAAAAGTTCGTATTGGCAACCACAACATTCCCTATTATCATTACTATGTTACAATCATGTCAATTTACGCCTCAAATCTTTGGGAACATTTAAATACAGCTTATTTAGCGTAGCTACACAAGTGCTAGTGCATAAGGAACAACACAATACTTTAATTCGATATTCATTGCTGACTGCCGCGAAAGCAGGGCCCCTGCGCGTGTTATCCCAATGCGTCCGCTGGTAGCCTACATGGCCGGTGACGTCACGAAAATGGCGCGCGACCAGGTGCGTTTCAAAACGCTAATTTGACCAAGAAAACTAAAAACAATATTACGGCCAAAATAATAAATGTAGAGATCCAATTTTTTTTGGTGTTCTATAGGGTGTTAGTGGCTATCGAAAAAATACACTTACAGGATTTGTGCAAATAGCCTATTATTCCAGTTTCTCAGCCTCCCAACGAACAGTTTGAAGGAAAGATGCCATACTTTGTAGGGATGGGATAGTGTACACGTGTAAACGTGTACACGTTTTAATGCGGTTACACTTTTACTGTTTCTACGAAAATAATAAACGTGTGTGCGTGTCAGTATGCTGTGCGCGGCCAGCCGGCCGGGCTGGCCTTGCCTCACGAGAGAGAAGCGAGCCTGTCTTGATAGCTCTGTCTACCAGACTGACGCAGTGCGCCTGCGCTGCGTCAGCACTGCGCACTGCGCAGAAGGCATATAGTGAGACAAAGAGTTGAGTGGAGCGGGAAAGCTCTATTCCTACAGCTCTCCATGTAGGTCGGACTGACGCGTCACGTCTTGCATCATCACACGGAACTCGGGACCTGCGCAGAGACGTACTTACCAGACTCGATCACTACCAGCTGACGCGTGAATAGGCGCTATACCAATAAAATAGATCGCGTACTGTAAATCCATTTTTTTTAGCAAGTGGCAAACATAACACAGTGTACGTGTACATGCGCTGACAGCCAAGAGTGTGCACGTTTAGGAAAGTACACGCATTTGCCCATCCCTAATACTTTGTGGAGCTCTGTATGTTCCTTTTGTTTTGTGTGTCCAAAATTTTAATGAAATGTAATTATTTAAAGTTTAAACACAACAATCGATAGATGAGAACAGAATCGGATTGGGTCCCTTGCTACCTATTGTTTACGTCTAATTCAGGCTTTAAGCACTGGCAAGAAAATTTGCAAGTAAACATTTGTGAACACAACATCTAATGGCACTACAACGTGTAACATTAGTTTTATTTTCATAAAATATCTTAGGCAGAAGATGATGGCTTTGTCCTAAATAAATTATGTTTACATACAATTTTCACTCAAGAATTGGTCTAGGCCTACATTTTTTAAGTTAAAATTCAAAAACCCAATTCTATCTACATTCTACAGACACCCATATTAACTTCTATATTGATAATACAATTAAAAATACACAAGTACAGAAGGCCCTCAAACCTTAAAGACAGAACAGTACCGGTACTACGCGTACATTCATATATTCACAACTTATAAACAGTGACATACTGGTAGGCCTACACTGAATCCAAAACATAAATAACAAAAATTACACCTTGTACCAATCAAATTTGAGAATGAAAAACCATTACCGGTATAAAAAATATAGAACATGGCATTACGTGAGGAAGATATCACATACATAGCTACTGGATGGATACGTAGGTCCAAGTCCTGCTGAGTACCAGTAGATGTATTTATTTACTAATTTTGGCTGTCAAAACTCTTAGGAAATTGACAATTGGTAAAATATTTGGTCACCATACCTGGATATTGATTAGTATAAGAACAAAAGGACCACCTCGGTTGTTAATTGGATGACAAGGAGGACTGGAGCAGACCGTGTAGTTTTGGGGCTAGGTCCATATTTTACGACGGTGAGTAGGTCAAGGAATGGTGATATCACATTGGCTTTATGGTCAGAGAAGAATGAGAAAATGGGAGACCTGACTAAAGGCGATACGACTAGGCAGGCACAGCTAGTTGGCAACGATACACCCAAAATAAGACGAAGGTGTGGTTAAGTTACTTGAGAAGAGGTAGCCTACATAATATGTAATATCTCTTTGTGACTAATGATTGCTTGTTGGTTGTAGTATATTCCGTGTGTTCCCTCCAAGATTTCTTAGGCATAATAATCGTCAATGGTAACTGGTAACTCGGTGACAAACGTAGAGCCAGAGCTGCAACCTAGCCCACTATTTGAAAATATGTTCCTGCGTAAGTTACGACAATATTGTGAAACCCTAGTAACAACCCTTGAAAATTGTGTAACAAATCAACTCGCACCCGTCTTTTAGTACTCGCTCCTAGTGGGAAGGTACTTTCGGCGGGAAGGCAAGGGGGTTTGGGGGGCGGAGCCCCCCAACAATAGCGCCGCAGTCGAAAAATTTTGAGGTCAGGTTTTATTAAAGAGCGTTTGGTGCGTTTTAGGATAACATAGCGGGCTTAATTCAGTACTGAAAAACTTCAGTATTTATACCATGAAAACTCGTAAACCACTTGCAGATAAGATAAGATAAGAACACTGATGGTACAAATCATATGCGCCGCATCAACAAAATGCCCAATGACTTATGTTCGCGATCGCGTCTTACAATAATGTGTCTGGCTGTTTACTAGGGATGACGAAACCCGACTTTTTTACGACCCGGGTACCCGTCCACATTACCCGCGGGTTACCCGGGTAGTAAAACAAAAAAATCGTGTGGGGTGTCTAATGAACTGTGAAGAAACGCGCTCATCAATTATCGTAATATCTCAGACGTAATGCTGTTCTATAAACAATGACGTGCCGCTGAAGTAGTATTTCATAATCACGAAAGAGGAACAGCAGCGGGCCGTTAAGATAACACTCACTGTTCGGTTGCATCTGCTTTATAACTTGTCACAGTCAAGTCAAGGTCACGACTCACGATGCGTTGGCTCGGGGCGCGGGAAGGGGGGGACTGGAGCCCGAACGAGAGTAAACAAGATAAGGAAAGATTTATCACCATGGGTGATAGCTTTTAAGTTTTGACTTCTAGCAGATTGAAATCATAAGTGATGTTGTGGTAATTATTTACGCGGTATAATCTCTGGAAGATCGCACAAGGGGTTAGGCAGGAGGGGGTGGGGGGCATACTCAGCACACTGCCACAAGTCGGCGGCATGAATCGGCGCTCGATTCAAATTCTCGCAAAAACGATATTTTGAAGCACGTCCATAAAAGTTACTCGCAAGAGCCAAATTGTCACTCGCAAAATGTGAGCGTGCGAGTGGGATTTTCAAGGGTTGCCTAGTAAGTACCGGACAGGTCTCACATGGTAAGCATATGTATTTTGTTTAGCAAGTTGTAAATACCTTGTCAGCAACATGTTTGTGGACAGAACCATCCCCACCAATGTAGAAGACTGAAAAGCCATCGTACCACCTGCAACAATACAGTTATTGAATCATTAGGTAGGCCTATATTGCAGGATTTCCGGCTCGCCGATATGATTTTGTTAATTTGAATAATTTGAACTTGAAAATGAAGCCCGGTAGGCCTAAAAATTATACTTACGATTCTTGGTCTTCAAAAACTTCCTTTAAGTTCCACAGTTTATATTTCCAAAATGTGAGCATAACCTGCAAACATAAAATAAGTAGGCCTACTTAGTAGGGTATCCATTACGTCGTAGGGGGACACAGCAAATAGTGGAATAGGTGTACGTACTCGGCCAAATGCTTGGCCTACGCAGGGTGTCTATATATTTGGAATTCAGTTTATTTATAAATATTTCAAGACTTAGGCCTGTGGTTTAATCCCGTTTATGAAAGTGTTTATTATGGAGGAGCTGGGGACCTGGGTTAGGACTTGGGAGCCATTGCAGGGAATAAGGACGGACCAGGAGGATGGTAGGGCCTACACCCAGCGTCAGAAGTAAATCAAGGGGCTACGATACGAGCCCCTTGATTTACTTCTGACGCCGGACGTACCTCACTACATTCTGTCTACATAAATGTCATTGTTGTCATTTTTTATTAATGTGAAACAAATGGCTAAGATGCTGCTGGAGGTACAAACATCTAGTGTAGAATCTGTCAACGCATGCTATTTCAGTGCAAAACATGTCATTGTTTATTTGCTTTGCATTGCTATGGAATGTCAAATCTGAAATAATTATTGACTGATGATGGTGTGGCAGGTATAAAAAAAAATAGTTTTCAGACCGTCATCGTGTGTAAGTCTACTAAAGTAAAGTGCGATGTTGCGATCTGCAAAGAGGATGCAACAAGTGCCAATTTAGTTAAGAGTGAAGCCCATTTTAAACATATTTTTTTTAAGTTTTTTTTTTTACAACTAAGGCTGATTGGTGAACTTGAAGTGTATTATGACTTCAAATAGGATAGAATGGCCGTTACACAGTTTATGCTCGCACTTTCTTCCTTTCTTTCTTTCTTTCTCGCCTGACTTTTCTGTTCACACTACGAGTTCCACTTATTTTGCGATGATTTGTACATTTGTTTTTCGAGCGTCATAGAAGATGGGGCAAAGTTAGGACATGTAATGACCTGCTGCTAGCGAGCTTTAGGGTCCATGTAGCCCACATAGGCATAATGAAAATTAGGTTAGGCCCAAATGGGTTATTTCTTATTAACTTGCTAAAAAATAAAAACAGAAGGTTATGTGGCTTGGGCCTATGTCAATAGATTGTCCACAATAGGTAATCTAATACATATTAAGAAACTGGTTATGTCAATCATAACGTTGGCCACTTAGTAGGCCTACTCTTAATAATAAGAACTAACATTAGAACCAATTGATAATAGGCCAATTGAGTTTCATGACCTGTAGACAGACAGAGACACCATATTGCACACATAAATCAAAACAACAAGGCTATACATGCTTAAGGAATGTATAATCCTACCTTGAGAGCAGAAATGCCCCGAATTCGCCAGCGAACTCGCACAGTACCGTCCTCGGGATGCATAGTGATTTTCAATATTTCAAACTTTACGTATGCAAATTTGAGATGGCCAACTGTTCTTAGCAGTGATAGCTGCTTTACATAATGGTAAATACCACTGGAAGAAACGTAAACCAACATGAGTACAGATAATTCAGTACGCAGAACACAACACAACTTGGTGACGCTTGAGGTGAGAGTGAACGACTTACTATGTGGTTTTTCCTCGAATGTTGTTTTCGAATATAATTTCAGGGTGGTAGATTGAATAGTCTAAAGGCTGGATAAACAACTTTGGAAGCTGAAATCAAAACAAGGTATACTGGTAAGCCAAAGTTAATAATCTCAAGGACAGAAGGTAGACCTGGTAGGCCTACTCAATAGTAGTAGTAGTAGTCTAGATAAGGATGCACACGATAATCGATATTATCGATCGATAATCAATAATGGATATAATTTCGATAATCAATAACCAAAATTCACTATCGATTATCGAAAAATCAAATAATTGAGCAACAATAGCACGAATCAAACTCTAAAGACGGAGATTATCTTACGTAGTGCCATGCACTGGCTGGGCTGATGGTGTCACTCGATATTTGTTTGGAAATAAGCTATCATTCGATAACGGACGGAAGCCAAACACATGACATCAAAGACAGCAAGGCAACAAATGGAACGTGATTGTATTGTTTTGACACACTTGCCACACTTGAGGTTCCACTTATACGTCCGAACAGGCTTTGTTGGGGATGTCAATTCGATAATGACATTACCATTTTGATACGATACCTAATCAATAATGAAAAAGTATCGATGTGCATCCCTAAGTCTAGATCAGTGATGACATTGGGTACCCAGAAACCGGTTCTATGGCAAGGCAACCCGGTTCCAACTTTTCAAACCGGTTAGACCTACGTTTTTTTCCAAAATCTGCCTGTACAACAATAAACTTCAGGCACATTAACCTGCCGTTTTCCCGCATTAAATATTTTTTCTATGCACCATTATTCGTACAGTCTATTTTTGCGGAGCCCGTGTTGACGTAGCCGGATATTCTTCCTCGTCAGCTGCTTATCAACCACTCGACCGGCCCTGACACCTATGTCTGTTACATGACACTGGACAGTCGGCAATCATCGTACATAACAAAGCACGGGCGCAGAAGCAAGCTAACTCCCGGACGTACAGTTGCTTCCAAAAACCACTCACGTAAGGCTTAGCCTATAGGCCTACATTGAACAAAAATCGACCTTAAAAAACGGTTCTGAACTGATCCTCCACGGAAGCAGTTGGAACGTTTTGGACCCGATGTCATCACTAGTCTAGTTAACAGATTTATAAGCTGATACAGATAAGAGATACCAATAGCTGAATATGGTAAAGGTAGCCGTAGATCAGAATAGTTCAAAGTTACTCGTAAGCCGTAACGAGCGGCTTTGACAGCATGTGAGAGGCCTATAATACTTCCTTTGTCATGGTATTTGAATGAAATAGAGAGATTTCTAGATATAGAGATAGGACCTAATGGTCCTGAGTCTTGACTCTTGTTGGGAAACGTAAGGGTTGAGAGCAACCAATTCTCTAACTTCTAGGCTAACCTACTCCTGTTGTGGACCAATCAGACCTAGGTTATGTGGTTTAATGTCTGACCAGGTTGTAGCTCTTAAAGTTATTCTCTAGGACAAATACAGACTCAAGCCCACAATATGGACATATCACTTACAGTGTTACTGAGTACATCGTACACTCTTTGTATTTGATCCTGAGAGGGTCTCCCTTGCGAGGTCTGATTTTCTCGAGGTCGGTTTCTTTCGCTACTCCCTTCTGCGAGTAAGATCATTTGTTTTTCGAAATCTGTCAGCACAATTGCTTGCTTATCTCTGATATGAATACCCGAGGCAAACCTATCTATGTAGGCATCATTCTTCTCAATGCTGAACATCTCGGTAGGTTTATTGTACTTGTTATGCAATACAATGTCATCTGATGTTATGTCAAAAGGTTTGACAGATCCAACCATTGGATAAAAACAATGAGAATTGAAGTCATTTTGTGACTCAACCTCAATGTTAGGTTCTTCATTGCATTCTGTCACATTAATCGAGTTGTGCTCAGTTAAATTAGGTATGTCATAGTACTGCCAATTCTGTATTGCGTTTAGTGAAGCTGTGGATTGACTTCGACGAGAGGAGCAGTCACAAGAGGGAAGCTTCTGTTTGTAGCAGACTGGTAGGCCTACTCCAGCAACACGACAACCAGATAAGAACTGAAAAACAAGAAACAAAGTGAGGTTATGTTACGTCTCGCAGAAGCTGACAGAAGAGGGTGGACAAGGTTATAATTCAGAAAACGATTGTTGAATACAAATAATGATTATTAGGTTACGAAATAAGATACCGTTTGCCTTCAAATATACATACCTCGTCTAGAAATCGAGTTCTTCTTATGTGCTTCTCGTGAAGTCGACAAATGTGTGAAGCACTCAGCCCCACATGTTTACGAGAAGAAACAAATTGATGTAAAGAAACAAACTTGCTAGACGCAGTTCTCAAACTAATCGACATTGCGAAAACTTATTTTTGGGTGAAACACTTAAAGACAATGAAGAAGATAGTTTTAAACACTATAAATAACAATTTTTACAAAATACTGATAACAAGTTCGCCATATTGAGTACAATCCCCACCGCCTTTGAGACATGGGGGATGAGATTTCAAGCTGGCGTTGTTGTTGTTGTGGTGGTGGTAGTGGTGGTAAAAACGGAGTATTTGAACGAGTTTAGACCATAGATATCTTAACACCTATATAGGTCATTTAGACATGTTCTTGTATGTTTTTGTATACATGACATGAATACTTCGACGTATAGTCCAACCCTGACTTTTATTTTTAGGTGTTTGGAAGGGAATATATTTATTTTTGGGATTATTTCGTATACCACCCCCCCCCTCCTAATAATACCACGCAGTCTAATCTATGATCAATAGAATAGAAGTACCGATTCGGATTGACTAAAGGCTATAAGTCATGGATTGAAGATCATAATCACATTTTTTCACTAGATCAGGTACATAACACGAAAATTTATAACTTTCTCTGTAAAAGATGGAAATAATCAATAATTAAAATAAGGAATCATACAATTGTACAAGAAATTATCTAGATAAATCCAAATCTGAAATATAAAAGTCGGTGCTTGGGATCTAATGACATAGCGCGGTGATTATAAGAGAACAATATGTTACGGCTATACTATTGATAACATAAATGTGAAAGAGATGTGTAGGGGAGTGTATGATTAGGGAGACCAATGAGGTCAGGGTCTCAGGGAGACCTGTGTGTGTGGACCACAATAAGATTAAACAGGTAGAAACATAATAATAATATACAGTATAACGACACAAATGTATAATATAATTAAAAATATATATAATTTTGTTTAAATATAATAATTTTCATAGAGACAATATAAATATAAATAAGAATTTTAGAATTATGGTAGGTTACAATCAGTTCGAGTGCTTATTCAAATATGTGTGGGTTAGAATTTAAGTTGATCAGGTAATTGCAGTTTGGACGGGATTGTTTCAGCAGCCGGTTAAAGAAGTTTTTTAACGAGTTGACGTGATATTAAATGGTAAATTATTGTAAGATCTAGGATCTAAGAAGTCAGTATCAGTGTCAGTGTGTATTTTTTCTAGGATTGTTAGTTATGTTCCTTCAATCAATAGTTTGGATTGGAGAACAGTTGACAAAGTTTAAAAATCATATGGAATCTGAAGAATCTGGCATACGACCGGCAATCGGGTGACCAGGTTTCAATACCTGGCTGAGATGGTTTTTCAATTTCTGAATTGATTTCTATATAATTTTAGGTTGTTACTGTAAGCTGCATTTCGTCCTTCTGGGTCCTTCCTATTTTATATAAATTACTTTACAACATATTTCTAGAATCTCTTTGCACTATCTATATTAATTAATTTACACATTTTGTTTTCCGATAGTTCCGATAATAAATACATATACGTATATTATATTTATTGTATCTCTTAAGTTTATCCACTTAGCTACTAGAGGCTACTAGAGGAACTGATTTTCAGTGGTAAAGTGGTTCCATCCAACCAACACTGCCGATGCCAGCGCCAACGAGGAACAAAATACCGCCAACCAGCAATTGAAATTTAATCAGAATTTGGTAAAGAAAAACGTTTTTGACCGGTTGTAATATGGTGTATCTCAGGGGCACTTTTCCGCCTGCCTTTTACAATAATATTGTCGCACCTGTTTCTAGAGGTAGTGGAAGATGACAAGTTTGGAAATGTGTATGCCAATTTTGACATAAAACACTAGTGAAATAAATTATGATTTTTTGGTCCTCGTAGTGCCATACGCTTCGGACCAGCGTTCCATTGTATGTACCACCGCGGACGAATATTTAGTGATAATAGAGTAATATTTTTTAAATGTTATTAAAATAATGAATTTTTTAATCTTATGAAAATAATGAAGTAGTAAATAATTAAGGAGAAAAGATCCCCTATAAGCATCACTTTTGTGTCTATGCGTCACTACTCACGATAAAAAACAAACAAGACCTCCGCTTGACATACAGTTTTTGTGTGACCCAATTGCCATCAAAGGGGTTGTGCTATTTTTAAGTGGCTTTTTTCTGTACTCGTCGACCCACCAAGAATTTCGATGCACATCCATCCATTCCAATCCATTTTGTGTTCTTGATCAAGCTGTTGAAAAATGGACATTGATCGATTTAAAAAACTTAAGTAGGTAGTAAACAATTACATAATTATTTCAAATTTGTGATTGTCATTACTTTCCGGTACATAATTAATATTTCATACAGCTTGATGAATGACAGGAATCAGGGGCACGAGTGCAGGACTCCAAATCTCGAGCTCAGGCAACAAATCACTTGCTATAATGTGTAAAAACATGCAAATTTTTAAAATTATTTTTAAAAACTTGAAGCGATAAATTGGCTAGTGAAATGATCCAATGGATATAGGTTTATCTTTCGATAATCAAAATATATTCCAATATCGAATCTTAATTGATAAAATTGATACCATTGTCCACCACCCATCCAAACTAATGATAAGCTCACTTTCAATACAAACTTACAAAACTGAATATCTCAAACCGAACCAAACTGAATATATACAATCTACTATATTGGATTTTTAAAGATAATCTTAACACCCAGGCACTTGCTTGCTTTAGAAATAAAATATGCAATGAAAGGAATCTAAAAAAGTTTTTGCCGTACCAAACCACATGGTTGAAATTAAGTACCCAACTTTATTATCTTGGCTGCACTTGACTGAAAGCATCTGAGCTGGCACACTAGACTAGCACTTCAGGATGGCGAAGAAACCTCAAACTATGGTATCACTCTGTTCCAAAGACATTTGAAAAACACAAACTCAGTCCCTACTTGTAGTTGTAAAATGTAGACCAATCAAAAGGATCGACAATTGCTGTCCTCAATTATCGAAGTTAACACTTTCTTTAATAAAGTTAGTGAGCATAGAAAATAAATTAAATATGACTTCATTCTCAGGAAAGGTGAGTCACAAGACACCACATAATTTCAAAAGCTCAGATCCCAATGAATTCAGTTGCAATACAAGTCTACAACCTTAACAGTACCTAGCAAATAGCAATAGAGTACATGGTGTGCTACTGGTACCTGCTGCTAACATTTTGTCATTTTGAATCCGATTGAAACATAAAATCCCGAATTCATGTCAAAATGCATGTACAGTACAGTACATATTACGCTGACAATGGTGATAGGCCTACGAAGTACGTACCTACTGTATTTGCAGAATAACACAAAACTTACAAAATGCACATTGATAGCCTTCAGGATTGAGTAAATAAATACTAGTACGTACGTAGTATATAAATAGTAAGAAAATTAAATTAATCCTAACACAAAACATGTGGTACATACTGAATAGACAATTTTCAAAATCACCAGCAGGGCGCTGGTGAAGGCAGCAGGGCGCGCGCAAAGCATTATGGGAGAGAGTATTTACACGCTAACTAAAATGCCATAAGCTCGGGTGTGTGGAGTATACCGCGTTTCCAACAGTCAGTACAGTCTGCTACAATCCCAAGCACATTTAGCATGTAAATTCTCATTCTCCCATAATGTTTTGCAACGGAGCAACGCAACACAGTTAATTCTAAAAAATAATGGTCTATTGGAAGACAGGGTTCCCACTACTTTTCTTTATAAAATATGATAACTTTGAGACTTAATTATAGTGGAAATTAACCCCCTATTAATTTACAAGAAATGACAAAACAACCTTGAATCATCAGTACGTATGCAATTTATTTTCAAATAATTTCACATAAACATAACATATTAAACTGGATGAGAATAAACATCCTACAACATGAACATACAATTTCATAGACAAAACATTTTAGTAAAAAACTAAAAGTAAAAAATGCATTTTAAATTAATGTTGTCATAATTATTAATTTGTAAACTAGGTACAGTAAAAGCTTTGTAAATCGTTTGCCTTGCGAGCTTAACAGGAACTCTAGTTTGAGAAGAAAGGTGTTACCAGGGGAAAGTAACAAAGGGGCTGCTATAAACAGGAAACATGGGTTCCTTACACACATAAGTAAAGCACTGCAACTTTGTCCGTTGACGCTAGCGATTAAGAATACACGTATCACTACATTGAGAACTGAAATTACATGAATAGTTGAATACGTATATTGGAGAGGAAGTTGAGAAAATTTGATTCTATATTTATTTGTGCAACTACGGTATACAAACCGTTTCGTAAAATTTGAAAAATATGTAACATACCACATTACTTCACAGTACATGAAAGAAGTATTTTAGTTAGTGTAGTTGCTGTTTAGTTTATTACGTAATTTACTATGTAGACACTGAAAGGTAAATCATTGTTCATTACGCACATAACATCAAATCAGCTTAGATTGTAATTTATTATCCAGCTGTGTACAGCATTTCTACAGAAGTTACAACACCAAAGGAGGAAAGAAGGTAGGTTGAATTAGTGTTGATTTGAGTTTGTAATGCCTACAGCAAAAATAGTCTGATCAATTTCTCTATAGTATTTGACTATTTTCACAAAAATACAGTCAGACAACAAAAAATAAAAAAGCAACACCATATCTACCAGATTCTGGTACAGCACCTAGTGTACTAGTTTATAACAGTATTGTACATTCTACTATAACAGTACAGTACAGGTCAAAAAGATGGTATCTGTTAGCAATGAACACTCTTCTTATGACATGAAAGTCGACTAAAATCACACAAAACGTTGTACGCACCCTTACTCATAGAATTTTAGAAATAACATTTTTAGAATTTTGAATGTGCACGATAATAATAATATATTGAATTAGGGTTGAAAGGTTGACCCTACAACAATGGGTGATAAAATTCCCATTGTTAGGAGTTGAATCATTAATCAATCATAAAATTTATATTAAGATTAACCTCCAACAATGTGAAAGTGTAAGAATACCTTCTGAAAATGAAATAAATAATTTGTTAACTTGAGTCGAGCTTTAGCAATACAAACGTTTTAAGCTTACAGTATGTAGTATGTACATTGTACACACATTACAATTATAGTAAATTTAGAATAACAAGACAATAGTAGGTCATTTATTGGTTTAGAAATGACTCCGTCAGCACAAGTTACCCACGGACCCCGTGCGAGGTGTCCCAAGAATTTCAGACACGTGCGACCTACATCCATCTGTACAGAGTGAGTGATCGCAATAAGGGTATTACACGGGACGGCCTTTACCCAAATACACATTGAAAGCAAGCTTGTAGGTTTAATTTCCATTAATTTCAACTGGTCATTTAGAATTGCAATCTGGCATTATGAAAAAGTTCTTCATCCAATCAAAGCAACACACTTTCAAAAACCACAGCAGATACATAAAAATAAACTTAGATTACTGATTTACCCATTGGTTCAGAAACCTATAAAATTGTGTAATTTGACATAGGAATCTGTATCAGGTTTGCACAAATTACCTTAAAAACATTTATGGTCACCCCAGCTGTTTTCCTTATTTATCTGAACACAATTAAACCGGGTTTATAATAATATGTGATCCAGTAGAGATTTTAGCACTCACTGATGCTAGGTAGTCTTCATTATCTAAAAACAAACGAACAAGAACACATTATTTTTATTAATAATACTAGAAAGCCTTAACTAAATATCTCTGAAATACACAATGCAATGTCGGCAAAAAACAATTATTAATTAGGGTTGCCTTTGATAATCATAATATCGATCGATACGATTAGGCCTACTTCCCGAACGATCCATAATCATTTTCTTTTGGAGAATATTCTCGAGCACGAGCATTTTTGAACATATTCTAAAAACTTCATCTCAAACCGTCCATTTTGCAGACTGGCGTTTATCTCTGAAGGTTAGAACACATTCTAAATCCCGAACTTCCTGTACTAGGCCTTGTTTCCGCTGTGTTCTGAACTGTTCATTCTCATGCTCGGAGAATATTCTTTGGAGAATATTCTCGACTCACATCTCTAACCAGAACGTTATAATCCTGTCAAATAAGATCTTATATTGACGTTTGGAGGAAATAATTGCGATGTCGCTGAATTTTTGCAGAGACCATCCTTATATAATACTACCGGTAATCAACATACTAAAACTCCCCTACAATCGGATTGGAGCTTTGGCCGCCATATTGGAAAATGGCGGCCAAAAAGTGTTTGTTATCGAATATCTCCAAATTGGTTGGAGATAGACAAAATGTTGCAATGGCAAAACAAAACAAGGTCGGAGAATATTCTTTGGAGAATATTCTCGACTCACATCTCTAACCAGAACATTATTTCCAGTCAAAGACATTAAAATGAACAATGAAGGACCTTGCTTTTTTCCTCTGTAGTGCAGACAACTTGCATTACATGCTCGCATTGCCAGAATACTCCCCTCCTAGCTCGAGGTAAAGGCTCCCTCTATTGCGATGGACCCACTCAACTCCTACATAAAACTTCTGTATTCATGGTTTAACGTAATAAATATCAAAGTCTTGAATAACTTGCAAATGAACGAAACAATCTGTTGAACTAACATAACAAAAGCTAAAACAAAACTTTACAGAGATAATACAGTAAGACCTCGTTTATCCGAGCTCCAATTAACCGAGACTCCGTGTTATCCGAGCTGGTTTCAGGCACGCTTTTTTTTTAATTAGGCCAAAATGTTATGTTCTTTACATTTGAAAGTCATGAAGTGTGCTGTTTACTACTGTAACGTTACACCGTGCTACCCTGTACAAGGCTACCATATATTAAATCTCATCCACCTCGGCTAGCCTACACAGTCAATGAGCAACACACTTGGCATACAAATTAACACATAATTAGACATTTATTTTTAAACCAAGTAATAATACTACAGCAATTATTTAGTGAATTGATCTGCTTGATAACGACCACATTGGACATTAAAAGTTTATATCATACGACCTTCTTTGGCTGTTGTGTTTGAGTATGATTTTTCACCCATCTGTAGTCTTCTCTTGTGAGTCCTTATACTTCTAATCTTCTTACTTCTCTTCTCTTGAAATCTTCTTAAAAGTATATTTATAGGTGCCAAGTTGCAGACACATAAACTTATAATTGAAATTAGTTTTAAAATGAATCACTTCTGCTTTTTACTAGAGCAAAACTCCTTGACCTAACTCGAATCAAGTAGCATCCAAGATGGCCATTCTGTTCCTGGTCAAATTCATTTTTTCAAAGTTCTAGATTTTTGTATCTTTTTTACACATCACATAAAACACTTTTTAATATTTACTTATTTTTTATAAATTTAAATGCGTATTTCCCTTTAATAATCATTATCAGAACATTATTAAAACTTTAAATAATATAATTATTTTACCATAAGTGAAAAATACAGCCTTCTGAAACTTGGTTATAAATGTAAACAAACTACTCAATCACTGCCTACTTGAAACCTTTTATACATTTTAAGAAGTCACTGCCTACTAGAATCATTTTATACATTTTAAGAAGTCACTGCCTACTGGATCTTAATTACTTTTACCAAGTTTTAGGACTGGTACTTTACAATACCCCTTCAAATTTTGAACAATTTCTTGAAATTTTTCAACATTTATAATGCTGAAAGCACCAGACAAATTAAGGATTTTTTTTTTAATTCTTAATCCTGCTCCAAAATCTCAGAACAAGACAAGAATCCCCTGCACAATCACAAATCTGAACATCAGCTTATTTCACAAAAATCTAAACAAACTAGATCACACTTTGTTCTTTTAACCGCTACCCATGACTTTAATATACAATATCATAAAATTCAAGCAACCCAAAATTTAGAACTCATTGAATGTTCCAACTACCTCCATTGACAAACACTAACAATATCAATTACTCAACAATTGAAAGGCTGTTTACAATACCCCTTCCAAAAATAAATTATTTGAAGTAATGGAAATTATTTATTTTTGATATTAACTCCTGCAACCATTGAAACACTATATTAAATTATTTACTCCATTAAAAAAACAAAAACACCAATTAAATAATATCATCAACTTAAAATCTTTCAAATTGGAAATTATGAACAACCTTATTAAAATGTACTAGTATTTATCAACTTCAGCAACACCAATTTGCAATTTCCAAGAATCTTTATGAAAATGTCTATTTATTCATTTTCCACTCCACAATAAACTATTCCAAATCTATCATCCCACAGAAGAAATATCATACCATCAAAAAATAGTCAAACCAGCAAATTGAAGACAAGATTGACAACCCCTTCAAACTGTCAACTGTATAGAAAAGATTTTAAACCCCATTTTAGGTGCCTTAGGAATTTATTAATAATCCGCAATGAATGACTCCTTCAAAATGAAAAAAACTTTCCAACTGACCAGCCAAGAACAAAAAATGTACCAAGAAATGTACACCAACCATAGTTAACCACCAAATAGTCAACCACCCCTTCAAATTGGAAACTTTTCAACCTGACGAATCAAGAACAAGTAAGTACGTAAAGGAAAAACACTGGAATCCACCCCCCCACCTATCTTTCTCGCAGCAATGAAGGTGCTGTTAAGTTGTTAGTAGTCAGAGGTGCTTGTTCGTTCCCTGGAGATCGCCAGTCATCTAGAGGTCTTGAATTAAAGTTAGTTTGGTATCTATCATTGTTGAAATTCGTCGCAAAGTTGTGGAAGTAGTTGTGTTCATAGTTCCTATTTTGACTAGGTAACCAAATCAGTCTGTCACTCTCTAATCTTTCCAAAAGATTTACGATTTTAGTGGCATCGTTGTCTATATGAATGAAATGGATACGAATTTCCATAGGAAAATGTTTAAGCAGTTGTTTGACCATCGTTTCTTGTGGTATTGGGCAACTGAGATATCCACTATGACGCAACAAACGTTTGAAGTATACTGATGGTAATCCCTGTTTACCACCTTCGTAGGATGCACTATATATGTGTTTCATGAGAACATCTTGAGCGTTGTCTCCCCAAAAATGATTAATGAATTTTTCTTTAAAATCTTCAAAGGAATCAAACTCATTTCCCAGCATCCATGGTATGCATTGACCCTTCAAGCATTGTAGAGTAAACGCCAACCTCCTGTTGTTATTTACCGAATAGTTCTTGAATCGGCTTTCTAACAAGTTCAGAAATTCAATGGGATGAATACCTCCATCTCCCATGAATATTATGCCCTCTCTGAGTAGTTGGTCTCCTACACCGCTATCATTTGCATAAACGGTAGTTCCCGTAACGCCTGTTATCCCTTGAGTTTCCAAATCTTGAATCTTTTTTGTATTGGTTAGAATAGAATTTTCCAACTTCTTTGTATTGGTTAGAATAGTATTTTCCAGACCATTGCAAGTTTCTTGAAAGTTTTTATCATCTAATTCTTGCTTTTCTTCTACTTTTGAGACTTCTTTTTGTACTTCCTCTAATTTCTTGCCATTATCATCAATCATGACATGGATATCCCTTATCAATTCCATAGCACCCCCTACTTTGGCTTCAATGTCCTCCACATCTTCAGTTACTTTTAGCTTCACATCTATGAATTGTTTTTTCTAAGGTGTAGAAAAGTCTGTCATATTTTTCTTCTAATCCATTTTGGATGACATCCATTCGTTTATTTACCTTATCGATTTCATGTTTAACATCCTCTAGTTTCTCGTCCATAATCTTACCCACTTCATTTTTAATGCTACACATGTCATTTTTCATGCTATTTTCCATGGTACTCATTTCATTTTTCATGCTATTTTCCATCTTATCTAGTTTAGTCTCCAAGAAATTCATTAAAAAACTTATTTCTGGACTTAACTCCAAACTTCCCTCCGTCGAAGTGCTAGTCATATCGGTTGTCAAGTGCCTAGCTAAACCACTATCCATCTGTCCCAATTCTGTCCTCCCTAAATCTTGAGAAACAATTTGCAACCCTAGCTCTATTTCATCAATAGCAACACCTTCACTTTGACTAGCCATTATTCCAAAGCCTAGGTTTATTTGTAGCCAAGTGTGTTAATTGAGACCCCTAATCTCTGCGTGACATTATCTTCAGTAAGACCACTAATATTTGTATGCCAAATTGTAACGTTACACCGTGCTACCCTGTACAAGGCTACCATATATTAAATCTCATCCACCTCGGCTAGCCTACACAGTCAATGAGCAACACACTTGGCATACAAATTAACACATAATTAGACATTTATTTTTAAACCAAGTAATAATACTACAGCAATTATTTAGTGAAATTGATCTGCTTGATAACGACCACATTGGACATTAAAAGTTTATATCATACGACCTTCTTTGGCTGTTGTGTTTGAGTATGATTTTTCACCCATCTGTAGTCTTCTCTTGTGAGTCCTTATACTTCTAATCTTCTTACTTCTCTTCTCTTGAAATCTTCTTAAAAGCATATTTATAGGTGCCAAGTTGCAGACACATAAACTTATAATTGAAATTAGTTTTAAAATGAATCACTTCTGCTTTCTTTACTAGAGCAAAAACTCCTTGACCTAACTCGAATCAAGTAGCATCCAAGATGGCCATTCTGTTCCAGGGTCCACTAGATACCTAACAGCTGCTGTAAGGTGGGTCTTCGCTTGTACTTCCACAATGTATAAGCGCCATTTTATATCTTGAAGTCAAGGCCCACTTGATAATGTGTCTACTGAGTGCACGCACACATTATCCAACGGACCTCAAAGAGATTTTGTAAACAAACAGAAAACTGCAGCTGGACATCAATTTGATTAGTCGGTTGCACATTTGAATGCAATAAATACATAATAGTCTACCACTTTTATTCTTTGATTATTATATTTGCAGGTAACATTATGATGTAAATAATTTTAATATCTTTAATCTTCATTTCTCAATTTTCATTTGCATAATGGATATTAGGGCCCGAGGCAAACAGCATTGATGTGGTTGGTGAGATAAAGATGAGCCCAAACCATACATCCACCATGTATAAACCAAAAACCTAATGATTCATTTCAATCAAACTTGAACTTGAATCTGCTCTAAGCCTAGGGCCTAGGCCTAAGAACGCGGTTAACCTCTAGACCTAAGCTCTACGTCGACTTATGCCTAGGGGCGTAATCCCCAGACTACAAGAACGCTTATTTATTGGGTAAGGTCCTAGGCCTTGGTCTATGAAGAATCCCACACAAAGTCTAGCTAGCCTAGACTTATGCACACACAATCTGTTATCGTGGAGTTGTAACTACAATCTAGTTAAAGACAAAAGTAAGAATGGTAACAATCCACAATGCCAAATCCTTGCTGTCCATGATCTGTCAAAACAAAAAAAAAACATAGCACATTCTGCTACGGATAATATTACAGAGCGTGTTCGGAGCGCTCCAGATTATTTTTAAAACACACGCTAAGATATAAAATGGCGGTTTGTTTACATCTGGGCCCCGATTCATGTACATTTTTATCCCGGTATAAGCCGAGTTAGGTGGTATAAGTGTGGTATAACTCCGAATCCAATTCATGAAGACTTATCCCGCCTCGACCGGGGATAAGAAAATACGTAAACAGATGGCGGACATTTTAAATTTTGCATCTATGTGTAAAACGAGAAAAGTTGTCATTACTCTCATAAAACAAATCAGAAACCATCCGGGGCCCAGATGTAGGCCCAGATGTAGAAAATTATTCATAATACAACAGTGTAGGTCTAAAGTTCCATTAGGCTATAGGACTACATTCAATTAATGCTAACATAACACGTTTGACAAGCCCTAGGCCTCTCCTAGGCAACCCTAGACCTGCACGACCTTGTTCAGACACATCCCGCACAAATAACTAGTTTTGATTACTAAAAGCCTAATGCAGATAAAGAATGGTATGATAGTCCTAGGCTATTCCAAAACTTACGGCAATAATAAGCCTTTTCTTATCTTTAAATGAATTCACGCAAACTCCTGTCACTAAATGAAAAAGTAAAACAAAAGATGGTGGAAATTTTCAGTGTTCTTTTGCTAATTTGCTGATTTACATGGCTGTGGAATGCAGTGGAAAATAACATTTGTTGTGTCTGTTGTTGCATTGGAAATTTTTGATTGGATGAGAGTTGCCCAGACTTAACCAGGCCTTATCCTGCCATGTCCTGCATTATACCGTCCTTATACCACCTATACCCGGGATAAATGTACATGAATCGGGGCCCAGGTGAGAAGACCCAACTAAAGCGGCCGTCACACGATCGAGAAAATCGCGCGAGTTGGCTCGCGCGAGTTTATTACCATCCTTGTCACACGACAGACAATGAAGGTAACAATAACGCCACCTATTGGTGTTCACTGGTCACGTGTTACGGTAGTGGGTTCTGATTGGCTCTCGCTACCTCGACTCGCTAGGAAGTTGAACAAGCTGGACATTTTTCGTAGCGAGCGCGAGCTCGCGCTCGCTGGCTCACCGTCTGACGGGGAGGCGGTGAGTTCCATGTAAATAAGTGCAGGCCTACTCCCAGAGAGTTACTCGCGCGAGCCAACTCGCGCGATTTTCTCAATCGTCTGACAGGCGCTTTACAGCAGCTTAGCATAAGTATCTAGTGGACCCTGTTCTGTTCCTGGTCAAATTCATTGTTTCAAAGTTCTAGATTTTTGTATCTTTTTTACACATCACATAAAACACTTTTTAATATTTACTTATTTTTTATAAATTTAAATTTGCTGTATTTACCTTTAATAATCATTATCAGAACATTATTAAAACTTTAAATAATATAATTATTTTACCATAAGTGAAAAATACAGCCTTCTGAAACTTGGTTATAAATGTAAACAAACTACTCAATCACTGCCTACTTGAAACCTTTGATACATTTTAAGAAGTCACTGCCTACTAGAATCATTTTATACATTTTAAGAAGTCACTGCCTACTGGATCTTAATTACTTTTACCAAGTTTTAGATTTAAGAGACTGGTACTTTACACTACACTGACAAAAGAATTGGACAGCGGGTGAGTTGTAAGGGGGGTTGGGGGCGGGGGTCGAGGGTAGAGTGCCAGAGAAAGTTGAGCCAGTCCTCATATTGGTATTTGTGAGTGCTTGCCGCCGCCGCGACCTTGCTCGAAAACGGCGGACGAGAGAGAGAAGAGAGGGAGGGAGAGAGAGAAAGAGACAAAATATGGACTTGAAGATGACACGATAGAGGCTGGCTATAAAGAAATGGACATTGCATTGGGTAACAAAGCGCGCTGTGATGCGCTCGACGACGGAGAAATGGATGAATGAGAATGGTCGAATGGAACTTGCGATGCGACATCCAGTCAAGAGCTGACAGACGCGGAGCGGAGATAGTGGTGCGAGTGCTGGGAGAGGGGAACGAGACGAACGATGACTCAGCATGCGAGGAGACAGGTCCCCTCCCAGTCCCATCCCATGAAATGTATATCATAGATTGCTGTTTTTATGTTCTTTTAATGGTATTTCACGAGTTTTACACTTAAAATATCACTTTCATATACTAGGGCCCTGTTAAGAGGAGTTAAACAAGAAAGTTTGGATCATCTGAGTTTTTTGTTAACAGAGCATAGCTCGGTCCCATCCATCTCGGATAATCGAGGTCTTACTGTACTTTCGAGAAGTACGACACATAAACACTGCCAAACTTCAGGGTATTATTGTTTACGCAACACTGTCGTTACAATCGGGCCAGCCAGCAACGGGTGAGAAGGGGAGGGGTAATAATGCTGTGTATTTTCTGTGCCGTGCCCATGAAAGACATTGGTAACGGAAAATCTTTTTTTGAGTGGCTGGGAATAGTATACGCATAGAAGGGACAAAATAAAATAACAATACACTCGCAAAAGGTCCGTGGTCTGCCACGTATGACATGTGAGAAATTATAATTTTGATTTTGATTACCTATCGAATACGAATATTGATTCTATTTAATTATAGTTCGATAATCGATTGCACATGCGCAATTAATCCAATAAGTGGAGGTACATGTAGAGTCGTTGCAGCAGAGTAATAACTAAGGCATTTTGATCAGGGGACTAACAAATTCATCGTTCGAGGCGGGAAATCGTTATCTTTAGCGTTTTTACAAGACTTTAAGGCGGGAAAATTTAACATTGGTTTAAATAGAAAAAAAGGACTTGGTGAAATCGGCATTGGGGGCGGGAAATTGTTGCAGCCGTGATCGTTGGACCGAAGTTTCACTGTATCATAAATTTTTACCTACCCAGTGCCCCATTGGCTGACAGTCTGGGCCAGCTGCTAGATGGCCTCGTAAGCTGCGTCCACCGGCAACATACCGGGTCCGTTGAGAAACTCCTCCAACTCGCTGCGATCCTGATCTTCCTCGCAATGTTTCCGACTTGCAGACTTCTTCTTTTTCTTCTTTTCTTCACTAGGTGCTTTAGCGGAGTCTTTGTCCTTGGTGCTCTTCTTTTTATGCTTTTTAGTAGTTTTGTCTTCACTCTAAAATGTAAATTAAAGGCAATTGTAATAACTTAATTACTTTAGAGTTTAGAGGCCTATTTGAAAGAAATATGTGTTGATAAGAGATATTTAAGCTAAACATGGTGATATTTAAATATGAAATGGTAGTGGCATATATCCTTCTTTGTTAGGTACAAAGAAGGAGCTCTGGAAATTGAGTACAGGTACTTGCATACCCACCACCCACCACCTATCTTTAACTTAAATTTGGTTAATTCTTATCAAATTTATATTTTATTTAAACTACCTACGTAGGACATAGGTAGGCCTAGTGATGATGTTTTTATAATAAATAAACTCTGAGGGCAGGCCTATGGGCCAGTTAATTTTAATAATTTACTTTTACAGTAAGATCTCTCTTATCCGAGTTGGATGAGACCGGGGGCACCTCGGATTTGCGAAAAACTCGGATGGCGCGGATCAATTGTTTATTTGCTCTCGTAGCATAGCCTGATGTGGTAAAATGATATATGACACATGTAATGGATAAAGGAACATAAAATACACACGATACACTTCATACAGGGTATACTAAATGATTTAATAGCTTGTAATTCAAGCTCACGAACACACGTATACAATTAGGCCTACATGTCGTAATAAAAACGTATGTCTAGGCCTAGGCCTAGGCCTAAACTCGACGCAGTAGGCCTAGGCCTACAATGCAAACATAGGCCTAGGCCTAGCTCTCTTTCTCATGTGGGAAAACCTCTCACTAGTACTATGCCCGCGCTGAAGCTCACGACACAAGATAAGTCTGGGAAAGAAATAAGATAAGCCCAGGAATAACAATTCAATGCGTCGTGATTACGAATTTCGTGAATCGGTTGAAACATGATTGCATCTAGTTCCACAACGACCATCTTTGAACAGCTGTGTGTGAGATGGCTGGATCGTATGCGCACGCGCAGGCGCGCGACGCACACTGACCTCTATATGCTCAGTGGGTGGCACTGACGCTTACCGGCGATGCGCCCGACGCACACTGACCACTGAACTCTATACGCTCAGTACACTGATGCACACTGCTCGAAAGTCGAGATATATCGCCGATCTATCTTCTTTGCACTCACTCGTAACTCGTAAGGCATGCCTACAAATGTATGCGAGTACATTTAAAAAAGTGCGGCGCGGCGTCTGTAATTATTTTTATGTTTTATTTACGTATTTAAAACTTTAATTTTTTTTTTTTTTTTTTTTTTTTTTTGCGGCTCGGTTAACACGGAACATCGGATAAGAGGAGATCGGATAAGAGAGATCTTACTGTAATTCAAAATGTATAGGGCTTAAATCAGGGCTTTTACGGAACCTTGGAATTTGATTATAGATGGATTGAAGGCTTATAAATAGGTAGGGCCTACTGTATTTGTGTGAATATAGGCAGCAGGCAGGTATATTTAAAAATGAAGGCCTAAAGTTGAAAAAGTGGGATGCCCGTGCGGTCAATGTGTAAAGCAGTTTGTCAACAGTATTTTTTATCCTAATATATTGAAATTTGAGTGGTCAAAAAAGGGTGGGGCAATTATTCGATGGCAGCCTATAAGGCTGGAGTAAATATGTAAATGAACCCAATAAATCCTACCTTATGCTTGTCTTTCTTCTTCTTCTCCTTGTGCACAAGCACTGGACTGGAGCTGCTCGAGCTGTTATTCTGCCTCGACTCCAACAAGTCCGAGTGTACGTTGCACGAGCCGACGCTAGTGTTCGCCCCCTCGTCTTCGTCGTTGTCCCTGGCCGCACCGCCGTTACTGTGCGCACTGTCCTCTCCCCCCTCCGGACTGCGGCGCCACTTGCTGTCCGAGCCCAGCCACGAGTCAAACTGGTCGGACGTTATCTCCGCCACTTCCGAGTCGTCGTCCGACTTGTTGTTGGTCGTAACGTCGGGCTTTGTCTCACATTCGGGCTTGGTCGCACGGTCAGGTTTAGTCGCACGGTCGGACTTGGTTGCACGGTTGGGCTTGGTCGCACCATTGAAGGAGTCACCCCCGCCAATGTCGACGGCGCGCAAGTTCGATATGATCACCACGTCTTCCGGGTCAAGCTCGTCTTGAAAACCGGCGACGAGCGGATTGCCCGTTTCAACGTCGCTAGGAAATAAAGATAGGAGATTATTAGACGGGTGGGGGTATAAGAAGCTACAGTAAAGAGGGCCGCGAAACAGCTGTATCGTAGTGTTGCTAATCACCTGCTGCCGGTTGTGACTCAGAAGCTTCCTACATAATTTTGTGCAACTTATGGTTTCAATAATGTATGCCATCGAACTTTACACGTCATAAAACAGGGAGAAAGTACAGTGTAAAATTATATTTAATTTACAGGAATTAACAATTAGGCCCTATAAATATAATAATCAAACACCCAGTTCCAACATAAGTCAGGTCGGGGGGTGACGTATCACCAATTTCTCGGGCTGTGGACTTTCAGTGTTTGCTAGCCAGGCTCAACACCTCCACATCTACTTCGATGTCTTCTATGACAGGCATTTCTACCAGTTCTCCTCCATTTCTTTCTATCCTCCCAGAGTCTTTCTTCATTAATTCTTTCCCATGATTTTCCTCTTTCTTCAATGTTCCATTTTATTTGGTCCCGCCATCTATCTCTTGGCCGGCCAACTCTTCGCACTCCCCCACATGTACGTTCAAATTCTCGTCTTGGGATTCTGTCTTGCTTCATTCTTCTTACATGTCCATACCACCTGAGTCTTTCTTTTCCTATTTTATTTCGTAAACTTTCCACTCCTAGTTTGTTTCTTATTGTTTTGCTCCGTACCTTGTCTATTTTTGTTAAGGCTACAGAACTTCTTAAAAATTTCATCTCTGCTGCTTGTAATCTGCTGTCTTCCTTTCCTCCTATTGTCCATGTCACGGATGCATATGATATTATTGGGAGGAAATACATTTTGTACAATAACATCTTGCACCTGGATGCTATTTCTTCTTTCCATAATAGTTTACGTACACTTTGGTAAAATTTGTCTGCTAATATAATTCTCCTTGATATTTCAGCATCTATTTTTGCGTCCTTTGTTAGTATACTTCCGAGGTATTTAAATGCTTCTGCAATGGCCAGCTCTTCACCCGTAGTATTATCTTCTTTTGATTTTGTTTACTTTTCTTCGTTACTATTAATGTTTCACTCTTTTCAATGCTTATTTTCATGTTAAACTTCAGTGTTTCCTCATTCCATCTATCTACGCTCTTCTGTACTTCTTCAATGGTATCTCCCCATCTCACTATATCATCTGCAAATATCATAGTTTTAGATGTTTCACTTTCTGTGGGTTCAACTTTACGCAGTATGTTATCCATAACAACGGTAAATAATGTAGGTGACATCACACTACCTTGCCGTAGCCCACCGTTTATTTCAAACCAAGTAGTTCTCCACCAATGGTGTTTGAACACAGCTCTTTGTTGTGACATATGTGCTTTGAATTCTTGTTATTAGACTCTGTTCTACTTCTGCATCTTTTAAGCATTCCCAAGCTTTTGCTCTTGGGACACTGTCATATGCTTTTTCTACATCCAAGAATACCATGAACATTTCTTCTCCCTTTTCCCACTTTTTTCCATTATTTGTCTGAGCGCAAATATGAGATCTATGGTTGAGCGGCCAGCTCTAAACCCATATTGTTCCTCTCTCAAACTTGGCTCTACTTGTTGTCGTAGTCTTCGATCTAGTATTTTCTCGTATATCTTTGCACACTGGCTCATCAGCGTTATTCCTCTATAATTTTTACACTTCTTCCTGTCCCCTTTCTTAAATGTTGGCACTATAATTCCTTTCCCCCAGTCATCTGGTACCTTCTTTTCTTTCCAAGCTGCACTGGTCACTCTCCACATCCAATCTATGCCTGCATCCCTGCAGCCTTGATCATCTCCACAACTATTTCATCCTCTCCCGAAGCTTTACCATTTTTCATGGCTTTTACTGCTTCAACTACTTCCCGTCTTGATATTTCATTTCCTATTATTTCTTCTATTTCTTCCTCATTGGTGTTCTGAAAGATTTCTATTGTTAGGTCCCCTTCCTGAGTTTTGGTTATGGTTAGTATCAGGTAACCTAGGCATATTAAGTAGTTTTTGAAATATTTCTTCCACATGTTTTTCACTTCTTCTGGGTCAGTAATAAGAGATTCATTGTTGTTGGTCAGGTATCTTGTGATTTCTTCTGTTTTTCTTTTGCTTCTCATTAGTCCATACAACAATTTCTTATTTGTATCAAAGTCCTTCTCTAATTTGTCTGCAAATATTTCCATTGTATTTTCTTTTCTTCCATTACTATTTTTTTTTATATAAAATATATATATATATATATATAAATATAATTAAAGAAAATAGTAGTACAATACAAGGTATCACCATTTAGTAGATACTAGATATCCGTGTGAAGTGAAATATTAGTTATCGGGTGGAAAATTTAAGAGCCCTGATCGTAAAATCAGGGTAAAATCAGGTAGGGAAAGAATAGAGAACATAAAGCACAGCCTGAAGGGCTGAGGGCGATAACACTTTTCACCTGCTGATGACAACGGTAATGATTATAAATGAGAATTATTCATTTTATTTTAGTACTTTCTTCTACATTGGTGTCTAATGTCTACAGCCTACCTATCAGAGTCCTGCTCCAGATGTTGCTGCAGGGTTGTTCGATCCTGCCCCGTATCCTCCAGGAAAGATCGGTCGATCATCCCTCCATCCGGAACAAACTCCTCCACGCTAGTTATCGGCTCCGCGCTGTCACCTCCCGTCACCAGGCCCAGTCTTTGTTCTGCAAGGGCAGGAAACCAACAGTCAGTCAATTATTAAGATCAGCACTCAGTTAAAAACAATCGTGAAATTTGGGACAGTCTTGAGTTCACTATGGGCTTCGTTGCTAGGATGGCCCCAAAGTTACAAAGTTAACATTATTATGACATCCCTCCTTAATTATAATTTTACAAACGACCAAAAAGCTACTCCGAAATTAAAAAATTTAAGTCGATCCGTTGAAACTTGCTCGTAGTGAAATTTGGCTGAAATTCATAATATATACTCTTAATAGTGTGCTTTTCAATAATACAACAAGCAAAATGGGGGTTACCAGCTTACTTTCGGAGATTTTTCGAAATAAAAATCAAGTAAATCCCTATCCTTTAACATTGCAAGCGAGCAAAACCCTACACTTTCCGACCAAAAAGGCACTACAGTTCACGAACCGCAAGTGAAATATGACTAAATTATGTATCAATTTGCAGGTAATTAAACACTGAAAAAAATAGTATTTGCAAAATACATGTTACCATACTGGATTTTGATATTTTTACGTCCAAAGTCAACATATAATTGTAACAACCAGGAGCAACAGTGAAGGCTTGGCAACGCTGCGTGACGCCTCTTCGAAACCGCGCTCGATTGACCAATGATAGTGAACTCCGTTGTAAAGTAGTATAGGGAGCGAAAATTTAAAAATTGGGTTTGGCTGCCTCTCCGTATTACAACACGTAGTTCGAATGTATTAACGTTAAAAAAAAGTCGTAAAAACTGTTTTACAAATAAAACTAAGATAACATACACAGAATAACGAGCAAGTTTATAAGTAATTATTATTGAGGACCTATCACAAATTCATTACAATTTTTAATATTATTATTTTAATTGGGCAATTATTCCCATATTGAAAGACTTCTGTTCTTCATATGGCAATTTATTATGTATGTCATGTAGGGCCGGCCTATGTAAGATTTTTGGATAAATTACATATTTAAAAAAAACTAAATATTGGGCGCAGTGCGCAGGCTGAAGCCGGTAAAAGCAAATACACTTGACTACACTTTACACCCAAAACTAGCCCTATAGCCAAACGTTGAGGGAAGAATGTCTTTGTGTTCGAGCAATTTTCAATGAAAAGTTAAAAAATCGTAACTTGTTATCGATAAGAAGTAAACAATAATGATGGGATCAATAAAAAAAGGTAAAAAAAATTTTCACAGCCGGAACTCGAACCGGCGACCTTTCGCTTACAAAACGAGCGCGCTAACCGTTGGACCAACTGCGACCCCAGAGCGTAGATGGTCCATAGCGATCCGTACGCTTCCTTCAACCCAGCAGATATGCACGCCGACTCAAAGCGAGCGTAAAAGTTTTGTGATGGCAATTAGGACACTTTTAATACTTTTAAAGCCTACTGCCAATATTTCTTGATTGTAATTGACGTCTGTACATAGCATGTGTACGCGATTACTGTGTACTTTGGTATGAAACACTTTCGAGGTGGCAGTTATCTCGACGCATCCACACTCGATCAGAATGAGAAGGCAGCCCGTGCCATGTTGCCAAGCCAAATACCAGGTTGGCCAAACTCTCAAGAAGAAGTTTCCAACTATTACGTATCGTATATTTAGTGTTTATAATTACATGAAAGCCAATCATATTGAATGTTTAATGTTTAACGAACTTAGCATTATTTCGTCCATTTGCCCATCAGCCTAATTTAGTGATTAACGTGTTATTTTGATGGGACGTTTCGAATTCTGAGGTTGGCAAATACTAACTAGTCAGTTAGCAACTGTACCAATAAAAGATGCAAATAAATAGGTTTTCCTAAAATGTAACAATTGAAAATAAATTAATACTTACAGTAGTAAAATAAACTACAGTTGTAAGATTATCTGATATAAAAATACTAACTAGGCCCTATTTTATAAGCTGTTACTGAATAATAATATTATACTCTTGAGTCCGCTGGTACACTCGCTGGAGCCACTTTAACTGAAAGAAAATGACCATTAGGAGGCCTAGGGAAAGATTCTGTTCCGAATTTAACATAAATTTGAATATCGAGCCATGAACACTGAGAAACTCTGAGAAAGCTTAGTATCTTACAGTTTCATGCCCTAGATAATGGTGGAAAACCACTACTCAACCCAACATAGTTGGAACTGAGTTATGATGATTATTATTATCGAGCCGTGAGAAAGCAATTACCATTTGAGTCTTCTGTGTTGTCCTTGGACTTTCCAAATATCTTGGACATGAACGTTGATGCCTTGGACGGCTCTTGCTTCCCGTACGATGCAAAACTATCGACCGACTGTGATGCGGACATTTGCGTGGGCGGGGTTTGCGATGGCACTTGCGCGAGATCCTTGCTGGCGACGGAGCTATTCCTCTGAGATTCTACGAAGGAGTGGTTGAGATTCCTGGGCGCGAGACTCGAACCGGGGATGGGTTGGCCGGCCCCGACCGGACCGGGGAGATTGCTCTTGGTGCTGATTGGACCGGGGGTGGATGCGCTACGTCTCATGTTGCCCGCTGCCTCGGTGGGGCTCGTTGGGGCAGTGTGACCGGGGCCGACGAAGGGTTGGGCCGACGTGCCGGGACTCGAAGATGCCGACGGCGAGGTGGCGCTCGAGGACAAGTCGGCCACCTGTCGACGCTTGTTCATAAGGTTGTCAAGGAACCTGCAGAAATAACAGAAATGAAACTGGGCTAAGCCATATACTTAGTGATTTTTGTGGCTTAATGTCTAATTAATGCAATTTTGCCATTTAAGACGATGAGTGGTAACAGACGAGGATGAAGGACAATCACAAGATAGTGAAAAAACAAACATACCTTAAGTGGGCATTCAAACCAGCGTCCTCGTAGTGTCATACACTTCGGACCAGCGCCCTAATTGTATGAACCATTGCGGACTTAGTTTACCCAAGCCTAGCTAGTTCTCGTCTAGATTATTTCAAATTTCTTTATAACTCTTAACTAGTGACGAAGTTTTTACAGGAGCTTTTGATATAAACTAGGGCTTACCATAATGTTAAATTTATATTTTCTTTCAATTTTAAATTCAAAATGTGGTTTTTATGTTCTTGAGAATTTGAATTAAATCTAGGAATCTTTCTGCATAAATAATTGTTGTGGTGTGTTGTCTTAAGTACTGCGAACAATGGCATAGCATAAGCACAGCGCAACGCAAGCGTAGCATAAGAAATATAAACAAGTGTACCTGGCTGCTTGAACACCCAATTCACGTAAGCATAGCATAGGCGCGGAAGCGCAGCAAAGAGATGGTTATATTTTATATTTCTTACGCTTGCGTTCAGTTATGATTGACCAATAATCCAGAAACAACAAGACTCAACACAAACACCTATTTTCAGTTAAATCAAATTCACAACTATTGATGTTTGTGTCAGTGTCAAATTATTAATCCTGGACAAACTCACAGAAGACGACGTTATTATCGAGTATGAAGTTGAGTCGACGTCTAGCGACGAGCTGCTAATTATGTATGTTAGGCTATATATCCGCATCTCTATGATAATAGGCTACTAAATGGTTTCAAAGACGAAATGTCAAACGCAAAGTTGACGTGCAGTCATCTGATCACGAGCCTTCTGAAACTTTGCACAGCCTTGTAGTTTCTTTACGCCATGCTTCCGTTATGACAATTGTGCTCGCATTTTTCCTTGTGTTGCGCTACGCTTATGCTATGCTAATTGTGCGCAGTACTTTAATTGAAAGAATCAACTTTTTCAAAGACAGGTTCTGTGGTTATTCAACATAATCATGTGTGAATGAAGAGGAAGACTGTCAGTTGTTGAAATATACCGCTCACAAAGCTTGAGCCTCAACAACACTTTCTACATTTTTTGTAAAATTCATTGTGATGATTTTAGATCCACAATTACTTTTTGCAAATCACATTTTAATTCTTGTTTTTCAATATCTAGGTCACAAAGGCAGAAGTAGAACAAGTCCTAAATGTATTTTGGCTTACAAAATTACCTCCTACCTATACATTACCATCCTTACTAAATGATGGTGAATATAGGCTAGTTATTGTCACTTGGCTCAACTTCAGTATTTACCATAGATCAAGATTAGGCATCAACCAAGATGATCTGCGTGTCTGGAGTTGTGGTAAGGATGAGGTTGGTGGGAAAGGTTTAGCACTGTGGGAATAAAGGAAAGAGGGTTTATTCACAATTAATGGATTACTAAGCAGTAAGCACGGATTATAGAAACCCTCTACATTACATTAAACCTGGCTATAATAATATTTTCAGTTTAAGGTAAGCTGTTTCAAACAAACAACATGCTACCCGTGGCTCCCTCTATAGGGAACCTAAGTTTTGAAGGTGGGAAGGAAATTGGTTCTCTCTGGTCTCAGCGCCCATAAGAATTAGCATGGTACGAAAATGTAACTCGCCGTACCTTTTGACTCGCGCAAAAGAAATCTAAACCAATAACATCACAAGATGCATAATTTTGTGAAGAAGATGATGGCATTCTACTTTGCTTGATGACGCTTCCTAAATTCAAACTATTATGAGTTAAATGGACCCATGTTTGCGCGCTGTTGCAAATGTACTCTGACTGAGCGGCAACCTAAGCGAGACGCAGCCACGTTGTGTGCAACTGTGGCATCCTCGCATACCACGCGCCTGTCCATGGTTGCTAAATGTACTTCGCATTCAAGATTTTGTTGGCACATTAAAGGATATTTTATTAGTAATGTATAATCTAATACAAACCCAGTGACCTCACAGTAGCCACAAAGCAAGTCGGATACCAAATGTTATGCTGATGCCACGGACAAAATGTTTTTACGTTCTTTTTCATGAGCAGTTTGGAAGGTTTGGCAACAGTGTAAATGTAGAGTTCACTTCAACTCAAAACAAATGTCATTTATATTTGTGATAGAGCAGAGTTATGTATATCCACGCAAAGAGGAAAGATTATAGTTTCTTACAGTATGAATATAATTCCGGTCCGTGGTCGGGTTCTCGCGCTATCGCTTACGAAACATTTAGCACGGGTTAATCGTCTATACCACGCTGACCAGAGAGAACCGGACAACGCCCACTTAGGTTCCCTATTGCGAACCTGAAAAAGATTTACGTGCTGGGCAACCATTTACTCCGACTCTGTGGCTCCGCTTCATCTGGACTAGGGATGATATGGAGGACCACATACCTGCCTCTAACCATGGACCTACTGCATGAGAAGCAGAGACTAACCACAAGACCAGCAAGAGCAACATGCCCATGAACCTAGGAACAGCAGTAAGGAATATAGGTTATAGTTGAGCGAGTAAATGCTTACGTGTTGTAATCCGCGTCCTCGCTCTCCTGATACAGATCGAGCTCCTGCGACGTCAGCTGCGTCTCATGTTCGTTGGTCTCCAGCTGCCCGAGGAGAGTTTCCCTCTGGAGCTGGAGGAACGGAAGGTTAAAGAACTTGTGCAGCAGCTTCAGACCGAAGCCGTTCCTCATCGACGCCTCTGCGTAGCGTACCTGAGCCGACCCAGACGGCCTGGAACCAGTCACGGATCACTTTCAGATTAAGAGAGAATAGGACACATTTTTGCAGTTTGCAAATAGCTATACATTCGGCTACGAAGCATCAGACGTATATGACTTTGAAACAAAGCATACATGGGTAGCCCCACTGTCATAGATTATCAATGTCTTGTGGGAATCAGTCCCAAAAATTCACAAATACCTATATGGTCAATTTTGGAGTTGTTAAAGCTTGTTTCTACTGGTTGGCTAGATCTAGCATGATGGCATCATAGGCCAAATGTGGGCATTAAAGAAGGAAAAGATTAAGAAATAAAAATCTAGAAAAGCACTTTTAAACTAACACATTTTAGAAAAAATAAATCCATTTAGGAATTACACATAGGTACCTCTAGATATAACTAAATTTATAAAAAGATGGAAGTTGCATTTGAATCTGGCTTTGTAAGCCTTGTATTACCATCCTTAATCACACCTAGACATCAACAACACAACATGCCACGTTAGTATGTATACAAATAGTACTAATTATTGTTATCACCTTGTGAACAAATTAACATTTTCTTGGTCACAGTTGTAATAGGTTTGCTAAAACAAAAAGTCAATAACTAACAAAAATACATATGAACAATAATAATAATAATCTGAGCTGACTGAAGAGTAGGCCTCTGCCTAGGTACAGTAAGGGCCTACATACACAAGAGTTGGTGTTTTGGCATTAAAAATAAAAATATGTACAGAATTTGCATTGCGTTATACTGGACCTAATGACAAATTTTGTGTTTTTATAGTGCTCATTAAAAAATAGGCCTACATCATTTGGCTTTAGAGATTTTAGATTTTTATTTTTTAGCATTACATAATGATTATTGATTACGCAAGCTATGTAAGACCTTGAAAAGACCATGCCAAATTCTGCGTATTGTAGAAAATCGAGAGAGAGAATGGCCAATTAATTTTTCCCAAAGTATACCCGGTAGTCTTTAGCTGCCCGTGACATTGTACCAAAGCCAAACAATATGATCAAAGTGCGGACAGCGGTAGGCTACGGCAGAACCCATTCTTGACCAACAGTGTTGCGTTGCCACATAGCAAAGTCTTGAGACACATAATAATAAAATACAATAATTAAACTCAACATTATTATACCTTTGAAAATTAGTGTCACAAAAACACAACTACCTACGTTGGTTGAATGGTGTGCTTGGGCGAATTGAAGTTTGAAATTATTTTGAAGAGGCGATATTTGCCAAACTTGTGCCCGATCAGAAAAATTTGAAAAAATAGTTTTGATTTTCTAATAAAGCCAGGTTTCAAAATTCAAACACTATATTTTGACTTGGCAGCATATTTGGGAAATAGAAAAACACGGTCGAATAGCCTTAATAAATTTCCCAAAACGCCAATTATTGCAAATTTCAGGATCATAAACTTAATTTTTTTGTGTGAAATAAAATCACAGTTACAAGATTTAAGTTTTTAAACTGTAATTTTAGTTTAGTATTATGCTCTAGATTTAGTAGTAAAAAATAATTTTGGGGGTAATTGAGCCCCTTTAGGCTTTATCTAGCTATGCTTTAATACTAGCTTAGAATGCAAGTTAACATGCAACTAGCGACTAGCCTACAATCGACAATTCAACCAATAAAAAGTAGGTACCTAATGACAATAGTAATTTACCTTTCGAAACCTTCAATAAAGTACGTAACGTGATCTGGTGTAACAGTTCTATGGTGAGACATATCACAGTGATTTGCTAAGACAAGCACAGGAATATGGTTCGGTACTTTCGGTAGTTCCCGTTGAATGTACTCAAAAGTCCAGTTTTTAGTGATGTCCATCATGATTATAACACCATTAGTTCCTTTGTATACATCCAAGAATTCTGCGTCTAAAACTGGCTCTTCAGGTACTTCCAACTGACTATTGTCCAGCTTGAGTCCATCAAAACGCTTCTTCTTTTTCCCCCGGTCAACTACATCCCAGACCTCCACCTTCACAATGTCGTCAGTGGCTTTATAATTCCACTGGATGCTTGCAACCTACAACCAGATAATAAAGGAGTTGGATTATTAATCAAGAAATGAGTTCATTTATTTTTTTATGGTTAAAGAGTTAATTTCAACTACAAGTAGGCGTAATTTAATTATGACATAAATCATAATAATTTGATGAAATTGGGTCAACATAGAAATGTACCGTAGGTTAGGGCCTACTTGGAAAGATGGTCATTTCCGAGAAATTTTCTGCGGAAAAGAATTTATATTGGAAAATACATTAATTATTAATAGAAATTGGAAAATAAATACAAATAAATAAATAAATACAAAACAGATTTAAATCAAAAAAAAATTTCCAAGCAAATCAACTCAGTTATTTTAGAACACATAGGTAAGCCCTACATCTTACTTTTTATTGACGAATAATAATTGAAAAAAAAAAAAACAATGTAAAAATTTAACAAGAGGAATATTTTCCAATTCTAGGGCCTACATCCATCAATTCTACATCATAAGCAATGTATGGGCCTGAGACTAGTGTAGCCTAGCTTTAGTTTACCTGGATTTCTTCAGTAGGAATGTATTCTTCAATGAACTTTTTGCCCTGCAGCCTCTGGAAAAGACACGATTTTCCCACATTCCGATCTCCTTTGATGATAATCTTCACTGAAAGGCAGATATTTGAGTTAGAGCAGTTTGCTGCCTATATGTTTTAGAACGTTTTCCTATAACAGTTCACTATAATAATTACTGCTCTACTGCCTGCAAGTCAAGTGTCACGAAAAAAAAAACACGATGTCCGATTGACATGCATTTGTTTGTTGGCATTGGATTACCCTTTAACAAAAAGTAGGTACTGTATGTCAAAAAGTAAAAAACCCTGACAATTTATGACAGGCCTACCACCACTACCATTTCAAATGCAGGAAAAAAAGGCAGATCTTTTATAAGAAGTGGTAAGCTTGCACAGCACGCCCACCAAAAAAATTAACGCACGGCAAATTATTTTATTTTTGTAGGCTAGGTCAATTCCTCTTCTACAATCTGTTAGATTAAAACTGCTTCGCTCCCTGCTTTGGGTACTTCCGTACCTTTGTACAAAATATGAGATGGGTTATTATTGGTGAATGTGTTCCAAGTTATTAGCTGCAATTATATTTTTTGGATGAGCGAAGCGAAGATTCCATTTCACTACACTGGAGAAAAAAATCCGGAATGTTTTTTTGTTTTTTTCTGTTTTTTTTCGTGTCTGTTAACACGATTCCGGCTAAACCGATACTCCAATTGCGATGAAATTTTATGGAGGCCTTCGAAATCTCTGAACGAAGAACTGCCACGTTTTTGAGCGCAATCGAAAAATTATTTCTCATGAAAATCGCAATTTTACGATTTTCTTATGAAAATTTCAGTATTACGATTTTTTCCTTTTTTTAAACTACGATTAATTAAAAAAAATTAAAAATTAATTCAATTTTTTAACTTATTTGATTTAATTTATTAAAAAATCTTCAACTTAGTAATGATTTTTTCACAGAACAGAAAATCCGCATAACACATGGCAGCTCAATGCACCAAATACGCTCATCCAACAACGCGGCAGGAAACTAAAGCGTTTTCCAAGTATAACTAAGTCCCCGCCGCTGTTGTTGGATGAGCGTAATTGGTGCATTGAGCTGCCATGTGTTATGCGGATTTTCTGTTGTTCTGTGAAAAAATCATTACTAAGTAGAAGATTTAAAAAAAAATTAAATTAAATTAAATGAAAAATTAACTTAAATTTTAAATTTTTTAATTAATTGTAATTTTAAAAAAGGAAAAAATCGTAATATTGAAATTTTTATAAGAAATAATTATTCAATTGCGCACAAATTTTACACAAATATATGAATTTATAAAATTAAGGTTCTGCGAAAAACTTATTACAATAGGATAAAGCATAATAGGTGTTATAAGTCAAAGAATTGTTTTAAAAAGAAAAAAAAAACGTAAATTTCGATTTTCATGAGAAATAATTTTTTGATTACGCTCAAATTTCACACGAATATCTTAATGCATGAAATTAAGGTTCTGTGAAAAAAATCATTACAATCGGTTAAAGCATGTAGGAGTTATAAGTCGAAGAAAGTTTTTAAAAATCAAAAAAAATCGTAAAATTGCGTTTTTTATGAGAAAAATTTCCCGATTGCCCTCAAAAACGTGGCAGTTCTAAGTTCAGAGATTTCGAAGGCGCCCCATGAAATGCCATCGCAATCGGAGTATCAGTTTAGCCGAATCGTGTTAACAGACACACAAAAATACAGAAAGAAAGAAAGAAAGAAAAAAAAAAACATTCCGGATTTTTTCTCCAGTGTAGTGAAATGGAATCTTCGCTTCGCTCGCTACGCTCATCCAAAACTTACCTACAAGCAGGTAGATCCTATATAAACTTAGGCAATACACAGGCCCAGTGCTTTGAGAATTACGAGAGTGTGAGTTTGTTGCTTTACTTTTCGACCTAGGTTTAGACTTTATGATACGTAATATGCAATTTATTGTAATTTGAGATGATGGGGATGTATCGACAATGACAAAAATCTAGGGATGGGAAGGTTTCATTTTCATTTAAAAAGGTCCTATTTTGACTGGTATGCAAGTAATCCATTTACGTATTGGTGTAATGTTTTTTCATCAGATGCTTATAATTAATAATAATAATAATAATAATAATAATAATAATAATAATAATAATAATCATCATAACTCAGTTCCAACTATGTCGGGTTGAGTGGTGGTTTTCCACCATTATCAAGGGCATGAAAATGCAGATACTAAGCTTGCCAGACTTAGTGTTTCTTCCACATCATCCAACTCCTTCTTCTCCACCAATTTACTCCACTCTCTTCTGTCCTCCCACAGCTTTACTCTTGCCACATGCTCCCACACTTCATTCCGTTTTCCAACGTCTTCTTGAATTAATCTTTCCCATTTTTCTCTTGGCCTTCCTACTCTTCTTTTCCCCTCCTCTGCCGCTTCAAATTCTCGTCTTGGAATCCTCTCCCTGCCCATCCTTTTCATATGTCCAAACCATCTTAGACGTTTCTTCCTAGCTTAAACTTCAATCTCTCCAATCCCAGTTCTTTCCTTATTTCATTACTTCTTATCTTGTCCATCTTTGTAACTCCCTTGATACTTCTTAAAAACTTCATTTCTGCTGCTTCCAGCTGACTCTCTTCTTTTGTTCCCACTGCCCATGTTACTGCCCCATATGTTAATATAGGTACAAAATATGCCTTATACAGCAAAATTTTACATTTTTGTGGGAACAACTCATTCCATAGTAACTTTCTCACCGATTGATAAAACCCTTCTGCTTTTTGCACTCTAGATGACACTTCCCTACACACTTTTGCATCTTTTGTCAATATACTTCCCAAATATTTAAATTCTTCTTTTTCTTCTAAGACTTCTCCACGTAGTACAATATTTTCTATGTCTCTAGGCCTGCCCTTTGTCTTCTTTTGCATACGCAAACATTCACTCTTTTTCTGATTGATTTTTAGACCAAACTCTGTAGTAACTTCGTTCCATCTGTCCACCTTCTCCTGCACTTCTCTGGCACTCTCACCCCAAATCAACACATCGTCCGCAAACACTAATGTTCTTGTGTCCCTACCATCTGTATTTGGTTCCACTCTTCTTATAATTTCATCCATTACAACAGTAAAGAGTGTTGGAGATAATAATAATAATAATAATAATAATAATAAATTTTATTTAGAGTCTACCCACTCAGTTATATAACTGATTTTCAGTGGGGGACAGTAAATCAAAGCGACCAAGCCAACCCTGCAGGCCCCGACGCAATCGACGAGTGAGCGATAACCAACCAAAGATCGATATTTTTAATAGGAAATATAGCAATCAGTGGTATGGACTGGCTTAAATAGCGCAATATACATAGTTCCGAATGACATATACTCTCTGCTAGACAGGCAGGCCTGTTAATCGTCTGGCACCGCGTAGTGCGGGTTAACCGCAGCCGCCATCATTACAGGCTCTACGAAACAGACTGCCAGAATAAGAGCACGTAGAATTATCACTTTCATCACCGTTTAAACGCGATTAATTCAAGGGTTTAAATGTTTAGGAAACTACCCGTTTTCCCCATTTTTTCCCACGTCTCTCGAAGTACAATGTATAGGGCGAGGACGGAAGTATGTTTTATTACGATGCCTTGATAGGCTTAGCCTACACATAGATACAAAAATGTACAGAGTTTACTTTATATTGTACATAGGCGAAGTCAATACATACTGTTGTACTGGACACCTCTAGCGAATTTTCGCTGAAGATTTTGCGACATGCTCTGATGTCCCTTCTGAGATGGAGAGCCATTGGCCTCGGCTTTTCCCGTAAGACGTTTTAGGGCGGAAAACATGGTTGTTTATGGAGAGCCACTTGATGAATTAACTGCAACGAGAGAAAACATAATGTTTTTAGTTAGTGTTTGACTTGGATAGTCCTACTGATGGGAGTATCAGAGGAGGTAGTACACTAGGGGGCGGGGGAGGGGAAGGGAAGGGACCAAATACGATAACTACCTACATAGCAACTTTTTACGATTTGAGGGGTGACTGGCGAGGGTGGAAGGAGAGCACAATTTTCATCTCCTGGGACTCAATTTCCAAACATTTTTAATCCGGGTTGAATGGGGTTAAGAGGGAGGGATAGTAGCGAAATGAAAATCACGCGAAATTATAGTTTTTTCTTGATATCTCGAGAACGATGCAAAATATCTAAAAACTGATTGCAGACAGCCCTGTGGTTTTATTAGAGCAATATAATGCAAGAAAAAATATTCAAATATAATAATCGGTGCGGTTTGTATAAGATATGCATTTAATTAATTAAATATATCAAATAAAAAACTTAATTACCATCACATTACAAATGTTTTCGTACAGCTATAGTTCTCCCAAAACCACAGGGCCGTCTGCAATCAGTTTTAAGATATTTTGCATCATTCGAGAGATATCACGAAAAAACTGTAATTTCGCGTGGTTTAAATTTCGCGAGTATCCCATCCTCTTAAGGGTTATCTCAAAGCGAGCCAGCAGGAAAAATCCGTATTACAAAAAATGATCTCATGGAATAGGAAAAACCCATCATTGAACTTTGCACTATCCGTCATATAGGGATGCACACAATAATCGATGATATCGATCGATAATCAATAATAGATTTCGATAATCGATAATCAAAGTTCATTATCAATTATCGAAATATCAAATAATTGGTCAATAGTGGCACGAACCAAACTCTAAAGACGGAAATTATCTCACGTTGTGCTATGCACTGGCTGGGCTGATGGTGTCACACTCGAGATTTATGTTTAAAAATGAGCTATCAGTAAAAAACAGGACCCAAACACATGACATTGAATACAGCGAGGCAGCAAACGGAATGCGATTGTATTGTTTTGACTTGCCACACTTGAGGTTCCATGATTATGCTTTGTTGGTGATATCAATACTATCAATAATATTGATTCGATAATGGCATTACTATTTTGATAATCGATAATGAAAAAAGTATTGATGTGCATCCCTTACCGTCGTATCCAAACTGAGACAGAATATATAAATAAATCCGTATTAAGAGTCTACCCACTCAGTCACACAACTGTTTTTCAGTGGAGGACAGTAAACCAAAGCGACCAAGCCAACGCTGCAGGCCAGACGCAATCGACGAGTGAGCGATAACCAACCAAAGATCAATATTTTTTAAAATAGGAAATATAGCAATCAGTGGTATGGACAGTGCAAACACCCATGGATCAATGCCAGAATCAACAAGGCCGATTCAGTATAACTTTAAATTTATTAGGCCTATGTGCCTCGTTGCTAGGACGACTCCAAAGTCACCGTTTACAAATTCTTAAGACAAGAACTGATGGACTTAAGTCCAAATCAGAAGTTAAAAAACTTCTGACTTTTAGCAGGAATCGACCCCTGGACCTTCTGCATTGGAAGCAGAAACGCTAACCACAAGACCAACGAGCCACACTAACAATAGTAAAAATAAAATATTTCAACCACACACACACCACTAAATATCTTTATAATAATAATAATCAAACACCAGGTTCCAACATAAGTCAGGTCGGGGGGTGACGTATCACCAATTTCTCGGGCTGTGGACTTTCAGTGTTTGCAAGCCAGGCTCAACACCTCCTCATCTACTTCGATGTCTTCTATGGCAGGCATTTCTACCAGTTCTCTCCATTTCTTTCTATCCTCCCAGAGTCTTTCTTCATTAATTCTTTCCCATGATTTCCCTCTTTCTTCAACGTTCCATTTTATTTGGTCCCTCCATCAATCTCTTGGGCGTCCAACCTTTCTTACTCCCCCCCCATGTGCATTCAAATTCTCTTCTTGGTATTCTATCTTGTTTCATTCTTCGTACTGCCCATACCATCGAAGTCTTTCTTTTCCTATTTTATTTCGTAAACTTTCCACTCCTAGTTTGTTTCTTATTGTTTTGCTCCGTACCTTGTCAATTATCTTAATCATAACTATTACCAAATTTAAATGAGAGCAAATTTTAAAACCGCCTGTAATTCTGATGTTGCAAAATTATTTATTAAATTAAATTTAGTTAATTTACTGACTAGAGTTGCTGTGGCGTTACCCTTTACCAGGCACATAGGAACGTTTTGAAAGTTGGGGAGGGGGGGGGGGGGGCTATATTAGCAGAACCCGTCTGGGCTGGTCTTTTTCTATAAAACCAAGGTTTTTTACAACCCAGCCAAAGCCTACCTAAATGTCCTAGGAAGCAACAATTTTGTTTCAATGTTTACCTGTGTAGGCCTAAAGAAATATTTTTTTTGCTTTAAGGCAGATCCACACAAAAACATAACACGTAGTGAACATAAAGTTTTAATGCGTAGTGTGTAAGCGCGCCGGTAGGTACACATATAAATGTAAGCACAAAGAATTTATGCCAAGATATGTTACTTTACTAGTCTTTTAAAGGGGTGATAATGGACACACTGCAAAGAAATTAAAAGACTAGTTGGATTAAGGACGCGTCAACCCAACGGTTACTTTATTGCTAGCCCCTACCACACGAGCAACAAAATAAAGAAACAGTGGTGACACTTACTGTTGTGATAGGTTATCATATCAATGATCACGTGATACTTTGAAGAGATCTGATAGGAAGTTGCTAACTTTTATTGCCAAGTTGTTCAGATTGCTGAACATTTTTGGGGTGTTGCGTAACTCGACTTGACCGTCTGGCGGGCAGTCAGCAATATGCATGTTATCAAATGCACACCAACTCACAGCAATATTGTTACTTGTTAGGCAACAAAGTTGGACAACTATGTTGATTGTTTGGCAGCTGCTTTAATTATAGAAGGATTTGAAGGTTATCCATAGAGATTATTTATTACTACTATAATTTATGACAATTGATGTTTATATGCCTAATTATGCAAATAATGCTCCAAGTCCTGTCAACTTTATATATTTTTTACGGAAGCGTAGTTGACTGTAGTAGTTGAGCCTTTCAAAGTAGATGTTATCTTGACTTGGCCTAACTTTTTTGTACGTAGGCCTACCTAGACCTAAGCATAGGCCTCAGGTTTTGTTGTAAAGTTGAATTTTTAATTTTTTTTTGCCTTAGAAGTTAGAAGTGATCGGAGGAAAATTTTGGGGGTATTATAGCCCGCAAAATGGCATTAAAAGCGATCTGAGGTATTATTTTGAAAGGAATATGTGTAAATTGACGCATTATTATATTAAGTACCTGTTAAAGTGTCCGTTCACCTCTTTAACAAGTTAGTCTTAATATCAAATAGAAACATAAATACTAAGTAGTTTGTGTATATTTCCCGACCTACGTCAATAGGGGTCTTTAAATTCATCGCCGCGCTCAAGAACAGTGACGTCACTGTTCTTGAGCTGGCGATGTGTTGCAACACGGCACATCCACTAGCGATGTGTAACGCGCGAGGCAGGTCCCGGTCTATCTGTCGAAATAGTCTGTTCTACTAAAACCAAAGCGGAAGACCCACGTTCACAATCACTAACAAAAAATAACACTGGTCAACAACACTTGTTTTGAAAAACATACTGCTAATAAAGTAGCTACGGGATAGCATCAGTTTTCGTAAAAACGTAAATATCAGGGTTGCCAGTGGTAAGTATCGAGCATTCGAACCGGGAACCTCCAGAATAAGTCTCGCGTGTTACGCTTGTACTATCTATCTATTATAATGCACCGTAAAAAGATAAACAATATTATATCAGTGACACTGACTGTATAAATATACCTCACCTCATTATTACTAGTATGATATACTAGTATTGAGTAATATGTATGATATAATACTAGGAAGCTTCGCAAACGCTTTTTTTAGTCGCGTTGATGGATGAGCTTTTTTTAAGTTTTTAGTTTGCGTGGGATATCTTTACTTTTGCAAGTGCTTTACTTTGCTGCCTACGCATTGTAGGTGATTGTTTTCAAGTTTCTATTGTTACTTGTCAATTGTTATTATTTACCGTAAAAAAATTATATTAAAAGCTTTATTTCTATGGATTCTGGCTAACTTTTTCAACTTTTTCTTTCAAAAGGTACGACATCACCATAACCTTAATGTCCACGTATAATATGAACGTTGTAGCCCCACCCGTTTGGTCAGAATTGGCCCAAATGGTACGAATATATCGCACAAAAAATCGTCAAAAATCGTAAAAGTACGATATTCATGAGAAATATTTCTTCGATTGTACCCAAAAACAATACACCTCTAAGTTCGGATATTTCGAAGGTCCCCTCCAATTTTCATCAAGATCGGATACGTATGCCGTTTGCCTGGTAGAGAGTTAACAAACAGACAAAAACAAACAAACAAACATACAAACAAAGAAAAAAACAACAAAAAAACACCCAAAAGGACACTTGCGTATATCTAATAAGTCGATTGTCGAAACAACAGAATTTCATAATTTTGTAGTAATCACTCGATACTATTGTGCTAATGGAATGGAATGGCCGTACCCATGGCCGTACCTAGCATAGAGACAAGACAAGAAAATAAAATGAAATGAAAAGTTTTAAAGGGAAATATGATCGTTCCAAGTACACAAAAATAGTCATCGTCAAGACTCAAAATAAGACTGAAAGTGCACCCTATTGGTACGTTATTCACCTTCTCCACTTATTCTATTATAAACAGTGACATGACTGCTGTGCTCCATACACGAGATTACAAGATTGTATGGGCGTATTCTTATTTTGCTTTGTGTGAATAACAGATGTACATTGTACGTATGTTATGTAAATCAATCCAGAAATTATTAAATCCATCTCAGCCGGGTTGAGAGATGCACATATGTTTTGTTTCGACCTAATTTAAACCGAGTATCAATGTCTTATATCCCCCACCCTCCTTCAAAGCTTGTGTTGCGTGCTAAGTGATATAGGTGCCTCACGCTATCTATGGACTTGCTTAGTAGGGGAAACTACACTCAGTATACCCCCACCATCGGACCTCGACCGGGCGGACAAAAGGGAGGGCAAGCGATCGAGATGAATAGAGAACTTGAGAAGGTGGCTTCAATACATAATTCACTTGTCATTGTTTATTATCGCTAGTTCCTAAAATAAAATAATATGAGATTAATTGCCACTTTTACATATGTAATTGTACACAAATTGGTCAATACGATCAAATTGTCTTTTAATTTAAATTTTTAGCCTAAATTTGGCTTTAGTACCGGCAATCGATGTGTACTTAAAATGGCCTATAACTAGGAAAACGCTTAAGTCCCGCCGCGTTGTTGGATGAGCGTAATTGGTGCATTGAGCAGCCATGTGTTATGCGAATTTTTTGTTGTTCTGTGGCAAAATCATTACATAATTGAAATTTTTTAAATTAAATTAAATTAAATTAAAAATTAACTTTAATTTTTTAATTTTTTAAAAATTAATTGAAATTGTTAAAAAAAAGAAAAAAAAGCGTAAAATTGCGATTTTTATAAGAAATAACTTCTCGATTGCGCTCAAATTTAACACTTATCTATTAATTCATAAAATAAGGGTTCTGTGAAAAAATCATTACAATCGGATAAAACATGTAGGTGTTATAAGTCAAAGAATTGTTTAAAAAAAGAAAAACCTGTAAAATTTCGATTTTTATGATAAATATTTTTTCAATTGAGCTCAAATTTCACACGAGTATCTTAATTCATAAAATAAAGGTTCTGTGCAAAAATCATTAAAATCGAATAAAGCATGTAGGTGTTATAAGTCGAAGAAATTTTTTAAAAATCGAAAAAAATCGTAAAATTGCGATTTTCATGAGAAAAATTTTTCTGATTGCGCTCAAAAACTTGGCAATTCTAAGTTCAGAGATTTCGAAGGTCTCCATAAAATTTCATCGCAATCGGATAATCGGTTTAGCCGGAATCGTGTAGACAAACAGACAAAAATACAGGAAAAAAAAAAAAAAAAAACATACCGGATTTTTTTCCCAGTGTAGTGAAATGGAATCTTCGCTTCGCTCGCTACGCTCATCCAATCAATAAAACGGATTGCAGAGATCTGTTCTTGTGAGGGTGCAAAATATTGCCATACGTTAGCATCGATTTATAATTTAATTTGGGAAAGAAAAGTAAGATAAACATAGCCGTAACTAGGGGTTGAAACCCGCTCACCATGTAAAAATGTGTAGATAAACTTTATTTAGCTATTCCGACAAAATGAGTAAAATATCAAAGCAGATGAAGAGTATTGGTAATCCAATTGGTGTCAAGATTCGACATTTTTGTGTTCTACAACGTAGAACCCTTCCTGCTTTTCAGGTCCAGTGCAGGTTAAGTGTGGGTTAGAAGAAGGAAATATATAAATATAAATAATTACTATTAGCTTCTCAGAAATATTGTTGTTAAATAATTGTTTAACACGCACTCTTCAACCTGTGTTATCATATTCATTTACCTAAGCTTATTTAACTTCTATATGATTCAGTTAAAAACCGATTTACGAAGGAGGATAACTAAATAAATCTAATTACATAAATGCAGACACAACAATGAACTACAGTGAAGTAAAATTTGAATATTATTTATTGTAGGCTTATTATTTTGATTATTGCCATTTTTATTACACATCGAAAACATGGTATACTTAGGGTGCAACGTTTATTGTGCTTGTTTGGTTCTCTCCTGGACGTCACGTAGCTTGTACTCTATATTCATAAGTAGTTATAAGTAGTTCATAAGTACGGAAAATAGCTTCATTTTGGTTCAAAATTAAAATTAAAAAGACAATTCGAGTCGTTTTTGCCAAATTGAGTTCGATTTCGTAGGCAAAAGTAACCATTAATCTCTATTTTATATTTTAGGCACTAGTGATATTAAACAATGACAGGTGAATTTTGTATTCTAGCCACGCTCTCAATTTTCTATCATTCTCGATCGCTGGCCCTCCCTTCGTCCGTACGGTCGAGGTCCGATAGTGGTGGGGTATACCTGAGTGCAGTTTCCCCTAGTAAGCAAGTCCATAGATAGCGTGAGGCACCTATAGCCCAATACGATGACGCAGCTCGCCTCGACACTCTGCCGGCCGCTACTCGTGCACTGTTGCCACAACTGATAAGTGGGGAAGATGAACGAAATTTCTTTGCACATTTAACAATTAATTTAGCGTTACTACGAATATTTTTGGTCAATCATTTGTTGTAAATGGAGTCAACTTAGGTTAATAGATGGATGTGTAAACCTTTACATAAGAGGTGAACGATCCCTTTAACATTACCGGTACATTATTTATTACATTGCCTAGCCATAAAGCAAAGATCACGCTGCAGTAGATGTACCTGGTCAGTGTATGTCATTATGTAATTATCTATGAAGGCCTACAGTATCTAGTAACTATCCATGTAGGCCTAACTCAATATTGAAATATTCTACAACTAAAAGCCACTGTAAGAGCGTAAGCTCAGTTCGGTGAATAAAACAATTGAATTGAAAAAAAAAGCATTACGAGATAAGTCATTTGCAGAGGCAGGTATTTGGGGTGAAGATAAAAGTCAATTTTTGTTTTTATTGTAGGCCAACCCAAAAGCGGTGAATTGGTGGTGAAAATAATTCAACATTTAGTTGAAAGCTCTATATCTCTCCCTCCCTGATTTTTTTTTTTAAATTTTGAGTGTGGTACCTTGTAGGCCTAAAAGAATTGCAGATTACAATAAAATGTAGTTATGAGAATTCAGGGGCAGGTATTTGTGGTGGAACTTATTTGCATCTTTGGTTTTGTTCTGACCAAAAGCGGAGAATATGGTGTTGAAAATGATTTATCATTTACGGTTTTTAGCGGTGAAAATTTTGTTTTTACCGTAAATACTTGCCTCTGGTCATTTGATATGATAGGCCTATGAAATGAGATGGATATCCAGAGGTGAGGATTTAGCCATCCCCGGCGGGGATATGTTTCAGTGAAACAGAGCCAGGGATGAGATTACCAGAGGGGGGGAAACCCCCCCCCATCAATTCGCACCCTGGGCCTACCGGTATGCGTTAAAAAGTTAAAACCTTATAAGCTTACTTGTGATGTGTTTTTGTGGATCTGCTTTAATTAAAGTGGATCCACACAAAAACGCCAGTAGGCCTACGTGTGTCCTATGTACCTTAAGCCTAGGCCCTACGTGTTATGTTTTCGTCACACAAAAACGTAAGACGTAAGCTGCAAGCATAAGGTTTTAACGTGTAGGCCCAGTCGTAATGTTGGAACATAGAAATGCGCTAGTTTTAAGACATAGTTATAACGCAGCATAATACACTGTTTATGTAAGAAAGTTGAACATTTTTAAACTTTACGACAAAACCTTATACTTAAGGCCTACGTGTGAAAAAGTCGAGTCAAACTAACATCTACCGGTAGGCTACTTTGAAAGGCTTGACTACTACAATCAACTATGCTTCCGTAATAAATATATAAATTTGGCAGGACTTGGAGCATTAGGCTATATCTTACATAATTATCAACATCTTAATAATATAGGGCTAATCATCAATAATAATCTTCATTAGGCTACAACCTTCAAATCCTTCTTTAATCAAAGTTATCTCTGTTCACTCTGCAAAGAACTTAGAAGACAACTGACATAGGCCTATCTTGGGCTAAATTCTTTGTGCTTACGTTTCTATGTGTAGACCTAGGCCTACTGGAGCACTTACAGACTACCTAGGCCTAGGCGTTAAAACTAAAACCTTACGTGTTATGTTTTTATGTGGATCCACCTTTATTAGCAACTTGGGAACTTTTTCGGTTGGTATGGATCGGTTTGACAAAACTACTTACGTTAGGTTACGGTAGTCGAACTTTCCGGACTTTACCTGCCGCGCTAGTTCTAGGATATTTTTTATTTGAGCGCACCCGAATTATCCTTTTCGTTACAAAACTACTTAGGCCTACCGGTAGGCCTAGTTGTTTTTCAGTGTTTTTGTTGAAAAAAAAAAACAGTATTAAAAAATCCGGTCCATACCAACCGAAAAAGTACCGCAACTTGACCTACCGAGGCCTACCTAAACAAAGTGTAGAAAAATTGGAACTCTTTCGGTTGGTGTGCTCCCCTATTATAACACAGTAAAAACACTGAAAAACAACTACAAATGAGAAATGAATAACTAATAAGTCAATAATAACTATGTGGTATCACTAAACACGCAGAAAACACACAATTCTATAAGTTAATTACACTTAGAAAACACTCGCATATTTCACCGTTTTCTGTCAGCCATCTTGTAAGTCTGTTGTGCACTGTTGTTCACTCACTGCCAGTAACCTTGCAATAATATAACTTTCATAACCAAAATTTAACTATCACATTTTTGCTGTTATAGTAAAAAAAAAAAAAAACTTTAACGTCGCTATTTCAAACGAAAATACTTTCCGTTGAAAGTCCTTTTTTTAAAAATAGTGACGTTAAAGGTTTTGTAGGTGGAGTATTTTTTTTTAACGACCTGTGCGAACAGTGACATCGCCGAATATTTGTGTAAAATATGTATAAATTAATGAATAACATTGTATATTTTCATACCGTTTTCTATAAATTACATCATTAATCATTAATAATGTGTTGATTTACATTTATTTCTCGTTTATAGTTGTTTTTTTATTTTAGTGTAAAAAACTGTGTTATAACAGGGGAGCACACCAACCGAAAAAGTACCGAAAAATTTAGATTTTTTTTTTTTAAAATTTCAACAGTTTGAAAATTCCCCACTTAAGGCTTCATGAATTCAGAAAATTTAGACCTACAGTCCCATCTAGGCTAGGTCTACCCATTTGTATTATGGAAGTGGCTATTTAACCGTAGCTACGGGAAAATTACGATTCTCAATTCGTCCGTAGCATGAGGCCGCGTTCCCATAACTTTGGTTTAGTCTTAAGAAATTGTTATTGGTTATTATGGTAACAAGAAATCCGATATCCTGATTGGTTAGTAATGTTTCAGTGGCCTGTCATAATGAAGTTACTCCTTTTCATTGGTCATCGTATAAATAACAAAACGTCTGATTGGTCCGTCAATAAATATATAATAAAATAAAAATAAGAATTATGGTTTTGTTATAACAATTTCTTAGGACAAAAACGTAAACAATTTAACACGTATTTCCTATCCCCTTATAACTAAACCAATTTGTGGGAATGCGGCCTGAACGAACATCGGCGGAAATCACCGAAGGTATCCGAATCGTCCGCGGGATACCACCTAACTAGGCCAATAGCTTCAAATATCACAGTGCATTGTGGCAGAGTGGTAGCGCGTCCGAATTCTACGCGAGAGGTCGGCGGTTTAAATTTTCGTTTGGTTGTTTTTTTTTTACCATTCTATTTTCTATGTTTTTTCTGCAAATGATTTCACTCCATTCGGGCCCGTCGCAAACACAATTCTAGATGATACAAGCGTTTAAAAAGTGCTGCGCCGCGCTAGTTCTAGGATACAATCGATAAGAGCGCACCCGAAATCCTTTCCGTTAAAAACGAGTTTAGATTTAAAATAGCAACGTTAAAGGTTTGGTAAGTAGAGTATTTTATTAAAAAACAAGTTAAGATTTAAAATAGCAACGTTAAAGGTTTGGTAAGTAGAGTATGTTATTGAAAAGGTTGGTAGGCCTACTAAGTAAATGTAATAATAAACATGGCGCGCCGGCAACAGTGAAATGGTAGTGTTTGTGTTCAATCTTTATTAGGCTAATTATAACATAATTCGTATATTTTCAGAGTGGTTATTATTGAATTAACGTAATTTTACCGTAATTTACTTCCCGTTCCTACGGTTAAATTAGCAGGCCTAATTTTTCCGTATCCACAGTTCGAGTACCTTCGGTGATTTCCGCCGATGTTCGTTCATGCTACTGAAGAATTGAGAATCGTAATTTTTCCGTAGCTACGGTTAAATAGCCACAGCGTTGTATTATCTGCCTTGCATGCTTGCATCTAATCAGGCTTAGGCCTTTGCCTAGGCCTAGCTAGCCTATATGATTACTTGAGATTCATGATCAAGGTTTGAAATGAGTGCATAACCTCAAAGAAGGTCAAGGGTCACACCGCAATAAGCACTTGTTAAAAATGTGGCTTGGCCTAGTAGACCAAGGGAATATATGCGTGGGCTCCCCAAAAAAACCGTAGGCGAAGGTCATAGTTATACATGACCGTAATTAAATGAGATATAGGCCTAGGGGGGTAGGGCCTAGGGCTACCCTACCCTACCAAGACGCCATAGGCCCAAGCCTAGGCCTAGGCCTAGCCCAAGCCCCTACCTATTTACCTTTGTCTGGAACACATCTCCGCTACTCCGCAGGCTTCGGTGTAAGTAGTGAAATTAACAAGCAGATTGATTATATTACAGCCATTCTAGATACTAGGCGTATTACGCGTAGGCCCTACAGTACTTTGCAGCTGGCGATTTACACGAAGGCTTACATTTTCACAATATTTTCTTGTCGGCCATCTGTCAATGCGACGTCTGCACTTTGCAGCTGTTTCATTCGATTCGAGTTTAATTTGCGACTGGTAGCGCTCTCTTTTAGCGATAATAAATAATGTTACTACGGTAGCTCAGTCGTAAGTCATTCAAGTATAAGAAATGTTACAACATTCTCCGTCAACGGCCATACCATGTTGAATACACCGGTTCTCGTCCGATCACCGAAGTTAAGCAACATCGGGCGTGGTCAGTACTTGGATGGGTGACCGCTTGGGAACACCACGTGCCGTTGGCCTCACAAGTTTTTGGTTTTTAGTGACTAGTTTTAAACAGTAATGTTTGATTTTACATATTATTTGATTTTGGTATTCACGAACTTTTACATTTCAAGTTGCAAATAAAATTTTGCCAAGCAAACTAAATTGCATTTGAGGAAAAAATCTTTCCACGCAAATTGTAATGACTTAAATAACGATCCGATTACAGTCAAAGTTTTAATCCTATATCGTTGCTAATTCCTAATATCCACAACATCAAAGTGAATAATGTAACAAAAAGAGTGAAAAAAAAAACAGCAAAAAAAGAGTATTCATATTGTGTAAAAAAAAGCTTGAGGGCGCATTGATTGATTGATTGATTGATTGATTGATTGATTGATTGATTGATTGATTGATTGATTGATTGATTGATTGATTGATTGATTGATTGATTGATTGATTGATTGGATATTGCTTAACGTCTCATATTTATGCAACTTGGCTAATCGAGACGAAGGGAGGGACGTAAGGGATGACGCGGGGGGACAAGGGGTGGACAGGCCTGTGCTGGTCAGAACCAGCCACAAGCATATGGGGAGGGCAGGGGTTCCCCCACATCGTGGTCGTCTCCGTCTGTGTCATCATCTGTCCGTGTTGTCTTTGTCGTCGCCGTCGGGGAGGTAGTCAAAGGGAAGGGGTTCCCCGACGACGACCCAGAGCTCGCCATTAGTTTCAGGGAGTGGAACTCCCCTATTCACGGGCCAAACCGCGAGAAGGTGTCGAGTTGGAATTTGAAGGCGCATTTTAGAAAACATTTACCTGAAACTGGTTATTTCGTAGTTTTGATAGTTTCAAACCGGTTTATTCAGGAAGTGATATGGAAACAATAATTAGCTACATCAAGTCAAATGAAATATTACATTTGAAAACGCTATAACGTGCTATATTTTTATATTTAAATATGTACCTATAAGAGTTAATGATAGTATTCTTACTTCTTTAGTAAACATTTTACTTCAGTTGCTATTAATTTAACCTTTACGGCCTAGGTTCATAGTTTCAATTCTTACACAAGCCTTTCAAGTTGGCTAAAAATAGATGGTCAAAACACTATTAATTGTTCGTTTTAAAAATTGGCGTAAAATGTTGAAATCAAGTGCTAATATTATGCGTGTCGTGATATAAAGAAAGATAGGGTGTCTTTTATAAAGTTTTGAACAAAACACTCTTCTTCTTTTTCTATTTTTTCTTCTTTGGCATGCTTTTGCGGGAGAGTCGAATAAAACGCGGACCGCGACACCCCTATTAAAATTGATCTACATGTACAACCGAATGGCATTAGAACACCAGGTTTCAACGACAAGAGGTCCTTCGATCATGGAGTTATAAATAGTACTGTAACTAGGCGTACTGGAGGCGCAGGTGTGTGGTTCGGCGGTGTACAAGTTAGGCACTTCAAATTGGCAGACATTTTGATTGTTTACTTGGGTAACCAAGGTAACCTAGGGCCTACTAGTAGTGTGGTTATAACAATCAAAATCGCGAATAGGCTCAAACAAACAAACACAGATCGTGGACGTGCTGTCCATTTGAGCTAGACCTCCTTCGTCATCCAACTCCATCCTTCGATCACCATTTAGCATCTCTTTGATTAAATGTGAATCTAGTGTAACTTATGTCAAGTATAAACAACATGGGAGAAAGTATGACAATATAACAGCTGTTGAAGAAGCAAGGCATTAGGAATAAGAGTTCCTGGACATGAATTATTCACAATGTTCACACTCCTTTGTTCGCAATGTTAGCTCGTCGATGGCTTCGGCGTCGATTGGGTAAGCTAATGGTCTGACTTAGAAATTAAGTTACCCAATCAAAATCAGCTGAGTCGTCTAACTTGGAGGCGAAGGGACGAATCAGTGCAACAAAACGAAAAAATATTTTATTTGGATAACGAGAAGCTATTTTTGTTTGTCGAATCTAATCATCTACATTCTACCGACACAACAAAAATACAGTTTTTTATACTTGGAAACGCCAAAAGTCGTTGTTAAACGAGTGAGTGACCCATGTGTTGAGTACCCGGTAACATTACTTTTCTTCCACCCTACCTTAGGCCTCGCTAGTCCCTAGCCTTCATAGCGACGATCATAGCATTGAGTATATAACCATGTTCCATACTCAAAGCTCATAGGCTAGAGTGGCGCATTATAGCCTTACAGTTGACGCGCCTTTATACCAACTAACTTAAAAACCCCTTTTATTTATACGAATATAATTATCAAACTTAAATGCAAATGTTCCCGGGTACTTAACCATGACTCGCTCACTCGTCTAACACCAACTTTGGCGTTTCCCTAGTCGCTAGTAGAGATCCTGGATCTTATTAACTACGTTAATAGAGAAGCGCGTTTGGATGTTCGTGTGTTAAAAATTTCTGGGACTCACCGCCCTACAAATGTGGCGTTCTCACCATCCAAAAGTATGTAACTGGATGTAGTCAAATCCATGTCAAGCAATTTAATATATTCTAATAGTTTGCCTGAGGCATGAACCTACGCCTAATAATGATAATATCTAATATAAAAATGTATATATATTATAACATCCATTGTCAACGAATAATACCTTACTTATCTGCAAATTTGTATATTCAACATTGTACTTTGTTTGGTCCTTGAGTTGATTACCGACGATAAACCGGGGAAACTTCCTTATCGACTCTGGTTGCCATGGTTACCAAGACCTTGGGCTCACTGCCTTTGCTAGGATTTTGATAGGAATTATCAAGGACCAATGGATTACCCAGGCGGTGAGCCCTAATAAATGTCTAAACGCGCTACGTATCTAGAAGATAAAGCGGCGTTAGTCGCTAGTTGGCTAAAGCGCCCTTATGGCCGAAATGTGGGAGACGTGGGTTCAATCCCTGGTCGGGGACATATCACCTCGACTTAATCAAGTTTAATAATTTTAAACTACATCTACACCTACTTCTGACACCACGTGTATAGAACGTGGTGTGTGTCATTTAACCAGCTCAGGCGATCCTGTAAGAACTGCGTTAAAACCACCGATTTATCATGGTAACATTAGTTCACATTGAACGCGGACCTTGGAGAATGACCCTGCCGGTGTGCCTCAACCACGTCACAGTGTTGGTTACAGTTATCATCTTAACTGGCCTCGCTAGTCCCATAGAAAAGCGTATGATCACTCACTGCGACACTCCATGCGATACCACAGACGCAACAACAATAACGCCTGTAAATCCGCTCGAAAGTCTGAATAAAGTGATACCCTAACCGATGATTTGCGATGCCGCGTAATAATAACAGTAATGCCAACAAAGTGAATATAAATATAGTTTTAAAAATAGTATCCACCCACTCAGTAGCAAAAAAACTGATTTTTAGTGGGGGAAATAAAATCTTAATCAGATCTAGACAACTCTCGATGACGTAACCTTTGAAAATACATTTTTGTAATGAAAATACCATAGTTGAATAATTCATCTTGTGTCTACTGGACATAAAACACCTCGTATAACTGAGTTGTGTAACTAAATAAGTTTTATGTCAAATTAATAAAATGTCGAAGCTATAAAACAGAATACACTTTACAGAATAAAAAAAAGTTATATAAACATAATATTTATAAATCCTGTTATGGCAGTTATTCAGTAGGATTCCAGCATGTATCTACTCAGTGTCGGTTGTTTTGATATTGAATATCCCACCAAGTTATGAAGGAAAGCTACATTTCACGTGATAATCAGAACCATGGTTGAGACCGGAGGATAAGAATATGAATAAGCTGCAGGTCTTAAGATAAGCGACTGCCTACTTTATTACTAAGTCTACTTAAACTACTCAGCACAACACATTCAATTGGGAATTCTTAAACAACAATAATAACTAACTTCTCCATTGTCCATCTCATATTTTTTATTGCCCTTTATTGTAATTTAATTTGGATTTGATGTTGAAAAATGTATTTTACCTATTAAGGTACTTGTGTGTGAAACATTTGTATAGGTACCATATTTATGTTAATTGACGGAATAAAATAAAATAAAGCTTGTGATTACTTCTATAACACTAGGCTAGTACTGTGTACAAGTACACCTTCTTTTGCTAGGTTATGTGCGTTAATAAGTTCAAAAACTTACCAATATCCAAGATTAATCCAGTCATTTTCCAAGAGTGTATAGGCAATTAGCAATTAAGAGACGATCCGTCTGGGAACCATAGTAACAATGATGGTGCAATTTCTACCATTAGTAAGTCTAGGTCCTTAAAGAACGAAAATTATTTAAAAATATTTTAAAATAATCCCAATTTTTTTTGATGGCACCATCCCCGTAGATTTTTTCTACTTCTTCCTGTCTGTAATGCAAACCATTTGACAAAAATGTTATGTTGTAATTGGTATTTATAGTTATTTCCGACAATGAGAGCAATACAATAATAATCCAACTTCTTATTAAGAGATTTATTATTGTTGTTAGTTTCCACTGCCTGCTATCATTAATCTAGGTACCCGTTAGGGCGCCGCAGCCAAGCCGCGGTGCGCTACACACCCGGGCACCTTATCCAGTAAGCAGAGTTCTGGTGAATTCGAGGTGTCACTCAGCCGTCATGAAACTTGATGTGAACTTGAAAAAAAAAAACATATTGGGGGATTTCGGTAAGTTGGTTGGGGTACGAGCATTCCTTCTGGTGAAAAAAAGGATTGAAACATGCTCAAAATCACTTTAAGGATGTTTGTTATTGGCTATACTACTGGTAACTACTCCCTACTATTCGTCAGTTTCAAATGAGCACTGATAACTTAACTGTTGTGTGCCCTAAAACATCACTAACTAACTAACTCATTAGTTTCAATTGCCCAGCAATTCTGACCAAACGGGTGGATCTTCAACGTTCAAATTTTTCATGGATATTAAGGTATTAGTGATGTAGTGCATTTTCAATAAAAAGATGAGAAAGTTGAAGAAAACCTTTTACTGGCATTTTAATAAACAGGTTTTGACAATAATCACCTACAGTGCCAACAAAAAGCAATACTTTGGGCCACGTGATATTAATCATCCTATTGTTAATTGGTTTTACCATAGCAATTCATATACTAATATTATTCTATTTTTACAAAACTAATTTTGTAAAAGAACTTGGAAAAGTAATGAGAGAAACGCATATGGAAAAACCAGCTAAAAGTCAGCCAAACGTTACGTACTCAGAAGTAATTAGATCAAAAAGAAGGGCTAAGCTCATTTACCCTTCTACATTTGCACATTCATAATTCCTAAACATACACTGCACCGTAACTAAATCCTTGAAAAACTTGGCAAAAGAGATTTTGCATGAACTTCTTCGTTTAATTAATTGACAAACTAGAATTTGTATGAACTTTTTCGTTTAAATTAATAGTTGCAAATTCTATTTGGCCTAGCTTTCTATTTTGCCAAGCTTTGAAAGGAATGTGTTACGGATCAGTGTACGTTAATGAATTAATGATGCGCAAATGTAGAATGGTACATGACTATGAGTATTGAGTATGGCCTTTCTTTTAGATCTCAATACTTTTGAGTGTGTAAGGTTTGTCCGTATATATGCAAGTTATTTGATTGCGTGGCATTTATTAGTCTTTAAAGTGTAGTAAACAACAGAGGAGCTGTTCAGTAGAGAGCGCCTCCCGCCGCTGGGCTTGTTAAGCATAGATCCATCCCCCTCCCCTTCCGATTTAAATTACTTTAAAATTCTGTTTTAAATTCTAACAATTGAGTAACATAAATCATTTTTAAATAAACTTACAGCTTAAATTGTCAGCGAGTGAGCCCAGTTGCCAGAGACACTATGGTCAAGCGTATAACGTCCAAATAGAGATCAGTGTTTTTAATATGATGTAGCCACCACATTGTTTTTTTCTCTTCCTTATCCTGCAGCCGTAAATCATTACATCTTAATAAAACTTGGTATACAATACTGAAAGACATCTATGCTCCTATACTAGGGAAACGCCAAAGTCGTTGTTAGACGAGTGAGAGAGCCACGTGTTGAGTACCCGTGAACTTTAATTGGAATTAAGTTAGGTAATTATATTGTGGTATAAATAATAGGGTTTTTAAGTTTTCAACTGTCCGGCCATAATGTGCCACTTTAGCCAATGATAGGCTAGGGAGGTCTAAGGTAGGGGAAGAAAAGTAATGTGTGTGTAATGTGTGTGTTGTAATGTGGTGACTCAACACATGGCTCACTCACTCGTCTAAAAACGACTTTGGCGTTTCCCTAGTATAATCTTTATACAAACATTTGTGGTCACAGACCCTTGTTGAACAGATTGGCTACACCCCAGGCTAAATGGAACGGCCGGTGCAGGGGCGGATTGGGCCGCCGGGCAACCGGGCGAATGCCCGGTGGGCCGGTCTGTTGGTAGGGCCGGTCGGCCGAAATGCTTAGTCTCAGTAGGCCTATAAAGGCGGCGTCGTATCGGTAATTTTTAAAGCTTGACCTAAATGTTGAATACAGTAGTTTAAAGATATTAGGGGTAAATTAAGTGTTTACCAAACTTGACAAACACTTCCACGGAACAAACAAATGTAGTCGGGCGTCACTCATTCTACATTCATCCTTTACCCTATTGAAATTTGCAGATGACTACATGATACGTGCGACCACAGTAGGATCGTAGGATTAAGTCTTGAGGTCTTTTCTGCCCAAGCTGTCATGTTTATTGACGCAACTGTCAGACATCGCCCTTGTTTAAAGGGGCTAATAACTCAAAAAAATATTTTTTACCACGTGATCTATAGCACAATACTACACTAAAATGACAGTTTAAAAAATTATATCTTGTAGCTGTGATTTAACACCAATTTTTCAATTTTTATGATACAGAAATTTGCAAAAATTGGTGCTTTGGGAAATTTCCAAAATCGGCTTTAACCTGCTTCTTTTTTGGTCCACATAGATACTAGAGCATAGTACCAATCTAAATTGCACATTTTTTATATCGTGTCTTGAAACTGTGCTCAAATATACCCTCAAACACGCAAAAATATGCATTCCAAAATCACACCCCATCTTGGTAATCGGCATATTTTGACCGAACTACTTGCCCAAATTACAACACAAAATATAGAGAATTTACAGAAAAGGCTGTAGAGTACGTCAATAACCGCCAATATTTTTTTGGATCAAAATCCTTCAAGGTCACGGGGCATAAAGATCGTCCCCATGTTATTTCTTATGGGAAATTTTTGCCGATGGGACCTAGCTCGAAAAATGTTATGTTTGACAATTTTTTGGGAGGTCATGGTGGCCCCAATAATTTTTCTGTTGATTGCTTAATTCATTACTAGTTAGCCTGAATGAAATATATTTTTTGAGTTTATCGGTTAAATACCCCTTTAAAGTCTATGTATGTCTCAGAAGTACACTTACTCAGGAACATTTAGAATCATTCATGTTAATGTCAACACAGAAGGACCTTTTGTTAAAGATAAACGAACAAGCAATTATCAACAAAGTTGTAGAGAGAAGTGCATTTGCTGCATAATCAACTATACTGCTGTGAATAGGAGCAAAGGTGCGTACACTTTTTTTAAACATCCGTTACGGTACTATTGTTTGCTACATTGTTTTATCTGTTTAAAATTAACTTTTCCCTGTATACACTTCTCTTAAAAATTTATTGTTACATCGTTTACCTTATAATAATTTGTATAAAGACATTTGTGTGCGTATAAGTGTAGGCTATTAATGTATTTATATATTTTATTAAGTTATAAAACATCAAGTCTAACGATTATATTAAATTGACTTAATCCTGTTATACTACCTGTGTCTTCTAGTCAAAACAATGCAGAAAGGATATTCAGATAAGTTGAAACAATACTTGTTGTAATAAGTTATTAGATGTTAGTCGACTACTACTACTACTTGCTTAGGACAACCAAATTTAGGTTATCGGCGCACGCTCTCAAGCCATGAGCTAAGCATTTTTACAAACATCCGTCTTTACATTAAAACTCACAAAATCCACGCTTTTTGATTGTTACAAAAATTTCGGGATATAAAGGCAACACGCTAAAATAGGATAGGATAGGACGCGAATGGGTGCCTGAAGGTATGCAGTGAGGGCAGTGGCATAATTAGGGAGGGGCGGGATAAGACCCTCATAATGTCATTTTTGAGCCTAGAAATCGGGAACTAACTAGTAATAATATGTCCAAAAAAAAATTCGCCTTTGGCGAAAAGGCCTCCGGCGGCTGGGCCTCTGCCCCAGACCCCGCGGTTTTCCGTTCATAATTTTGGGCCGCTCACAACAGATTGCCCGGGCCGGTTTTCTTCCCCAATCCGCCCCTGGTCCGGTGGTATGACCCCTAGATTAGGTAGGCCTACTACCTCCAGCGTCAATGTATGAAAAATTAAAGACGATTCCGTCTGGGCCCAGGGTAGAATTGGCCCAGAGCATGGCTCTGCTAATCGTAAAAGGCGATTCAAGAGAAAAAGTCCACCTCGCAAACATCAGCTAGTATGAAGGGTAGTATTTTACTACCCGAAAATAGAGGCGAGCTCTGGCAATTGTCGTCGGGGACACCTCCCCCTTCCCTTGACGACCTCCCCGACGACGGTGACAATGACACAACGAACGATGACAAAGACAATGACGACCACGACGTGAGAAATCCCCCTTCCTCCCCTTACCCATGGCTGGTTCTGACCAGCATGGGCCCCTCCTCCCCATCCCCTAGGCTAGAGTCGTGCATTATGACCTAACGGTTGACGCGTCCTTAATCCAAATAAACCCAAAAAAATAAAATATTTAGGCCTAGGCGAACAGAGAAAGTGGTTTATAATTTTTTGGTTTCAGGGTGCGTCAACCGTTTGTCGTCGTCCTATTATGAAAAAAGGCTGGTCCCATACGTCCCCCGTTTTAGTTTGGATTAAGGGTGCGACAACCGCTAGGTCAAAAATCACCACTCTTGCCTAGAGGATATAGGGAGGAAAATCCCATGCTGGTGCTGGTCAGAAATAGCCACGGGTAAAGGTGAAAGAAAAGGGAGGGTTCTCGCGTCGTGGTCGTCATCGTCTTTGTCATCGTTCGTTTTGTCCTGGTCGTCGTCGTTGGGAAGGTCGTCAGAGAATATGGGGGGTCCCCGACAACGACTGCCAGAGCTCGCATTCTAGTTTCGGAAAGTAATATACTACCCTACTTACCAGCTGATGTTTGCGAGATAAAATACGTCGCACTGTTTCTTGTAGATCATCACCAGCCCAAACGAAGTGTATAATAGTATCCTTGATAGCCAGCAATGGCCCAGCATCATTTACAGAATGACAGAAGAAATGAAAACAAAGATTAATAAACATTTACTTGGTACATCTGATCGCAAACTTTCACAGGCTGTGTTCTATTTTATTAATGGGAATTTTAAACATTTGCAATCTAAGTTCAAATTTTTCAAATTTTTATTTTTGTGAGCTTAAATCGCAACAGATATTGCTCATTTTGTTAGCAGTTCTCAGTTACCTGATCACGGATGTGTGTTTAAAATTTCAGCTCAATCTATTTGGCCGTTCGGCCGTATGAGCCCGGACAGACAAACATTTAACATACATTGGACAATGCTCACGGCCAAGGCCCGATCGAGTAGAGCGTAACAGAATCCTCATTCGCTTCGCTCACTCGTCTAAAAAGAAAAGGCGTTTACGTCAGAGTGGTAGGTGATTCGAGAGAAATAAAGTTTTTTATGTAATGAGATATGAATAAATGCAGCAAAACGTCCCCAATTTCAACAAAAAGCTATTTTTCTGTAGAATTTTAGCGTCTTTCAGGCCAATAAAGGGGGGCCATTTTTGAAAAAAGGGTTGAGAGTCGAGGCAAATATGTGTAACAACATTTTGCATATGTGGAACAGTGTTTGCTAAATTTTGTCGAACTCTGACCATCCATGCAGTTACTATTCTAAGTCCATGCTCTGACCATGCTCTGACCATGGACTTAGAATAGTAACTGGCATGCTCTGACCACCCAAAACCACCTGAAAACCACTGTTATCTCTGGCAAGACAGCAAGCTAAAAAAATAAAATAAAAAATAAAACGTAGACCTACAACTCACAATTAAACTACAAATACAAAGAATACTTTTAATAAATTGCCCCAAAAAGGTAATAAGATAACAATGTGATTAATAACTGTGCTTTAATTTAACGTGCAGTGGATGGCATAGTATACACTATGAAAACGCTTAAGTCCCGCCGCGTTGTTGGATGAGCGTAATTGGTGCATTGAGTTTGCATGTATTATGCGGATTTTCTCTAGTTCTGTAAAAAAATTATTACTAAGTCCAAATTTTTTTTAAATTAAATTAAATTAAATAAAAATAAACTTAAATTTAATTTTCTTTTAGTTAATCATAATTTTTAAAAAAGAAAAATCGAAAAATTGCGATTTTCATAAAAAATAATTATTCGATTACGCTCAAATTTGACACGAATATATAAATTCATAAAATCAAGGTTCTGTGAAAAAATCATTACAATAGGATAAAGTGTGTAGGTGTTATAAGTAAAAAATTGTTTAAAATAAAAAACCCGCAAAATTTCTATTTTCATGAAATATAATTTTTCGATTGCGCTCAAATTTCACACGAATATCTTAATTCATAAAATTAAGGTTCTGTGAAAAAATAACTGAAATCGGATAAAGCATGTAGGTGTAGAAATCTTTTAAAAATCGAAAAAAATTGTAAAATTGCGATTTTCATGAGAAATAATTTTTCGATTGCGCTCAAAAACGTGGCAGTTCTTAGTTCAGAGATTTCGAAGGTCTCCATAAAAATTTCATGGCAATTGGAGTATCGGTTTAGCCGGAATCGTGTTAACAAACACACAAAATACAGAAAAAAAAACATTCCGGATTTTTTTCTCCAGTGTAGTGAAATGGAATCTTCGCCTTCGCTCGCTACGCTCATCCAATTACCATTGTTAGCATTATTGTATAACATTTGTTGTTGTTGTTGTTGTTGTTGAACATTTGTTGTTGTTGTTGTTGTTGTTGTTGTTATTGATGTTGATACATTGTTGTCTTTCTTTATAATGCATCGTTTACATAATAATATCCATAGAAACATATATTCTTTTGGTTCAGACATTCACGTTCCATGATATATATTTTTACTTTTTTAATAATTTGAATTTTATTGTGTACCAATTAATCAAGTCTAGAACTGGTATTTGTTGGCGGACTAATCAAGCGATCGCATGATATTCAAAATGTTCCATTGAATGTTTTATCGTTGAAATCACTGTTCAATCGTTTGGTGGAGGTGCCGGGTTAGAAAATGTATTTTACTCAAAATGTGTAAATTCGTTCAATCGGGCACCAAGAATAAAAGGGATTTTTAAAATACGAGATAAAATTGTATTCATGTACCCTACGATAATTGAATATAATTAACACAAAACATTTCGAACCAAACATATTTTTGAAATTAAAATTAATATTTTTAATTTTGGAAGTCAATGGTACTGTAAAGAGGACCCAATCTTTTGGATCGTCGCGATAGATGTCTCCGCTCAATCATAAGCGACACAGACGAAAAGAACTGCTCTTTTGAGGACCATGTGGTGAGTTTAACTTGCTAACCCGTACATATATATTTATGGAAATCGTAAATGCATTTGTATCAGAGAAGCGAGAAAAGATAATAGTTTGATGTATTAGGTGACAGATGAGGAGATTAAGAGTATTAGGAAGATTAAGAGTACCTAATAAGATGCACTAGTTAAATGTTATACTTTGATTATCTACAGTATATTATTTTGTCTGTATTTATGTAATTATTTGATTTTTAAATTGTCCACCTTTGTATAAATCAGTTTTATAAGCTTAACGGAATGAAATTTAAAAAGGTATAATATACCAGTAGCATGAGGAGTAGACATATATTGCATATGAGAAGGGAAGTAGCTCGTAATAATTAAATACATTGTCGGGGTAGGAGAAAAAGATGACCTTAGGGGAGGACAAGTAATAGGGGAGGTAAAGTTTGTAGCAGTGACATCGTATAGGTCGTTGCCTGTCATTGTCATTGTCCGTATCTTTGTACAGCGTCATTGTCGGGGCCGTTGTCTGTATTGCTGTAAAGATTGTTGCTGGCCCGTTATCCCTACCTAGAAATCATTAAGCTAGGGTCGTTGTGCCGAACGTTGTAGTTATCATTGCCGGGGTTACATTAGCCGCATCCAGGGTTGTTCCTTGGTTGCGATAACGTTGTATCGGCTTTGGCAGCTACTTCGCACCGGTACAGTGGGTTTTGCTGGCTATTGAGGTCTATTGCGAGTGGCTTTAAAGTTAACGTCGTCAGCTTCGATGTCTACGTCATGTATCATAGATCGCGGTGCCGACTTCGATGTCGGGCTACGTTGTAGCGTAAATTGCAGTGTTGACAATTATGTGGGACATGTTCGAAGGCTACTTAAGTTGATTCAATCCATTGCATTCCCTCGACTGATGGGGAGTTTCAGTGAGGACTGCCGTGGCAATATTCTATCCCGCGTTCCCCCCCACATGAGAGTCCCTTGCTTTATACGCTTGTACGCTTGAGGTACATGGGTGTCGGTAAGTATTGTAAGTATAATAGCACTAGCACAGTAGACGATATGGTGTTACTTCTTTTCTTTTCTATATTTTCAGATGCTCCGATGAAATAAACAGCCTCGTAATATTCCATAGCGGTATATTGCAGAATACACCTACTACAGTACTCAAGATGGAAGGAACCCCTTAGGGCCTAAGCTCTAGCTCACATTATGTTCCCTCTAGGGCCTAAGCTCTAGCTCACACTATGTTCCCTCTAGGGCCTAAGCTCTAGCTCACATTATGTTCCCCCTAGGGCCTAAGCTCTAGCTCACATTATGTTCCCCCTAGAGCCTAAGCTCTAGCTCACATTATGTTCCCTCTAGGACCTAAACTCTAGCTCACATTATGTTCCCCCTAGGGCCTAAGCTCTAGCTCACATTATGTTCCCCCTAGGGCCTAAGCTCTAGCTCACATTATGTTCCCCCTAGGGCCTAAGCTCTAGCTCACATTATGTTCCCTCTAGGGCCTAAGCTCTAGCTCACATTATGTTCCCTCTAGGGCTTAAGCTCTAGCTCACATTATGTTCCCCCTAGGGCCGAAGCTCTAGCTCACATTATGTTCCCTCTAGGGCCTAAGCTCTAGCTCACATTATGTTCCCCCTAGGGCCTAAGCTCGCCGAGACCTGATTCTGAAGATAGGACCACAACTCTGACGGAAATAGGTTCGGATTCTTGCTCCAGTGTACAACCAGGGGGGTGAGACTCGACGCAAAATCCACGTGGTTTGGTTGATTTCCGTGCCCTATTCCGACAATCGGTAGACTCGACTTTGACGCGACGAGATCACATTTCCGACCATTTACTTTCAAATACGTTTCCGATTCCGTCTGGTATTTTGATGTCGGAAGACGGTCGGAAGCTTTACGACAGACGAAAGTCAGGATAATTGCCGCCATTTTTATGACACTTTACTCCCAATTCAATACATAATTAGTTACCATGGATGCGCTTGGAGCATTTTTAATTATTGATGGACTAGAGGCTAACGAAAGAAGAGTTGTAAGACGTGTGCGAATTTATAGAAACCGAGTTGCAGCAATGGAGTTTGACGAGAGAACTTTCACATCCTACTTTAGATTTACCCGAGGTATGGTTGTGTCTCTTGTTGAAGAGCTTCGTCCCGGAATGCCGCCTCAACGCAGAAGATCCGATTTCTCTGTAGAAGTTAGAGTAAGTATAAAATTAATTTAGCTTAGGCATAGGCTAGCCGTGCATTCAACTTGCGCGCCACAATAACTCGTGCTTTGTGATATGTGGTGCCCCCTTTAGTAACTAGGAACCTAAATTCACGAAAACAATTATTTCTCTGAGAAGTTTGTCCTTTGTATGCCCTGGGGATTCGTTTGTGTGGCCAATGTAAGAGAGATTGCTGGATAAAAACATTTACGAGGTCGCGGAGATAGGATAACAATTTTGAAGTTTGAAGGACAAACCCACTGAGTGAATATATATGCCAACATGCATAATTTTGGTTTTGTCTGCTGGTGAAAAATATTACACGCGACAAAAAAACTTCATAAAATACAGCAAAATCTTACAAACTCAAAAGTAATGAGATCTAAAAGAAGTGCCAAGCTCATCACCCGGTTTCAACCACATCTGTAATTCAAATTGTTATTGAAATTGTATTTTTCTTCACAAAAGTAGCTTTTACAAGACATCTAAGCTAAATGAAACCCTGATGTTGGTTTTGCTACGGTCTATATACCGGCCGAGCTGGCGCGGCTGCAACGGTGTACACATATACCGACACGTGACACGTCCACATGTTCCTTCAAAGCTCAGCAGCCCAGTTAAAATAGATCAGTGAGAGACGACGCGATGTGGAGAATCGTCGCGACGCTGTGCCTGGTCGGCGTCGTCAGCGTGACGGCCATACCGCCGGTAGTGCACATTGGTGAGTACCCACCAAACACGCGATACTACGAATAATGTGACGGATTTACATTTTGTAATTACGTTGGTGAATGAGCAAAAAAAACATAAATTTGACTACCCGGAGAAAAATGCTGGAGTATGATTTTGAATTAACTTTTCTGTGTTTGTTCACTCTACGCTCAAACGGCTACTTCGACGTTGATTACATTTTCAGGGAACCTTTGGAATCTCTGAATTTGTACCTACCTCGATGTTTAATTCGAAAAGTAATTATTTCTCATGAAAAACGCTCTTTTATGATTTTTTTTTATAACTTTCACCATCTACATAGACTTTAAGTATTCTTCTTGAAATCAAAGTAAATCTAGCGAGCGTAGCGAGCGAAGCGAAGATTCATTTCACTACACTGGAGAAAAAAATCCGGAATATTTTTTTTTCTTTTTTTCCGCTGTATTTTTGTGTGTGTGTTTGTCAGCACGATTCCGGCTAAACCGATACTCCAATTGCGATAAAAAAATTTCTGGGGGCCTTCGAAATCTCTAAACTTAGAACTGACACGTTTTTGAGCGCATTTGGAAAATTATTTTTCATGAAAATCGCCATTTTAAAGATTTTTTTTCGATTAAAAAAAATTTCTTCGACTTATAACACTGCTTTATCCGATTTTCATGATTTTTTTCACAGAACCTTAATTTATAAATTAAGATATTCGTGTGAAATTTGAGCGCAACTGAAAAATTATTTGTCATGAATATCGAAATTTTACGAGTTTTTCTTTTTTAAAGCAGTTTTTTGACTTATAACACCTACAAGCTTTATCCTATTGCACTGATTTTTTCAAAACCTTAATTTTATGAAATAATATAATTCGTATTAAATTTGAGCGCAATCGATAATTATTTTCTATGAAAATTGCAATTTTACGATCTTTTCTTTTTTTACATTACGATTAATTAAAATTTACAAAATTAAAGTTATTTTTTATTTAATTTCATTTCATAAAGAAAAATCGACTTAGTAATGACTTTTTCACAGAACAACAGAAAATCCGCATAAACACATGGCAGCTCAATGCACCACTTACGCTCATCCAACAACGAACCTGATAAAGCGTTTGAGAAGCTTCCTAGTGTAATTAGATTGGTCAAATGAGCGAAGAAAAAATTGATTTGACTACCCGGAGAAAAATGCTGGAGTATGATTTTGAATTAACTTTTCTGTGTTTGTTCACTCTACGCTCAAACGGCTACTTCGACGTTGATTACATTTTCAGGGAACCTTTGGAATCTCTGAATTTGTACCTACCATCATATTTGATATAAAATTAAACTAGGAAAACGCTTAAGTCCCGCCGCGATGTTGGATGAGCGTAATTGGTGCATTGAGTTGCCAAGTGTTATGCGGATTTTCTGTTGTTCTGTGAAAACATCATTACTTAGTTGAAGATTTTTTTAAAATTAATTTAAATTAAATAAAAAAAAAAATATTTTTTATTTTTTTAATTAATCCTAATTTTAAAAGAGAAAAAAATCGTAAAATTTCGATTTTCATAAGAAATAATTATTCGATTGTGCTCAAAATTTCACACGAACATATTATTTCATAAAATTAATGTTCTGTTAAAAAATCATTTCAATCGGATCATGCATGTAGGTGTTATAAGTCAAAGAATTGTTTAAAAAAAAGAAAAACCCGTTAAATTTCGATTTTCATGAGAAATAATTTTTCGATTACGCTCAAATTTCTCACGAATACCTAAATTCATAAATTAAGGTTCTGTGAAAAAATCATTAAAATCGGATAAAGCATGTAGGTGTTACAAGTCGAAGAAATTTTCTAAAAATCGAAAAAAAAGCGTAAAATTGCGATTTTCATGAGAAATAATTTTTCGATAGCGCTCAAAAACGTGGCAGTTCTAAGTTTAGAGATATAGAAGGCATCCATAAAATTTCATCGCAATCGGAGTACCGGTTTGAGCCGGAATCGTGTGGACAAACAGACAAAAATACAGAAAGAAAGAAAAAAAAAACATTCCGGATTTTTTTTCTCCAGTGTAGTAGAATGGAATCTTCGCTCGCTCATCCAATTATTTCTCATGAAATTCGTTGATTTTTTAGATTTTTTAGAACTTTTACCGGGCTATCATCTACATAGCTTGAATTCTTCTCCTTGAAATCCAAGTAAAGTATCTAAATTTTTGTATTGGTTTTTATAATGGGTACGGTTTAATATTTGTTACATGCAACTTGCGATTGTCATAATAAACGTTGATACGTTACTATGGGGCTAGAGATACAGATTGAATTTAAAATCGATTGCTAGATCAGTAGAACTGTTGGCAGATGATCAACATCACCAGATTCCTTCTAGATTCCGTCGTATAATGATTCCAGGAAATACATGCTATAAAACTAAGTGGTGTCGTCACCTCCCAGCCATACGACCGGATGTTTCGATTCCAATGTATTTTGTAACATGTTTCATCTGGGACCATTTGAGTTTGACCATTTGAAAAATTAATTGCGCATGCGCGCTCAATTGCAAAGCATTGTGGGGTTGTGGGGGAAATGGAGTTCACAAGTACAGCTACGTAGTCCGTCACTCTCTATAGAACATAAGGCATTTAACTTGTAAACTCATTTCTGCCATAATGCTTTGTGTGAACGATGGTGATTGTTCAAATCGTCTATTTATTTTTCTTGAAATTAAGGCATTACAAAATATGTTATTACTAGTATAGTCACTGATTATTACTTAATAGTTATTATACTTGTTTTAAAATAATAGTTTCATGTTTTTGTATTTGTTTTTGAGCTTCTAAGAAGATAATATGAAATAAATATCACTAATAGAGGCAGCGCGGGCGGCTCTAATTCTCGACGTTCTCTATGAAATTTTTCCCGGCGTCTTCAACAGCTATAGTTTTATAATGTTGCCAAATCCTGTGAATTTCATATACATTCTAGGCCACTTTTTGTCATCTAATTTTCACCCAAACAATTCGAAACTTTAAGATATTGATCAGGAAGGACATGCGCAAGACAAAACATTTCCACAAATCCAAAATTTCCTACATAAGGCAAAGCTCTACCAAAAATGTCTATATTATAGAACACTTACTTCTAGCTATTTTTTTTCAAATGTAATATTTTGATAAAGTACTCTCACAGAACTCATAGAACAGCGCATATCTTTACTTAACAACCTACATCATTTTAAAATCTTGAGGGTGGAAATTTGTGGTCCAAAAGCGTCCTCTCATTCTATATCGAATTCTAGTTTGCCACAGCTCTTTCAACAATCAATTAAACAACTAAAAAGTCAATAAGTTAAAGTCAAAAGAATTATTTAACACAACTTTGGCGTTTCCATCCCCACTATCCTCACACTCATTACCTAGATCTTCACATTGCCGAAAATATGGCCCGTGTGTACGTACAGGACTCTGCTTTAGATGGTCATCGGTTCGATACCGTTCGGCAATCCTGACTCAAATTTTCTAAGATTTTCTTCCGTCGTTAATACGAATGCTAGGGATTGAGTCCTCTCAAACAGCTTTTTGATATATTTATTTATTTATTAAAATTAAGTTAGTACATTACATGTAAATTGCGACAGTCAAAAGAGTATTGGTCGATTAATCTAAAAAACAGAGTTTGACCGAGAGCAGTTTCCCAGAGGTGTTGTACTGATATATATAATGTAATTTGTAATAGTAATAAACACGTGTTATATAAACTGTTTTACATTTAGATAACGAAAGAGAAAAACATTAAAGTTAAAGGAATAACTTTTCATTGGATGAGCGAAGCGAAGACTTCAATTTCACTGACCCCCCAAAAAAATTAGCTCGGGTGTTTTTTTTTGTTTTTTTGTTTGTTTTTCTGTCTGTTTGTTAGCTAATTACCAGGCAAACGGCGTATCCGATCTTGATAAAAATTTGAGGGGACCTTCGAAATCTATGAACTAAGAGGTGTATTGTTTTTGGGTACAGTCGAAGAAATATTTCTCATGAATATCGTACTTTTACGATTTTTTTTCGATTTTTTGTGCGATATTTTCGTGCCATTTGGGCCAATTCTGACCAAACGGGTTGGGCTACAACGTTCATATATACATGGACATAAGGTTATGGTGATGTAGTACCTTTTGAAAGAAAAAGTTGAAAAAGTTAGCCAGAATCCATAGAAATTGAGCTTTTAATATAAGTTTTTACGGTAAATAATACCAATTGACAAGTAACGATAGAAACTAGACAACAATCACCTACAATGCGTAGGCAGCAAAACAATGCACTTGCAAAAGTAAAGATATCCCACGCAAACTAAAAACTTTTAAAAAGCTCATCCATCAACGCGGCGGGACTTTAGCGTTTTCCTAGTTTATTGATAATGAGTTCATTCAAGAAAACAGATAACTAGGAAAACGCTTAAGTCCCGCCGCGTTGATGGATGAGCTTTTTAAAGTTTTTAGTTTGCGTGGGATATCTTTACTTTTGAAAGTGCTTTGTTTTGTTGCCTACGCATTGTAGGTGATTGTTGTCAAGTTTCTTTTGTTTCTTGTCAATTGGTATTATTCACCGTAAAAAACTTATATTAAAAGCTTTATTTCTATGGATTCTGGCTAGCTTAATCTACTTTTTCTTTCAAAAGGTACTACATCGCCATAACCTTAATGTCCATGTATAATATGAACGTCGTAGCCCCACCCGTTCGGCCAGACATTCGCCCAAATGGCACGAAAATATCGCACAAAAAATCAAAAACTTATATTAAAAGCTTTATTTCTATAGATTCTGGCTAACTTTTTCAATTTTTTTTCTTTCAAAAGGTACTACATCACCATAACCTTATTTATTGGATGAGCGAAGCGAAGACTTCAATTTCACCGACCCCCCAAAAAATTTAGCTCGGTTGTTTTTTTTTTTTTTTTTCCGTCTGTTTGTTCGCTCTCTACCGGGCAAACGGCATATGCGATCTTGATGAAAATTTGACACGACCTTCGTTTTCTCTGAACTTAGACTTGCCACGTTTTTGGGTACAATCGAAGAAATATTTCTCATGAATATCGTACTTTTACGATTTTTTTCGATTTTTAGTGCGATATTTTCGTGCCATTTGGGCCAATTCTGACCGAACGGGTGGGGCTACAACGTTCATATTTCACATGGACATTAAGGTAATGGTGATTTATTGCTTTCTGAAAGAAAAAGTTGAAAAAGTTAGCCAAATCGAGAGAAATAAAGCTTTTAATATACGTTTTTTGACTTTTTGTGCGATATTTTCGTGCCATTTGGGCCAATTCTGACCAAACGGGTGGGGCTACAACGTTCATATTATACATGGACATTAAGGTTATGGTGATGTAGTACCTTTTGAAAGAAAATGTTGAAAAAGTTAGCCAGAATCCATAGAAATATAGCTTTTAATGTGAGATTTTTACGTTAAATATAACAAATTAACAAGAAACAATAGAAACTTGACAACAATCACCTACAATGCGTCGGCAGAAAAACAAAGCACTTGCAAAAGTAAAGATATCCCACGCAAACTAAAAACTTTAAAAAAGCTCATCCATCAACGCGGCGGGACTTTAGCGTTTTCCTAGTGTATAATATGAAAGTTGTAGCCCCACCCGTTTGGTCAGAATTGGCCCAAATGGCACGAAAATATCGCACAAAAAATCGAAAAAAATCGTAAAAGTACGATATTAATGAGAAATATTTCTTCGATTGTACCCAAAAACGTGGCAAGTCTAAGTTCAGAGATTTCGAAGGTCCAGTCAAATTTTCATCAAGATCGCATATGCCGTTTGCCAGGTAGAGAGCGAACAAACAGACAGAAAAAAAACAAAAAACAAAACAAACAAAAAAACAAAAAAACATTCGAGTTAAATTTTTTGAGGGGTCAGTGAAATTGAAGTTTTCGCTTCGCTCGCTACGCTCATCCAAAAATAAACAATATAGATAAGAATGATTAATGACTACCTAGGTCGAGATAAGTACTAGGTTACATTTAGTTGGCTGAGCAGATTGCATTTTCAGCTCTTTAAAAATTCAAGTTACAGGCGCGAAACGCCTTTAATATTACTATCTATAATCTAGTTAAAAGTAATAAACACAATAAAATTCTGGAGAATTGTAGACTTCACTGTAGGATGACACAATATTACATTATGTATATGGTATAGCCTATTGAGATGAGTGGAGCATTACGATACTTGTTTTTTGATATCAGGTTATTAATGATACCTTCTATATATTGTTGAGAACAGTTAAACAGACATTTTGTTACATTAACTTTTGAAACGGCTGTTTACTACATAAGTACTCACCGATAATGGGAGAAAATTAAATAGTTTAGGTCCTTGAAATACTGCGTGTCTGAGTTAGTTTTTAGGTTGATATTATCGGATTTGGTATTTGTTGCATGGGATATTTTCTGTTATGCTTTATAGGTTGTTACGAATATGAAAACATAATATTTTTTACATAGAGTTTGCGCACACTTAAGGTGCTGGTTTAACTAAAAGTAGTTATAGACGGTTATCTCATACTAGGAAAACGCTAAAGTCCCGCCGCGTTGATGGATGAGCTTTTTAAAGTTTTAAGTTGCGTGGGATATCTTTACTTTTGCAAGTGCTTTGTTTTGCTGCCTATGCATTGTAGGTGAATGTTGTCGAATTTCTTTTGTTTCTTGTCAATTGGTATTATTTTACCGTAAAAAACTTGTATCAAAAGCTTTATTTCTATGGATTCTGGCTAAATTTTTCGTTTTTTTCTTTCAAAAGGTACTACATAACCATAACCTTAATGTCCATGTATAATATGAACGTTGCTGCCTTACCCGTTTGGTCAGAATTGGCCCAAATGGCACGAAAATATCGCACAAAAAGTCAAAAAACGTATATTAAAAGCTTTATTTCTCTCGATTCTGGCTAACTGTTTCAACTTTTTCTTTCAGAAAGCAATACATCACCATTACCTTAATGTCCATAAAAATTTGAACGTTGTAGCCCCACCCGTTTGGTCAGAATTGGCCCAAATGGCACGAAAATATCGCACTAAAAATCGAAAAAAATCGTAAAAGTACGATATTCATGAGAAATATTTCTTCGATTGTACCCAAAACGTGGCAAGTCTAAGTTCAGAGAAAACGAAGGTCGTGTCAAATTTTCATCAAGATCGCATATGCCGTTTGCCCGGTAGAGAGCGAACAAACAGACGGAAAAAAAAACAAACAAAAAAACAAAAAAAACAAAAAAACAACGGAGCTAAATTTTTTGGGGGGTCGGTGAAATTGAAGTCTTCGCTTCGCTCATCCAATTATTTTTAAACGCGCCTCCCCAACTAAGGGTTCCATAAATAAGTGACGATTGTACCAAGGTAAAATAGACATTTCTCAGGAGAATTTTTGAAAGTACGTTTTAAAACATAAAAGCAATTTCTTAGTCTGGTTGTAGGCCTAATCATTTTTGGATGAGCGTAGCGAGCGTAGCGAGCGAAGCGAAGATTCCATTTCACTACACTGGAGAAAAAATCCGGAATGTTTTTTTTCTTTTTTTTTTTTTTTTTTTTTTTTTTTTTGTATTTTTGTCTGTTTGTTAGCACGATTCCGGCTAAACCGATACTCCGATTGCGATGAAATAATATTGAGACCTTCGAAATCTCTGAACTTAGAACTGCCACGTTTTTGAGCACAATCGAAAAAAAAATTCCCATAAAAATCGCAATTTTACGATTTTTTTCGATTTTAAAAATATTTCTTCGATTTATAATACCTACACGCTTTGTCCGATTGTAATGATTTTTTCACAGAACCTTTATTTTATGAATTTTTATATTCGTGGAAAATTTAAGCGCAATCAAATAATTATTTCTCATAAAAATCGCAATTTTACGGGGTTTTTCTTTTTTAAAACAATTCTTTGACAAATAACACCTACATTCTTTATCCGATTGTAATGATTTTTTCACAGAACCTTAATTTTATGAATTCATATATTCGTGTAAAATTTGAGCACAATCAAATAATTATTTCTTATGGAAATCGAAATTTTACGATTTTTTTCTTTTTTAAATGACGATTTATTAAAAAAATTAAAAATTAAAGTTTATTTTTTATTTATTTTAAATTATTTAAAAAAAATCATCAACTTAGTAATGATTTTTCACAGAACAGAAAATTCACATAACACATGGCAGCTCAATGCACCAATTACGCTCATCCAACAACGCGGCGGGACTTAAGCGTTTTCCTAGTTATATGACAGTTCCACTTGAGGTGTTGGTCATTATTATGTGTAAATATATAATATGTTCTACTTTTTTATAACGTAGCAATCGCAGATAGTGGTATTGCTTGATTGACACAGTGGGTTGAGTGAAGCTGGATGTTGTTTTGGGCGGGCTGGTTGGTTGGTAATAGTAGCTGAAAAGGTGATAAATTCTGTTTTGTTAAAATTGATCGTGAGGATGTTGTCGTCCAACCATTGCCTAATTTGACACAGTTCTCTTTGTGCTTTTTTGAAAACTTCTTCCCAGTTACTGCCCACAAATAATAGTACTGTATCGTCAGCAAATGTTATAATTTTTTCGTTTTCCGTCCTTCACAATTACCCAAATACACATAATAGCATATTTTAGTCACTTGAAGAGTTAAAAATTGAACTGTTTTAGTTATAGACGGAAAAACTTGTACTGGCCATAGATATGCTATGAAACAAACTAAAAACACAAAACATGCAAGTAGAAAGTGTTTCTGTGATGTGATTTCTGTGATTTCTGATTGCGTTGTAGTAATACAGGTTTCTTTACAAGGGAGGTAGAACCTTGGCTGATTTTATTCATAAGAATTATTGGAAAGTTTAGAAACCATAGGTTGACTTAATTAAAGAATAAGAAATTAAATTTTCATAACAAAGTATTTTTAATTATTTATTTTTATTTTATTTTTATTTGTTTATATAACACATATCCTATTCAGTTATGAAAAACTGATACAAATTTAAAGTTTAATTATTTGTTAAACGTTTTCTTGGTAGTTGGGATCCCCTTAGAATGTCTTGAAACATACGAAAATAATATTTTGGTCAACGTTATTGGACTTTGTGATACAAGTCACAAATCCGAAGCAAGATGTATTCATCTGTGTGGCAAGGCGAGTCGAGGCCGCATGTGCGACTGTCTCTGTGTGTAAGCTTGCCAGGAAGGGTGCAGACAGATAAAAATAGTCTCTACTTGACACGGCGCCCAGTGAACTTGTCTAGTTTTTAGCCACTCGCGGATGCTGCTGTCAAGGCAACAACACAATGTTTGTGACGATACCAGGTCGTTTGTGAATATTTCACGCAATCGACAGGAGTGATTATCATAGGGTTATTAACCTGATCAACTAAAAAAAAAATCATTCGGATTAACTAGTTATGAATTTTGAAAGTAATAGAAAAATTATTGGCTCCACATGACCCCATTTTTATTTAGCAAACTTGGTAATTTTCGAATTTTCGGCAAAAATCTCCCATAAGAAACAACATGGGGACGATCTTTATGCCCCGTGACCTTGTAGAATTTTGATACAAAATATAAAAGCCATTATTGACGTACTCGACAGCTTTTTCCTGTAAATTTGCTTTATTTTGTTTTGTAATTTGGGCAAATGATTCGGTCAAAAAATGATGATTACTAACAAGGGGAGTGATTTTGGAATGCATATTTTCGCATGTTGGAGTGTATATTTGTGCACAGATCAAGACACGATGTTATAAAGGGTAATTTTAGATTGGTACGATGCTATAGTATATGGATAAAAAAAACTCTAAAAATTCGTCTACAGATTATGTAGTAGAAACTAATTTACTGGGGTCAATCGTGTTAGTGAAAGCTGACGCTAAATGGGTGATTCTTATACTGGAAGTGGCTGGTTCGATGTCAGACACTGGCAACGACTTAAGTTTTACAAAGTTTTTCTTCCTCAAATGGCGAAGGACAAGATTTCAATCCTACAGAACCGTCCTGGACATGATATTCTTCCAATAAATTACTCTCACGCCAGTTATCTATAGTTGGTATGCAGACCGACAGTGTTGGCTCAAGCGTAAAGAGCGAGACTCTGATTCTGGAGGTCCCGGATTCGAATCCCGCCACCGGCAATCCTGACTGAAAGTTTGTCACGAGGTTTTCCTCAGTTGTTTAGGCGAATGTAAGGAATTAGGTCCTCTTAAAACAGACCCACGGATAGACATTTCCCTTTATACACTAGGAAAAAGCTTAAGTCCCGCCGCGTTGATGGATGAGCTTTTTTTTAGTTTTTAATTTGCGTAGGACCACTTTTCCTTTGCAAGTGCTTTTTTAATGCATTGTAGGTGATTGTTGTCAAGTTTCTATTGTTACTTGTTACTTGTCATTATAAACCTAAAAAAAAACTCATATTAAAACCTTTATTCTACGGATTCTAGCTATTTTTTTCAACCTTTTTTTCTCAAAAGGCAAAACATCACCTTAACCTCAATGTCCATGTAATAATATATTAACGTTGTAGCCCCACCCGTTTGGTCAGAATCGGCCCAAACATCACAAAAATATCGGGAAAAAAATCGTAAAAGAACGATTTCTATGAAAAATATTTCTTCAAATGTCCCTTAAATCATAAGATATCTAATTTTAATGATTTTAAACGTTTAAATTAAGTTTCATCAAGATCGGAGTAGCTGTTTGCCCGGTCGCGAGCTAAATATCACGAAAAAATCGCATTAAAAATCGAGAAAAAAAAACGTAAAAGTACGATATTCATGAGAAATATTTCTTCGATTATACCCAAAAACGTAGCAAGTCCAAGTTCAGAGATTTCGAAGGTCCCCTACAATTTTCATCAAGATCTCATATGCCGTTTGCCCGGTAGAGAGCGAACAAACAGACAAAAATACACAAAAAAAACGAGCTAAATTTCTCGGGGGGTCAGTTAAATTGAAGTCTTCGCTTCGCTCATCCAATTACTTGTTCAAAATTCCAAAATAACTAGTTATAGGGGCATGAATTGCACCCTGGGCACGTTTCACACAAGAAATAAAAAAATAAAAAATAATTGATTGTCAGAAGAGGCAAGGGTCATTTGGATAGTTTTAACGAAACGCGCATTTCTGTATATAAGTTGTAGTTGATAAATCTATTTCACCCGTATTCTAGCACTGTTTCATTAAACTCTTCTGAACAACATAACAAGGCAGGGATTATTTTTAGACGATTTACTACGCACGAGGGCAAGCTACAATACACAACTGGTGATCAAAGTTTACGTGTTTATACCATGACATGCTAGAAGATGCTATTTATTTTCTAAGAAGTTTTACTTTAACTGCACATGAATTTGTCCGTAGTTTATTTGATTAAAGCCCAATGACATGTACATGGTACACATATAAGATACACATTAGATTGCGAAATACAAATTAACTCTTAATACAAAATGTAAATTAAATACAATGGCTACAGACTGTAATTGAGACACTGGGTGGAATAAGGGTGTTACTCTGAAAACGTAGTTTGAGATAGATTTAATGGAAACACATATTAGGAATGTGAACGTTACTTCTCTGTGTTATGGAAGAAGGGCGTAACATTGTTGCAAGTTGTGGCGCAATCTATTAGTTATTTTTGAAGTTTTTAACTGCAACAGGTTCAGACACACTAGCTCTGCCAAATAAAACGAATCCACCCAGTGCCTCGATTATAATTACACATATTACGAAGTGTAACATTGTAGATTTTAAAATTATATTTGTTTTGGTTCCATTGACATTAATATCGACCAAATACTTCAAAGATATTTGAGTTAGAAAGTAATTAACGGCGGCCATCTTGTTTTTGCCATGGCAGATCGTCACCGAAACCGCGTGATCGGCACCATCAAAATTGTTGATCAATACTTCTCGATTGATACCACAACATAGCGGTTTCCCTCAAACTTCTGCGGAATGACGCATACTCCCTCGCAACACTACTGTCCACACCCAGACCCACGATACCAGATCACATTCCTCTATTCTATTTTTTCTATCCACATAATATCTCACACTTCTAGTTAATTTCACAAAGGACCCCTGTACCTAGCTTCCGTAATAAACAAAAATCTTGCCCTCCATCCATGTAAAAAAAGTCACAATCAATACAGATATAAACTAAACTCAAAGCATCTTCAGGAAAACACTTTCTACCAGGTGGATGAATACTTCATCAGTTCCCATTCTGATTCCAATGATCCAACATCCGATATCATAAGCAAATTATCACCATAAAGCCATCATCAAGCAACAAGCACGTATCAAAAAGTTATAATATGCTAATATTGTACTTAATAATCATCTCATATTAAATTAAATTTGTCCAAAATGTAATTTAGTCTAGATTACAAAATTATTAGTTCATATCATTTATATCATATCAACGTAAAGTTGTAAACTCTCTCGACAAAGAAATATCTTGTACAATGTAATATGATCAATGTGAATAATGAAACTATAACTATAATCTCACATTCCAGGTGGAATCTTTCACCCCGAGAACAATCTGAAGCAAGATATAGCGTTCCGATATGCCGTGGACCGTATTAACATGGACAAGAACGTGCTGCCGGCAGCCACTCTGGTGCCCATTACGATCAACATATCCGAGACAGATTCCTTCAATACCGGGCGACGCGTCTGCAACCTGACAGGTAGTTATATAGGGTACTTGAAGACAAGCAAAGATTAGTCCAATTAGGGAGAAATGTTTACCCCCACCCCACTCATCTCCACTTTGAGCTCACCGAGCCTTGGGTACAATGTGTGGCATCTCGTTCAACAACTTGTTCACATATTCTTGAATGCACAAGCAAAACTATTGATTCTAGCCTAATTAACACCCTGCCAATCATCAAACTGAAAGGAAAATAATATGCGATTGTTTACAAAATCATCTGAATTCACCTACACTATCCCTAAAGCACTGACGACCTTGGCCGGTACTGACGGCATCAAACTATCTGGAACTTCAGCAAAACGGAAATACCAACAACTGTTAACCACACCTATCAATCCCCTCCAGAGGAAAAGGTCCCCGTTTTGTAACCGTGACTCAAATCAATTTACTGGTACAAGAAGATTTGAAAATGAGAGTGTACAATCAACCAAGTAGACAAGAGTAAAGTAGTTCTTTGGACCCCATTATTGGTCAGTACCACCCCTGAGCGAAATTTGGGGTCGGCTCAATATTTCTGCAATGACTTAACATATTTTCTGTGCTCTCCAGCTGACGGAGTTGCGGCCATCTTCGGACCCCACTCTGCAATGACGTCAGGGATCGTAAGGAGCATCAGCGACACAATGGAGATTCCGAACCTGGAGACACACTGGGATCCGGAAGCCAAGTCCAGCCGGTGTACGCTGAACCTGCACCCAGAGCCTAGTTCGGTGGCCATGGTAAGTCTGAGCTTAAGCCATGTCTACCCCGAATGCCTTGACCCTACAACAAGAGTGCTCTGACTCTACACCTAGTGTACACAAAGTGAACCCATATTTGAAGCCTTACTCAGTGGAGTTTCAGCTGAGCTCAAGTTATGTCTACCCCGTATGCCTTGATCCGTGCCCTGAACCTACACCTAGTGTACACTGAAAGAGAACTCATACTCAGTGGCACTCTGTGGAGTCTGAGCTGAGCTCAAGCCATGTCTACCCCGTATGCCTTGACCTTTCACTGGGAGTGCCCTGAACTCAATGGAGTTTGTAAGTAGCCAATTATATACAGGTCGAGGAAAGATGGAACTGGAAGACGTTCTGACCTAAACCGGAATAACCTTGTACTCCACAGGCGCTGGCTGTTGTACTGACGAGAATTCTCTACTGGCGATCCTTCGTGGTATTATACGAGAATGACGAAGGCCTGATCCGTCTTCAGGAGGTCCTGAAGGCTCACGGACCTTCAGACAGCGCGGTAACTGTCAGACAAGTAATCCCTGACCAAGACAATAGGTATGCCGCGTTGTGTTTGCTAGTATGATATTCTTCAGCTTCAGGACGAAGATCATTCTAGTAGCATCTCCAGAACAGTAAAGTAAAGCATTTTATCTTTCCAGACCCCTATTTAAGGAACTACTGAATAGCAACGAGAATCACATCATGTTGGACTGCCAAGCAGAGCATGTCCTCGTGTATTTACGTCAAGCAAAGGCAGTTAACCTGTTCGGAGAGTACGTGACCTACTTTCTAACCTCTTTGGTAAGGCACCATCAAAGCTCTTTATGTTGAATTGTACTAACCAGGGTCCACTAAATACTTACGTTGAGCGATGTAAGGTACTTCTGTATCTACGATGGCACATAATAGGGAATCACTTCACTACATTAAGTACTTCATTCTGAATACGTTAATATTTAAAAGATAATATTTTCATTTATTAAAGTAAGCTGAAAGTTGCACCAATAATAATGGCGGGAGAAACGAGCCACTACGTCACTATAATTATGGTATTGTTGCGAATCGGCCAATGAGATTATGCCCAACAGTGATATTACTAGGAAAACGCTCAGTTGGACGCGTTGATAAGCGAGCACGGGCTATACAATTTGTTGATGGTCCAAATTTCAACCTGATCTGAATCTTCGTGCAACCGCTATCATGACCCAAAAAAGCTCCAGCTTCGTGCGACTTTTCGTTGCTATGGTTACGTTAATTTTGTTAAAATGTAATTTCAATCGACACAACTTAACGGATCAAAATAGAATTAACATATTCGTGACCGGACGGACATTCTAAATGATTAAGCCACCTCAGATTTTGTCGCCGTTTAATTTGAAAAAAAAACTTTCGACTAACTTTAATGTAATTTTTTAACTTTTTGAACAATTTTGCCACAAAACTAGTGGCATTCAATCCAGATCGAAGCTTGTGGATGGTCCAAATTTCAACTCGATCCGAACCTCCGTTCGACCGCTATCACGAGCCAAAAAAGCTGCGCGACTTTCCGTTGCCATGGTAACGGTACTTTGTTATAATGTAATTTCCATCTACACTTCTTATCGGATCAAAATAAAATTAACATATTCGTGACCGGACGGACATTCTAAATGATTTGGCCACCTCAGATTTTGTCGCCGTTTAGTTTAAAAAAAAACTTTCGATTGACTTTAATATAACTTTTTTAACGATTTTGCCACAAAGCTAATGACATTCAATCGAGAACGAAGCTTGCGGATGGTCCAATTTTCAACTCGATCCGGGCCTCCGTTCGAACGTTATGACATACAAACAATAAAAAAAAAGTGACTATTTTTTCCGGCAGAGTCAAATGGAAACGCTCGCTTCGCTCGCTTTATTAACTGTGTAGTGTAATCTAGAAGGAGGTAGTTTATTCATTGATCCAAAGACATTAAACAGCCTTGCCCATTGGTCAACAATGCTCTAGGACTATATCTTGACGTCACGTGCTGTTTGCGCGGGTAATAAAATACTACAAACTTTGAGTTCAATAGAATTTAAAATATTTTCTTTTAATTGCTTTTAATTGCAGTAGTGTGGTTTTCTATCCATTTCTTATACCCACGTCAACATTTGGACTTGGTGTGTTTGTTCCCACATTTGCTGACGAGAACGAAAAAGGCATCTTATGATCCAATTGGTTCTAGCAGCTATCGCGGGATATCTTTACTAATTACTATTTGGTGACTGTGTTCTCCAGAATTCCCACACCGTCGACATGTCGGAATTCAGGGGCATTGACATTAACATTACTACAGTGAGGATGGTGGACCCAGAAAGTCTAGAGGTTATCAACGCCTTGGAGGACTGGAAGTACGGGGAGGCAAGAATGGGACACAAACTGGATATTGAACCCAAGACAGTCAAGGTGAGGAGAATTGCATTGTTTTTGAAGAAGTGGGTTTGTTTTCAATTGTTGTTGTGCATTATATTTTTATAATACGTAAGCATTTTGCGAAAACTAAATGATGACCCACTCCTCCTTCTTTGCTGGTTCGTTACTTCAGTTTAATTGTAAGGCACCCACTTCAGAGCTAGAGTAACATACTTTGTCATGTATTGACTATAGAATTTAGCAGGTATAGTGAATTATAAGATAATGTGCATCATAATATTATATAGTCTATTAGTAATACCAATACATTAATATTATGTATTATTACTCTCAATATTGTTCTTATTTTTACCTGCACATTTTACCACCTTGACAATAATATATTTTTCACTGATTATTTACTTTGGTTGTATGGAACGCTCACACAAATTTTTACTAACATCAGTTTTCTTCATTCTCCTTCGTTTTTAGAGTTAATTGAATGTGAATAACAAAGTAAAGAAAAACAAATTAAATGAATGAATGATTTAAAATGAAATATTTGTAATAAAATATTGAAATTATCATTTCATGTTTTTGCCCGCTTCACGAACGTAGTAATTAGTTGATGGTCATCGTCGCAAAAAATTGGCCGACCGGGACTCGAACCCAGAATCTCCGGTTCCACATACCGATCAGGTCCGTGTGGCTTGTTTGCCCGGTGTTTAGTGTCCCTGCTTCCAATGCAGAAGGTCGGGATTCGAAACCTGCTACAGACACAAGATTTTTAACTTCCGATACGGACTTACGTCCATCATTTCAGCTTAGGGACACCCCTCGGTTCTATAACAATGAGGCACATAATAAATTCGAATATTGTTCGCAATTAGCCTTGTTGATTCTGGCGCCGCCCTAGGGCTGAATCGTGTCCAACCTGTTTGTTGTTTCCTATTTAAAATTTCGGTCTCTAGTAGGCCATTTTTGCTCGTCTATGGCGTCGGTGCCGACAGGTTTGGCTTGATCTGCTTTACATTAAAATCCCCACTGTAGTTATTCAAGAATCAAGATGTTTATTGCCATAGAGAAAAAAAAATAATATGTATAAATTTAATTAGGCAAACACATTCAAAATAACTACTAAATAACAAATTTACATACTAATACAGTTTAAACTACAACACACCTACACAAATAAAAGATGTTCGTCAAGTAATAATTATAATAATTTTTCATTTTATCCTCTTGCTCATCCAAATCATATTGAATAGAATATACTTTGTTTCGTTTGTTGAATTGAAGTTAGGCTATGTGACTGAGTGGTAGACTCTATAGCTACGAATTAATTTTATTTATTTAATTCTTTGTGATTGTAGAGCCGGAGGTTCTGGGTTCGACCACAGTCGGCGAATATTTGTACGCCAATATTGCTCAACCAACAAAAGCGTCATTATTAATTACTAGGAAAACGCTAAAGTCCCGTCGCGTTGTTGAGCGAGCACCGGTACGTGTAACACGACCCGAGAACGACATTCCCATAATGTCCATTTTTGAGCGAGCGTCTCCACTTGACTCTTATGGCTCGAATGTCTGTTTTTTTTGTTTTTTTTCCTGTTACTGCTTCGATACAGGTCGCACCGTTTCTCTGATCGACCTGACATTTTTCACACATGTACATACCACCTAGGCGGGTTGCTGTATAGTTTTTGAACAAAATCCGATCGTAGGTTATTAAAAAAAAAAATAATAATAAAAAAAAAAATGTTCCGATCGTTATGAAATTTTGCAGGGTCAATAAGTACAAAATTCTCTCCTATTTTACAAATTTTCAGCTAAATCGGTCAAGACCTTAAAGACGTATTGGTATGTAACACTATGGGAATGTCGTACTTGGGTCGTTGTTGCACGTACCGGTGCTCGCTTAAGTCCCGCCGCGTTGTTGGATGAGCGTAATTGGTGCATTGAGCTGACATTTTGTGTAATGCGGATTTTCTGTTGTTCTGTGAAAAAATCATTACTTAGTTGAAGATTTTTTTAAAATTAATTTAAATTAAATAACAAATTAACTTTAATTTTTAATTTTTTAAATTAATCGTAATTTAAAAAAAGAAAAAACCGTAAAATTGCAATTTTTATGAGAAATAATTTTTCGATTGCGCTCAAAAACGTGGCAGTTCTAAGTTCAGAGATTTCGAAGGTCTCCAGAAAATGTCATTGCAATTAGAGTATCGGTTAAGCCGGAATCGTGCTGACAAACACACAATAATACAGAAAAAAAAAGAAAAAAGAAAAAAAAAACATTCCGGATTTTTTTCTCCAGTGTAGTAAAATGGAATCTTCGCTTCGCTCGCTACGCTCATCCAATCAGATAACAGTCTTCAAAAGACGAACATTTTCAATGTTGTTGATGATAGCTGAATTGAATGACGCCACGGGACAACAATGTAATCGAAATGCCTTCTAAAGTGTATCTTTGTTTCTTCACTGCCTCCTTGACAAAATTTCATAACGATTGGAACAACATCATTTTTAGAATTATGAATACCAATAAGTCTTTAAGGTCTTGACCGATTTAGCTGAAAATTTGTAAAATAGGAGAGAATGTTGTACTTATTGACCCTGCAAAATTTCATAACGATCGGATTTTTTAAATTTATTTTTTATTTTTTATTTTTTATAGCCAACGATCGGATTTTGTTCAAAAACTATACAGCAACCCGCATAGGTGGTATGTACATGTGTGCAAAATTTCAGGTCGATCAGAGAAACGGTGCGACCTGTACCGAAGCAGTAACAGAAAAAAAAACAGACATTCGAGCCATAAGAGTCAAGTGGAGACGCTCGCTACTCTCGCTCAATTATTGAATCTAAATCTAATGTGTTGTTGCGGTGTTGTCAGTTGGAGACGGCGCTCATGTACGACGCTGTCAATCTGTTCGCTAAGGCTCTACACCAGCTGGACTCGGCTCAACACATCACCATGAGGAAGATAAATTGCAACCACGTCGAGAGGTGGCAGCACGGGTTCTCTCTGAGGAACTTTATGAAGCTGGTAGGTGGCGCTAGTAGTGTGTGTGATTTCCTAAGAGCCCGTCCCACCAAGTTTTAAACTCCAATTAGTTAGAATCTAACTAACTAACTAATCTAACTGAGAGATCATTGAGTATAGGCTATATGTTATGTACTCAATGGTTAGATCATGTTTATATGAGGTGTTCCACAACTTTAATCTAAACTTTGAATCCGGTTAACCGTGAAATATTTCGTGAGTTTATGTTTAGTTAAAAAAAACAACTAGAAATTAAACATATCTTTAGTTTATATTCGTTTCGTGGGTTATTGAAATTATTATTCATAATGTTAACTTATACTTAATTTTAATATGATGAGGATTTGTTCCAATGGGAATTTGGCCTGATGGCCACAAACGACTAGTTTCTCGCCAGTTAGCTGCTATCGACTTACGTCTTTGGCCAAATTTTACATTTAAACAAATAGGAAAAGAATCAACCCTGGTTGTCCTTGTTTGTATTGCTCTGAATTAACTTCATACATTAGAATACATTCATAAAACCATTACACTTGAAGTTGCAACCCTGGGAAATTACTATTCGCCATATTGACTAGTAAGCGAGATCAAGGCGAATATGTAGGTGTAGTCACCACTTTCTGCAGTGCCTGCTAGCCTACAGGAGTTTTGGTATAAGTATTGAGTTTTGGTCTTCGTCTAATGACGCCACTTCCGTCAAATTAAAAATGTAGCAATGCAACCCATCTTAAATAGATTTCACTCTCGTTACAGATAGTTTAACTTCTGGTTGTTTTTGAGCTAAACATGATTTAAAAAAAGATGAAATAATTTATGAATTTCTGTAAATGTATACGATACATATAATTGTGCGAAAAATGTCATATTCGAAATAGAGTGAAGTGACAATTCGGGAAAATGTATTTTTTTATGCTAGTTGCTCAAATATTTTATAGTTCTTATATATATACATGTATATATATGTAGCTTGATTTCACCCCTGCACAACAAGACAATAACGGACATTAAAATAATACTCCTTTTTCCTTCCTTCCTTCCTTTTCATAAAAAGTAATTTTTCAAGAGGGTGCCTGGCAGCCATATTGGATTTTAGCCCCTGGTAAAAAAATTCCGTGATTTTTGGAAGGGACATAGGGGCTATTTTTTTATAAAAGGTCGATATAGTCAAATCCATCGTCAAAACCTTACTAGCCAGAAAGTGGTCATGGATCTTAGAATTATGACCTAACTATGTATTTTCTTTTACGTACATTCGATCGACAAGTTAGTAATAGTAATAGTAAATCGGCCCCCAAGATCAGCTCAACCAATGTATGTGTGTACAGTGTGCTTTATGCCAACGACCTTGCGAAATCGTGTGAAATGCATGGAGGTCCTTGGTTTCGAATCCCGGCACTGCCAGAATATTTTTGACTTCTGATATGGACTTACACGTCTAACAAATCTTGGCGTAGGAATTTGGAAACGGTGACTTCGGAGCCGTCCTATATAGCTGGCAACGAGGCACATCGTCGATGTAGTAGTTGCCGACAGGGTTGGCTTGGTCTGATTTAAATTTAAAGACCCCCATGAAAAATCAAATATGTGACACAGTGGGTAGACTAAATATACGAATGTTTTTATGAATACATACATATATATATATATATTTATATATATATATATTGATTCATAGCAAGGCCGTACGCAGAAAATAATTTTGGGGGGGGTTTACAATTTTAAAATCTAAAAATTGGAGAATTCCATATAGAATTTGTTGCGGTACCCTGTACTTACTGTACAGTACCCTACTGATGGGAGGGGATGGGGGGGGGGGCGGAGGAACTTACAATACTCCGTTTTCTATTTTAGTTATACTAGTTATTACAAGTGTTTCACTCACCTAAGTAAGCATGATGTAGAAAGTAGCATTGCAGAAGTATGGTGTCGCGTATAGCGTTAGATTCAAAGCCTTGTGTTACGAGACCTCCTAAGTCCTAATGTCTGATGACCTCCCTTGCCCGCACATTGTTTTGAAAACAAAAACACAAAATTTGCACAAGCTCCCTTTAATGCGTCAGAATAGACCAGCCATTTAAAACTGTCCTTCCAATGTGGCTTAAATCTTAAATTCTGCCACTAGAAATTGGAAATGAGAAATCTTTTGTTGGTATCCAGGGTTTCTCGATAAGTTGCGCCTTCGTTGCATCTTCAATACCATCCACTTTAACAAATAACCCCACATCACACACATTATAAGTTTTAGGTTCTTCCACTTTTTCACTTAGTACTGGGTTTTGTATAAGGTTTGGGGTTATAACTTTATTAACACTGTTGACATCACAGTCCACGACAGCACTAACTTTACTCGATTTTGAGACCGAAACGAAATCTAGCATGCTTGGCTGCGACTGAGGCTTGCGTTTAGTCGTATCCGGTGGTAGTTCTAAATTGAAGTATTTCTAAAAGACTGAGATTTTGTTAGAATTTAGTATTAGTTATTATAAAACGGAATACGACAGGACCTAGGCATATATTGAAATGTGTTATTCCCGTCTTTTTGGCAGAAGAGTAATTTGGGGGGGGGGGGGTTTGAACCCCCAAACCCCTCCCCCTGCGTACGGCCTTGATTCATAGCAGTTGTCGAAAACGTTTGCCCCGACTGGGGTTCGAACCCAGAACCTCCGGCTTAACCCCAGTCGGGGCAAACTTTTTCGACAACTGCTATGAATCAATAACTATGTCCTTAAAGCGGGCTTATGCATGTATATATATATATATATATATATATTTGTTTTTGGATATTTTCGTGGCCGATATATATATATATATATATATATATATATATATATAATTTATTTATTCGTTTCCAGATGCACATAGACGGGATGACGGGTGTTATTAAGTTTGATTCCGAGGGAAGACGCACAGACTTCAAACTGGACGTCATGGAGGTCACAAAAGAGGACTACAAGAAGATTGCCACCTGGGATTTGCATACCGGCATCACCAGCCTCAGGACATCCAAGGACATTGAGCGACAGGTCTCAGACAACCTCAAGAACAAGACATTGAACGTGTCCGTCCGCATCGGTAGGTGTAGCATATTGTACTGTAGTACGTCGCGTGTCAGTAGTGGACAGCTTGGCCGATGTAGGGTCGTGGAAAACATGGTCACAGACAGCCGAGTTGCAAACCGGCATCACCAGCCTCAGGACATCCAAGGACATTGAGCGACAGGTCTCCATGAACCTCAGGAACAAGACATTGAACGTGTCCGTCCGCATCGGTAGGTGTAGCATATTGTACTGTAGTACGTCGCGTGTCAGTAGTGGACAGCTTGGCCGATGTAGGGTCGTGGAAAACATGGTCACAGACAGCCGAGTTGCAAACCGGCATCACCAGCCTCAGGACATCCAAGGACATTGAGCAACAGGTCTCCATGAACCTCAGGAACAAGACATTGACGTGCCGTGCGCATCGGTAGGTGTAGCATATTGTACTGTAGTACGTCGCGTGTCAGTAGTGGACAGCTTGGCCGATGTAGGGTCGTGGAAAACATGGTCACAGACAGCCGAGTTGCAAACCGGCATCACCAGCCTCAGGACATCCAAGGACATTGAGCAACAGGTCTCCATGAACCTCAGGAACAAGACATTGACCGTGTCCGTGCGCATCGGTAGGTGTAGCATGTTGTACTGTAGTACGTCGCGTGTCAGTAGTGGACAGCTTGGCCGATGTAGGGTCGTGGAAAACATGGTCACAGACAGCCGAGTTGCAAACCGGCATCACCAGCCTCAGGACACCCAAGGACATTGAGCGACAGGTCTCCATGAACCTCAGGAACAAGACGTGTCCGTCCGCATCGGTAGGTGTAGCATGTTGTACTGTAGTACGTCGCGTGTCAGTAGTGGACAGCTTGGCCGATGTAGGGTCGTGGAAAACATGGTCACAGACAGCCGAGTTGCAAACCGGCATCACCAGCCTCAGGACACCCAAGGACATTGAGCAACAGGTCTCCATGAACCTCAGGAACAAGACATTGACCGTGTCCGTGCGCATCGGTAGTGTAGCATGTTGTGCTGTAGTACGTCGCGTGTCAGTAGTGACAGCTTGGCCGATGGAGGGTCGTGGAAAACATGGTCACAGACAGCCGAGTTGCAAACCCGCATCACCAGCCTCAGGACACCCAAGGACATTGAGCGACAGGTCTCCATGAACCTCAGGAACAAGACATTGAACGTGTCCGTCCGCATCGGTAGGTGTAGCATATTGTACTGTAGTACGTCGCGTGTCAGTAGTGGACAGCTTGGCCGATGTAGGGTCGTGGAAAACATGGTCACAGACAGCCGAGTTGCAAACCGGCATCACCAGCCTCAGGACACCCAAGGACATGAGCAACAGGTCTCCATGAACCTCAGGAACAAGACATTGATCGCATCGGTAGGTGTAGCATATTGTACTGTAGTACGTCGCGTGTCAGTAGTGGACAGCTTGGCCGATGTAGGGTCGTGGAAAACATGGTCACAGACAGCCGAGTTGCAAACCGGCATCACCAGCCTCAGGACATCCAAGGACATTGAGCAACAGGTCTCCATGAACCTCAGGAACAAGACATTGAACGTGTCCGTGCGCATCGGTAGGTGTAGCATGTTGTACTGTAGTACGTCGCGTGTCAGTAGTGGACAGCTTGGCCGATGTAGGGTCGTGGAAAACATGGTCACAGACAGCCGAGTTGCATAAAGGCATCACCAGCCTCAGGACACCAAGGACATTGAGCAACAGGTCTCCATGAACCTCAGGAACAAGACATTGACCGTGTGCGTGCGCATCGGTAGGTGTAGCATGTTGTACTGTAGTACGTCGCGTGTCAGTAGTGGACAGCTTGGCCGATGTAGGGTCGTGGAAAACATGGTCACAGACAGCCGAGTTGCAAACCGGCATCACCAGCCTCAGGACACCCAAGGACATTGAGCAAACAGGTCTCCATGAACCTCAGGAACAAGACATTGACCGTGTCCGTGCACATCGGTAGGTGTAGCATGTTGTATGTAGTACGTCGCGTGTCAGTAGTGGACAGCTTGGCCGATGTAGGGTCGTGGAAAACATGGTCACAGACAGCCGAGTTGCAAACCGGCATCACCAGCCTCAGGACACCCAAGGACATTGAGCAACAGGTCTCCATGAACCTCAGGAACAAGACATTGACCGTGTCCGTGCGCATCGGTAGGTGTAGCATGTTGTACTGTAGTACGTCGCGTGTCAGTAGTGGACAGCTTGGCCGATGTAGGGTCGTGGAAAACATGGTCACAGACAGCCGAGTTGCAAACCGGCATCACCAGCCTCAGGACATCCAAGGACATTGAGCGACAGGTCTCCATGAACCTCAGGAACAAGACATTGAACGTGTCCGTGCGCATCGGTAGGTGTAGCATGTTGTACTGTAGTACGTCGCGTGTCAGTAGTGGGCAGAGTGACCGATGTAGGGTCGTGGAAAACATGGTCACAGACAGCCGAGTTGCAAACCGGCATCACGAGCCTCAGGACATCCAAGGACATTGAGCAACAGGTCTCCATTTAACCTCAGGAACAAGACATTGATCGCATCGGTAGGTGTAGCATGTTGTACTGTAGTACGTCGCGTGTCAGTAGTGGACAGCTTGGCCGATGTAGGGTCGTGGAAAACATGGTCACAGACAGCCGAGTTGCAAACTGACATCACCAGCCTCAGGACACCCAAGGACATTGAGCGACAGGTCTCCATTTAACCTCAGGAACAAGACATTGATCGCATCGGTAGGTGTAGCATATTGTACTGTAGTACGTCGCGTGTCAGTAGTGGACAGCTTGGCCGATGTAGGGTCGTGGAAAACATGGTCACAGACAGCCGAGTTGCAAACCGGCATCACCAGCCTCAGGGACACCCAAGGACATTGAGCAACAGGTCTCCATGAACCTCAGGAACAAGACATTGAACGTGTCCGTGCGCATCGGTAGGTGTAGCATGTTGTACTGTAGTACGTCGCGTGTCAGTAGTGGACAGCTTGGCCGATGTAGGGTCGTGGAAAACATGGTCACAGACAGCCGAGTTGCAAACCGGCATCACCAGCCTCAGGACATCCAAGGACATTGAGCAACAGGTCTCCATGACAACCTCAAGAACAAGACATTGAACGTGTCCGTCCGCATCGGTAGGTGTAGCATATTGTACTGTAGTACGGTCGCGTGTCAGTAGTGGACAGCTTGACCGATGTAGGGTCGTGGAAAACATGGTCACAGACAGCCAAATTACAAACCGGCATCACCAGCTCAGGACACCCAAGGACATTGAGCAACAGGTCTCCATGAACCTCAGGAACAAGACATTGACCGTGTCCGCGCGCATCGGTAGGTGTAGCATATTGTACTGTAGTACGTCGCGTGTCAGTAGTGGACAGCTTGGCCGATGTAGGGTCGTGGAAAACATGGTCACAGACAGCCGAGTTGCAAACCGGCATCACCAGCCTCAGGACATCCAAGGACATTGAGCAACAGGTCTCCATGAACCTCAGGAACAAGACATTGACCGTGTCCGTGCGCATCGGTAGGTGTAGCATGTTGTACTGTAGTACGTCGCGTGTCAGTAGTGGACAGCTTGGCCGATGTAGGGTCGTGGAAAACATGGTCACAGACAGCCGAGTTGCAAACCGGAACAACATCCAAAGAAACTCGTGCGTCATATGGCCCGAATTTTTCATTGTTGTCTCCAATATTGTTCTTTGGTAGCTTCGCAAACGCTTTTTCAGGCGCGTTGTTGGATGAGCGTAATTGGTGCATTGAGCTGCCATGTGTAATGCAGATGGTATTTAAATTGATTTCGTTTTCCCATTGCTGTGGCCTGCGAGACACGCTTGGTAATATTGTTTAAATTTTTACGACGACGACATGAGAATCAGGGGCGCGTCAACCGGATAGGTCATTTAGCTTTTCGCATTCGAACACATGGCAGCCCAATGCAACAATTACGCTCATCCAACAACGCGCCTGAAAAAGCGTTTACGAAGCTTCCTAGTATAGTTATTTCTAATGGAAGGTGTCTTTTTTTTTTAACAAATATAGTGGATTTGGATTGGATATTGCTTTACGTCTCATATTTATGCAACTTGGCTAATCGAGACGAAGGGCGGGACGTAAGGGATGACGCGGGGGGACAAGGGGTGGACAGGCCTGTGCTGGGCGGAACCAGCCACAAGCGTATGGGGAGGGCAGGGGTCCCCTCACGTCGTGGTCGTCTTCGTCTGTGTCATCATCCGTCCGTGTTGTCTTTGTCGTCGCCGTCGGGGAGGTAGTCAAAGGGAAGGGGTTCCCCGACGACGACCCAGAGCTCGCCATTAGTTTCAGGGAGTGAAACTCCCCTATTCACGGGCCAAACCGCGAGAAGGTGTCGAGTTGGAATTTGAAGGCCCAAAATATAATGGACACAAAATTATAAGTGAAGAGGTAATTTTGAGTAATATCCATAATTACTACAATCCCACATGGAAATAAATGCATTTATAATATGTTTTCAAAAATACATTTCGTTTCTTAAATGTATTTTTGAAAATGCATTTTAAAATACTTTTCATTAGTCTCCAAATTGACCCAATTTCTTATATTTTGAAATATGTTTTTTAATGCATTTTAAAAACTATTAATAATACATTTTGTATAATGCATTTTTGATATGTTATTATAAACACATTTTGTATATATTTTAAAGAAGCTATTTTCAATATATTTTTGAAAATGCATATTGCATGTGTTGTGAATGATGTATTTTTTATATATTAAGGAAAACATATTTTTAATACATTGTGAATAATGGATATTTTATCCATTTTTACCAATGCACAGAAAATATATTATGGTTAACTTATTTTTAATCTATTATTACTCAATATTTTTATAATATATTAGGGACATTAGGATAGGATATAAATTTATAATGTAGGCTAAAGGAAAATAATTTGGAAAATTGGTCAAAGAGGGGTAAGCTGGCCTGTGCAAAATTTTCATGAATATGTAGGGAAAATTTTTAAAAAATTAGTTTTAAATTTAAACAAAAAAAACCTTTCTAAATTTTGAATTTTATAACACACGTTATTTGACAGAGAAAAAAGGCTAAAACCACAGCATTCTATTCTTGGAAACCTAAAAAAACAATTACTGGTTGAAGGCCCATTAAAAAAAATAAACAATACCTAAGCCAAAGTATGCAATTTATTTTAAGGGGCTACTAACTTTTTTTTTATCCAATAAAAAAAAAACCCTTATGAAAAAAAAACCAGGGAAAAACTACTAAAACAAAAAAAAACTTTGAAAATAATTTTTGTTTTGGGAGTAAAAATTTTGTCCTTTTTTTAAAACACTACCGCACAGAAACAACTAGGTTCGGGAAAAAAAAATAATGAAAACCATACGGGTTTAACCTAACTCGGAATTGAAATAAATGTAACACCCCCGTTTTAAATTTTTAATTTCTTTTTTAGCGGGGGCAGAGTTAGGCCTATCATCCACGTTTAACACGGATTTTACAGAAACCCTTGTCCCTGCACCCATCTCCCGGCAGTGACAGAAGGCCAGGGGCCCCCAAAGGGCCCTTGCGAAAAAATTGCTTGTTACTTCGAAGGGGGGTTTGGGCCTACAAGTAAGCAAAATTATTATTTTCAATTTGGGGGAAAGGAAAGTTAAAATATTAGAAGAGGAAAAATAGTCAAATGACAACAATTACACAACAATGAAAAGATCAAGAAAGCCAAATTAAAAAATTTAGGCCCTGGGCAACTAATATGGACGGATTCCCCCAAAAATTTTCTGGGAAAAGTATTTTAAAGTGGATTAGGATTGAGGCAGAACCAGCCCTTCAGCAAAGCCTCTTTTTCATGTAGACGAAAAATGGGGCCTTGCGAATGACACATTTTTCAATATATTAACGTTGTCGCCCCTTTTCGCTGTCTTAGCTTGCATTTTTGATACCCCAAAACCCTTTTTGCCCCCCTTGAAAACTTTACTTTAGCAATAAATTAAAAGGGGAGCACAATATTATCAAATTATTTTTTTGTGCGTTTGGATTGTTCTTTAATAAAAAAATTTCACAACAATTCAAAAAAAGTAGGTACCCAAGAGATAGGTTTAAAAAATGAATTTAAAGTTAGGCCTACTAACAAACATTTAGGACAGATCATTTTATTCTACCCAACAAGAATAAAGTTTTTCCCAAAATCACTGATTGCATGAGCTATGAAAAGGGGCACTTCATGAAACAAATACACTGATTCAACACTTGTTTCTTTTGGGGCTGGGGGTAGTATTCGCAGCCAATTGACCCCATTTTGATAGGTGCAGTATTTAGGAAATCAGCATCTTGTGAATGTTTAAACAGGAAAAAAATTCTGCTTACTTCAATACTTTAATTAGCAAGGGCCCAAGCTAGGGACCCACATGGTTTTTGTTCCAATAGGGGCCTAGGCCCCTAAAACCAAAACAGGGCCATGAATAGAACAAAAGCTACTGGGACAAAAAAAGATAAAAAATTGCAGGTTTTGTTAATTTTCCACCCTCTTTAGAAACTACTCGGTAAACATTATAGGCCAAACACTTTTATTAGGGTGCCCTATTTTTTAAATTCATTTAATTTTTAAACAATTTTACTACCACTTTTAAACGTGTACCCTTTAAAAAGGGAAAAATCCCAACCCTTTTTGAATTTTCCTAAATTTTCCCCTTTCAGTGGTTGATTTTGAGACGGGTAGGCCATCCAGTGTAAAATATTTAAAGAGTCCACCCCACACTAAAGGGGGTTAAAATGACCTGGCCCCAGCATTTTTTTGTTGGTGTGTTTTGATTCGAGGGGGAAAGGGGGAAAAACATTTTTTTTGAAAGGTTTTTGGCACAGAGGTCGTTTAATTTTAGTCACAAAAAAAATTTAGTGAATTTTTTTAAAACACAAGAGCTTTTAATGTCCCCCTACTTTCTATTCTGTCTGAAAACCTCTTGTTTACGAAAGATCCCCCATTTTTTTTTGGGGTATTTTAATGAAAGATATTTTGCTTCAGGCCTAAACTTTTGGGCTTTATTTTCTAACAATCCACACTTTTGAAAATTTTGTTATTTTTAAATTTATTTTTGCAAACCATTTGTTAAAATTTTTAAAAACATCTACCGTTTTTTCTAAAATAACAACAATCCCCTTAATATTTACTTACGTATATCGTGTTAAAGCCATAAAAAAAACTGGCACGCCATGTAAAAAAAACCCCCTGCCGTATAGCATGAGGTTGTCAGGTTATGGTACTTATTACCCTATATATGAGCCTGGCACATGGCTTTTATTTTTAAACCGGGATAATATGTTGGATAAAATAAAATATTTACAGCAAGGAAATTATATGTTGGGGCCTCCCTGCCCCCTCAAATAAAAAACCCCTGTTTAAATTTAGTAAACTTTAAAACACTTTTATCAAAAATGGGACGCCAAAAGCCCAAGGGTGTACTTTTTTTAAAACCATAAAAAAATATGGTAGGGGGGCACCTAGAAAAGTTAAGAGTTTAAAAAATTCAGCCCAAAATTTTTTTTTTATTTTTTTTTTAAATTTTCTTTGAATGGGAGAATTTTTATTAGAAGATGTTTTAAATGACCGGTTGCAAGTTTTTAAAATTGTAGGTCTATACAGAAAAATTCAAAAATGACTGGTAAAGTCTAGGACTACCCTGGGCCCTATGCTTTAAATATTTTTTGTTTGAAGGCTAAACATTTTTTTATGTCAAATCTCTTGACTTCACTAAAACCTTTCCAAAACCCAAAAAACTATATCATTCCATTGCCTACAGGTACCAACTATAAGTCTGAAAAAAAATTTAAAGAAAATTTTTAAAAATGGTAGAATCGGTCAATTGACCAGTCAAAAAATTTGGGTCACAGTTTTGTTTCCCCTTTTTGGCTTTGCTCATTCTTGAAAATTTTAAATTAAAAATTTTGCTGTTGTTGGATATTTTTTGAAGGAGCAACAAAGTCAAGAAAAGGGGTACCCCTCCCCAAATTTTTTATCAAAAATTTTAAAATTTCCGTTAAACGCTTTTCTCATAAGGATTGGGTAACAAGTTGCAAAATGTTTCGAATACTAGGGCCTATAGTAAGAAATATCCCCCTACTTAGCAAAAGTATGGGTCCTTTGTTATGTTTGATTTTTTTTGGTAAATTGTGGGCCCTCGGTCATCAATTCCCAAATTTTTTTTTAATGCCCACTAAAAGTGCCTTTCCTAGCTAGCCCGCCTGGGCGTACAACATAAAATGGTTGGCCTGGGCCTTAAAGAGTAGTTTCAATTGTATATAGGCCATTGGGCTGCCTTGTCAAAACCCTACCTATCATAGGCTAGAGGCGCTAATTAAAAAACCTTTTCCCCAATTTAAATTTAATTCTGGGTAGGCCTACTGACCCCTTTGGAAACATAAGCAAAGAGTTTTTTTAATTATCCATTACAAAATAATGTAATTCTTTTTGATATGGGCCAAAAAAAAAATTAAAAATCCATCTTAACTGTGGGTTTCCCAAACAAATGGAATCTAGAAAAAAATTTTAATAAGTTGGTTCCGTATTAAATCGGCGTTTATCACGCTAGCAGAGTCAGTACCGTAATGGCCTATAGGCCTATTGAATAAAATGGCCCACATAGACTTGCCAGATAAACTCAATCTGGGACTGATTTCAGTTCAGTTGAGGAGCCAATCCATCTCACTACGTATGGGCTGAAACAGAGTTATAAGTTCAAGAAACAAGTCTTTCAACTTACGACAAGGCCTATGCGGACATCTTTTTAAGTTGTTAATCTTTTAATCACACCCGGTGATTCCAGTAAGGACTCGCGGGTCCATACACCCAGAAAAAAACTTGGGGCACTAAAGCTACCATAGACCTACATTAAGAAAAAACGAGACTGCAAATCCATCCGCAGGGGGCCAGTTAGACTGGCTTGCTTGATAAACGGCATTAAAAATAGTCTTCCCTTAAAAATTGAACCCTTTCCTTTTTTGGGTAATATTCTATACAACTTTTTAGGCCTCCCAAAAATAAAACATTTTGGCCTGGCCTACAAGTAGGTACTTGTGTTAGCGAACCCGTCTATAGGTCTAAGAAGCTAGAGGCCTATGATAAAATAAACAAAATATTTAAAAAATTTTGAACTTTTTGTCACTAAGGTTAGGGATGGGTTAGTGGGACTAGGCCTGGGCCTACTTTAGCAAAGCACCTTCCAAAAACCTAGATTAGGCCCTGGGCCTAGGGTTTTTTTAGTCTGTGGATATTCGTACGGTCACCCTAAAATAATGAAAAATTTTGTAGGCCTAGGCCTACGGTCAAAGATTTTTTTGGGTCCAGGTTGCCAAACAATAGTTCCGTCGATCGCACTATGAAAGGGAAAGGGCCCTAGGCCTACAGTGATGTAAAAAAAATTAAAAGTAAAAAATGGGTGGGTACAAAACTTTTAATTTCAACCAAAGGCCTTTAAAACGAAAAAGAATGTCATGTTAAATCTTCAAACAAACTTGGGACCTCCCCCAACAAACATTTCCCTTTGGGGATTTCTTCATATCAAAGGGTGGGCCTAGAAACTTTCTCGGGCGTAAATTGCGTTGCCGAAGCCAAAAGAAATGAAACTTTTAAAGAAAAAAAAGGGGCCCCTCCAAAAAAGGAATGGTTAAAAAAATATGACCAAATGAAGTTTTAAAACGTCTTTCGCATAAAACTAAAACCGCCCCCGGTTTTTGGGTGCTTTACCCTGTTTAGGTGGTAGCCTCTATCGTCGATGCCTACGACTGGCCCTTTGGGGTACACCCCGAAGGTTTTAACCTACCCAATAAAAGAAGGGGGAAAAATATTAACTTTACGGAGTATTTTCTTTTAGTTGATACGCGGCTAGGTTGGCCGCGTTCACACGAATTGGTTTAGTATAAGGGGATAGGAAATACGTTTTAAATTGTTTACGTTTTAGGGCAAAGAAAATTTTTATAAAAAAAAACAAAATTCCTTACAACGGACCAATCAGACGTGTTGTTATTATCGAGACCAAGAAAAAAGGGGTAAACTTCATTATGACATGCCCTGAAACATAAAATACCATTCAGGATATCGGATTTTTTTTTATTACATAACAAAAAAATAAAACCCAAAATTAGTAAAACCGGGCCCTTTGGGGTATCGGCAAAACGCGGGGGTTGGGGGGGGGAGGCACGAAGCGCCATTTGGGTTTGGGGGTTAGGGCCCAACGTACCAACTACCCAAAGTACTCGGGTTTAAATTTACTCGGGGTTTTAAAAAGAAACAAATTTTTAGTTGGGCCTAGACCCTAGGCATATTGGCCAGGGAGTTGGGGGTAAAAGGGTTAAAAAATCTATGAAAAGCCTAGGCCCCAGGGGAAACTAGGCCTAGCCTTGGCCTTGTGGGCTTTACAAGTTAGACCCCGAGTAGGCTTAGGCCTAGGGTGCGGCATAGGCCCTTTTTGTGTGAGTGGATGAGGAGAGAGGGCTAGCCTAGGCCTAGGGCCTATGAAGTTTGCATTCTTTGATCCAGGCTAGGGCTAGCTAGGCCAGGTAGGCTCTGGCCCTGAAGCCGTTTTTAGGGCCCAGTTTTGTCTAAGGCTAAGTCGCCCCCAAATTCAAACCCCAGGCGTATGTAAATAAATAGTAGGCCTGAGACTGTTTAAAAACCACGTCGCATGCAATTATGGGGTTTTTTGTTGTATGCTTGAAATAAAAAAATAAATAAATAAAAAAAAAATAAACCATTTTAAACATGAAATAAAAATCCCCAATAAGGTTTGAGTTTCTACTATGTTATTTACCTACGCCCCAGGCCCTAGGGAAGGGCCCCAAGGGATTTTTGACCTAGTACATGCATGGCATGTTCAACTATTAAAAAACCGTTTATTTTTAAAATTTTTAGTACCTTTCAAATCTTCCGGGATTGCTTGTTTCAATCCATGTGGGCGTGGTGGCAACAGCGCAGGGTCACTCACAGTAACGGAAACGAATACCGCCGCAAGTGCTTTTTGTTGCATTAAAATTTGGAAACAAAAGTCGAACTTTACTTGTAAAACAGTTTGAAAACATTAATGTAATAATTTTTTTTAAATTTGGAATTTTAAATTATTGTGATTATAACAGTTAACTTGCTTCATAAAAACGTTGAATTTCTAAAGATGCAAGGGGCATTTTGAAAAGTACTGACAAACGAGGATATTTGAGGGAACTCAAATAAGAAATTGATGCCGATTGATGGGGGGAATTTTAATTAATAAGTTTAAAATATAAAGGTATTTAAAATTTGGATCTTCTAAATAGGATTGCTTTACATAAAAAAACATTCATAAGTATTTGTCTTTTGGGCGGCGCTGCAGGGTGGGGTAGGTCGGCTATAAATTTTAAAGTCATTCTCAGTGGGGACTTTTAATCATGAAAAAACATTCTGGACTGTGTAGATAGATTCTTAATACAAACTTATTTTATGTATTTTTTTATTTATTTTTTTTTTTTTACTGTGATTTTTTGGTACGAGTTGGGGATTGCAAAAGCTTTTTATTTTCATTAAAATTTCTGCCAATCAAAACAAATACGAACGTAGGTTTCAACGTTGAGGAATCACTCAACTTTCAAGGTTGAAAATCTTTGCTGAATTTATTATAAAATTATTTGAAAGAAATAATTGTCTTAAAAAAAAAAAATACGAATTGTAAAAATATTTTCTATATGAAAGCGATAATACTTCTTGTACAATTATAAGAACGTAAAAATGTAAAAATCACTGCAAAAATTTTTCAAAAAAGGGGTATGCGTTGTTCCTGAAATTTTCGCTTACTTCAGTGGAAAAAGTTTTTGGTTTTAGATTGGTGGAAATTTTGAATGGCTTACTTATCAGGGGATTTTTAGTGCCCAAAAGAAAAATGTGAAAGACTTAGAATTTTGGGGTTCCTACATAAATTAGGGCTTGTCCCTGGGACAAGAAAGGCTGATTTATGGTATTTAGAGAAGGAAATAAGGCAAAAAAGGGCTGAAATCTGTATTTACTTTTAGTGAGACAATTAACAATGCCCATGAAAAAATAACTAAGGTTAAAAGGCCCGGGGTTTAAAAAAAAACCCACCCCAATTATGTTTAAATGTGAGAAGTGATAAAAAATTGTTTGACGGTTTCTATTTATTTTGTAAAATTTGAATTTTGGAGGCTTAGGCCTAAAAAAATATTATACAAAAGGGAAAAATTTCAGCAAATTTATTATTTTTATTTTATTTTATATTATTATTATTATTATTATTATTATTATTATTTAACGAAAAAAGAAGACAGCTTATAAAATATAATATCAGGTAACTTTTTAAAAAAGTAAAATATTATTAAAAATTTTAAAAAATTTTTTTAAAAATTTCAATAAAAAATGAGAATAAAAACATGGCCCAGAGGAGTAACAAAAAACACCCAAAATAAAATTTAAAAAAAATCCCCCAAAAAAAAAATTAGAAAACACAAGAAAAAAAATTGAAATAAAACAAAACCCAAAGAGCAGAAAAAAAAATTTATAAAAATGCCTTTTATATGAAATAATTTTGTAAAAAAAATTTCTTTTTTAAAAGCTAACGAAAAATTTAGTTATGCAAAACCGATAAAAAAAAATTGCATGCTGTAATTTTTGACTATCCCCCAAAAAATTGGGAAAGTTTTGTATCACAAAAAAAATTTTTCTTTACGAAAATAGTTATAAAAAGTTTCTTGATTTAATTTTAATAAGATTTAGAAAATGTATAGTTTAATTTTTTAAATGAAAAAAAAATTAATGCATTTTTTAAAGCCTTATAAAAACACATTTTAAATTTTGTTTTCAGAAATATAACTGCAAAAATATTGCAGAATGTATTTTGCCAGCACAAAATAAAATAGGGTTTCAAAAAAAATTTTTAATATATTTTTAAAGGAAAAAAAATTTTTATTTGCCATTTAAGAAAAACGCAAAAAGCATTTTTTCAAATGGTTTTTACAATGCTTCAACTGTTCCCAACTAAAAAAAGTACTTATTTTTTTGTGGTATGTAGTTATACGAAATACCTTTGAGGGGGGTAGGGGGTACTTTTACCTTATTTTTTTATTGCTATATGTTTTTTATTTTATACTTACAAAAATATAGTTGCAAATAATTACTCCAACACTTCGCGAACCAAAAATTTTTCCCGCATTGCGACGGCATTCAAAAATATGTTAAAACTTGAAAAATGATTTCCAGAAAATTTTTTTATGATTCACAAAAAATATTGCTAAACTGTTTTATCGTACAAAATTTTTTTTTATTTTTCAAAAAAGTTATAAAACTATTTTTGTATTTCATATTAAAAATATTAAGAGGAATTATAAATTTTTTAACTTAAATCAAAAATATATTTAATGCTTTGTTTTTAAAGCCTTTAAAAAAAAAAAAAAAATTTTGATTTTGTTTTCAGAAAAAAAACGCAAACCCTATTTAAATGTATTATGCCCCCCTAAATAAAAAAGGTTTTTAAAAAACTTTAAAAAAAAATTTTGGAAGAATTCCCAAAATGCCTTTTAAGAAAGGCAAAATACATTTTTTTAATGTTTTAGAAAAAGTTCCAAAATCCCCTTTAAAAATGCAGCAATAATACATTATTTAAGTGTTTTACAAAAAAGTTCCAAATTTTTTGGAAATACATTATGCAAAAGTATTTGAAATATATATTGTAAGATTTTTTGAACATGTATTTCTCATAAAAATTTTTGTAAGCATTTGTTTTGGGTAATGTTTTTTTAACACTTATTTTTCCCTGTGGGAAGCCCTACCCTTTTTAGAATTAAGCTGAAAAAAGTTTTCTTTGAATTTTTTAATTCTTGTATGCTTAATTTATTTTTTTCAAAATTTTTGGCCTTTGGGGGGCCTTTCTTGACGAGGGGGACCAAAAAAAAAACGAATCGTTGCCTGGCGAGCATGCTGAGTTCGAAGGATATTCCATAGACCTGATCACACTAATATCGGAGATTCATGGGTTCAAATTCAAGTTGCGTCCGACCAAGGACAACAAATACGGAGGATACAACGAGAAAACCAAACAGTGGGACGGTCTTATAAAAGATTTGCTGGATAAAGTAAGTATATGATCTCATCTCAATCTCATATTTACTTAAGTTTATAGATTGAGATAAAATGTTTTCAGTCATTTTTGGATGAGCGAAGCGAAGACTCCATTTCACTACAGGAGAAAATGTATTTTTGTGTGTCTGTTAACAAAATTCCGGCTAAACCGATACTCCAATTGCAATGACATTTTCTGGAGGCCTTCGAAATCTCTGATCTTAGAACTGCCACGTTTTTGAGCGCAATCAAAAAATTATTTCTCGTGAAAATCGCAATTTTACGACTTTTTTCATTTTTTTAAATGACTATTTTTTTGGTTTTTTAAAATTGTCTTCGACTAAGTAATGATTTTTTCACAGAACAACAGAAAATCTGCATAACACATGGCAGCTCAATGCATGAATTACGCTCATCCAACAACGCGCCTGAAAAAGCGTTTGCGAAGTTTCTAGTATACAACATTTTATACGTTATAATGTTTATTCAATACAATAAATATTATAAGATACATTACAGTTTTATAAGTTAGCATATTAAACATAATGTAGCCAATAATATCATATTTTCAATATTTTATCGTATCGTAATTATTTGGGTGTGTTTCACCTTTGACAGACAGTTAATACTAGAAATTGAATTATATATTCAATATATGGAAAAGTGCTATGATAGGTGCTTTCAACATTCATTTTGACTCAATTATATAACAATTCAAGCATATGTGACCGAAATTGGCTGATAAATTTGAAACGTGGTAAAATGAGCTCATCATTATAATTAATGAATGTGTCTATAAGACTAACAATCACCTACGATTACTATGTTGTGGTTGTGGCACTTCCCTCGTATTTGTGTTTCCAGAAAGCGGACCTGGCGATCTGCGACCTAACTATCACCTACGATTACTAAGTTGTGGTTGTGGCACTTCCCTCGTATTTGTGTTTCCAGAAAGCGGACCTGGCGATCTGCGACCTAACTATCACCTACGACAGAGAAAAGACGGTGGACTTCACAATGCCCTTCCTCAACTTGGGTTAGTGAAACACAAATTTCTTTCTTTTAACGTCTTCTACCTCAAACATCGATTTTTTACCACATATTCTATAACATCATACTAAACAAAAACAACTACTTGAAAATTTGTCAACCTTATTGATTCTATCATGGAAGCACTGGACGGAATAATGTGTATCATCAATTTTGGAATTTAAAAAACATGATTTTGTACAGTAAAATGTTGGACTGTTGCCCAATGTGAGATTTCCGTAGAATAACGTAAGATGGTTACTTCTACTACTGGTGTCAACTACAACAAACAAAAACAAAACAACTACAACATTGTCAGTGGTCGCATTTAAAAAAAATGATGATACTGCAATGTTCTGTCCAGCTCTTCAATAAGTGAAAATTGGAGTTTTTGCGAATGACTTCAATCTTTATTCTTGTTATACATGAAGTTATTATTTATGTTCTAGGTATCAGCATCTTGTACTCCATGCCCGTGAATCAGGACCCTAGCCTGTTCTCGTTCCTCGACCCTCTGTCTATCGACGTGTGGCTGTACATGGCCACCGCCTACCTAGGCGTTTCTGTTCTCCTGTTCCTGCTAGCCAGGTAAGACAGACGCACTTCTTGCGGGAGCCGAGTCTGTACTCTATCTACTCAGAGATATTCTCAGTTATTCTATTTTTGTATCACAATTTGTATATCTCCTCAACCGGTATTTAAATGTCCATGCATACGTTTGTTTACCATCAGATAACAATATTTGCTTCCAAGATTATAAGAATATTATACTATAATAATACCAAATGTCTATATTACTAAATATTATTAAATAACTAGATTTAATTTACATTTAAGTTTACTTGGGCATATAAATACCACCAATTACCGATTGTGTTATATTTTAATGGCAATTTTTTTTATTTTCAGAATGTATTCCTATATCAGATAACGTTACAAAACAAATACTGTAAATATGTAAATATGTAAATAGCATCAGTGCATTTAACTTTGTAAAAATGAGTGATGATAATAATGTATGTGGTTTTAAAAAATGGCTGAAGCCCAGGTTAAAAATCATTTTTGGTGAACGTAACATTTACTAAAATTTTAGTTTGTTTTTTTGTAAATAGTATTAAATCCATAGCTCAACAATAATTCAATAAATAAGTTCATCCAATTCATCTATTCTATGTCTTAAGGTGGCACAGGACAAGCGAATTAAATTTAATATGACATGTAAAAATATGATTTATTTTAAACTGAAATGATTTAAAACCATGTGTTGATATCAAGGTGAGTACTAAATAAGTAAATCTCTTCTCAAGATGACATAATTGTGTGTCATTATACGAGACCAGGGTTCGATTCCCGGCTAGCATGCAGAAAGCGGTGACTGAAGCCGTCCTAGCATACCCGTCCTGTGCCGTCTTTTGTTCTAGATAAGGAAACACGCACACTGGAATGCAAGCTGTAAATATTGCAATATTGGTATATTATTATGTGTGCTGCTTTTGGTCACGGAATAGGTTTATTTATTTTATTGTAAACATAACATTTATTTCATGTTAAATAGCTTCAACACTAGGTTTTCTTAATTATATCATTCGTTGTGCTCAACAAAACATCTTTTAAACAGCGACGTATAAAAATCTAAATTTAAATAAAAAAATAGTGATAAATTGGCATTCTGAGGCAGTTATTTGGTATTTGTAGGAAAAATAAATGGCACTTTTTGTTTTAGTTTTGTCCAAAACTGGCCAATTGATGGTAAAACACTAAACTTGATCGAAATTTTGTATTTCATTATTTTGCCATGCACCCCTCTGATCACAGCCATTACTCTCGTTCAAATCCAGCGTTTGAGGAGATGCAATTCACTCTTTATACATCCTAGATCGGATCAATTCGAGTTTTACAAATCCCTGCGTTTGACAAAACACCCTTGAGCCGGATCACCCGCACGATTTCCTTCTTGAAACCCAGCTCCCGTTCTGCGGCCTGGCTTTGTGGATCTCCAAAAAGAAAGAGAACAAGTTCACCTCTCATTCAATAGACAACCACAGCATAGAGAGGGATCAGATGTCCCATTGTTGCGTCCCACACGTCTACTGTTTTAGAGCTTCGCGGCCTCGAGTTTGCCAGGCACACAAGGCTCGGCCTCATGCACCAGAGGGGGTGCTTTAAAAATTGAATTAATTCTCGTACAGCATAAAAACATCACATCACAGTAGAAAAAACTCTTTATGGTGTGATTACGTAATTGAATAGTGTGGCGCAAACAATCAAACCGTGTGCTGTGTGCTGACGAGAGGAACATAAAAGGGGAATCAAATTGAAAGTTGCCAAAAGAATCGAGAAATTCACCACTTTTGGGCATATGAACAAAGAATGACTTTTATATGTATACTACAAAAGCCTGCCGGTCAATATTTTGGAACCTACGTGATATTCCAGACGGTAAAATTTAAAAAGTGTGCCATAAAGTAGAGATAGGCGATATAGAGCAAAACAGTAAAGGGAGTGGAATTTGCAGAACATCTAGCTAGAGTATTAAAAACTTCAAAATAGTAAAATAAGCTTGGGTCATCAAGGAGCAAAATAATGCAGAGTTGCCTCACCTCAAGAACCAAAGAAAGGAAGAAAGTCAGTTCAGTCTTCTAAAAGTATTGATCCTATGAAATAAAATAGGGATGAGTCAGTAACAATTTTTTCCTCCTACGAGACTGATGAATATGGTAAAATCTTCCTCTCCATTCGGAACAAACTTTTTAGCAGCAAAAAATAGGTGACTATACTGACTGGTTACCAGCACCCACATTTTCTCTTACCATCCGGCACATCCCCCTCTGACTGTTTTAAGTCTAACATAATTGCAACTAAAAGCCAAACAATAAGCTAATCCCACGAAGGGTAAAACAGTGGCAAAAATAAGCTTTGATTTGAATGAAGAAATACCACTTAGGAAATTGCTATCGTTCGCTATCTTTTGATGCTTCAAAACAAACCAATGCTAAACCTTGGGATCGTAGATCTTGGAGGGTATTGCTTGGGGAATTGCTTTGCTATCGTGTGAAGGGTTCAAAGTAAACCAAAACTGAACCTTTTCTGTGACCAATGAAGCCCATGCACGCCATGTATCGAGTAGTGTAGAGTAGTTGTGTGCGCACTCCCTATCTTCCAGGCTGAACCCGAACGAGTGGAGCAAACCCCCCCCCCTGCATTGCCGAGCCCGAGGAACTGGAGAGCAAATTTAACATGTTTTAACAGCATGTGGGTAACCTTGGGCTCGCTTCATGGGCCAAGGAAGCGACATACTTGCCCACGTAAGCAATACCCATCCATCCCCCAAATGTCCTTTTAGGATCCAGAAGGCCGGACCTTGATCTTCGGTAAACCTTACAGTATTTTGGCAATTTCATTCAAACGCCCATGCAGTCACTTTACACGAAGATTCCCCCCGCTGAGTACTATCAATCACCTGTTGACCATGTTGCAAAAGGGATTCTTATCCTTAAATACAGAGGCATTGCACCTAGCGGTTCATGTTGATCATACCGCAAAAGGTTTCTTTTTCCCCAAAAACCCTAGAGGCGATTGAGTATAACTGCCACACATCCCGTACTGAAACTGTAAATATTACTACTTTTTAAGTAGCTAGTTTAAACTCTTAAAATCTTTTAGAAGGAAAACAATGTTGAAAAAGCCCGCCAGATCCCTGAGATGTACGTGTTTCAAAGTCGTGACTCGTGTCATTGGGGCACGACTTTGTCCCAATAAGTCGTGTAAAATGTGCATCTAACCAGCATCACTCATGCTTCACGTTCTAATGGTGTTTTAACAGCTGATTCTGTCCGCTTGTGCGCTTGCTGGCTAACTTTCACGTGTTTTGGTTGTGATTGGACCACGACCCTAAAAGATCTTAACCTGTGTTTTCAGATGCAGCGTCCACCCCCACCATACCCCCTGAATTAGGTCAACTGTTGCTCATTTCCTTCCACTAGCGATGTCCTGTCTGAATGAAATTTTAGATGGCATCGTCATGGTTGATCTGTTTGTATGATGCCCATTTTCAGCAAAATAATATGTCTCCCCCTTTATCCCTACCTATTTAGCAGTCGGAACTACATGGCGTTAACTTCCCTAAACGCAGGAGAAATACCAGCGATTTGAGATTATATTAACTAACGTTTGTTGTTTGAAGTATGATGTTCAACGATGTTTTAAAATGACAATCTCACCAATTGAAAAGAAACTCGTAAGAATTTTTTCTACAACTTTTTCAGTTCAAAAAAATTTAAAACCGCTAGACAGATCAGCACTTGTGAACGAGGATCAAATTTTAGAAGTCGGTAGTTCAATTCCACTCACAGAATCGTGACACGATGATTTTCGATTGGGTTTTTTCATTCAAAAGAAAAATTATATGTTCTTAGTCCAATAGCATTAGGCTATAACTACCCCATACTCTCTCTACTTCGTTCGGCCTTGATGACGGGATGGAAGGTTCCATTAAAAAAAGGATCCTTACAGGTCTCATTCTTTGCGTATTCTTTAGAAACCGGGAGCACTGTTTACTCTAGTAATTAGTAAGGACATTGAAAAAATTGGTAACAATAAATGGAATCAAATTGGAATTTTTCGGAGAGGGGTGTTGGCAACTGTGTAGAAACACCCATTTCTGCCTACAGTTGAATGACCGCAAAAAGTGAATTCTAACTTTGTGAATTTGCACTATCCCTGCTCGAAGCACTTTTCAAATGGTCGTATCGCTGAACATCACTACGAGTTGTGTTGCTTGCCCCACAGGGCGACCCCTACCGAGTGGAGTAGCCCACACCCATGTCTCACCGAGCCAGACACCCTCAGCAATAAGCTCACCATGCTCAACTCTCTGTGGCACAATGTCGGCTCGCTCATGCAGCAGGGCTCCGATATCGCACCCCAGTAAGGCTGCATGCTTCACCTATACCGCTCATCACTAGCCACTGGCGGAGAGAAATCACATCCGTACATTGCACAACCACTCGAGGGTCAACGAAGAACAGACTAACAGTGACGTCCACGGTGGCTCATACAAAAGGCGCAGGTCCTAAGCCTAAATTATCAAGGAACGCGGGTTAAATCCCGCATAACGAATGGGGGTTTGTCAATGTCCTTCACCCCACCAATATTGCAAAATAAACAATGCAATTAAATAGAACAGTCTTAAAACAATTTTGTCATCTCTGGAGTCTGGACTAATTCCTTTGAAGTTCAGTGTTGTCCTTTATTCAAATTTGAGTCTAATCACGTATATTTCTAAGCTGAAGTACATATTATAAATATATGCTTCAGTGGTATAAATTTGAGAATAGAAAACGCATATCGAGGCCAATATTTTTATTTATGCCATTAACACATTCTATGGTCATAGTAGGGTCATTTTCGACACTTTTGTGACCGTTGAGAGACAATGACGATTTCTCAACGGATTTGTCCTCTAAGAAGGTTTTATAAAAAATTAAGCCCCATGCCCCTCGCGAAAGTGTGGGCATACCCCGCCAGGGCCCAAAATCCAATATGGCGGCCGTTTACCACATCTGACACTATCTTTGCAATGGTTTAGCCTAGAGTATCGCGTAGTATGTGGTTTTTATGGTTTTGAGGGTCGAGGAATTCGTTTCTGAAGTCGGTTTGGCGATTAGACCCATTTTTTAAAGCTTTGAATCCAAGATGGCCGTCGATTTGCAGCTTGGAATAGCCAGTTTCTCGAAATCGTAGTAGAACTTTCATATAAGACTCGAATGAAAGCCCTGTTCACATAATTTTGAATAATTGACCAGAAGAGCTCTCAGATAGTGCTCATAAATCAAATAATTGGTCAAAACTTCAATAATAATACGAAAATATGTGCTCCTTTTATAGACAATTTAGCGATTTTCTAAAGTGCTGTGATAAGAGTGGCTATGGCACATGAATTGAGAGACAATGACGATTTCTCAACGGAATTTGTCCTCCTAAGAAGGTTTTATAAAAAATTTAGCCCCCATGCCCCTCGCGAAAGTGTGGGCATACCCGCCAGGGCCAAAATCCAATATGGCGGCCGTTTACCACATCTGACACTATCTTTGCAATGGTTTAGCCTAGAGTATCGCGTAGTATGTGGTTTTTTATGGTTTTGAGGGTCGAGGAATTCGTTTCTGAAGTCGGTTTGGCGATTAGACCCATTTTTTAAAGCTTTGAATCCAAGATGGCCGTCGATTTGCAGCTTGGAATAGCCAGTTTCTCGAAATCGTAGTAGAACTTTCATATAAGACTCGAATGAAAGCCCTGTTCACATAATTTTGAATAATTGACAGAAGAGCTCTCAGATAGTGCTCATAAATCAAATAATTGGTCAAAACTTCAATAATAATACGAAAATATGTGCTCCTTTTATAGACAATTTAGCGATTTTCTAAAGTGCTGTGATAAGAGTGGCTATGGCACATGAATTGAGAGACAATGACGATTTCTCAACGGATTTGTCCTCTAAGAAGGTTTTATAAAAAATTTAGCCCCCATGCCCTCGCGAAAGTGTGGGCATACCCCGCCAGGGCCCAAAATCCAATATGGCGGCCGTTTTACCACATCTGACACTATCTTTGCAATGGTTTAGCCTAGAGTATCGCGTAGTATGGTTTTTATGTTTTGAGGGTCGAGGAATTCGTTTCTGAAGTCGGTTTGGCGATTAGACCCATTTTTTAAAGCTTGAATCCAAGATGGCCGTCGATTTGCAGCTTGGAATAGCCAGTTTCTCGAAATCGTAGTAGAACTTTCATATAAGACTCGAATGAAAGCCTGTTCAAGTAATTTTGAATAATTGACAGTAGAGCTCTCAGATAGTGCTCATAAATCAAATATTGGTCAAAACTTCAATAATAATACGAAAATATGTGCTCCTTTTATAGACAATTTAGCGATTTTCTAAAGTGCTGTGATAAGAGTGGCTATGGCACATGAATTGAGAGACAATGACGATTTCTCAACGGATTTGTCCTCTAAGAAGGTTTTATAAAAAATTTAGCCCCCATGCCCCCGCGAAAGTGTGGGCATACCCCGCCGGCGCCCAAAATCCAATATGGCGGCCGTTTACCACATCTGACACTATCTTTGCAATGGTTTAGCCTAGAGTATCGCGTAGTATGTGGTTTTTATGGTTTTGAGGGTCGAGGAATTCGTTTCTGAAGTCGGTTTGGCGATTAGACCCATTTTTTAAAGCTTTGAATCCAAGATGGCCGTCGATTTGCAGCTTGGAATAGCCCAGTTTCTCGAATCGTAGTAGAACTTTCATATAAGACTCGAATGAAAGCCCTGTTCAAGTAATTTTGAATAATTGACAGTAGAGCTATGACTTCTGTTTGAAGCACAACTTTCACAATAACATCTCTTAATAAGACTACAATCATTAGTGCACTCACTACATTCACCATTACTGTTCGTCTGAATCTGTTGACTCTCCACACTCACTTCTCTCATCATCGCTGCCACTATCTTCACCTCTGTCATCTGGACAACCACGATTTACTGCTTCACACTATGTTTTCTTAATTAATCATTCGTTGTGCACAAAACATCTTTTAAACAACGACGTATAAAAATCTAAATTTAAATAAAAAAATAGTGATAAATTGGCATTCTGAGGCAGTTATTTGGTATTTGTAGGAAAAATGAATGGCACTTTTTGTTTTAGTTTTGTCCAAAACTGGCCAATTGATGGTAAAACCCTAAACTTGATCGAAATTTTGTATTTCATTATTTTGCCATGCACCCCTCTGATTATAGCCATTGCTCTCGTTCAAATCCAGCGTTTGAGGAGATGCAATTCACTCTTTATACATCCTAGATCGGATCAATTCGAGTTTTACAAATCCCTGCGTTTGACAAAACACCCTTGAGCCGGATCACCCGCACGTTTCCTTCTTGAAACCCAGCTCCCGTTCTGCGGCCTGGCTTTGTGGATCTCCAAGAAAAGAAAGAGAACTGGTTCCCCTCTCATTCAATTGCCAACCACAGCATAGAGAGGGATCAGATGTCCCATTGTTGCGTCACACGTCTACTGTTTTAGAGCTTCGCGGCCTCGAGTTTGCCAGGCACACAAGGCTCGGCCTCATGCACCAGAGGAGGTGCTTTACAAATTGAATTAATTCTCGTACAGCATAAACAACATCACATCACAGTAGAAATACTCTTTATGGTGTGATTACGTAATTGAATAGTGTGGCGCAAACAATCAAACCGTGTGCTGTGTGCTGACGAGAGGAACATAAAAGGAGAATCAAAATTGAAAGTTGCCAAAGAATCGAGAAATTCACCACTTTTGGGCATATCAACAAAGAATGACTTTTATATGTATACTACAAAAGCCTGCCGGTCAATATTTTGGAACACTTCGTGATATTCCAGACGGTAAAATTAAAAGTGTGCCATAAAGTAGAGATAGGCGATATAGAGCAAAACAGTAAAGGGGAGTGGAATTTGCAGAACATCTAGCTAGAGTATTAAAAAGTTCAAAATAGTAAAATAAGCTTGGGTCATCAAGGAAGCAAAATAATGCAGAGTTGCCTCACCTCAAGAACCAAAGAAAGGAAGAAAGTCAGTTCAGTCTTCTATAAGTATTGATCCTATGAAATAAAATAGGAGATGAGTCAGTAACAATTTTTTCCTTCTACGAGACTGATGAATATGGTATAATCTTCCTCTCCAGTCGGAACAAACATTTAGCAGCAAGAAATAGGTGACTATACTGACTGGTTACCAGCACCCACATTTTATCTTACACATCCGGCACATCCCCCTCTGACTGTTTTAAGTCTAACATAATTGCAACTAAAAGCCAGAACAATAAGCTAATGCACGAAGGGTAGTACAGTGGCAAAAATAAGACTTTGATTTTGAAAGAAGAAATATCACTTAGGAAATTGCTATCGTTCGTTATCTTTTGATGCTTCAAAGCAAACCAATGCTAAACCTTGGGATCGTAGATCTAGGAGGGTATCGCTTGGGGAATTGCTTTGCTATCGTGTGAAGCTTCAAAGTAAACCAACACTGAACCTTATTCTGTGACCAATGAAGCCCATGCACGCCATGTATCGAGTAGTGTAGAGTAGTTGTGTGTGCACTCACTATCTTCCAGGCTGAACCCGAACGAGTGGAGCAACCCCCACCCCTGCATTGCCGAGCCCGAGGAACTGGAGAGCAAATTTAACATGTTGAACAGCATGTGGGTAACCTTGGGCTCGCTCATGGGCCAAGGAAGCGACATACTGCCCACGTAAGCAAATACCCCATCCATCCCAAGTGTCCTTTTAGGATCCAGAAGGCCGGACCTTGATCTTCGGTATCCTTACAGTCTTTTGGCAATTTCATTCAATCGCCCATGCAGTCACTTTACACGAAGATTCAACCGCTGAGTACTATCAATCACCTGTTGACCATGTTGCAAGGTATTCTTATCCTTAACTACAGAGGCATTGCAACCTAGCGGTTCATGTTGATCATACCGCAAAGGTTTCTTGTCCCAAAACCATCGAGGCGATTGAGTATAACTGCCACACATCAGTAGCTGAAGCTGTAAATATTACTTTGTAAGTAGCTAGTTTAAACTCTTAACATCTTTTAGAAGGAAATCAATGTTGAAGAAGCCAGATCCCTGAGATGTACGTGACCCGTGTCATTAGGGCACGACTTTGTCCCAAGTAAGTCGTGTACATTGTGCATCTAACCAGCATCACTCATGCTTCACGTTCTAATGGTGTTTTAACAGCTGATCTGTCCGCTTGTGCGCTTGCTGGCTAACTTTCACGTGTTGGTTGGTGATTGGACCACGACTCTAAAAGATCTTACTGTGTTGCAGGATGCAGCGCCCACTCGACCATACCACTGAATTAGGTCAACTGTTGCTCATTTCCCTTCCACTAGCGATGTCCTGTCTGAATGAAACTTGTGGATGGCATCGTCATGGTTGATCTGTTGTATGATGCCCATTTTCATGCAAAATAATATGTCTCCCCATTTATCCCTACCTATTTAGCAGTCGGAACTACATGGCGATAACTTCCACATAAACGCAGGAGAAATACGCAGCGATTTGAGATTATATTAAACTAACGTTTGTTGTCGAAGTAGTGATGTTCAACGATGTTTTAAAATGACAATCTCACACAATTGAAAAGAAACTCGTAAGAAATTTTTCTGCAACTTTGACAGTTCGAAAAAATAATACCGCTAGACAGATCAGCACTTGTGAACGAGGATCAAATTTTAGAAGTCGGTAGTTAAATTCCACTCACAGAATCGTGACACGATGATTTTCGATTGGTTTCTTCATTCAAAAGAAAAATTATATGTTCTTAGTCCAAATAGCATTAGGCTAATACATACTCCCATACTCTCTCTACTTCGTTCGGCCTTGATGACGGGATGGAAGGTTCCATTAAAAAAAGTACCCTTACAGGTCTCATTCTTTGCGTATTCTTTAGAAACCGGTAGCACTGTTTACTCTAGTAATTAGTAAGGACATTGAAAAACTTGGTAACAATAAATGGAATCAAATTGGAATTTTTCGGGAGGGGGTGTTGGCAACTGTGTAGAAACACCCATTTCTGCCTACAGTTGAATGACCGCAAAAAGTGAATTCTAACTTTGTGAATTTGCACTATCCCTGCTCGAAGCACTTTTCAAATGGTCGTATCGCTGAACATCACTACGAGTTGTGTTGCTTGCCCCACAGGGCGACCCCTACCGAGTGGAGTAGCCCACACCCATGTCTCACCGAGCCAGACACCCTCAGCAATAAGCTCACCATGCTCAACTCTCTGTGGCACAATGTCGGCTCGCTCATGCAGCAGGGCTCCGATATCGCACCCCAGTAAGGCTGCATGCTTCACCTATACCGCTCATCACTAGCCACTGGCGGAGAGAAATCACATCCGTACATTGCACAACCACTCGAGGGTCAACGAAGAACAGACTAACAGTGTCGTCCGCGGTGACTCATACAAAAGGCGCAGGTCCTAAGCCTAAATTGTCAAGGAACGCGGGTTAAATCCCGCATAACGAATGGGGTTTGTCAATGTCCTTCACCCCACCAATATTGCAAAATAGGCAATGCAATCAAATAGAACAGTCTTAAAACAATTTTGTCATCTCTGGAGTCTGGACTAAATCCTTCGAAGTTCAGTGTAGTCCTTTATTCAAATTTGAGTATAATCACGTATATTTCTAAGCTGAAGTTCATATAAATAGCTTCAGTGGTATTAATTTGAGAATAGAAAACATATCGAGACCAATATTTTTATTTATGACATTAACACATTCTATGGGTCATGACAATATAATATTTCCCATTATCTATTCCACAGTGATATACATTTAAACTTAAAACCAAGGTTAATATAATTAGGGAGCAAATTTCTCAAAAGTCAAAATGCATACATTTTGTCCGTCGGTTTGTGCGTGTGTCACGTCGCACGATAAAACCAATCATGACCTCCCGTTTTTGTTGTTGACATTGCCCTTCAACAAGGGTGATACAGACATTGTTTAGCCACTCGGGATGGGTAGGATATCAATAAACACGGCAAGCTCCATCAACCAGGAGACCTGAATGCTGGACCAAACGTTGAATGAACGGTAAGCTTCTCCTTTGATTTTGGGTACTCCCTTGCCCGCGCCTTTTTAAGGGGAATCCCTAGACCCAAATATGATTTATTAAGAATGCAGTAAAGACGACTGAAAAGTAAGTAGAATGTAAGAGGGGTTTAATTAAAGAGCGGATTATTTTTTTGAAAGTTTTTTGACGGGACATAACCTCAGAATCAACAATTGTATTCAAATTACTGGAATCAGTTGCTCAAGTTCAAAATTATATTTTTAGCAGCGGGTTTTTGTATATTTTTTCTACACTCCTTGTTGATTGTTGATTTTGAGGTTATGTCCCGTCAAAAAAATTTCAAAAAAATAATCCGCTCTTTTATTAAGCCCCTCTTACATTCTACTTACTTTTCAGACGTCTTTACTGCATTCTTTAGAAATCATATTTGGGTCTAGGGATTCCCCTTAATGTGACGGATCAAAATTTATGTTCTACTACACTGTTGAGAGCGAAGCTTCCTTATATGCATCACTACTGTCCACCCGTCTGTCTGTCCATGAGTGTGTCACGTCAACGATAATAACCGAACATGACCTGCTATTTCAATGCGACGTTTTGTTGCGCCTTTCAACAAGGACGATAATTATAATGTCTTTGGTGACCCGGGGATATTTGGGGTGGGGCTAGCCAACCAGAAATGTTTTTATTTTGTTTTTAAGAGGGGGCGCTGAGCTTGGCCCAACTCAAATGCGCGCACTCAGGTGTTGATGATTTCTGCTGAACGGTTGGTAATAAAGTACTTTTTTATAGATCCATTGCGAGACAAGTCAAAAACGTGAAAAAATGGGAAATCCAAAACATGGATTTCAATTAAGAAAACCAAATTAGCCTGCGTGTTCACATTGATTTAAACGTTGCTATCCAGTATGCAAATTTGAGTGAAAAAAATCTGTACACTGGGAATAAATTCCCGAAGTTGACCAATATGAAGTAAATTTATCTCATTTCACTAATCTTTAATTCAAAATCAACGAATTAATTTAGGAATACGCGCGCGTACTGGATATCATAGAATTATTAACGATGTTATAAACCGTTTAACCGAAAAATCAGAAACCTTAGCGCCTAAACTCATCTCCTCGCCAGCCTCGGCGACTCCTTTCTCAGCACCTTTACCATTAGTGAAGGCAGAAACTAGCGAGGAACATAATGATACGCTTCGCTCCCTATTATTAGTACTTCTGCACACGTTCTTGTGTTGTTCTGATCTAGAATCGTATAGATAACAACAAAAACTTTGATATTTACGATTATTTGTGTATTTTACGTTTCACCGCGTTTTTAATTTTTCGTGGTCAACCTCTAAATAAAAACGATTTACCTCTCTAGATGTGGTTTCTCTTGACCAAGGCGTAACTGTAACGTTCTCACCTAACTGTTCTAGACCAGCATCGCATAATAACCTTGTACATAAACACATCTACATAACCTCCATTGTTTTGTGAGCTGTGTTTTTATAACATTGTTTTGTGAGTCCCGAGAACAGCGTCCTTGCCACGGGAATACCCTGGATTCCGAGGACCATTCTATGGATGTAGACAAGTACTGGCTATTATAAGGCGGTTGGTAAGTAGACCAAGCATTTCATTATACGGATCTTTGTGTAGTAGTGGTAGGCTACTACTCAAGGTATTATGAGTTTTTAAAAAGGTGCGGTAAGTAAAACATAATTTCGTCTCTCACTGAAAATTAGTTCTTATAACTGAGTAGAGATAATGGCACGTTATTACTTGCCCTTGAAGACAATATTCAATTAAAATCTTTGACTTTATCGTTATTTACAAAATAATTGTCAATGGTTTTTGTATTCATTCATTATTATGATAATTTAATTAAATTTTTATTAATTGGTTGATAGTGCTTTCGTCAAACAATTACTAGACGTATAACTTCGAGATGTATTAAATTATAAGCTGTAGGTGAATGATTATTTACTGGAATTATGCCTTGAGATCACGATTAATTCATTACAATTGTGTTTTGCTTTTGTGGTAGCTGCACTATCAACAAGGAAGCAAAAATGTCATTCCACTTCTTGATTTTTTCAACTTTTTTGTCATTAAATTCTTGTGGACACGTCTCCTAAGCTTTAGCTTGTCTATGACTTAGGTCCGGTAACCATTTAATTGCTAGGTAACAATTGTTATCACTATGGCAACCACTAATCAAAAGCCTTATAAATTTTTACTTGGAGGACAAACTGACATAAATTTTAGTAAGACATTGAAATTCTGGACCTTAGTTGTAGCTGTTAATTTATTGTTCCTTTTTTGGTTGGTATAGTGTTTTCTTTCTTTGATCGTAGTTTCTCACGTCGTGACGTCGCCGTACGTGAATGTAGTTGCGATTAGTTAATGCATGGAGGGTGTCGGCGAAGTGACCAGGCCGACAATAGCCCTCTTTAGTGCCAGCTTGCTACCTGTTGCACTTGTCCCGGCTACGCTTCACGATCATTAGCCGGGTCTAATTGATGCTCCCACCCAGAGCAAAGATAACGGTCTCATTTTAGCTTTGCAGATGGTAAACTTTTAGGCAATAAGCAATGAATGACAGATATATTCACGACAACAGGTCCGGAGACTTTTCACTAAACAAAAAGGTAAAAATTAGGAAAGTAAGTAACTTTATTTATACTTCTTCTCAGGCAAAGCAAAGTAGAAACATGGGAAACACTCTCATTCATATAGTGACATTACTAGATAGTTACCCGTAGTTACAACCAGAAGCGTAGCTTAGGACTTATTTTGGTGGGTTTGATAAATGATTATGGTGATCACAAACGCGAAGCGCTAGAGAATCTGGGGCGTTGCCCCAGAAGCCGGGAGACCTTCCTCCAAAGGCGAAATACAAATTTCAGTCAAAACCGACCGCTTTTCCGGTATATTACCTTGCTAGTAAGATATTATATTAAGGTATTCATATATAAGGTAGGTGATTGTGAATATATACTGTATAATATACTGTCCCTAATATAAGGAACGTATGGCATGTGCATACTCAGTATAGGCCTACAATGACAGCGTTGATTCTCTATAGACAATAGCTATCAAGTTTTCGGGGGGGGGGGGGGGGGCTTAAATCTCTTAAACTCCCCATCCAAGTTACGCCACTGCTTACTTCGTATAACTTCTAGCTTGTATAGAAATTCTCATGTTGGGAAAGTCGAAGACATTTTAATTTTAAAATTGTCCAGAAATAATTTTGTCATATTTTATAAATCAGCCAATGAGGTGAGTTGAAATGCAAACCCTCAGCTAGTTTGTATAGTTTGTCCAGCAACTCACCCTCCTTGCAGAGCCGTCTCGACGCGCACAGTCGCCGCAATGTGGTGGTTCTTCTCCCTCATCATGATCTCGTCCTACACCGCCAACCTGGCCGCGTCGCTCACCGTCACCCGCATGGACGCCACCATCGAGTCTGTGGAAGACCTGGCGAAACAGACCAAGATCAAGTACGGGGTCGTCAAGGGCGGATCGACGAGGGCCTTTTTCGAGGTACCGGACATTGCCTTCCTCAGGCTTAATTATTTTACCTACAGACCGTACCGATGGGGTATATATATATATATATTAGAACTGTGCGGGTAGATCTTCGGGTTTTTGGGTCGAGTCGGTATATATATATATATATTAGAACTGTGCGGGTAGATCTTCGGGTTTTTGGGTCGAGTCGGTAGGGACATGGGCTGGAAATGGATATTTAATTTTAATTGCAAAGAATCTTGCATTGATTTTACACTGTCTGTATTTTTGTTGTACATTTTTTTGTAAAATATAATATAAACTATAAAAGCTATGAAAAAATTGTCTGGACCGGCACCTCCACCAATAAAGTACATAAATCCTGGACCGGCACCTCCACCATCCATCCAAAATATATTTATTTGTTACGAAAAAAGAAATCGGGTTTTTGACTGTCGGGTAAGCCCTCAAATACCCGACCCGACAAAAAGTTTCGGGTACCCGCAGAGTCACACACAACTAGTATATAGTTGAGAGTTGAGACGAGATAGTAGCTGAGGCATCATCATCATCATTTTGGTGGGGCGTGGGGGTGTTGCATGCATTCTCTACATCCCCTTGGAAACACCAGTATATAACTAGTACTGAACACTAATAATCTAATATATAGTTAATACCTTGATGTTTCTCGGGTGATAAGGGACAAACGGAGGTATATAGTGAATCTGTTGATCTTGCAGAAATCAAACCACACGCTATACAAACGGATGTGGACAGCGATGAACCAGGCTCGGCCGAGCGTTCTGGTGAAGGACAACGCGGAGGGGGTCGAGAGGGTGAAGAAGGGGAAGCGATTGTACGCGTTCTTCATGGAGTCGACGCAGATTGAGTACGAGACAGAGAGGAAATGTAACCTGTCGAAGATCGGAGGACAGCTGGATAGCAAGGGATACGGGATAGCCATGCCTCTAGGTAGGAGAAGGGAGTAGAGGGAAGGGTCAGGTTTGACAAAGGTTACTTCTGTAATCTGCCAGCAACCTTCAGTAGACAAAATTGACACAATGAAACAAGATAAAGAGTTAATCCTACAACACTTTCAAACATCAAAACTAACATTACAGGTTTAATTGGAAACATGCAGAATTTTGGTATGGTAATGTCTATGTGCAGTATTTCAGTTACTTCTTTGGTCTGCTCAGTTTAACGGAACCTTTCAAACTGGGTTTCAACTCCATTAGTCAATGGGCCAAGTGGCCTGTCAAATTCTTTCTGATATCATTGTTAGTATGTGATGTATGGGTTGAAAAACTTTGCTTCCGAACACTGTACAAAAAAGTATTCTGAGTAAGTTACTACTATATGTATGCAGCGCTAATATACTAGTGATTATAAAAATTAACTTTCTGCTTGTAGACTCCCCATATCGTACCCTGATCAGTGGCGCCGTTCTGACGCTACAGGAGAAAGGTGAACTCGGTCGACTCAAGGAGAAATGGTGGAAAAAGATGCATGGTGGCGGCACATGTAAACCGGTGAGAGTCTTAATCTTGAACAATATTGCATGTTGACACCACGTTACCCATGGTTTATCGTGATTCGTGGACCCTGTTTGCCCACAGCCCGAAGTGGTGGACAGCAACGAGCTCGGCATGCCAAACGTGGGCGGTGTGTTCCTGGTCCTACTGATCGGTTGTCTCACCGCCCTGGTTGTCGCTATACTCGAGATGCTGTGGAACTGTAGGAAGATCGCGGTGCAGGAGGCGGTGAGTTTTTTCCTACCCGCTGCCACCATTTAATAATCGGTAGTTGTTTAATCCATAAATTTTTTTTCAAAAATATCTTCTTGTGGTTATATTTGGCATCAGTTGGTTCTCTAAAGTGATAAATTAAAATTACAGTTAAAAGAATCCATCCAAGACTCTCCACATTTCCTTGAGAATGAATGTTTGCTTATGCCAAAACTGATTTACCAAAATTCCACTAAGTATTGAAGATTGAGATCGAGCATAGAGTCGTTCCATGGTTCGAGAGCCTTGAAGATAATCTACTGCAATCTCGAATACTTTGCTTGTGTGTTCATTAGTGTTGTTGATTGCGAGCCATTATTGCACATACATAGTTTATAGCTTCCCAAGTTAATGATTATAATATAATATTCAATCCATAAAAACAAGACCGAAAATGGGGTAGTACTAATGATCTCGTCATTTCTAAGATGCATTCACTTATATTTCACTGACAATGGGATGACGTTTCCATAGTTTTATTTTGCGGTCAGAACTAGATGCTGAAACCGCAACCGCACGTTGCAATTCTCTGTGATTTATTTTCTCGAACAGTAGCTGAGCGTTGTTATGAGAACTACCTGCGATGCGAGCACTAGCAATATAGGATGACGTCACCCTTGACTCCGTGAGTTAAACTACGATAATACTACGAACAGTGAAAATAAAGTGGCACGCCCTCCGTGTCTATGATGCATTTTATTTTATGTACAACACATTCCGCATGAATGTTCCATTCGATTCTTCAAATTTACGAACGTGATAGAAAGTCCTCTTTCAAATCAATTCTAGTGTATTTTATGTCTCGGGGTGTATATTGTAACTAACTGTATTGTTGTATTTCAGTATTACTTTAGTCATTTCGACGAGTGTTCAAACGGCCTTCTGCTATGATAATTTGAACTACTTGATTCCACTGATAAGCCTTTGGGCGTAGTGGGATAATCTTTGCAAAGCCTGTATTGTTATGTTTTGCTATCTAAAAACAATTAAAAAGATACAATACACACGTCTTATGTTTGTGTATGCGATGGATAGTCAATTTGTAATGTACGGGAATATAGACACCCAATAGTGTAGATGATGTCACGTACATATTATAAATAATTTTATTATAAGTTTGGGTTAATTGTTGACGTAAGAAATAAATAGCGAACTGCACCGTATGTATGTTAGAATAAGTAAAAATGTAAGAATAAGAAGGAATGTGTTCGATTTCAATGGTCTTAGCTCAGAGACCATTTTCAGAATTAACTGCGCATGCGCGCTTCGTTTGCAAAGCATTACGGGAGAAAGGGCAAAAGCCATATGTTTGGGCGCGTGGCGGCCTGCACTGACTGTGCTCAAAACGCAGTACGCCACACACCCGAGTATAATGGCATTTAGCGTGAAAACATGTCCTTTCTCCCTTAATGCTTTGCGCGCGCGATATATAGGGCGCTGGTTATTTTGAAAATCGTCTGAGGTTAGCTATTCAAGTTGAAGTAGCAATTGCTTTGTTTCTTTACAGATAACACCCTGGGAAGCGCTGGTACTTGAGATAAAGTTTGCAATACGAATGTCTGAGACGAAACCGATACGGAAAAAGTCTTTGACTTTACCTGAACCGGACAAGAATGAAACAAGTTCGTTCATCAGACTCGACTTTGACAAGTTTCCCAACAAATAGGACGGGGCTTAAAACAACACCCTGTGGAACACCGCATACATATTATGTGTGACACATACACCAGTGGGGATAAAACTACACCCTGTGTAACTCTGCATCAATATTATGTTAAACACATACACCAGTGGGGCTAAAACAACACCCTATGTAATACCTAATCAACATTATGTGTGGCACATATACTCTGTGTAACTTCGCATCAATATTATGTGTGACACATATACTAGTGGGACTCAAACAATAGCTTGGAAACACTAACCATAACGAAATGTGTAGTTGGGGGGGGGGGGGGGATTACCGTTTGTAGCAGCAAATCGCGCGGCGCGTTTGCGTTACGATATATTGCGGTAGACATACACTGCAGTCTAGCATAATAATTAACATTATAAATGGTGAATTTATACACACATCTACATATTTTCCAAATAACACTATTAAAGAAATGATCAACAAAATAATGTTTTCGATTGTGTGTACAATCAAATAAGAAGTAGCGAGTAATGGTTCTAGAAAAACAAATTTTTACATGGTTCATCTTGAAAGGAAAAAACTAAAAATTATACTTTTTTTCAATTAATAATAACACAGATTCATCGAGTGATTTTGGACAAATAGAAATCATTTTGATAATTTTAAATAATTTAATTAAGTTTTTAATTTACGTTTTAATATTGTTCCGGGCCAATAAGCTTTTTTATAGAATTTTGATAACCGTTGCACCATATTGTGTTTCTCTGTACCATTCAATTAAATTTCAATTTTAATTTCAATTTCAATTTTTTCAATTCAAATCTTTTATTAGACAGTCACGTTATCATAGCATTAAAACAAAAGCATTTGAATTAAAACTAGAGTCTGCGTATGTCTCGTTTTAGTGCCATTACTATAGCAAGCCATGGCATGGTATAGCAAATATGCAAGCACAAGCTTTGGCTGCACATAACTTAAGGAAACACGCAGAAAATAAGATATTTCGTTCGGCGGCTTTGCATACCGTACAAGAAATATTATGCAAATGTATTATTTCTGACGTATGATGTCGTTGTAATATACTGTTATTGCGGTCAAACGCAGACACAGACGCCTGAGGAATGGGAATGATCCGTTCAGATATTTTCTTGTTAATAATATTAGCATATTATACTGTTTGCGCAGCTAGACTGAGATTTGTTGTGTAGTATTTAGTGTAGTAGCATTGAAATGCTTGCAAGCTTCTAAATTACTTTAAGCGTGTGAATTTTGTTCTAGTGACCCTATAAATCCTAAATTTCATTTCTTAGTCAATTTCTTGCTTTCTTCGAAACAACATTGTTAAATGCTAGTTTTGAATATTCAACTGCATTAAAATAAAGTCAATTTAAATTTAAATTTAAATGCTTTGGAACGACACAAACAAATTAAAATAAAACAGAAGCTTTTTTATAGTAATGTTTATTGTTATTGTCTTAAACCACTTTATGACGATTATATGTTTTTTTAATCTATCACCTACCTCAATGATTGAATAATTAAGCGTAGGTTAGCTCCCCAATTCAATGTAATGAAGTCTTAGTTATATAAAAACATTTATACATTTAGCCTTCATCGTCTACCATAGCTTAAAATGATTACCTCTGTTACCCATTGACTGCATAAGCAAGATTACTCATATACTGTATGTACTTGTGAACTATTTGTATTTTATGTAAATAAATAAACATCTTGTTGCTTATGACCAGGACTTGGCCCCTGTCTAGGTTTATCTCCCATCACACGATGGCGGCTTCCAAGAAGTCAAGCCAGCAGGTACTTCGTGAACGATGGGGGGGAATACTTCTGCCATAACAAAACAACAAATGGTCTTTTAGGACGCAGTTTTCAGGCTTTCGGAGGTTTGTCAAAGTGAATAGTGATGATAATCTAGCCCATAATTTAGTGCCTTATTGTAAGATAATCAGCTGTTAAAATAAACAGATGTTTGATATTTCTTGGAAGCGAGACCCTGCCCGGTGCATTGTTGTTTGTTGAGATGGATAGTCAATCTTATTTTGGGTGGCAAGTCAGATAGCTGACGACGGGGGTTCATATGTAGTTGGGGTGCTGGTCCGAGTCGTGGGTTCGAATCCCAGACAAGGAGGTTGCACTTGTTTTAAAGTCTTCGTTTGTGTAAATTTATTTCGCCAAGCTTCGCAACTATTAGGGCCTACATTTTATAACAATAGTTGGATTAATTTATTTTGCCAAGCTTTGCAAGGATGCAGTCACGGGTCAAAGTAAATTTATGAGTTAAACTCAAAAAATATATTTCATTCAGGCTAACTAGTAATGAATTTACAGTGAACCAGAAAAAAATATTGGATCACCCTGACCCGAAAGAAATTGCCAAACTTGGTATATTTTACTATTTTACTTTCTAGGTATATTACCATCGGCAGAAAACTCCCATAAGAAATAACATTGCGACGACCTTTAAGGATTTTGATTAAAAAAATATTAACCATTATTGACCAACTAGACTATATCTTTTCTGTAAATCTGTTACGTTCTGTTTTTGTAATGTAGGAAAGTGGTTCGTTCAAAATATGCTGATTTCCAAGAAGTGGTGTAATTTCGGAACGCATATTGTTGCAAGTTTGAGTGTATATTTGTGCATAGTTTCAAGGAACAATTTTCTAAAGACCTATTTTAGATTGGTATGATACTATGGTATTTAATTATGTGAAACAAAAATTAGCAGTCTGATTTAAGAAATTCATCAAAACGCCAATTTTCGAAAATTTCAGGATAAAAATGCTTTAAAAACCGTGTTAAATCTCGGGTACAAGATGTTATTTTTTAAACAGTCATTTTAGTGTAGTATTATGATCTAGGTTATGTGGGGGGAAATAATTTTTAAAGATAATAGCCCCATTAAGAGTACGCAAAACCAAATATTGAAGGGCATAAGGTGGCCTTCTTTTAGATCTCATTCGTTAAGAGTGTGTAAGGCTGTCGTTTTACAAGTTATCTGCATGTATTTATACGAGGAAGCTTCGCAAACGCTTTTTCAGGCGCGTTGTTGGATGAGCGTAATTGGTGCATTGATCTGCCATGTGTTACGCAGATTTTCTGTGAAATAATCATAACTATCGGATACAGCATATAGGTGGTATAAGACGAAGAAATTGTTTAAAAAACGAAAAAAGCATAAAATTGCGATTTTCACGAGAAATAATTTTTCGATTGCGCTCAAATTTCACACGAATATAATAATTCATAAAATTAAGGTTCTGTGAAAAAATCATTACAATCGGATAAAGCATGTAGGTTTTATAAGTCGAAAAAAATCGAAAAAAATCGTAAAATTGCGATTTTCACAAGAAATACTATTTCGATTGCGCTCAAAAATGTGTCAGTTCTTGGTTCTGAGATTTCGAAGGCCTAGGCCTCCATAAAATTTCATCGCAATTGGAGTATGTTTAGCCGGAATCGTGTTAAGAGACACACAATAATACAAATACAAAAAAACAAAAAAACATTCCGAATTTTTTTCTTCAGTGTAGTGAAGTGGAATCTTCGCTTCGCTCGCTACGCACGCAACGCTCATCCAAAGAGTCAAATATACTATCAAGTACAAGTTTCAAGGATGAAAAAGCGTAGTATGCATTACAGTTTTATGTTGTGGAGCAGTGGCGGATCTAGGACATATTCATGGGGGGGGGGGGGGGGCAATTCGCGCGAGCATGTACATTCGTGGGAATGGGAAAGCGCCTGGAGAATGGGGTCCGAGCCCCTAATAAATAGCGCCGCAGGCGATATTTTTTTAAATCAGGTTTTTAGAGTCCAATTGGCGGATTTAAGAAAAAGTGGTGGTGGGCTGAATGCAATACCGAAATAATGTAGTTTGTGTGCGTCAATTTGTTTTGTCGACATGTCGAGCTTAAAATAATATTCACGATACATATTTAGCATCATAGAGAGACATTTCAGAGGTTTGCACGACTAAATAATAACACATTATGGAATAACATAAAATATTTTACTTTTTAAAGAATCATGGGCGCTCCCCCTCTGTATCCGCCACTGTTATGGAGATCAAGCATAAGCATCAGTAAATAGTCTTGCCTTGCAGTAACACCGGTCTGTGTGGGTGCTAGGCAAGGAGATAATCGCACTGATCAGGTGTGACAACTGACAATCAACCATGCAGGCAGGCGGCATGTCTTTGATCAGCTCAGCTCAGATCTGACATGCGACTCGACAGAAGAAACTGCAGCAGCAGTCCTCCTAATGCACTCAACTGTCGCTGCTAGCCATGCCGGGTTCACGTAATATGCTACAGCTATCACGCACCTTTCAATTTAGCCCAATATGTTTGAAAACGATGCGACAAAAAATGTGTCAACTCTTTTTGGATGAGCGAAGCGAAGACTTCAATTTCACCGACCCCCCAAAAAATTTAGCTCGGGTGTTTTTTTGTTTTTTTCGTTTTTGTTTTTTTTTCGTTTTTTCTGTCTGTTTGTTCGCTCTCTACCGGGCAAACGGCATATGCGATCTTGATGAAAATTTGACACGACCTTCGTTTTCTCTGAACTTAGACTTGCCACGTTTTTGGGTACAATCGAAGAAATATTTCTTATAAATATCGTACTTTTACGATTTTTTTCGATTTTTAGTGCGATATTTTCGTGCCATTTGGGCCAATTCTGATCAAACGGGTGGGGCTACAACGTTCATATTTCACATGGACATTAAGGTTATGGTGATGTATTGCTTTCTGAAAGAAAAAGTTGAAAAAGTTAGCCAGAATCGAGAGAAATAAAGCTTTTAATATACGTTTTTTTGACTTTTTGTGCGATATTTTCGTGCCATTTGGGCCAATTCTGACCAAACGGGTGGGGCTACAACGTTCATATTATACATGGACATTAAGGTTATGGTGATGTAGTACCTTTTGAAAGAAAATGTTGAAAAAGTTAGCCAGAATCCATAGAAATATAGCTTTTAATGTAAGATTTTTACGTTAAATAATAACAAATTAACAAGAAACAATAGAAACTTGACAACAATCACCTACAATGCGTCGGCAGAAAAACAAAGCACTTGCAAAAGTAAAGATATCCACGCAAACTAAAAAACTTTAAAAAGCTCATCCATCAACGCGGCGGGACTTTAGCGTTTTCCTAGTTATTCACATTGTTTATTACCTGAGCTGAGAATGATCGTTTTAAGGTTTATTATTATTAGTTATCGTTTATTGTTTAGCATAAATTCTATAGCATAACACCAAATAATCCTGTCAAATAAGAATTTTGGGAGGAAAAATTGCGATGTCTCTGAATTTTTGCAGAGACCTTCCATAAAGGATACTTATCAACATACAAAAACTCCCCTACAATCGGACTGGAGCTTCGGCCGCCATAATGGAAAATGGCGGCCAAAAAGTGATTGTTATCGAATATCGCCAAGTTTGTTTGTGATAGACAAAATATCTCAATGCCAAAAATATTCCCCATTTAATTCCCTACAAAACAGGTGTCTTCTATAGTTTTGGTAGGGGCAAAGGTTACGTCACAAAATCGTGGTTTATATGTTGCTTATTGGAGTACCAGCTAATTTCCAAATTTTCACGCCCAGCATCAAACAATGCCCGGTAAATCCGTAAGAAATCGATTTAAATACAAAAGGACTTTTGTACGGGGTTCATGAAAGCTTCTTTTAGTATTTAAAAAAATTAGTTCTGCGAAATCAGATTTTGCATTTACCCGGAATTTGGGTTTTTCCATTGTTGGCATTTCCTAAAAAATGCCATATTTTACATCCATTATTAAGCACTAAATAGCATTGGAGGAAAAATTCTTTCTTCGCACATTGAAATGACTTAAATAATGATCCGATTACAACCAAAGTTCAAATCCAATATGGCTGCTAATTCCTAATATTCACAATATGAATACTGTTTTCGTGCTGTTTTTACACTCTTTTTGTTACATAATTCACTTTGATGTTGTGGATATTAGGAATTAGCAGCCATATTGGATTTAAACTTTGGTTGTAATCGGATCATTATTTGAGTCATTTCAATGTGCGTAGGAAGAATTTTTCCTCCGATGCTATTTAGTGCTTAATAATGGATAGTCAAAAAGGTCATTTTTGAGGAAATACCAACAATGGAAAAACCCAAATTCCGGGTAAATGCAAAATTCGATTTCGCAGAACTGATTTTTTTAAATACTACGGAAGCTTTCATGAACCCCGTACAAAAGTCCTTTTGTATTTAAATCGATTTCTTACGGATTTACCGGGCATTGTTTGATGCTGGGCGTGAAAATTTGGAAATAAGCTGGTACTCCAATGAGCAACATATAAACCACGATTTTGTGACGTAACCTTTGCCCCTACCAAAAATATAGAAGACACCTGTTTTGTAGGGAATTAAATGCGGGAATATTTTTCCTATTGAGATATTTTGTCTATCTCAAAACAATTTGGAGATATTCGATAACAAACACCTTTTGGCCGCCATTTTCCAATATGGCGGCTGAAGCTCCAGTCCGATTGTAGGGGAGTTTTAGTATGTTAATAAGTATTCTATAAGGAATGTCTCTGCAAAAATTCAGCGACATCGCAATTTTTTCCTCCAAACGTCAATATGCGATCTTATTTGACAGGATTAAAACTAACGATCACTTTAAAAATGTTATCTTACATACTTATAACTTTGATTTTATACGATTTATTAAGGTTTTTGGTGATAATATTTTGAAAATTTTGGTTTTTGGATGAGCGTAGCGAGCGAAGCGAGTGAAGCGAAGACTTCAATTTCACTGACCCCCAAAAAAATTTAGCTCGGGTGTTTTTTTTGTTTTTTTTTTGTTTTTTTGGTATTTTTGTCTGTTTGTTCGCTCTCTACCGGGCAAACGGCATATGCGATCTTGATGAAAATTTGACAGGACCTTCGAAATCTCTGAACTTAGACTTGCCACGTTTTTGGGTACAATCGAAGAAATATTTCTCATGAATATCGTACTTTTACGATTTTTTTCGATTTTTTGTGCGATATTTTCGTGCCATTTGGGCCAATTCTGACCAAACGGGTGGGGCTACAACGTTCATATTATACATGGACATTAAGGTTATGGTGATATAGTACATTTTGAAAGAAAAAGTTGAAAAAGTTAGCCAGAATCTATTGAAATAAAGCTTTTCATATAAGGTTTTGATTTTTTGTGCGATATTTTCGTGCCGTTTGGGCCAATTCTGACCAAACGGGTGGGGCTACAACGTTCATATTATACATGGACATTAAGGTTATGGTGATGTAGTACCTTTTGAAAGAAAAAGTTGAAAAAGTTAGCCAGAATCCATAGAAATAAAGCTTTTAATATAAGTTTTTAACGGTAAATAATACCAATTGACAAGAAACAATAGAAACTGGACAACAATCACCTACAATGCATAGGCATTAAAGCAAAGCACTTGCAAAAGTAAAGATATCCCACGCAAACCAAAAACTTAAAAAAAGCTCATCCATCAACGCGGCGGGACTTTAGCGTTTTCCTAGTGGTTAGATTCTTAAAATCGGCTTTAGTCTACTCTAGAGTCTAGAGATCCAATCTAAAATAACTCAATAAAAAACTGTTTTGTACGGTTAATAAACAAGTACACTCAAACACGAAAAAATATTCACCAAAACCAACACGTCATGTGACATGACTTGTGACCAACGTACCCGACCCGAATAATGTATACATATAATGATAAAAATCCATTGTTTATAATGATGATAATAAATAGCACGGTTGTGGGACGACCCAAAATAAGAAGAAAACTATTGAATGACAGGTTGTAGAAGAAGGTTGATTCAGTGGCGGATCTAGACATATCATGGGGGGGGGGGGGGCGATTCGCGCGGGCATGTACTTTCGCGGGAAAAGTATGGGTGGTATGGGGCCAGGGCTCCACATAATAGCCCAGCAAGAGATTTTTTTTTTACATCAGGTTTTAGAGTGCATTTGATGCGTTTTATAAAAAAAGTAGTGGGCTGAATGCAATACCGAAACAATGTATAGTTTGTGTGCGTCAATTTGTTAAAGTCAAGCTATAATAAAACGGGAGTTGAAGTTTTCGACACTGGCATTTCCGCATTAGGTAAATATGTGGTGGTTACACTGCTTTAGAGCTTGTACTCACCTGTGCAGTGTCTTCAGTACCCTACCGCCCTACGTGATTATCAAACTTTTGAAGGTGGCATACTATTGTAATAAGCCGTTCGCTACGCTGTTTGCACGATACTAAAATATCATAGAATAATATGAAATATTGTGTTTTAAAAGTATCATGGGGGCGATCGCCCCCCTCTCCCCCCTGTATCCGCCACTGGGATGATTAATGAAATGTCGTTTATAACGTTGATCTCTTTTGGTGGTGGTGCCGGTTTAAGAAATGTTCCCTAATTTGAGTGATAAGGTTAGCGCCGTTGCTCTGACCACCGTTGTCGCTAAAACGGTGGCTTCCCTCAAGGCCCGTTCCCGTAAGGCCCGATACCTTTTTTTCCCTTAAAGCCCACTTTTCTACCTGTTGATAAAGACCATGTTACACAAGGGTGTATTCCCTTAAGGCCCGTTCCCGTAAGACCCGTTCCCTTAAAGCCCGTTCCCGTAAGGCCCGTTCCCTTAAGGCCCGTTCCCGTTTTTTGATGAAATGTTTATGTTTTAAAATTTTTATTTCAGCTTTTGATGTTTTCTTTTGTGTGATTCAACAGCTAAAATAGATAATACACACTTTTGTGTTTTATTTATTCAAAACAACGCTGTAATAGATCAGTGTCGGAGTCAATAGAGCCGTTCAGCAACGTAGACTCTAAATACGAATTTAATTTAATTTAATTTAATTTCTATCTTTATTTATAATTACATTACAATTTTTCCTGACCGGGGATCTCTACGTACCGATGCCAATGATTAACTGATTACATCGTCTTTATTTAGGTGGGGATTACAGCCAGTAAGACTTTATCTTCCGCTTTAGCTCCTTTGAGAAGAAGGTTCTGGGTTTGATCCCCGGTTTGGGCAATAATTAATTAATTACAAGTTGTAACTCAGTTTAACACAAAGACATCGTTATGGACTATGGACTATGAACTATAATCCTAACTAATACACAAAAATAGTTTTACTAATGAAAATGCATAAATATCACACGTTTACATTTTAAAATAACGAATCTAACTAAATAAAAGAATAATCAAAATTATGAATGAGTATGTTATTAATATAAAATTAATATAAAAAGCCAAAATTAAATTGATAATATTTTAATTGTTAATGGTAGACTTTTCATGATAGTAAAATATGTTGTTACTTGGTACATCGGCAATAGTTGTGCATTTACTAGATTCCTGTAACTTTATTTGTTTACCTACAACTGCAGTTTGATTACACCTATGTAAATCTAATTAAAATGTGATTAAATTGCAATTAAATAAAAATAGGGAGGCTAACCACTAATCCTTAGGGAAGGAAACAGTTGCGGGCCTTGCGGGAACGGGCCTTATGGGAACGGGCCTTAAGGGAACGGGTCTTAAGGGAACGGGCCTTAAGGGATCGGGCCTTAAGGGAACGGGCCTTAAGGGAATACACCCTTGTGTAACATGGTCTTTATCAACAGGTAGAAAAGTGGGCTTTAAGGGGAAAAAAAGTATCGGGCCTTACGGGAACGGGCCTTGAGGGAGGTATCCGCTAAAACCATTCTGTATCATTCTTTTGGAAGAGCATAATGTCAATTGGCAATATCGGAGGTCGTGTTCGGTTTTTATCGTGAGACGTGACACGCACTCACGGACAGAAGTGATGCATATTGCATAGTAATATGTCCTAGTATTGCGTGATTGAAGACGAAGACGAAGACGAAGACGAAGACGAAGACGAAGACGAAGACGAAGACGAAGACGAAGACGAAGACGAAGACGAAGACGAAGACGAAGACGAAGACGAAGTTGAAGATGACGATGACGATGAAAATGAGGATAAGGATGACGACGCCGACGCCAACGATATGAGCCCATGGCGTTAATGTCAGGTCGCAAAGAGGCCCGGCATGATGAGTGACACAAGAGCATGTAGCCATCAAATCAAGAGCCACATCTGAGATCCCGCTTGAGATAGTGTCCCCGCCGAGGCTCGGCCGGCCGGCCATATGAAAGGCGCCACAGGTAAGCTCCATGTGTTTCCGTGTTGCTTTGTCGGCATCTTAACCTTGAATGCATTATTAATTTTAATTGTTGTGCCTCATATCGGAGTGCATTATATTGCATTTGTCTACGCCAGGGCAGCTTGCGTGCATATTTCAGGGGATACGTTTAGGAAGCATGTGATTATAGGTTTGTTACTATAATTACCTACAAAGTAACGCTTCTCTCGTAAAAACATTGAAAAACATCACTTAACTGTATACTAAAGTGCTCTTTGCGTAATTAATACGACATTTTGTTTTGAATGTTATACATCAAGAGCCTGCAGGCGTAAGATGCACTTTCGTGCATGCAGATTGGGTGCGGCAATCACGAGTGGTGTGTAACATGTCACGTAGCCAACTCCTTGCGAGTTGCATATGATCGTAGTACAAGCAGAATGTAGAACATGTCGAACTCACGTGACACGCCATGAGCGTCATGAAACGAAACCTAAATCATATGTCCCATCATATCATTTCTCGCTAAAGTAACTTTATAATTGAGACCATTTTAACATTTTTTTTCTTGTTGAGGATTTGTAACTTTTATAGACATTTTTTAGTTTTGGGGGAAAGTTACACAACTTTTACATTTTAATTGGTGTACTTTTTCGGTAGTCTAAGTTTTTTAAATTTCTGTTTTTGTTTGGGGGGGAGGGGGGGGGGGGGGGCTATACAAAACATAGAAATCATCCCGTACATCCAATTTTAGCCGCCTTTACTGTCCCTTAGCAACTTACCTAAAAAAACAATTAAGCAAACGAAAAAATATTACTATAGCCATGCCATCTCCACCTTAGAAGACCCCCGTATACGTTAGTAAAGGAACCATATTACGAGGCGGTAGAAATCAAACGAGTTTTGTCTGCTTATTTATAATAATTATTGTTGCACCTGTTTCGTTTCCATGGCTATACATGTTCTGCAGCGCCAGGCAACCGGTTCCAGTCAGCTCATGATAATAATAATGACAATCAAATTTCTATCTCAATTCTAGCCCGCCAATTTGTCAATCACTTTAATGCTTGTGTTATTGCCGCCATGCCGCTGGTCACGTCTGAATCTAACTGGAGGCGAGTCCATCCATCCATCCAGTCAGTCAGTACATCTCGCATTGTCAACCACCACCACACTTGATCTTAGCTGGAATCCCAATGATTTATCGGAGATTCTTCATTACCTAGAGAAAAACGCCATCGAATCAGATTCGTGTGGATTGATTACAGGGCGCGCTGTGATTGTGATCCACTCATCCAGTAGGAAAGGAGTATATACCCGTACCCGATCACGCGTGGAGCTTAGGAAACCGCAAGATATTCCGAGGATTTTCCTTTCTCACGTGGTTTCAGGGAATATTGTTCAATTCACACGAAACACAAAACGTTCTCATGGTCGGTTCTTCACTCACTTCTATCCGAGGCAATACTAATAATTTGGCGGCCATTACGCTATAGGTGTCTGTATAATAATATGCCATCAAAGCTCCATTACGGAGCAGTAAAGTGATTAAATAGCCATTCTCTACTATTCCCGGTAATACGCGTAATCGCCATTACATTCGGATGATATTTCACGTCAATTAGGACAGGTAAGACGAAGTATTCCTTTGTAGTTTATTTTCCGCTGGCCGTTTCGATCCCAAACGATTCTAGCTTCCTTTTAACGACTTCGGCTTCTGTTCGGTTTGGCTCATTTACGAGGCGGGAAATTACAGGGATACTGGACGTTTCTCATTTTCTGCCTCTCAAAACATTTAAAAGTTAAATCGTTTACATTTATAATCACGATTGTTAAAGGTTACATCTTTAATCATCCGTTTCTCTGCTAGCTTTTAATTCCGGTAAGGTTTTTGTGCTGTTTCGACCCTAACAACTACACTGGCCGGGCTATTAAAAGTAGTCTTTGAAGAGGGAAACTCTACACACAGTGCTAACTTGTAACTTTGTAAGTCCTTCTACAGACAAGGCATGGGTTCGATTAGTTGTTCTACAATGATATGGGTTTTACTACACCTATAGGTTTGTTTGGTCGAGATTTTCAATCTTAAATCATCAACCACTCACTCAATCAGCAATCTTGTGTTTAGATTAGCATTGCTGTCAAAATGAGCAAAAGTTAGAGCTTGTCTTGTCTTCTAGTTCTAGGCGGCTTATGTGCCCGTCGTATATTACATCTAACTAAAACCAATGTCACTTGTTTTCCACTATTGGTAAACTAGGGATATGTTATCACATTTATTGTATGATCATAGTGTGCAAAACAGACATTACTCGTAAAAACGCTGTCATGTTTTTTGTTGTATATGTTTACTCTTTACCGGAAAAATCGGCAACTCAGATTTATCTAAGTTCTAGGGAACCTTAGAAATATTATAATCTTATTGATTTTGATTGAATACATTTTTGTCTGTAAATAGCACATATAATTTTTTATAATTGCAATAAACATTTGCAAACTGGTATTAGATTTTATTGGCTAGAGAAATTCACTGATCTCTACAATGACGACCAAAAATCAATTTCAGCAACTTCTGAGTTTTGACTATCAATCGGTATATTCTAAGGTACGTAGCTATGGTTAATCAATGATTATTAGTTTCAAAAGTTGTAAGTTAAATGTAAAAAAAAAAAATGAAGAGAAAAAAAGACTCACAAACCATCACGCTCATCTATCAACGCGACTACAAAATATTTTTTTAGAGAAGATCTAGTTGTAAAACATTTCAGGTTCAAAGGTCACGTCTCACGTTAAATCAAATTTTAAATTTGGCGAGTGAACCGGCTGCGTATTTAGGTTGTCAACAAGTCATTGTTTTGTTTTCCTCAACCATGCGCGAGATAATCTGGCCGTCCAAACCACCCAAAAGTCCGATGCCAGGAATAATGAACGTCCAACTCGAAGCTTCCGGTTCGTTGCCCAGAGGACGGGAGTAACCATTGTACTTTGTAGGGGGCTAGCGCCCACTTTGCGATTAGCAGCCGATATCAACGAAATTCTTACCTATCATTCTAATTTCTAACCATATCTTCATGTAGCCTACTACATTTAAGCCCAGTTGCGTATTAATTCCATTGAAATGGAGTAAAGTAAAAAAGTAAAAAAAGTAATAAACAATTCCCAATGAGAATAAAAGGGGGGGGGGGGCACCTCCACGTGGCATAATTTTTTTAATATATACCGTTGGATCTAATTATATTTATAAATCCAGCTGTACAAGGAATAACATAATTGGGGAAGATAGGGGGGGGGGGGCACATAACGAGGTCTTATAACTATTGGTTGCAGTATTGGATGATTGTATATATTCTAATAGGTTATAATAACGAGACCTTTTATTGATCCGGAAGCAATAAGGTTTGCTTTTACCCGAAGAAAATTGCAAGGGATCAATTTCTCAATGAGTGTAACTTCCACCAAATACCATTCTTTGGGAATAACGTTTACTATACTTCAGGAAGGCTTTTATGGGAACGTGTTGCTTTTCCAATATTAGGATTAAGAAACATTTAATAGTGACTATTTTGTGGGAACTTCTTTCAAAAGTTCCTAACGCTGTCGTAATTCGTCATCTCTTCGAATTCTAACACCTATTATTTTAAAAGTTAACTGTCAAAAATATAAAACAAAAACAATTATAGTATGGCTTTGGGACTTCCCGTTCTTCCGAGTTTCTACAGACTCTCGTTTGTAATTTTCTGCGAATTTTTTATTGATGGGTAACTTTTAAAGAAACTTACAGAAACTATAGTTTCCTTTTGAAGGAATGATTCGTTTTTTTAAATGAACGGGAACGGATTTCAGTTATTTTTTCCCCTTATTTTCGGGAAATTACCTAAGACACCAATCTGAACCTGGACCATGCCGATCAGTCGAAGTTGTCCTCTTTTGTTAACCATTTTTTAACTGAATAGGATATACACTCTCCTAAATTAAATCGATAAATAAGCATGAACAAAAATACTTATTGGATGCTCGAAGCGAAGACTTCAATTTCACTTACCCTGAGAAAAATAGCTCATTTTTTTTATTTCTTTCACTGTTCGCTCTGCTGGGCAAACTGCACATGCGATTTTGATGAAATTTCAGGGGACCTTCGAAATCTCTGACCTTAGATCTGACAAGTTTTTGGGTACAATCGAAAAAATATTTCTCGTGAATATAGTACTTTTATGATTTTTTCCTGATTTTTATATAATGCGATATTTTCATGATATTTGGCCCAAACCGGCAAACGGCTTCTCCGATCTTGATGAAACTTTATGGGAAAGTTCGAAATCACGGAACTTAGATATGTATGATTTTAGAGACAATTCAGAAGAAATATTTCTCATAAAAATCGTACTTTTAGGGCAAGGAAAAAAATCATCAACCACAAAAGCTCATCCATCAATGCGACTGGAAAAAGCGTTTGCGAAGCGTCCTAATTTATATATCTTCTGAGTACAACCCCTCAGCTCAAACCGCGCAGAAATATACGTGATCATGTATAAAAACATATGAAAATATCGCCTATTAATTGAAGAGCACTCAACGAGGGATGATGAAACGAAACCTCAGCCATGCAGCATCGAGGTCGGGGTGGGAAGAAAGCGGCTACCTTTGATGTCGGGAGGGTGTATGTATAGGGGATTACCCCCACCCCTACACGCAACGCGCTGACATTATAATACTCGGCGTACGTCAACCCCCCACCCTAATATTTCAATAATATTACCCGTGTATTCTTACTCACGAAGAATGGGTCTTTTCACAACAACGAAGACATCGAATTTCCTAGACGGTGTGGTGCCCTTTTCGGTAGAGATGGGATTATCAATCAAAAAACGCGGGTATATTGGCCAGAAACGAATTCTAGTTTCTGTCAATCGGTGGTGCTCTAAAGGTGCCAATTTTTTAAATAACAACACACACTGTTGAATTCAAGCATAAGCCCGGGGGGGATTCGTCCCCCCCGGGAATTTACATCTCCCCCCCCACGGGATGAAAAAATAACTATAAGCACTAGCCGCTATTAGTAGGTTTTTAGTACAACTGGTACAATATTTTTCAATATACGCCTATATTCAGAATATGAATAATGAATTCAATGTATATCCATATTGTAATTCAATGTATATTCAATGTATACACATGATAATCATATAATCAAAAACCGTATAAAAGTTGAGACACAATTTTCTTTTGTTTCTAGTATCTACTTCACAAAAACTACATTATTTTGGTATTGCATTCAGACCACAATTTTTTTCTAAAACGCACCAAACGCACTCTAAAAACCTGATTTTCTAAATTTTCGCCTGCGGCGCTATTATTGGGGGACTTTACCCCCAACCCCCCCTACTTGATCCTTATATTATACCCCGTGGATATTATATAGTCCCCCGTGATGAAAAGCCTGAATTCAATACTGACAACACGGCAATAGATTGCTCGTTCCAACAAGACTCGGTATTTCCAGATCTTGCTCAGGCTCAAAGCTCGTGACTTTCGGAAGATCCTGGGTTCGATACGATACCACTAAGGTTTTAATGCAAGGGATTGAATCTTCTCAAAGAGTACTGCAAAACTACCCTTACTTCGAAATAGTTAACTAGACACCTGAAGGGGCATATAATCGTCCCTGGACAGGTTTCCCACAAGATTTTTTAAATTCCATTTATCAGAGTCCATTTTAGTGACCACTGGCAGAACCACAGAATCTCTTGCACTTATCAGTGATGTTCGAACTGGTAAACTGGTATACATTACCCAGGTCTCTTATGCTCGTTTCCGACTATCCTCTCGTTGGTACTGGACCAGCTCTCCAGTCCATGTTGTAGATGATGAGGGAGGAGGAGGGGGGGGGGAGATAATCAGTGAATGAGTTAGTGATGGGCCCGGGGGCGCGGGGGGGTTGAAGAGTGAGAGAGAGAGGAGTGGGGGGGGGACGGCCGGCCGGTGTTGTGTAAACAATGAGACCGTCTTTGATCTTGCCGCCGACTCACACACACACACTCGCACTCTCGCACACACACACTCTCTGCCTCGCGCGCTCTGTGCTGTAGTGCTCCCCGCTACCTGGGCATCGTCAGTCGGTGCTGTGTCTTGTCTACATCAACACCATGGCGAGACCGCTGCAGGTAGGAACAACGTGCTCTTTTACTATCACTACTACACCACCAGTCTTGGGGAGGAATACGTTCCGTTTTAGGGAACGAATTTCTTTTCCAGCGTAAGGAACTTAAAAAGTTACTATTGATTTATGTGGGAATTAAATTTACGTTCCTTTCAAAGTTCTTAACTTTGTCGAATTTAGGAGAAAACAACAAAATCAAATTGTTCAACAACTTTTTTACATTTTCTAAAAAAAGAAAAAGTACTAAGTCTTTAGACTACCCATGCTTCAAAAATGGGTAGGTACAAAGCGGTACTTATAGGCACTCATGTGTTTCGTTTTTAAAATTACATTTCTGTGATTGTTTCCATTTTTTACGAGGAACGGGAACTTGATTTCATTTTTTTAATTGTCTAAATAACTTAACTTTTTAAATTTCCTAATGTTTTGGACTTGCCCAAGACTGACTACCTTTATGCTGTGTGAAACATATTTGTAAACAAATAAGAAAGATGATTAATAAAAATTAACGTAAGTAAATACTAAATTGCAATATTGAGGGAATGGGACACAATTGTCAGTTGTCAAATAGTTATTCGCTCGACCAAGAAGCATCCGAAGTATTATACAACTTTGCAAAGTTGTCAATCAAGCATACATGGACAGTCCTACAGTAGTTAATTTCCAAAATTTTGTCTCAATTAACCACCAAAAAATCACGAATAGCCCTATAGTCAATTTTGTACCTTTTTACAAAATCGAAAATCGTAAAAATCAATTATTTTAAATGGTTTGAAAACCAATTTTTGAAAAAGTGTTACCGTAGAGCCCTATATTTCGTGACAACTGTTCAAAATTTCAAGTACCTGTGGTGCGAGAATCGAGGATGGTCAGCATTATGTGGCTAAAGACGTCAACCAATTTTGAAAGAAACAACAGGTAATATCAATCCGTAATGCAAATTCGATTTCGCGACTGATTATTTTAAATACTAAGAAGCTTTTATGAACCGAAAAGTCCTTTTATTTAAACGATTTTGCGGATTACGGGCATTGTTGAGCTGGGCCCGTGAGAAATTTGAATAAGCTGTGAGTTCATGAGCAACATTTAAACCAACGAATTTGAGAACGTTCCCCTACCCAAAACTATAGAGGATACGTATGTAGGAATTAATTGGGGGATTTTTTGACATTGAGATTTATGTCTACTCAAACAATTTGGAGATATTCGATAACAAACACCTTGTGGGCCATTTGTCCAGTAATGGCGGCATCAATTTCAGACCAATTGTAGGTGGAGTTTAAGTATGTTGATAAGGTTATTAAGGAAGGTTTTACGTGCCAACCAAATTATCATCGCAATGTTTTCCTCCAAGCGTCAAATACGATCTTATTTGACAGGATTAATCCTGTATGAAACCAATGGTCGAGACATTTAAGTTTCCATACTATTTTCTTGCACTTTTATAGCTCATGGTAAATTATGGTGTATCAGATGAAAACAATTCAACTAAAGTAGACCAGCTGTCAAAACAAAAGGTAATTAATAAATATTATCAAAAGGTACACGGAAAAACATTATTTTTGTTTACATGATAGAGCGTTTCAAAAATAAATGTTACAGTTAGTATAAATCCTAAAACGTAAATTTACCATTCCTCTACTTTAACCTCTCCCAGATCATTCAATTTGTACTAAAGCGTAGTAAAGTTATTTTTTGCCTCCTGTGTAATATGCATGGGAGAGGGTTAAATACTTATTTAAATCGGGTACCAGAATTAGCCATTGTCTCAGTCAAGTTTTAAAAACCTCCCTCACAATTATTGCCGTTGCCTAGTATCAAACCAGCAACCTCCCGAATTAGAGTCTCGGTTCTCGGGTGTAGTGTTACGCTTCAGCTACCTCTATCGGGACGACGATAAACGCGAGCCTACAGGACAAACGGCCACACCTCGCACTCGTCGGCCTACATGATCGTTTGAATCAAACTCTCTTAATTTACATATATTTTTATTGTTTTGATTAAACTCGTGAATTTTTTCCGAAATCCGAAGCTGTCGTGTCGTTGCTGACGTCGTCGGTGGAGGAGCCGTCGTCAATCAGTAGGCCCAAATCTAAAATACTGGTCGCTGGTTGGACACGATTCACCCACGACGTCAGTGACGTCAACTTCAGCAAGATCTCGGTTGCTTAAACAGTTTGCTTCATTCCTTATAAATAGAAAAATGTTGTTGTAGAAAAAGTTTCTTGATCGTTGTTGTACTTCCAAGTTCCAACCTGAGGTGATTGTTTCGACTTTCGAGTACAAGTCAGTGTACTCAATTTTATTTTCGTAATATATTTTAATACAAACCGAAAATTAAATTATTGAACTCGATCTGGACTTGAACCCGCGTCTTCAATATTATCAATTCCACACTCCCCTATAATTGGAGAATTTTCCGATTCACCAAATCGAGAAAATTTCTCTTTTTCCGTTTTATACAATACAATCATGTCTTACATCACGTTATAACAGTTCTAATATTATTACTTTAATAATTATGCTTATATTAACAAACTATATTGATGAACATAATGAGCGCATGCGCAGTGATCGTAGCGAAAACTTCCGACGAGCAAACCACGAGAAAACTAGTTGGGATGTTTTTTTGTTTGTTCACTCTACTGGACAAACGGTTACTACCGATCTTGATTACATTTTTCGGAAACCTTCGAAATATCAGAACGCCAGAATGCATAGTTTGTTAATACAATTATGAGAATATTTCTCAGGAAAATCACACTATTACAATTTTTTCGAAAGTAGAAATTGCAGGGATTTAGGCAAAATACGCTCATCTATCAATCCACACGAATAGCGTCCTAGATGTTCATAGTAAATTTTACTGACAAAAAACGTTTTCTTTAAATTGTTTTAAAACGTTAAAGAGCACTTGCATTGCGTACATACACCATCCTCGTCCCTTCCTCTTTCCTCCGCCAGTCGTCAGGACGGTGGAGGAACGAGACGTAGCCAGTACCAGGTAATGGAGGGCTCGACGAGTAGAGTGATTAACGTGTGCTGCATTTATCTATAATTACTGTTTTTATGTGGGCTATTATCAAGAACATAAAGGGAAGACGGAAGATCATAAACGGTAAAAGGGTTAAATCAGTGGCGTGCTTATTCAGAAGGCTATAAGGAATGGGAGCGGTCGACACAATGGACACAGTTGTGTTGTGGAACGAAGTTCAACGGTAGAACCAAACAATACTCAACAGTTAAATGATAGAATAGGTAGAAGAAAGGGGTTAATTTTGTGTTTTATATGCGAACGAATCAATAATACAATATACTTTAGTAGAATAAGAACAGAGAAGAATAGTGGTTATAATTTTGTATTTTATAGTCCAAAGTATCCATCCAATCACAGAAGTTCGAAAGACTGTGGCTATTTTTGCATTTTATGTTCCGAAGGATTAATAACATAAAACTTTGTCTCGCTCACCTGTTTTAAAAGTTTAAAACAATAATCAGGGTGTATTGTAGTTGACAAGTTATAAAAGAGACTCATGCAGGAGGTTATCGGTTCGTAACCGGCGATCGACAATCATGAATGAAGTGATTTGAAGTTTTTCTCAGTGAAAGGGCGAAAAGACAGGTACCTCACGCGTACCGCGTGAGACTCCATAGGTTATGAGTTCGACAACCGTCACCTGCAATTTTGAATGCAGGTGTTATAGTCTTCAACGGATTCAACAGACACTAAGAAACATGTTTATTTACTTTCGTTAAGAAATCGTTTAATAGCAAAGGCTAATTCCCTGGATCCCTACTAATTAGGGCCAGGTCTTCCAACTTTAACAAAACAATTCGCAGTAGCGATAGAGCCATTGCGCTCTTATCATGTCATGTTATGTCGCGCACCTTGATTCGGGACATCATCGGCTCGATACCAATATCAGTAGTGACCGAAATAAAAGATTTACCAAGGATTTCTTCAGCCTCAGGCGAACTCTGCTATTGAGTCCTCCTAACATCCCTTGAAAATTCCTCCTAACCAAAACATAATCTAAACAACACTCAGAATGCCACTTTCCCAGAATCAATACATCAATACAACATCAAACAAGTCCCATGTGTTGCAACCTGTGCTGTGTGAAGAATCTAACGAGCCACGGAATTTAAATGGAGTTTTGAAACTCTTTTACACTGACTGGAGAGGTTATAAATATAGCTCTGTTAGAATCTCGTACAACAAATCCAGATTGATAGTGTTTCTCAACTCATCAATACATCACTAGGCCCGGTCTGGTCTACTCACCAAAGAGAGTCGTTATTTTACTCTTATGTTTGATCTAGTTTAGTCGACAGTCGACACCTAATAGATCATTAGTGCTGACGCCGCTATTTTGCGGTTGGCAAGTCACGTGGGCGTTTATTTCTTAATTTAATTCAGACCATGGGCATCTATACATAGTACATAGGATACTACATTATACAAACAATGCTAGTAAAACACACAATTTTACAAAATATTTATTACAAATATACATAGGAATTAATATTTTAAATGCATACGCAAACGCAACGACACTCAAAGTTATGGGGGGGGGGGGGGGTGTATTCATTAAGGGAATAAACAGATTCTCCAGCAAGTATTAAAATCCAGACAGTCAGTAAGAATAATGCATAATATGTGGATTATGGACGACAACCATGTATAAAATGAATGTGGACGAAATGAAAATATAAGCTATTTTTCTTGTGTGTGAGTGTGATTTGTCGAATTGTTGAGGCATGGTTGGAATAGACAATTAGCTGTTCTTTTTTAATTGGCGTTGAAATGAGGGTAACAATATACGTAATAAAGGAAAGTAATATGTCCTACAAGATGTCCGTCTATAGAGAGCCCTATAAGCAACTATTATAACATCTCGTTTGGATGATATTCTGTGGATGTGGACAGACGAGCCTAAGAAAAGAACCATCTTATTCACGCATGTTTTGGGTTTATATGCTATTGCTAAATTTGGCCACTAATCCTATCCAATCCCAAACTACGTAACAAAATATAATACCTCTTCATCCTTATCAAATTAAGAAACAAAATACATTCTTTTCCATTTAGGAACTAGGTTATCAAGGCTGTTACGTTAGAATCGTATAAAGGAAAATATAATGGACATATATCCTGATTGTTTGTTATATAGATACCATTTATGACATTGGAAAATCAGTCAAGGCAACGCCCTTCGCCAAGATGTCATTTTATTTTTGTCGTTAATTTGGTACGTTGTCGTTACGTTATTAATGTATAAATACATTTGCCCAACACGCAATACTATGTTAGAACAAACTGAAAATAGCTGAACCAGTGATAAAATATTATAGTATGAAAACAGTAATTATTATTAACATTTTCATATGATTTATCTGACTGATTCTAGCTTTAATGGTCTTAATGAAAAATGCCCTATCAACATTCGTCAAACTATCAGGGAAAGAAGCTCCCCCATATGTATCACTTTTCTGTCCGTGTGTCCGTGTGTCTCGTCTCACGGTGAAAACAGAACGCAGCCTCCTATTGAATGCGTTTTTAAGACAATTGTCATTCAATTCAAGTTTTCGGAGTCTAACCCCCTAGAAATGTTGTAATATTAATGTTCTCGGCACCTCCCCCGTATATTTCAGGCCACGCATTAAAGATGGTGTTATTTTTTAAATGTTAAAAAAATAAATATTAAGCTATTATTAAGCAGCGTATAATATACTTGGCACCTCCACCAACTGCACGAATTAAAAGCTGGTAAAGAGATGTATTATTTCATTTAAATTGCATTGTCATACATCAATCTGTTGATTAATAGCTTCTCTTCCCGTTGCTTAGTTAACTTATGCTTAGTCAATGCTTGTTATAAAACTCTCCTCTGACGCGAGCCCGTTGACGTTATAGACGCACATTACATTTGATTGGTTACAGGTTGTTTGTTGTCGGTAGTTTCCCTGGCGGGGAACACGATGCTAATCAGCGTTCAATGATCGAGAGTAGGTTTATACGGCTAGATAATGATATGGTAACTGGTAAGGTATGCGGAGAGATGCCGAGCCAGTGATCAAATGAATGGCCAGCGAAATACGATACCCCACCCTACATTTCTCCAACCTTATAGACGAAAGTTATGTGCTTTAGCTATGCCACATCAGTATAAAAATGTATTATTTTTAGCGCTACAAATTAGTGTTTTTTCATTTTTGGGGTACTTAAATCAATGTCCGTATAACAACAATTCTTTGTTTCGCATTGTTTTCTAACTTTCTGTTGTAAAATCTTAATTGTTAAGATCTTTAATAATTACCATAAACCTTTGATTGTGGGAGGGGGGGGGGGGAGATCATATGAATAAAATAATTTAATTAATCTGGAATTATAGTCGTCCAGCTCAGTCACATAGCTCAATAATATTGATTTAAAATTGAGAAAATCTGCATAATCAGTGTTAAAACGAAAGTTTAATTAAACTATCAAAATGTAACACTAATTTCATACATAATGTTCGGAAGCCAAGAATAAATAGGCAGAATAATAAGGTAGGCTACACACCCCACATTTGTTATTCACAGGTGACAATTATTTGACCAAACATTGTAGACGTGCATTCCGTATTGCCACAGCTTCGTCCACAGTCGACACAGTGTATGTACACTGTACAGCTCATCTCAACACATGCAGTCATTTCGATGATTTGTTGTCGTTTGTACAATTACGATCATTATTTTAAGTAAACAGCTTCTACAAAGGAAGAGAATAAGTGGGTAAGTGGGATGTAAGATAATGAGACCCTAATTCTCACACGTACGTGATAATTTCTTCCTATATCGGCGTCTTCAAAGGCTGAGGTGCGAACTAGTTAGGGAAACAAGCCGGGTCGGTTGAGAAGAAAGGATACGACGGAGGAAGGAAAGTCGAGGTACGACTTACTAACATATGTAGACGATGCGCAACATCAGAAAAGGAAACTGGAATGAAAACTTGTATGAAACTTCGGGAGAAGATAATGTCTTATCATAAACGTCAAATAACTGTTTTGAATTATCGATGCTAAATTGGCGAATATAAACGTTCGAAAACTCTACGTACTTCAATATATGGTGCTAATTTAATAAGTGGTTATAAGCTTTAATTTCGATTAAATTAGCACCATTTATAAGCCTTAGTTTTGATTAAATTAGCACCATACATTGAAGTACGTAGAGCATAGAGGCTATTCCATCGTATTGAGAATTAATTTACTATTTAATTGATACATTTTTTCTTAAAATAAATTGATTATTTTGATTTTAAATGTACCAATAGAAGTGCAAGTGACTCCCACAGTCAAGGGTTTGATGGAAAGAAAAAATACTGCAAAATGCTATTATATTTTAATAATAAAGCTTGTTGGAGAAGCAAATAAAAAACGATAAAAACTTAGTCGACAAATGGTTTAATAGCAATCAACAATAGGAATAGGATTTAGTTCCTGAGCTAGGAGGATGGCAGCACTGATAATATAGTGGTGGCACTGAATTAAATGGAAGAACAACAATAGAAATGTTCGTGATTGAAGAGACCGGAAGAATCATAAGGATTGGAATTAATAAGTGTAGTTAATTAATGAATATTATGTAATATTTAATAATTACTTCCAATGCGATTGTGAGGGTTGTCCGACCGTGGAGAATTTGTACAGAGCACTACCGAACTATTGAATTACTCAGGAGGGAAAAGTAGGTTCTGAGTGAATGAATGAATGAATGAATGAATGAATGAATGAATGAATGAGAGTTCAGGGAAAGATGAAAACTTGTCTAAAAGTCGGTGTATTACTAAATAATGTGACTGATTAGGTTAGGTATCTGTCCAGAGGCTGGTAGTTAATGTAAAAATAAAAGTAAACTTTCGTTTCTTTTATGCCCAAAATCGGTAAATTGGTGGTAAAAATAATTCAACATTTATTTGAAAGCTCTATAATCTTAATCTCACTCCCCCTGATATTTTCTTGGGTGTGAAAAAATAAAACTTTGGGTGTGGGAACTTTGATTAAAAAGACTTGCAAATTTCAATAAAATGTAATAATAAAAAATCCAATGCAGGTATTTGTGGTGGAACTTATTTGCATCTTTAGTTTTGTTCGACCAAAAGTGGTGAATTGGTGTTGAAAATTATTTAATGATTTTTACGATGAAAATTCGTTTTTACCATACTTACTGCCCCTGGGATCACTTATTGGATAACATTTGCAATTAATTATGGTAATAGTTTACGAATTATGACTGTCAATAGTGATGGGTCGGATTATCGGATACATTCAAAATGACAACTGGATAGAAATCCAAATCGGCATAACTAGAAAAGAAGAAGCTGGGTGAATGTGGTACCAAAATGGCAGGTTACAGGTGTTTCAGTCCTCACTCCGAGGAGAAGTTACTAATCTTCGACCCCTCCTGTCCAGTTTATAGAACGGATGTAGCACATACTTCGCTACATTCTTTCTGCAGGCAGCTCTTGTTCCGGGACTTTGATATAATCCCGGCAACGGCAGGCAAACAGAGAACCGTATCCCGTCCTATGTCAACCAGTAGGTTTGTTTTCTTATGGCTTTGGCTTACCGACGGATTGTCGGGGAGGCTAAGAGATTTCGTCGGAGGAAGAATATTTCTGCGGAATAAATAAAACGTGCATAACCGACGAGACTCTATTTTCAAGAATAACACTGCAATCTAAACTCTAAAGTAAATATTTCCGAGGGGGAGGAAAAGAGAGAGAGAATCAATCTCGAGCTTATACTTGATGCTCAATGTCGTCGGCCATCACACTACCCGGCACCTCCACCAACATGCACCATATGGGACAATAGAACACACTACCCGGCACCTCCACCAACATGCACCATATGGGACATTAGAACACACTACCCGGCACCTCCACCAACATGCACCATATAGAACAATAGAACACACTACCCGGCACCTCCACCAACATGCACCATATAGAACAATAGAACACACTATTAGGAAGAGTAGAGAGTAGCTTCCCATCTAAAATTTAATCAATTTATAATAACTCCTAGGAAACCTGCCCTTCATGCAAAGGCAACACTTGCCTATCTACAAGTTACTTGACTATTGAGTCTGCTTTTATTTATCACTATTTAATATTTATTTAGTTAAGAAACTCAAGCGTAGTATTTCGACGCGACGCAAAAAATTGGCATTTGGACACATTAATAGATAATTATCTGCCACACAATAATATAAAAAGAAAACCTGCGGTCTGCGGTATCGATCGTCGATCTCGACAGTAAGAGCCTTGCAACGACCTATATCGGTACAATTTTTACAATTTCAAATACTATTCGGCCCGATACATGCTAGCTTGATGCTGCACGCTTTGTACGCCCCTGGCTTCCTCGTTATGCCGTTCCTTGGTGTACAGTGTACTCCTTGTACTCCCCTGTTACTCCGAGCACAATGGCGGCTTCTCAATGCACTCCAAGCGCCGTAACGACTCGAGAGCGACTAATGAGGGACGACGTCGACCCTAGAGATTGTTATCCAGAGAGCTCGCCGCCGTCAGGCCCGTCTCCCTGGAGGATGTCAGCGGGGTGCGGAACACCTCAACCCGTTAGGGGTATCCTATTCTCACTCTGACAGATATTCCCAGTGGCGTAACGCTAAATGACGGGACTCAGTGGTCTCTAAAGTCCGGTTTACAATCAACTTGTAGTTACGTTGAGGACTGAGGTCGTGGGGAACATTTGTATTACCAGTTTGAATTTTTGGTATTATTCAATGGATAAACATCATTTAGTTATACTAGTCGACAAAAAGGTATAGATACAAGATTTTACTTTAGTTAATAATTAATTTTATTTAAATCCCATTTGAATTTGATATCAAAATTGTCTTATTATGCATGCATTTTAATACTGATTGTGTCCGCATTTTTGTAACTAGATTTATTTAGTTGTCCTCCTTTGTAAATCAGTTTTTAAACTGAATAGGATACGTTAAATAATTAAATAAATAAAAATATCGAGACCAATCACCTTAAACTACCAAACTTGTTGCCTGACACATTCACACTAACAGGTCGTTGTGACTGTTTCTGTCTGAAAAAAACTAAAATGTAGCCTCTGACTGGCAGACTACACGAATACTGAGTCTGGTACTGTCCTGTGGAGATATTCATTCGCGTGGTCTGCGGGGGCGGAAGCTATAGTCACCGAAAGTGTTAGATCAAGCGGCAGGACTCAAGACTATATCGGGAGACCGTCGTCTCGATACCAACCACCAGCAATCCTAACTGAAGTAATATCCCTGGTTTTCGTCAAACAAAGTGAATGCTTGGAGTTCTATAAAACAGTTATCTCTAAAATCCTTTCCTAAAAGTCATCTGAAGACACAAGGTAGTTTTCCATAGCCATAACTTAAAAAAAATATATTATAATTTGTTGATTTAGTAGATACCCTGTAGGTCGGTGTGTTTATTTGTACCAATTAAGTTTGTTTCATTGTTGAAGTTAAGTGAGAGGTTTTTAGAGGGTGACAGCCTGACAGGTACTCAACGTACTATGGGGCATGCTCTTTCTGTCATTCTCGCTTTTATTTTTAATCTTATATGTCAAATGTTGTACAAATAAATGTAAATATTAATTTAAAAAATAAAATAATAAAAGTGTTTCTGGTACCTCATCACTCAAAGTTTCGGTTACCTAAACCCCCGGCAAATTAACACTCTTAATTACAAACATATGTATAGGATCGAGTTTCTTGACACTTCTCGCCGGGAGTAGACTACACGCCCTTTGTCATCGTCCGTTTCAGGATTCACACCGGAGATGGATAGTTACTCACGAAACCCAAAGAGTTCTCAAAATTATTGTTGATGGTATTTGCAAAGCAACTCGGTAGTTAAATTCAGTAAAAAAAAAGATGAACATGACCAATTTTTATACACAGTTTTTTCGCTAACTATAAAAAAATTAAAACCCTTCATCACCTTGATAGTTGCCTATTCTGATTTGCTGTTCGCACAGGTCCTTTTGGTTTGGTTTAGGCAGGGGGGAAGGGGGGTTAAGAGGGTCCCCCCCCCCTCCCCGATTATTTTATATTGGATATTGCTTAACGTCTCATATTTATGCAACTTGGCTAATCGAGACGAAGGGAAAACAGAAGAAGGGTTATAATACAAAATAGCACTATTTACTATGTGGCACATATAATGTAGGCCCTACGTATAGCAAGATTTTGTAAATTGACAGTATGTGGATCTTCACAATTTTGTAAATTTCGACAAAAGCACTCTAAAAAGTATTAAAATGAGTAGTAAAATGTGAATTTGCAATCCTCAAAATCAAACATTTTCTGGAGTTTTGCGCCCCATTGTGCCAGGATACGAACTTTTCCCGACATGATAGTTTCGTGTGCAGTTCTACAAATTTCTAAATACAAACCCCGAAATAAATCCCCCCACCCAGAATAAAAATCCTGGCTACGCCCCTAGGTTTGCGCGCAGTCAAATTCCAACTCGCAACCTTCTCGTGGTTTGGCCCGTGATTAGGGGAGTTTTTCTCCCTGAAACTAATGGCGAGCTCTGGGTCGTCGTCGGGGAACTTTCCCCTTCCCTGTGACTACCTCCCCGACGGCGACGACAATGACAACACGGACGGATGATGACACAGACGGAGACGACCACGACGTGGGGGAACCCCTGCCCTCCCCATATGCTTGTGGCTGGTTCTGACCAGCACTGTCCTGTCAACCCCTTGTCCCCCCGCGTCATCCCTTACGTCCCTCCCTTCGTCTCGATTAGCCAAGTTGCATAAATATGAGACGTTAAGCAATATCCAATCAAATCCGTGGGTTCGAAACTCGCATGACGCATAGATTTTTGGTATTGCACTTAGGCACTAATCCTTTTAAAACTACAGTACTCTTCATCTGGATTAGCAGAATTGGATCGTCTCGATGATCCATATTCGTAAAGTAGCGAGTGAACGCGACGTTCCGCTGCGTAGTGTTGCCGCGGCGCCTCGCGGCCTCTTGGATAATTGCAGGCCCGCGGGCGTCAACCACGGTCCTCTTGATGAGATGATGAGAACACGTGCATTCAGCCTAGTATCAAAGAACCTGTGCCGCTCTCCGACTACCGCGCTACACACAGACCAAGTGTCAATCTGCCTAGCAGTACACTCGCCTTCAAAAACCAGTGGCGGCTCGCCATTGTGCCCTATTAAATTGACGTAGTGCTTTCCTCCCTAAATATCCAGCCAGTTCCTATATACAATAGAGACTAACACCAATTTGTAACCGACGGACACACTGATTATCCGTAAAATTAACCAACCTCTACTTTGTGTTATACGAGAAAGACAACCGTTCAACATCATTTAAACCAGTTGACTCACCGATTGTTTGCCGTACAGTTGGCAATATATTTAATAGGTCGAGCTGAAAAATCGTGTCAAAAGGAATTTCTCCACACAGATTCACAGGAACACATCCAGTGCCAAGGCTAGAGAAATCTACGATCTTACGAACGCATTGTTGGCGGATTGCACTCGGATATGTAAAGTTCAGTAGAACTTAAATGTACGCGAAATAATTACCTCTCGACCTTCTCTTTGTGCAGTAGAATTGGAATTTCGACTCATTGCAGTAAATTTGCCTCAAAGGCGCCGCTGCTTCAAATAGACACACCGGGGTACTATAGTCTTACTTGGACTTGGTCTATATTATCATCTGTGGATTGTATGGATAGAGTAAATTTTGATTTCTTATATTGCACGTTTTTAATAGTTTAGAAAAATACTTATATTCAATAAATTTCAGTTTAATTTAATACAATTCCATTCATTTGAATTCACAATAATATTTATTGTATACATTTTCAAATATGTATTTTTAGAGTTTTTCTGATCTATACACTAAAGTCGTTATATTATATATATACATATATATTTAGATTTTTGAAATGATATATATATATATATATATATACATATATATTTAGATTTTTGAAATGTTTTATTTCTGAGACATTAACAAATCAGTTTTGAATCCGGTTGAGCAATTAATTGGTCGACTTCTAGATTAAACTTGCTGCACAAATGAGAATCGCGGTAAGTTTTTACCATATAATATATTACATTTTGGTACTGGTCGGTACGCATAAAAAAGTCAAAGAGTCATTTGTTCGGATACAATTTAATTCCAATTAAACTTGTGGGTTAATAATAACCTGTTGTTAGAGATAAATTTTCAAATAATCAAAACTAATTTATCTGCTACAAACCAACTTGCTGTAATTGCATTACGTTGTATCCCCTGCAATTATTTAATTTCCACAAAAGTTATTATATAAGCTATATCTACATTGGAAAAAAGTATATTGGCACCAGCCAACATTACATTTAGTCGCCGATAAAATCATTGAATCATTTATTTTTCCAAAACAAATTGTTATTTGGCTGCATGTTCGCTCGGACATGACGCATCCGATGTATATGAAACATTACACAGTTATCAAGAAAGCATACGTGGACAGACCGACAGTCGTAGATTATCAATATTATTTGTTTATCAGCCATAAATAATTCACGAAAATGGTCAATTTCACACTTTAAAAAAATCCAAAATTGTAAAAAAAAAATATTTTTGTAGCGTTCACCTAAAACCATTTTTCAAAAAGTGTCACTGTAGAGCCCTACAGATCTACTTCCTTGACAATTGTATAAAATTACAAACAACTCTGATGAATCAGAAGAACGAACATAAATGTGCTTAAAACGCATGACGCCCAGCTGTGGACTTACTATCTCGACAAAAATAGTCACGATTGTGACAAAACCTTGTCCCCAGTGAAAACGACTGACTGCGTGGGATCTCGCGTCTCAACGGGGGTTCAAACCCACGCCGTGTGTCCATCCTTACACGCGTAGGAATGTCCGGACAGATAGAACATTCCACGGACCTGATTTAGCTTCGAGATTAGATAAATCGAGTGATTGTGCCCGCTCTCTGGGGGGGCGGACAGTCGAACAGAATCGAACTCTTCCGACCGCCCATACAGCCGGGGGAATTAACATAATTAACCAGAGTATTTAGAACAGAACCAATGTCAAAATTCCAGGAAAGAGTCTTTTTGAAAAGAAAGATAATCTTCGTGTGTCTCTGTTGTTCTCTTTCTCACTCTCTCTGCCTCCTTTGAACTTATTTTGGGCGTGAAGGCGGTCGGCATGGTGAGCACTACAAAAGCCATAGAATTCCTTCAACACCTGTACTCGAACTCAAAGGAAGCCGCTTAGGCTTTGTGTGAATGGACGTTGGTGTAATTTGACGCGTCACTTCCTCACTGTCGTGCTGTCATTCTCCACTGCTCGAAGTGTCAATCACGGCGGCGGAGGACAAAGGGGTTGGGTAGTGACACTAACAATGGGCGTAACACGTGAAGAGGACGGGACGGACGGGAGCAATGAGGGAACGGGGTGCGTTCTTCTTCTTCTTCTTCTTCTTCTTCTTCTTCTTCTTCTTCTTCTTCTTCTTCTTCTTCTTCTTCTTCTTCTTCTTCTTCTTCTTCTTCTTCTTCTTCTTCTTCTTCTTCTTCTTCTTCTTCTTCTTCTTCTTCTTCTTCTTCTTCTTCTTCCTCTTCTTCTTCTAATTCTTCTTCTTCTTCCATAAATCAATAGAGAACTAACTATCCATTGTATATTAAAACAACATTTCTTCAGCTGAGGGTAATCTCATCATAACCTGACGATGTTCCACAGGCGCGTAGGAACGTTTTGAAAGTTGAGAGGGGCAAACGGGGGCAAATTTATTAAAAGATTTTGTGGGTGGCAGCTGGGGTCTGGAGCGAAGCCCCAACTGCCGGAAGCTCTTTCGCCGAAGGCTTTTAAAAATTTTCTCCATACTACAGTTATATTTCATCATGTTAATTGACTGCATTCGAACTCTGTAAACGATGTTTTACAGCAAAGCAACTATCTGCGATCTAAAAACTCAAAAAAAAGAACGTGAAGTGGCCCATTTTAGTAAATTTCAACCAATTTTTTTATGTTATGTCGAAGCATACAGTCAAACATATTCGTTTACCAAGTTGAATGTCGAACTGTATAAGTGTATTTACTACGGAAGTTCTGGGATTATTTTGGCGTCTGCCCTCCCCGGTTCCTACGCCACTGATGTTACATCGATTTAATTATATCTTTGGTTGAATGTAAAAAAAAACGTTACTGACAAAATGGCGATACAAATTATACAGTAGTTACACGAAATGTGCTATTTATAATAATATGACGAAATACAGAAGATATAAAAGTGCCTCCACCGTGTATTGAACCCGGGACATCTGCTGTATGAACAGATGCTCTAACATGCTCTTACCACAGATAACAGATTGGATTGAAACTCGAACTACTGATCTATCGATTCACCCTTGATTATCTTAGGAAGTTAGTGATACGCATTTTTCTACAAATGTTTTGATTTTGAATACGTTAAAACTTGTGAACAATATTTATTTTGAATACGAGGTTCTTAAGCATAAGTCCGCTTTGAGAACAGTAATCGAATGATAACAATTGTCGTAAAAGTTTGCCTTGACCCTGGGGATCGAAAGCAGAACCCCCCCCCCCCCCCCCCCCCATTAGTTTTCGATTTTGATTGCACAGCCACCATCACATATAGGCCTACCATTTTCGATTTTGATTTATTTTAAAGCCTCTGAAGGTAGCAACTTTGCAAATTTGGTCGTCTTCGGCGACAAGAGGCACATGGCGCTATCAACGCTTTCAAAGAGACACTGTACTGGTTTTGCAAAACCGAAGTCCGTCCCCCAAACCCCCCTCCCCCAGATATGCTACTGCTTCCAAGTTCGATTTTGTTTTATAATGACAATTAAATTCTGGGATACAAAAAACACCGCCGCCCCCACGCCCCATAAATCAGTGCTATATCCGCCACTGGTACACTCGAGAAGATATTTTCCCGCTCATTACTTTAATTTCATGATATTCAGTGCAACCTCCTCGGTGCAAGCCAAGCTCTTTGAGACCCCTCCCCCCCGACAAATCCCGGCCACGTTCCTAAATATGATTGATAGCGGTCTCTCGGTCTAGTTTTGTACACGAAGATTGATGAGTTAGCCCAAACCGCTTTGTTGTTTGACTCGTTTCAGTTTATTTTTGTGTAATAATTGTGTAGATTCCAATGAGAGCCAGTAGCATTCAGTCTGCCAAGTATTGATAATATTTACAAACCTTATGCACATGTACGTTTAGGAATCTACAAGGCATCACTGCCATTGGTTTTGTTTCACGATATCATCTGTTTGAACTTGAAGAAAACCGATTTGTTTTGATTTTGATACAAATCGAGAAAATGAGACATTTCAATATTGTTTTCATATCTTTTATTTTGAGTCGATATGGTCTGGTCTCCTAAAATAATGGTGACTGTTGACAAACTTTGAATTTTTGCTTATTGATTGTACAAAGTAAGCTCCACACAGTCGTCAAGGACGTTCAACTGAAATTTTGGTGATGACCGCATTGTATTGTTCTGTTCCTGATGATTCTCACTGTTCTTCAATCTTTCAATTTCGTAATAAACCCTATTTATCGTGGGTAATATAATAACTGTAGCTAAACGTTTGCATACTGTCAGAATGTGTAACATTCACGAATCATTCGACAATATTTATTCTGTCACAATGTGAGTCACAATAATAATTAATTATGTTAAATATAAGCCTATATACAAAATAATAAGAAAAATAACTAGTGGTAGTGTTCGTCGAATCGTGATTGATTGGTTAAATTATTCATTCTGTTATACTGTGGGCTGTGGCACAGATTAAAAATTTTACGTCATGACAGTACACTCAACTAGTATAGTATAAGATATTTATAACAACTGTAGTTGAGAAAAGTTTTGAACAGTTGTCCAGATTGCTTTCTTGGAAGAGCGTCGTTCCACTTTAATTGGATAATCAGGTCTTGAACCCTGGTAGGGGAAACCTGTGCTATTAATCAATCAACTAAATTTAATACGTACATTGTTTCAGATATTGTGTCTGTTTCTGTGTGCGGGCCTACGCGTGTTCGCGCAGTCGGATCAAGATGGGCTTAAGTCCAACCAAGTATCCGACAACTCGCTGCACACAATACATAAGCTCATCAAGGTGGGTGGGCCCAAGGTGATTGTCTACTCTGCTCTCTTGTCTCTACCCATTCAAATACGAAAATACAAAATATTCTGATAATTTCAATACTCTTTTATTTTTTAGAAGTATATTGATGGGTTTTTTCCTCAAACTTTTGCATTTAATTAACGTAGCACATTAATTTTAAATTCAACTATAATTTTATATGAATTGAATTGCTAGAATTAGGTTTTCATGTTTTTTGAAAAGTGAGTTCTATTTGTGTGGTTTAAAAATTGAACAGGTGAGCTTTTTTTTAAATTTCCGGGATGTTTTTAAAATGTCTCTGTTTTGTTTTTTCCATCTTTCTGGATCTTGAATCATGATTAGAATTCACACCAGCATCGCGATTCACACGTTTATTTTTAAAAAATGTTAACATTTTTTTTCAATTTCTTTTGTATATTTTACAAAGCTAGCGACGAGTCATACTCATCAAAATATCTGGATGGATCATTAATTAATCCTTGTTGTGTCTCTTTCTATTTTAATCATTTGAACAACATTGTTCTTAATCCGTTTATTTTAATCATTTGAACAACATTGTTCTTAATCCACAATATATATTTTATTTTTCTCCTTCCTCCCTCAGATACTGGAGGGATACGGGCTGGACGAGCCCCGAGGGTTGAAGCGAGTCTTCCTGTCTGCGAGGGACGCAGTCTGCAACGACGGCTCGCCCGCAGGGTAATTACACTAATCACTCATTGCTGTTGTCTCTTCGAGGAACGCTTCTTGCACTGGGCTCAATTGAAAATGATTAGGCGGAAGTGGTCGGCTGTACTGGCGCCAGTTGATGTTGTTTTGTATAGTGTATCAAACAATATGGGTCACTTTTTAAATTAGCCATTTAGGGCGTTGCCTTAGTTAATATTCAATATTAATACGCGGAGAAGATTGGTAAAAACATTTACCAATTATTTGCAAAATATATAACATTTAGAATTAGATAATGGACCAAAATATTGTAAGAATAAGATTTCTTTCACTTCTGTAGGATGTACGTAATGTAAAACAACACATCGTTCGTGGTTGCATTGTGTGGGCATTGTACACATTAATTGTAGTTCTATGACATTTATCTATATAGTCTATTTAACGTCTATCGTTTCAGTTTTATAAAAAAAAAAAAGAAATTAATAATGAAACTGAGTAAAAATACACGTCGTCGAATGCACACAAAAATAATTAACAATAACTGCAAATTTTGAAACAATAATATTTACTTCAATGTATAAGACACGCATTTTCTAAAAATATAATCACGTAAAAAAATAAAAAATGTCAAAAATGTGAAATGAAATTAATTAAAATTATAAATTGTGTTTTGTTCGTAATATTGGTCGTCGTAGTCTGGAATGAGTTGGCTTTCACGCATTTAAAACATAATTTGTGTGATCTACATTAGCCTACCGGCCCTATGGGCAGCTAAAATTTATTAAATAATAATCATATTCCACACAAACTGAAAGTGGTCTACAATTTGAAAATTATATTTTAAAAATCATAAGAAAGTACATTGTAATTGTATACTTGGAACTGTCGTGTTTATTTATTTGACATTGGGCTCAACAAAGTGTTATGGTTCTTGTATTGTAACGCGAATAGACAGAAACGAGACACATTAGTCATGTATGGACCAGGCGACAGTTAATTGAAAGCGCCCTAAATTAATCCGTTAACTCAACTGGAATGACTTTGACCAGTGCCGACTACTAATATAGTAGCATTGTAGTAAACCAAATGATTTTATGTGGAGGAGGGGTTACAAATCATAACGCCCAGCTATGACATAGATATACTTTTACAATTATTATTATTTTGCTATTTTTATTAACTACAAATGGTTTGTTTCAGGTTCTACCTGCGCAGGTCGCACGGCAGCAAGAGGTGGATTGTATTCTTAGAGGGTGAGTGTGGTTGCGATATTAAGTTGGTTGGGTGTCAGCTCAGTCAACTCTTATAATTATATCTCTAAGGGTGATCCATACAATTCACTTAATGAGTTTGTACCTTTATCACTCTTGTTGAGGTTATAAGTAGGCTAAGATAATTGGGAAAGATTTAATACAGCAAGTAACAGTTAGTGCTAAGTTTTCTGATACGTTAACCTTCGTAATTTGACTTTCCTTGTTGATATAAGAAGTGCTTGAGGTATTGAAGCAAGACTATGGACTCCTCTGCAATTTTACATTTAATTTTTAAAAAAATCTTCGTCTCTCACTATATTGGTTTTCCTAATTAAATCCAGCCAGCGTTGATCTAATAATTGTTAATTAAACTAGAGCAAATACCTAGAAACGACTACATTCACGTATTTTAATTAAACTTATTTCAATTATTATGGCTATTCAATAAGACGTACGTATTTTGGTAATTATAAAAAAGCAATAAAAGTAAGCATAACGAAATTAAACTTCCATTAACAAAATTATAATTGTAATTTCGAAGTGTCCTTTGCCTAAAAATCTACTTACTTAAAAAGTATCCCTTCTTGTCACTAGGGAGCGAAGCTTTTCTAAATACATCTCTTTCTGTCCAGTATGACTAATATGTTGAAAATATCCCCCAACAAGGAGAATACTCGTTTTGTTTGTTTTTGGTGACCCTCGGAGTCACGGGTCTCATCCGGTCTCACTCAAAGGCGACATTTCCTTCAACCCGGCACCTCCACCAAGGGCACTTGAATAATTTGATATCAGTGTCTTTCTTCGAAAATCAGTTGACAAGTAGCTTCGCTCACTATTTGTATGGGTACTCAATACTCATATATACCAGTGCTTGTTAAACTTATTCTTATGTTTGATAAGTTTCTCATATAATTATTTTGCTACTAAGTACTGATCGATAGTCAGTTTCCTCGATCGACGAAATCTTTATGTTAGTGGTTAGCACAATCATCTCGCATGCCACTTACAGCTAACCTTTTATGCAGTTCTAATTTCAAATCAATATAGATTGCAAAGCTCAGTCAAGAAGAACCATTTCATAAAGAAGTCTTAATTTCTATATAATCTCAAAGTGCGTCAGCGCCAGTAATTTATCATGCGCTTTTATCCTTCATACTAGTCTTACTGTCTACATAAAAAAGTCTCCATCAATTACATGTTATATGTTACTTTTCTTTCTTCCGACACAAATGCACCTTCTCTTTCTTTCTTTTTCTTAATTGCAGTGTCTTTGTTTTTGTCATAACAGTAATGAACTCAACAGAACAACCTTGATGATACTTGTAGCTTGTAAGTGTGTTTCACTTAGATGACGCATCCGCATCTTCAGAGTCATTGTATAGCTTAGAACTTGGATTTATATTTGGACTTTTCGACGTTAATTTCGTCTGGGGATTTCCTCAGTCATCATGAAAATGCTGGATTTGAGTCACATGTAACACTTTCTTTTGCACATTCGATCCGCCATTTTCAAGTATAATTTAAATAAGTTAGTCACTGAATATGTGCACTGCCAGACTTGGCTCAAGCATAAGCGCGAGAATCTGATTCAGGACGTCCCGACTTTGATACCCTACACCGGGGATCCCGACTGAACGCTTTATGCAGGGGTTGTTAGGGCACTAAACATACCTAGTTATATACCCGAAGCAGGGCATAAATTATATTCAGGTTTTCCCCGAAACCTATAAATTAATGACACTTGTTTTGAATTGGTCACGAATTAAAATGGTCTAAATTAGGTCATTTTGATCAAACAATTCACTTTTCTCATTTTTTCCCGAGAATTTTGATATGTTTAAATATTTTTTAGTGGGATTTTTAAGGAATTTGGGACAAATTTTTGATTTTAAACTAAAGCTACAATTTTAGTTTAAATTTAAATTTGAAGTGTATTTGTAGAAGATTTTTTTTTTTTTTAGATTTTAGATTTTGTTAATCTAAAAAAAACAGCAATACTTACTTCAATGATAGTACATTTCTGGGAGAAACCAAAATTTTCACATTTTTAGCACTTTTTGCGGATGTGTATTTTCAATCTTCTTTAATAAAGGTAAAATTTCATCCCATTGAAATGTTTTTTTTTCTACAAATTCATGAGGCCAAACTAAAATAGTACTTATCATTTACCCGGATTTAAATTAAGAATTTCATGTTCATAATCATGGACGCCATGACTGAGAAGGTTACGTAGAGTAATAATGCGTACGTGTGTTTCAGGCGGGTGGTATTGCCACGACCGCAGAACCTGCCAGGGTCGCTGGCTTCGTCTTCAACACCTCATGTCTTCCAAGCAGTGGCCGGAGACCAGATCAGGTAAAATTATAGTACTATTCTATTGGTAGTGCACTAATATGCATCCGCAGAAATTTCATAACCTACAAACATTACGCACTATTCATTATATGCAAAGCGCAGTAATCTCATTTTCACGATTAACTATAATGGATATTGTAATTATTTGTAACTGATAAGACAGGGCAAACACTGACTTGCAACACTAAAATGTTATGATGTTCGTAGAGCATATCATGTAGCTCATTAAACTCGAATTATCTACCGTCTTGAGCTAAAGACATACAATTCTAACTTACGGGACCGTCCGCGGTGGGATTCCCTCGCTGGCTCGAAGCGTGTGGCTCTACGATGGCGTGGGTTCGAATCTCGCATAAGGCATGGATCTTTTGTAATCATCCTTTATCGTCATTTATCACCACTCATCGTCTCGAATAGCCTTAGAGCATTAATATGAGACGTTAAGCAACAACAATCACCAATCCAATGTATAGGGGGTTATGGTTATCGCGATCTATAATTTTTAACTCATTCAGACCATAATTAAATTGGCACGAATTAGGATATTTTAAGCTAACAATTAACATTCCGTGATTTTTTCTGATATTTTTAGTATTTTTTTTATATTTTTCATTGTAATATTTAAGGAATTATGGGAAATTTTGGATTTCGAATAAAAGCAACGTTTGATGTTCAAATGCTAATTTTAAGTGCATTTCTAAAACTAGATTTTTTTCGGAATTTTTTGCATATTTTGGATTTTCTGTATCTCAAATACTGGCAAAACTAGTAATATTTTAAATTTCCGGGAAAAAACCAAAAACACTTTTTTTTGCCCGTTTTTGCACATTTCAATTTTCAATCTTCTCTAAAAACGGTACTATTCGTCCTATCGCAATGAGGTAAAAAAAAATGTGAATTTGAATTCCCCAATTTTTTTGAATTTTTTGTTGGCCAAATTGAAAAAACTTTAAGTCTAATTTAAAAAAAATCAAAATTGTTATGACCATTATAATGGACACGTGGTCTGAATGAGTTAATTTGTGAATTTAAATTGTCATGACGGTAGTAAGTATGTGATTTGTCGTAAAGAAATTGAGCTTTACACTTTTTAAGTCAGTTGTAAAAACTAGAGGATAGAATACATACAAGTTACGGGATATATGCCTACTACTAGGGTATATATAGAATGTCCAATTACTCAATTCGATGGGAAACTTGGTTGAGTAAATTTTGAAGGGATTGCCAGATACAAATCAGGATCGAATTTTGAAATAAATTTCTTTCCCTGAGAAACTACTGCCAGCGGACATAATGATTGCAACATTGTTCTTTGATTTCAGTTGGAGGGGTGTTGTCGGCGAACCCAGAGGAGAACCCGTTCTGGTGGAACGCCAACCATGTGTAAGTCTTCATTCTTCATTAGTGAGCATTAGTGAGCAGCAAGAAAGTTACCCAAATTTGAAACATCAAAATCAACGGTCCACCTCTTTTCAAGGCCCCCTAATAAAAAGACGTACGTATCAATTTTTGTTTTTGTGTCCCAGCTTTGGTTTACTAAAATTATTTCAATGAAATGTGTTTTTTGGATATATTTAAATAAAACAACCAGATTTTAATAAGAAATCGCACCTATGCTTTACACAGATATCATCAACTTTGGATTCACCTCGAAAAGGGAATAATATTAATGGCTGACATGTTGGACCCATCAGCCACTTTGCTTAGTCAAAAGTCATTACAACTAATGTATTTACACAAAAAAACGAATAATTAACTGATTTTGTCGTTCCTCAACATACTTACACATAGTGATGGCAAGCCGGTCAATTGACCAAGTAATATTTGACCGGCCAAATAATTGGTCAGAATAATATAAGTTGGATGAGCGAAGCGAAGACTTCAATTTCACCGACCCCCCAAAAATTTAGCTCGGTGTTTTTTATTTTTTTTTATTTTTTTTTATTTTTTTTTTCTGTCTGTTTGTTCGCTCTCTACCGGGCAAACGGCATATGCGATCTGGATGAAAATTTGACAGGACCTTCGAAATCTCTGAACTTAGACTTGCCACGTTTTTGGGTACAATCGAAGAAATATTTCTCATGAATATCGTACTTTTACGATTTTTTTCGATTTTTTGGGCGATATTTTCGTGCCATTTGGGCCAATTCTGACCAAACGGGTGAAGCTAAAACGTTCATATTATACATGGACATTAAGGTTATGGTGATTTAGTACATTTTGAAAGAAAAAGATGAAAAAGTTAGCCAGAATCTATAGAAATAAAGCTTTTAATAGGCCTATAAGATTTTTGGTTTTTTGTACGATATTTTCGTGCCATTTGGGCCAATTCTGACCAAACGGGTGGGGTTTCAACGTTCATATTATACATGGACATTAAGGTTATGGTGATGTAGTACCTTTTGAAAGAAAAAGTTGAAAAAGTTAGCCAGAATCCATAGAAATAAAGCTTTTTATATAAGTTTTTTACGGTTAATAATACCAATTGACAAGAAACAAAAGAAACTTGACAACATTCACCTTCAATGCGTAGGCAGCAAAACAAAGCACTTGCAAAAGTAAAGATATCCCAAGCAAACTTAAAACTTTAAAAAGCTCATCCATCAACGCGGCGGGACTTTAGCGTTTTCCTAGTACTTAAGAATTTGGCATCACTCATTCTCAAAGGAAAGTTAACTTTTGTTACATTTCCTTACAAATTTGAAACTGGAACGATTCACTGTTGTTTTAATTTTAATACTTTTCGACAGTGAGCAGACTAAGTGCTAGTAAGATCAAATTCACTCATTTACTCATTTTCATCAATAATCACCATTGAACGTTGATCATATATATTGATTAGCCTAACTTGGTTGCAGTCAATGTCTCAAAATGTAACTTTTTTATGTTTGACCGACTTTTGGTCAGTTGACCAATTTTAATTTGACCGGTAAAAGTGCCATCCCTCCTAACACAATGTATCACGTCATGATACAACAGATCATTATAACAACCTCATCTTTATAACGAAGAAACATTTAGGAGTTCGTTGTAATGACTTTCAACTTTATGGTACACAAACACACAGTGTTTCGCGGGGACGCACGAGTGTAGATATTGTTTAGAGTTCGTCCAAACTATTCCTTGTCGGCGAGTATAAATAATAAATCTAAACATGACATGTCGATTCTCTCCGACGAGCGAGCGAGGTCACCTCGGTCGGTCTCCTGTCTGATTAGAGAGTGGAATCTGAGAAACTGATGGGATGGGAGGATCGATTAAGTAATGTCAAACCTATGTCTTGCTTGGTCTTGTCGACGTGCCTTGAATCTGTCCACCGTTCTTAGAACGGAAAGTAAGGTCTCAACGTCACAGAGACCTCTAACAGACCACTAGTATGTGGCGCCACAGAATGACTATAGGCGTCGGGCTCCTCACTACCGAGCTACCAGACGCCTCCAATTGTTGTGACCTCAGAAATTAGGCAAATGGATACAAGTTACTGGACATAAATATATGTATATGTAATGAAATCTGACTTGCGTTCAACCCTTTTTTACAGCCTAAGTCTAAAATAATAGCAACACGCATCATTATAAGTACAAGCAAGATTTTCTTGCTCTTTAGATAAATATTTTATGGAGGAGTTGTGTGATGTTCATGTACTTTTTTAACATTACATTTTGAACTTAATTAATTATTTTTTCAAAAAACTACACACGAGTACATTAAAAAAATATACATTTAGATATGACAAGTAGGCTGATTACCAGCTAAAATTAAATATTTTAATTTTAATTTTATACCATAGATTATCCACCTTTGAATATTAAACAGTAATTTATCTCAATGTAACACATTTATATCCGAAATGATTATAATATTGTGAATGACTATAATCCTCCATCTTAGATGAGTTTGCTGTCGGTTACCTATTTTCACATTTCACATGAATGCAAAAATCGCAACCTTGTTGGCATAGTCAAACTCCTCTTAGAATTTTGATTTGCAAGGTCGTCCCGTCCCCAAACTATGCAATGCGATCTAGACTCTCGAGTAGTCGAAGCCCGAAGGCCTATGACTAGGACTCTCCAACGCCACCACCCTCGTACTAGCGGGAAGCAGGTACGATCAACTTATGACCACCCTACAGCAATTCACTTATCTCTATGAAAATAATCAATTAGTTTGGATGGCGAGGCACAACGACGTGTAAATAACGTTTTTCTGCTTGCTCAATGTTGTTGGTGGAGGTGCCGGGTTTATTAAATCCTCGCTTTGTATGGAGCCAGCCACTCCCCCTGACCTCCAGGGTCACCAAAAACGTTCTGTATCACAGGCTAATGAGTCAATGACAACAAAATTGCAAGTCATTCGGTGGTCGTCTCGTGGACAGTGTCTCTCGTAAAACGTGACAGCTGCTGGATGAAAACGAATACACTTAAGTCATAATACACTAACACTAATAATAGTGTATTCGATTTTATCCAGCAGCTGCAGCAATTATTGTGGGATTCTTAAATTTTGGATACAACTATTCACTTTTGATGCAAACAGAATATTTGTGTTATTAGAATGTATGCTAGTCTACAAAAGTTTGACAATGACAAATTGTATAATATTTTAATTGGTAACGTTCCGCATATTCCAGAAACAGGGTCGATATTCAAAATGTACTCCCTCTACCTCTTTCCACTTTTGAATTATCCACTCGTTATGTATTTCGTTTTAATTATTTTCAATAATTAACTAAAATTAAAAGAGTATTGTACAATATGCTCTGTCCCAGTAACGTCCCACGGACTTGTTTTCACGCATAATAACCTCCCAAATAACGCAACAACTCCTTCCAGTGCTGGCGGGACGGGTGTGATCGTGAACCTGGACTCCGTCAGCGACATGATGACGCGACGCCTCAAGCTAGGTCACGTGACGGTGCTCGGCGTCGCCGACTCTGGTTGGTTCCTCGACCGGGACCCGTTCGCGCCGTCTGCGCACACTCCCGCGCAGGCCGTGCGCAGAGGGATGGCGCTCTGGCACGGCAAGGTGCCTCCGCGGTGCGCGGCACAGCACGCGGCCGAGCCCTGGCGGTGCTACTTCGGGTACCGGGTCTACCCCACGCTTTCAGGTATTTATTACACTACCCCCTTGCTACTTCTGACACCATGGCTGGGGTTAAGACCGCAAAAACCCCGACGTTGATATTTAAAAAATGTAGAACCTTCGCCCCATTTCCTTACCCAACATTCAGTATAAGAGGCAGGCGCGTAGGAACGTTTGAAAGTTATGGGGGGGAAAGACAAATCCATTAAAATATTTTGTGGGCGGCAGGAATAAGTCCTAGCCGCCGGAGGCCCTTTCGTCAAAGGCGAAACAAAATTCACCATACTTCTGTTATTTCGTCATGTTTTAACTGCACTCTGACTCTGTAAACGATGTTTTACTGCAACTATCTGCGATATAAAAAGTCAAAAAATGAACGTGAAGTGGCCCATTTTAGTAAATGTCAACCTAATTTTTTATGTAATGACGAAGCATACAGGCAAACATATTCGTTCGTTTGTTTCGACTTTCGAATTGTATGAGTGTAAGTGCATATTATTTACAACAGAAATTCTGGGATTAATATTTAAACTAGGAAAACGCTAAAGTCCCGCCGCGTTGATGGATGAGCTTTTTTTAAGTTTTTAGTTTGCGTGGGATATCTTTACTTTTGCAAGTGCTTTGTTTTTCTGCCGACGCATTGTAGGTGATTGTTGTCAAGTTTCTATTGTTTCTTGTTAATTTGTTATTATTTAACGTAAAAATCTTACATTAAAAGCTTTATTTCTATGGATTCTGGCTAACTTTTTCAACTTTTTCTTTCAAAAGGTACTACATCACCATAACCTTAATGTCCATGTATAATATGAACGTTGTAGCCCCACCCGTTTGGTCACAATTGGCCCAAATGGCACGAAAATATCGAACAAAGAGTCAAAAAACTTATATTAAAAGCTTTATTTCTATAGATTCTGGCTATTTTTTCAACTTTTTCTTTCAGAAAGCAATACATCACCATTACCTTAATGTCCATGTGAAATATGAACGTTGTAGCCCCACCCGTTTGGTCAGAATCGGCCCAAATGTCACGAAAATATCGCACTAAAAATCGAAAAAAATCGTAAAAGTACGATATTCATGAGAAATATTTCTTCGATTGTACCCAAAAACGTAGCAAGTCTAAGTTCAGAGATTTCGAAGGTCCCCTCAAATTTTCATCAAGATCGCACATGCCGTTTGCCCGGTAGAGAGCGAACAGACAAAAAAAAAAAAACACCCGAGCTAAATTTTTTTTTTTGGGGGGGGGGGGGTCGGTGAAATTGAAGTCTTCGCTTCGCTCATCCAATCACATTAGTTTTGCCCCCCTGCCCTTCCCGGTTCCTACACCACTGATAAGAGGTGATACCCAAATTTGACATGCCCTAAAATAAGTTAAACGACAAGTCACAGGTATGGTGGGTAGCAGTTATTACTAAAAGCACGCGTAAATGTAATATATTATCTGTGCTAAAAGTAAGACTGAAACATACGAAACTGTAACCACTCTTCCGCACGTAGGCCCATACCTTATGGCCTCTGACTCTGAATAAATAAATAATTTCATGAGAATTATTACAATTTTCAGCGGAGGATAAGTAGGCCCATACAGATCTAGTTCATTCATTTTTCCTTCTTGTGATCTATGATTCTATGAAATCCTATGTCCTATTCCACTACAAATGAATAAATACTAAACTTGTCCGTCTGCCTCCTCGCAGCGCCACTGTTCGTGTTCCAATGGTTGTTCGACGAGGCCCAGATGACCGCGGACAATGTCGGCGCGCCCGTCACCAAACAGCAGTGGGACTACATCCACAAGATGGGCGATAGTCTGAGAAACTCCTTCAGGAATGTCACGTGAGTCTTCTTGTTATCATCTGTGCCGAGCCACGATAAATAAAGTTTGCATATAGCTTACAACTAGATCGACAAACCTTAAAATAATGGTAATATGCAAGAAGAGGATAACGTCGGTTATCCCCTTCTTGCATGACGCCCCTAAATTGAGGACTAACAAGAATTATATAATATGTTGCAAGCAGAACTAAGCATTCGCATACCAAAGATGGTAGATGAATAGCCAAACGGTCGTGTTTGTATTTTATTTGATTGCTCATCCACCAGCCCCGTGTTCTAACACTCTGCTCCCACCCCACAGGTCAGTGTTCGCCCCCAGCTGTATCGCGCACTCCGTCCTGACGAAGCGCGACTGGCAAACAGTCCGTGTGGACGAGCTGTCCCTACCTCAGGCGCTCCGCTGCTGGGAGTTGTACCACACGACGCCGTCGTCGGGGTCAAAGGTCGCGCGTCACCTCGTGCGCAACGGAGGACACAAACACAACGGTACCAGGACCTCGCAGAGACGACGCAAGAAACACAAGAAGAGGAACCGGAAGGAGAGACAGGGAAGACGACCCAAGAGGGACGTTCCCCACTGTCCTCACAGGTAGGCAAACGACCTTGACACCTTTTCCTGCGGTCATTAAAATGGAAAGAAACTCATTTTGATGTCGCTGTTTTTTCGGCTAGGAAGCATCCGATCTACATGAAACTTTGCACAGTTGTCAAGCAAGAAATTATGGATTGCCCTACAGTCGTAAAAACAATCACGTATTCGGGATTAATAAACCAAAAACAATAATTTCGTGAAGTCGGTTATGAACTTTTTAACAAAATCCAAAAATCGTAAAACCTCATCTCACTATCCAATATAAAATATTCAATGAGAATTCAATAAAGATCACATCGCTTCAATATCAAATGAAATATCCAATTAGAACCCAACGAATATCATATCATCTCATCTCACTATCCAATGAGAATATTCAATGAGAATCCAATGAGTATCACATCTCTATTAATGATTATTTAATGAGTATCACAATCACATCACCTCACTATCAGATGAGAATCCAATAAGAATGAGAAGAATTATTATTGATGTCTGGGTTGTTGGTAACTCAATCTGTGCCTACAGGGTGATCGAGCGCTGCTCCTGGCCGCAATGCAACCACAGCTGTCCGAAGCTGACCAACCCTCTAACCGGACACGAGATGGACTTCATCGAGCTCCTTAAGTCTTTTGGTTTGAACATGAACAACGTGGCAGCTGCTCTGGGCATCGATCTTCACACCCTTCATAACATGGATCATTCAGAGTTGCTACACCTCCTTACCCAGCAGTCCAACTAGACACATTCTTACGTCTATCCACTTGCCAAGTTCTCTGGTTTGTACAAGATGGCCGCTGCATCAATCTTCATACTCGTAAAAAAATGGCCGCTGCCATTGACCATAACATGGATCATTCTGAGCTGCACCATCTTACCCAGCATTCGAACTAAACGCCTTCTGACGTTATCCACTTGTCAAGCTCTCTGGTTTGAACAAGATGGCCGCTGCATCAACCTTCACACTCGTCACAAAATGGCCGCTGCCATTAACCATAACATGGTAACACGGATCATTCTGAGCTGCTATACCTTCTTACACATCAGTCCAACAAGACGTATTCTAATGTCTTTGAACTTGCCAATTCAATTCAGCTCTCTGGTTTGTACAAGATGGCCGCTGCATCATCCTTCACACTCGTAAAAAAATGGCCGCTGCCATTGACCAAAACATGGTAACACGGATCATTCTGAGCTGCTACACCTTCTTACCCAGCAGTCCAACAAGACGTATTCTAATGTCTTTGAACTTGCCAATTAAGCTCTCTGGTTTGAACAAGATGGCCGCTGCATTAACCTTCACACTCTTCACAACATATTATATCATTCTGAGCTGCTCCATCTTATTACACAGTAGTGCAACTACACACCTTCTACCGTCTTTAAACTCGTTAACTTATTTTAAATATGAATGCGATTTCAACTCTTACCTTTCTACACAGATTCAATGCCACTAGGGAAACGCCAAAGTCGTTGTTAAACGAGTGAGTGAGCCATGTGTTGAGTACATATGAAAAATCTAAACAAATGCTATCGATATTTTAAAAAAATCACATTTTTATTTATTGTAGGTTTAAATCGCAATGGTAGATATCTAGCTGATTTTGTTAACAGTTCTCATGCAGTAAACTCGTACCGGATGTCTGTTTAAAATTTGAGCGCAATCTGTTCAGCGATTCGGCTGATTTTCGACGTAAACACACACACAGAATCACAGAATAAGCGCCGTTTGAGTTGAATGGAGACACTCAGTCGCTTCGCTCCCTCGTTAAATTATTATTTATAACGTATTTTAGCTTAAATAACATAATATGTGGAAGGAAAATATCAAAGAAGTTATGTTTTAAGTTTCTTTCTTTACTTTGAGCTTCACACACACACCCACATTGAAACATAAACATAAAAGTAGCAACATCTTAGATAAGATTATCTTGAGCTTTTTATTATACGTAAGGTGATCCTGGATCTAACAGCAAAAAAATGTAATAAAATATCACTCACCCAAGTCCAGTAAAGTGCTTCAAAGTTCGGCTCTGCCTGCTCCAAGTGTCCTGTAAGCACACGAAACAATTGGGTGAGACAAAACGTTTTGAAATGCTTTGCAACAAAAACACTCCTAAATGAAAACGTTAAACGACGTCTTGGATAACATTAAGATTTAACGCCTCAGTTAAGGAAATGCAGTAAATATTTCCATGGCCAATCTAATGATATGCACAACATACACTCATTTTTCAGCCATGACATAGTTAATGGAAAGGTATTTCATATTTCTACTCAGTGGGAAAGGTCAATTACTTTCAATTTCAGTTTTTTGAACAACTCGCATCATCGCCGGGTAACATTAAAATTATTTATTTATCACATTATGATTAGATGCCAACTCTCAAATTTGGATGAACTGTCGTTTCAATACCAATTTAATTTTCAATACAACACAAATTACTGTAATGACAGCTATCAATGTTGGATTTGAACAGTACAATGTTTTCGATAGCTCAATTGGTAGAGCATCGGTTCGAAAAGCCGGAGGCTCTGGGTTCGATATCCAGTTGGGGCAAACCTTTACAACAATTTCTATCATTCACTAGTGTTGGATTTATTTTTACATGTAAAATTATAGGTGTCGTAATTTTGGGTAATATTTTTAAATGTTGTGTAAATAACCATGAATACTACAAAACCAGTGACATTACTTACTATAGTTACTGGTAATATTACATCCATGTAAAACTGAAATTAATAATTAATTATATTATGTTTCAATAACAAGAGTTATGTGATTTGATTATAATTTTAAATTAATCTGTATTTCGTTAACAAATGTGTTACGACATGTATTTTTTCTTGCATAACATTTCGTAGATAAATTTTCACTTTTATTAAAATAAGTAATTATGATAAGTATTTTGCACAATGTATTGATGAAAAATCAATTATTCGTAAGCATGGTTATTGCCAGTGTACTGTGGACTGTGTGTAGCTTTACTTGTCCATTCACATATCTTCGTTTATATCACACCTCGCACTTGAAAATTCAACACCCTTATTGTACTAGAATCAGATTAATATAAGTGTTTGTGACTTAACCATCACACTCCATGGACTTTAAGAAATATCTATTCGTGTTGTAATGTTTAATTTAACTGTACCTATTTAATGGGTCTGTATATTAATGTAGTTCTAGTCTAGATTAATGGTTCTATTTAACTTGTAAATTACTAATATTGTATAATTATTATTTGTACCTTTGATTATTAAGTAGTTTACAATAGGAACTTGTATTTGCACAATGTCATAAGTGTTTTATCTACCTCAATATTTTTAAGTTGTTTGTAATTGTAAATACAAGTTAAGTACGCATACACAATAAAATATTTAAAACTCACAATAATATGAGTGGAAAATAACTATTTTTATTTATTTCCACTACCAAATTTTAATCCTCTTGTGATAGATGTAAATATTTTTATCATCTCTGTGCAACAGGGCTAGTCTACGTTGTTAACACAAACACTCTTGGAGGCCGGATGGAAGTAGCACATCGCTGAAGACCAAGACAATTTGATGAGCTCTTGCCAACTTTTTTAATCAAGTTAAATGTCTATTCAAAATCGTGTTGTTGCTAATTTTTTTTTTTTTTAATTTCAATACATTCTGGACAACTTTCTGAACTTTAATTGTAAACTACAAAATTTAACAAAAACTTTTGATGATGGTTTTGGTAAGATATTCGCATGGCTCCATCAAAACAATATCAAATTTCAAATAGTAAATGTATCTTGGAAATGACTACAAATTGTATCTTGTATGGAATATTTACAATCAGTAACATTAAAAAACTAATCAAAATTACTCATTTATAAAATGTACTACATACAACGCGTATATCGTTTCGTAATTTCGTAACAACTTCCTAAAATTTTGTTTTGGAAGAATTTGAAATCAGATTCTCGCGCATTATAACCTACACTTGAGCCATAATTCAATTGTATTTATTATTTATTAATATTTGCATTTTGTATAATATGTCAGTTAAGTTGATGCCTTCTATCGATGGTCCTTCTACATTCATCTTACATTTTAAAGGAAATATAAAAAGTAATTCAAGGAAAATAATACATATCGATTTGTTGACACTTTACAGTTTACAACCTTTTTTAAGAGGATATAGGACATGGGTTTTTAAGCAAACTCCTGTTCTCTCGGCAGATGCACCACAGACACCACATATTTTTGAAAATTTTGGTAGTTGTTACGGACGCGGAAATGTAGGGCTCTACGTTAACACTTTTCAAATAAAATCCTTTTCTTTAATTAAAAAAATAGTTTTCAGGATTTTTATGTTGTTAAAAAAGTTAAAAATACCATATTCGTAGATTGATCCTGGACGATTTACATAAAATATCGATAATCTATGACTGTAGGGCTGTCCATGTATAATATGCTTTATTGACAAGTGCAAAGTTTCATATACGTCGGATTCTTCCCAGCCTAGCGAATATCTATTTGGGAACACTGTCAACAATATACCGGTATAGGGGGCACTCTTAAATAACTCGAAGAAAGTAACTTAATGTGTACCAGTATAGGGTCTCCCTATAGCGGGCACTCTTACTGGGGAAACTACCCCCTTGCCACTCAACCAATCACTCAACCCGGTCAACCTCGACCCGGCCCTCAGTCCCACAGGTGTTTGCCCCGAAGTTCACGGGCACCAACAAAACAAATACAATTAATAAATAATTCACCCTTTTAATGAGCGTGTTGCCTCAAGGTTGATGTATCCTAGAATCGATATTCACACGGTGTGAATTGCTCGATGCAGACAAGCGCGTACATGCTTGTTGGCAGGGTGTTGGAATAGAGGGAGGAGGTCTCACTTGGTGCAACGAGAGCTATTGAGAAGAATGATCGTCTTTGATGACGCCGTTTTGTGTATGTATAAATTTGTATTAATATATTTTTTTCAATTACTTGTTTGTATGATTATTTCAAATTTTGTATTATAATAGGTTAATAAAATATAATTAATGAGGGTTTTTCTTATCCACTAAGGTTGCTTGATTATACAGCGAAGTCGAAAAGTCTTTCTTAAAAAACAACAGCTAGGAGACAACTATTATTGTGTGTGTCTGCCAAAATTACTTTTGGGACGTGGGATCGAATCCCTGCCGACAATAGTTATTCGACAGTCGACATTGTCTTGAATAGCTTAATTAAAACATGGGGACAATGATGTTAGGAGTGAGTTGATTTATTTTTGTAGCAAGTGTAATCTTAATTCAGAATGGTGGATGATTAAGTTTGGTTTGAATTATTATTCGTTATGTTTTGAAGATATGGCAAAATACATAATTTATATAATTTCCCATTCAGTTTTTTTTCTTTTTACATATTTTGCTAACAGACAATTTTATTCTTTCCCCGATCAATACTGCAGACTTTACAGTATTCAGAGTGTGCATGCATGTGCATGTGCATAGACGATTCAAATGTATGTCATTGCAGTATGACAGAGTGCATGGCAGTATGGCAGACCTGGCATGCTGGCCATGTATTACCATGGCGCCATAAAAATTCTAAAGTATCTCATTTTTTTACTAAAGCGAGTTTAGTTATTGAATAAGGGGAAGATAGTGACATTTCCAAACTTAATTAACAATCAAGGTATAAATGGTGCAGATAAGTGATTGTCGGGTTCTTCATGCTAGCCATTACACAATTCACTATGATCTTTAGGACAAGTTAATTCAAGGCATTATCAAGGAAAGTCACAAAATTTATTTCACTCCGCTATCATTCCAATCCACACAGTACAATCTATAAAAAAAACAAAAGACAGCATCGGTACTTGCTCGTTTCTGAATGTAGGTAAGTTAAGTTGGCGAAACAGTATACAAACAAACAGGTCAAACAATGTTATCTGAATGCAGAGCAGTAACTTGAAATGTTATTACGCGCGCCACATAAAATATCGAGTTGTTATACGCAGCAAGCATACGAGTACGACAGCAATAAAATATCTGCTGGAAATACGAAATGAACATGAAGCATTTTAAAATTACATTGACTAGTTGTAGCTTGATGTGGTTACCTTGTATAGAAAACTTGTAAGGGAAGATTTGTGTGGTGTTCCATGATTATTGGAAATTAGTGGAAACTTTTATAAAACGAACGTAGAATAAAGAAGTTTTTAATGATGATCACAAGTTCGAAAAATGACATTTTTTAATACTTAGTATTCATTTTTTTAGTTTTTGCAAATTAAGCATTTTGAAGCATTAGTTTTTTTTTCTTGGGGAACATTTTTAATTAATTCAATTTAATTTAGCCTCTTGAAAAAGTTGAAAAACAGTTAATGCTTATTTAATTCTCAATAGATATCGTATAATATATTAAGTAAAATTAGTAAGCCTATACTCTCATTATAGCGTTTTTTAAAAATATAATGTATTGGGCCTAAACTAAAATCCTAAAACGCAAAATTTACGTCCGCAACTCGACACAGATATTCTCTTGAATCTTATGCCAATGGAATAATCGCAGAACTTGCTTTTTCAGACGGATTATATATATATTTAAAAAAAATCCATTTAAATTATTTATATTAGTTTTGAGTTGCCAAAGTGTCAATTTAATAAAAATTAATAAATAAATAAAACAAAAAAATTAATTATTATTATACATATTTTAAATTATTTATATTAGTTTTGAGTTGCCAGAGTGTCCATTTAAATTTTAAACTGTATTGATAAAGTTACGAAGACTAAGCGAAAAAGCAAGTTCTGCGATCGTTCCACGTACTGGCATATACGATTCAAGAAAATACCAGTGTCGAGTTGCCAGAAATATAATTTTAACTGCTTGAATCACGTTACGAAAACTAAATAGCCCGTTAAAAGCCGTTCTAGCATTGAGTATATAACCATCCTTAGGTTCCATACTCAAAGGTTCTAGTTTCCACGTGATTGGCAAGAGGAGAGCTGGGCGTTGTGACGTCACACGTAGGCTGCACAATCAGTTAGTTTCCTGGCGGGTGAGACGGGACGGGAAACAAGTCCTCAGTAGTAATTACTAGTCATTGGTTCTAGCTGGTGGACGGTGTCGGTGCGGAGCTCCTGCTAGCTAGAGCTAGGCCATGCCAGACAGACTGGCGGCGGCGGTAGCCGTCCTCTCGATCTTCACACGCTGGACCTACGGTGAGTACTGGGTTCGACTACCAAATACAACATTTTTTTATTCGAGAAAAATTCCAAAAAAATTGACCAGATGGGGAATCGATCTGGTACCGGCGTTTTACCGAGTTATCAGGTCATCGAACGAATATTTTTAAATTTGCAATTTTGTTTGATTATAGTCGATGAAACTTATTAAAAAAAAAACACGTACAAAAAAATGACAATAATAAATTTGACATTTTGGTTCTGGGCTCGATTCCTATTCGGAGCAAATTGATACAATGCTATCGCCCAAAATATGAATAATAAGAATAACTGGTTCTTGTAAGAAGCTATGTGAGATGTGTTATGAAAGGATATTTTAGGACTGATCGAAATCTATTTCTACTACACAAACAGGCAACTTCTTCTACTTCATTTTTTTCCCCAGTCAGGAATGTCCCTTGGCTGAATTTAAACGGCAAGTTATAATAATAATAAATCTTTGTTTGGTATCTGCAGCCAATGCTGTTGCCTAAGAACACAGAATAATTAACACTAATTTCAAATAAAATTAAGATTAAAAGTTGTCAAGCAAAATAATAAATGCAGTTATCTAATGAAACAAATTCCTAAAAATACGTATTGACCATCGTAATACAAATAAAACTATTTCGTCCCGTAGTCCACTTATGCTTCTATAGCTGAGCCAGGTGTATGGATTTTTGTTGTGTATCTGAAATAATATAACGATTGAAATTAAAACTGCATGTACAACTTAAAAAAACAATTTAGCTAATTAATGTAGTATTGTGTTTCGGAGTGACAATGTGATTAATCCAAGTCACCTGTGTATCCTGTTAGTGTAGAGATAGGTGTTTGTTTCCACGTGTTCTGGCATCACGTCATGCATATCGGCAGACGTCGATTGTGTTCACACATACTATTGTCTAATCAAGAGTGTACCGGTGTGCCATTATTCTCCACGAATATAGCTAGTTAGGATTTTGTTTGTACATTCTATCACAATTGCAGATATGAATCAAGCAACAATGTTATAATATTGCAACGGAAACGTCAACAATTATTGATATTTATTTGGACGATTCAAAATTATTCATAACATTTACTCAACTGCCAACACGCGCAAACATTTTTTTCTGTATTTTGTATTAGGCATAGATTATATGAAATAAAATATGTATGATGTGTTGTTCTACTCAACTCAACTACTATAATAGCTGATTTTCAATGGGGAATATTATTCAATTTCATAATTTATAGTGTTTACAACTCCAAAGTGACATTTATAATACTCAATACAGTACACCTATTGTTAACCGACAGTGTTGGCTCAAGCGCTAAGCACTTGAATCTGATTCGGCGGGTCCTTGATTCGCATCCCATCGTGACCGGCAACCCTCACTGAAGTTTTTTCAAGATGTTTTCCATAGTTGTTTATGCGAACGCAAGGGATTGAGTTGAGTCCTCTCAAACAGCCCTTGGACATCCCTTCACAAACTGTCCTATCCGCATATACCTATACTTAAATTCCTGAAAAGGAGCATACATTGCACCCCGTAACAGATTTCCCCCCGGCAAAAAAATATTGATTTAAAAAACAATGAAATAGAAAGCATGGAAAGAGTATATCTTCACCGGGGCTCGAACTCGTGGTCGTCTGCAACGGAAGCAGCAATACACCCACGACACAAGAAGAAGTAATACAAGTAGTTGAAGGACATCAGGACGAACATTGACCGCAAACACTCACTGCTCGTAAACTAGACTTGTTAAGCAGAACGATGAACTCAAATGCAAATTATTAAGACCGGACATTTAGAAAAGAAACTCTGCCCACTTGTTGAATAAATTGAGACGTGACTTTATTCATTGTTTTCACTTGGCGAAGCTCAATGTATTCAACGCACACAGCCTCTTAAATGCTTGTTGTTCTCTAAACCAACATAGATACTTGTTTCCAAAATGTTACCCACCCTCATTGTTCGTGATTTGGAATACAGCCAATGGAAGACCATACGTCTAGAATTTGTCGCTTCTAGGACTACTTTCTGAAGTGAATGTTAACTCTTGTACTTAAAACACTTGAAAATATTATTATGCGTAAACGAAAGAAAAGGGATGTTATTTACCTTGAAATGTGTAATTTCAGTGAAAATCGTTGTAGGGTAAAGATAAGTTTTTATTTTGCTGTGTGAATACTTCAGAAAAAAATACTTTCAACTTTCAAATTATCAATTTAGTGGGATACTTTTAAGTGGGGTAATTTTTTTTTAAATATGATATAGCTGTTTATTTTGTAATTTTAAAAAAACAAGAACAATACACTCATTGTTTACATCCAGTCAAGGTCAGTCAAATACATAAAAGGTAAAAAACAGTTCATAAAACCTTAACTAATAAAACTTATCATTATGTTTTAATACCACGTCCCACATAATTCCCGCAGACGACTACATCATTTTAAAACAACAACCAACAAATGGAGAAAAACTCACTCAACTGCTTTTTAAACAAATCCATCGACTGAACCTTTACATTTACAAGAATTTTATTATACATTCTAATGCCATTACTATAAAAACAGACCTTCCTGAAATACAATTTTTCTTGGGTTGAATAAAAAAACTGGTTTGAGTTTCTTATGTTATGACTATGGTAATAGTTTTTCATTAAAAATTCACCTAAATAATTATAACTTGCATAAGAGAGAATGTTCCAAGACTAGAATTTACCTTTCGACTGACAATTTAAAAAACTTACAGTCACGAATGCCGGTTGACCGGAATAGACTGGCGACCTCCAGAAATACTGGCCTGCGTGTGTGCGTGTGTGTGTGTGTGTGTGTGCGTGTGTGTGTGGCATGAGCTATAACAGTAGCAGAGCTATCTCTCAAACCAGCTTAAAACAATGCACATTTCTGAAGAGTGCTGTCGTGATTACTGAGTACTGACCATACTCAAATGAGGAGAGTGTACTTGTAGCTATGACGCGCTCGCATTCAATTACTGACCTATCAGAAGCCAGCTGGACAGCCGTGACATAGACCGCCTTACAGAGTTGGATACTGGAGTGACTTTAAATATCTGCCATCTTTCTTCACAGAACCTTGAAACTTACAACTTGAAATATAACTTGCATATTGAATTTAAAGTTAGCTATTCTGACTCAAACACTATAACTTGTTTACAGTATTTAATTTTAAATGAGGTTATAACCTTCAATACGTTTACATAAACGAGAAGTGTGAATAATTATAATTATATGTTACCAGAGTGATAGTATTTTTTTAAATTACCTATTTTAGTATTTCATTTTGAAAATGTTAAAATGTCATTGCTACTTTTAATTTGAGAGGAAATGGAACTAGTTAATTATTTCTAATTAGTAACTTAGACGGTAACCTAAATTTATTTTGCGAACTCTGCTGTACCTTGTATTTGATTATGATAATGAGAGACAGTCAATTTTAAAAGTACAATATCTTTTAGTAAGATTTTACGTTCTAATATTGTTTTCAAAAGAAAACTCCTTGTTTCATACTTGTGCTAGTGTAGAAACAAACATAGTTGCCTCGAAGAGTACATACACAGCTTCGCACCCGTAACCAAGTTTGTTTACTAATTCACGCCGTGGGCAAACAGAAACCTAGGCAGCAGCTAATTCAACAAGACCATTAAACACTGAATATATTTACATAATAACTCCTAGTTAAGATCGAGTCATGTGTGTTTGTTCTTCTAATTAGGTTAGGCTAAGAACTGGGGAAGGCGAAACTACCAAGTTGATATTTGTAACTAAATATGGAGAAGAATATAGAACAACCAGTAGTATGTCGACAACAAGTGCCCAGGTCTTTGTATAAGAACAAATAAATAAATTCGTATTTAGAGTCTACCTACTCAGTCATAACTGATTTTCACTGACATGAAACCAAAGCTAAGCTACCAAGCCAACCCTGTAGGCCCCGACGCAATCAACGAGTGAGCGATAACCAATCAAAGATTGATATTTGTTTGGATGAGCGTAGCGAGCGTAGCGAAGATTCCATTCTACTACACTGGAGAAAAAAATCCGGAGTGTTTTTTTTCTTTTTTTTTCGTTTTTTTTGTTTGTATTTTTGTGTCTGTTAACACGATACCGGCTAAACCGATACTCCAATTGCGATGAAATTTCTGGAGGCCTTCGAAATCTCTGAACTTAGAACTGCCACGTTTTTAAGTGCAATCGAAAAATTATTTCTCATGAAAATCGCAATTTTACGATTTTTTTCTATTTTCAACATTTCTTCGACTTATAACACCTACATGCTTTATGCGATTGTAATGATTTTTTCACAAAACCTTAATTTTATGAATTAATGTATTCGTGTGAAATTTGAGTGCAATCGAAAAGTTATTTCTCATGAAAATCGCAATTGTACGCTTTTTGCAACGCGCCTGTTAAAGCGTTTGCGAAGCTTCCTAGTAATAGGAAATATTACAATCAGTGGTATCATTGAGTATCTATACTCAAAGGTGGTATGGACAGTGCGAACACCCGCACTTAGCATTGAAACCACGTTGTTTACATGGGGCAATAAAGTTACAATGGCGACATAGATATCATCTACTTACATCAATCTCATCAACTATTATGCAAGAACGCCACATAATTTCTCAATGAAGAGATTGGTCCACATTCATATTATGTAAACTTAACTTTGTATAAACCATAGTAAAAAATATTTAAAAAATATATGCATTCTTTCTCACAAGAATATCAAGAGTAAAGTATAAGGTTGTAGACGTATGGGAAGATTTAGAATTGGGAAGATAGTGAGGTGATAGGAAGCAATCGTGGGATTTGGTAAGCAGGCAGCAGGGTACACAAGACGGTGAAGATGAAGATGTGCTGACTGAAGAAGTTGCGTCAGGTCTGGCAGCTGCTACACAAGACAACGAAACACAAAATCGCGTCAGGGAGATATTCTCCTCTCAAACTGAATGAATCTGAAGAAAATGGAAGATAGCAGACACAAAACCGTAAGTGTATTTATCTTTAAACCCCTTATTGTGCTAACAAGCGTAAGTAGTTGTAAGCTGTCTGAACCTTTAGTGTTTCACCTATCGTCTGCACCACCTCATTCTAACTGTGAATGTTTCGTCCTGCGCCTAGGTCAAACGGGAAGAATGCTGTCCTCACGGTGTCATCCATATGGCAACCAAAGTGAAAATGGCAACGACGTGCGACGGAGAATGGTAGGTTTGAACTGGGTCCTCGATCCGAAGTGCGACTATCCTGACAGGGTGGGTCTCTTCTCACAAGACCCTCGCACCCTACAAGGTACTTATACAACGAGGGAGGCACGGTACTTTGCGTACCAAATCATCATTTTGAGATATAAAGACAGGGAATGAGAATAGTAAGATTGAGCAAAAACACCAAACATTATAGTAGTCAGTTGAATTATAATTAATCACACAAGAGTGTTAAGGGGAAATATCACATAAACACAATACTCTTAGAAAATAGGTCATCGGTCAATTCCAGCAACCGACAATCCCAACTGGAGGCTTTTTCCTGTTTTTTGGTAGACCTATATACTACACTCCCACTTGCAGTCCATAGACACTTCTTCCAAAATACACTTAACTCAAAATACCTTACTACTTAGTACCCTGAAAAGAGTCACCGAGTAAACTGTAGTGTACCCTAGGCAATCCCACAATACAAAAACAATTCAGTGGACAGTCTTGTAAATTGAACTGTTGATATTCAAATAAGGACTCAGATGCATTTCCGTAAAAATACTGCAACCAATAATTGTTACAGTCTAACTGCTAACGTCATCAACAATTGGTCGGAAACAAATTGATATTACCATAATCATTTGTCGAACAACGAGACTTCTCCCTTCATAATAAAATACAGTCGGATAATTGGACCAATCAGATCTGGATGTCTGTGATTTCTTTACGGTTTTCGTATGAGCGGATTTCTCCTTTCCGAGAGTATTTTTTCCCCAGTTTGTAATTTAATCTTCTGTCTGATGCGATGAAATTGTGCGCCAGATTTATCGTCGTTCTACATTTAAAACCAATTAGGCACCCACTCACAGTGACCATAACTTACAAGAAACGATGAGCGTATGCAGTTAACCAGTGCATGCATAAACACTGCAGTTGGACGTCTGGTTAGAACGCGCAGATTACAACAGTCATGTTCGACTCCCACCAGAACCGCCCACCAAGACGAGGATGCTGAGATTGAGTTTTCACAACCGAGATGTAATCATAGTTATCATCTCATTCGCCACACTCAAAGAAACCTTGGAAGTCACATTGAAACTGTTGTAATTGAATTGTTTGATCAATGCCATTTCCTCGGAGAATGTAATAGGATTCTTGATGTTTCTTCTTAATCATAACAGCAATAGTATTTTTGATTACGCCTTAGAAGGATATATTTTACAAATCCGCGATCCGTCTTCAGAATAAAGTAGAGGAATTCTACAGAAAGTACCAATGTATCACACTAAATTTAAAACTGGATGGGTAAACCTACAAAATGGAGAACATGCTTGGTTTTGCGTTGGAAGACAATGACTCCTGGCCACGATGATTAATATGCAATTGATTTCAATTTGCAATCATAATTGAATGGCAAAGGTACCTTATATTATACATGACATAGTTCTGGAGGAAAAAGTACATTTTCTTTATCATTAATATTTTCGCTGTTACAGCGCCGTAAAACTACTACTATTATAATTTATTTTAAAAAGCCAAATACAGCCAAATAGGGCAAGTCTATTCAATTTTGGAAATTAAATTATTAGTGCCACTAAAAGTGCACGTTGTATATAATATGGTAGCGTTTCAGGATACCCAACGAAATATTTTGTTTTGTTTAGATGTGGAGGCGGCTGCGTTGTTCTGGGTGGAGACAGAATCGTACCCTGAGGGATACCTCAAGACTAACATCTCTCTAGGACTCGTCTCCCTGCCCGGGGGCTGGGTTGACCCCTTGCTCGATAAGAGCAGCACGTTTAGAACGGGGGACCACTGCTACCCCTACTGGGCAGCCTCCTTCAATGGGACTGAACTGCTACACACGGGTTGCTATAAAATCCGGCCCACGTGGATGGCAGATCACAGGTGAAGTACTAACATACGTATGCCAACGTTTGAAAATGATGAGTTAATAACGTGGTGTGTCATTCTGGCAAATCAAAATAGTTTGGATGGTAACATTCGCTATTGTCAAAATTATTCTGTATATACATTTTCTTTATAATTATATTTTCGCTGTTAAAGCGCCGTAAAAATACTACTATTACTACATATTTGTTAAAAAAAAGCCAAATACAGCAAATAGGGTAAATTGATGGTGGAATTGAGAGGGCAGAGCCCAATGGCATAATGTGCCTATACCACCATTATATTACTAGAGCTATACAAATACTTATATTCCTCGTCTTATATTAAATATAAAAGGCACCATTTATTTTGTTTTATGTTTATAACAATTAGATCTAATTAATAGATTGAATTTATATAGACGTCAAATATTTCAAAGAGATATAAATAAGAATTCCTATTGAACTACTTGCGAAACCGTAACACGAATCTCTACTTTCTTCCTCTAGGAAAGAGTTGTCCCGGATGTCCCTGGATCAGCTCGTGATTCCCGGGACGCACAACTCGGCGTGTTACCCCCACGGGAACAAGACGGCGCCCGGACGGGACAGTTTCTCCCGGTACATCCTGACACAGGACGCCGATATCTGGTCACAGCTAGTGCACGGGATAAGATACCTGGACCTGAGAATCGGGTACTACGCCAACAGGAACAGCACTGCGGACCGGTAGGTGTGGACGTGTGTTGGGTTGGGTTGGGGGAATTTGTCACAAAATCACAAACGGCTATACTCTTTAGTTAAAGGGGTATTACCATTGAGTTTAGAAATATATGTTCTAAACTTTATGGTATTACTCGGGGACTGCAGTCTAAACTGCAATGCAAACTGCAATCAGAACGAATGTGAACATGCGCACAGTACTATAAAATCCAGCCTGCAATTTGCAGTAAGCAGTTACAGAACATATTGTAGTCAATGTGACCAATGGTTGTATTTTGGCTCCTTTCAGTGTTCTTCTCCGCACACGTATTAAGTGATCCGGCACCTCCACCATTTGTAAAAATCGGGCCGAATTTACAATAGGCTACCCGACACCTCCACCATACAAGTGGGTCGAGATTTGAAGAAATAACACAAATTTTCTTTCAGCATAATGGCTACACATTTTCAGTCCCTAAAAATCTTATTTTCGTTTTCGTTAAAAAAAAATGATTTCGATATCGAGTTCAAATATTGATATCGTATAGAAATCTTTGCCTAGCCCAAAAATTTATAATCATCCTTTTTCTGCACTGGACTGCACTTGCAAAATTTATAGCTTATTAGTCTTCTCGGAGGTTTCCTGGAAAATTCATCAACTCTTTCCGGCACAGTGGTTAGCGATGTTGACCACCAAATAGCTGATTTGAACAATAACCACCTTTCTACGGAAAATACAGACTTCCCTTGTTACTACAGTTTTTCCCCAAAACTTATGCAGTGCCTGACAGAGATTTTAATGGCAACACAAAATAGCAGTCTAAAAAATGATAAAATCGGTCAGTTTTTTAAATGTTCCGGAACTTTGGTTAATTCATATCTCGAGATAGAGTCAAGACGTGGCCGTTTGGTCGGTAGAGAGCGAACAAATTCAACAAAAATAGAAACAACATCTATAAATTCAATATTTGTGTGCGTGCTGTTCACTTGGCTTATTCACTAAGTTTGCTACGCCCATCTAGTAATAATTGTGTTTCCCCTCCAGATTTTGGGTGAACCACGACATCGTCCGCATCGCCCCCCTGGTCCCCGTCCTACGGCAGGTTGTCCGCTTCGTGACGTCGTCACCCGAGGAGGTTGTCATCATCGACGTCCATCGCTTCCCAGTCGGCATGAACGGCTACAAGAAGCGCCACCGTCAGCTTATCTCACTGCTGAAGAAGGAGCTGGGCGCGATGGCGATACCGCCCCCCTCGGGGACCAAGGTCACCACCCTGGGGGACGTGTGGGCTCGTAACAAGAGGGTGGTCGTCAGCTACGCGGACAGGCAGCTAGGGGCAGGTGAGGGGCGGCAGAAACTTTACAATATTGGAAGGAAACCTTCACAGGGACATGTTGTTCCTCGCCATTCAGGGGAAAAGCTAGGAATTGTGTGTGGTCATACTTTAAAAAGGAAAACAATTTCTCGTGGGATTCCTGCCCAAGTGTGCAATGCATGCATGCCTCTCTTCAATGAATTCAAGTGTTGAAGTTAGGATTGCAGTGAAGGTATATCCGAGAGCTGTTTTAGAGGTCTTACTCCTCGAAAACCTAACCTCGAAAAAACTTTTGTCAGGATTGCAGGTCACGACGGGATTCGAAACCAGGACCTCCCAAATTAGAGATTTGCTCGATACCTCATGCTCATGAGCTATCTCAAAATCAAAAGTTTCGTGTGTTTCGCACTCAACACAAAGGCATAAGGGATGACGCCTAATCCAGCATCCGGGAGACGTGCGTTCGACTCCCGGTGTAGGTGAAAGGAAGAGTTGTGAGACTCTCTTTTTTTCAGACTTGGGGGAGCTGCTGGCCCAACATTTGTTCGACCCGGGTTTGAGTCCTGGTGTGGGTTAGCTGAGCTGAGTTCTCCAACATCTAATCTCTGTTGCAGACTCGCGGTGGATGTGGCCGCCCATCGAGCAGATGTGGGGCGACGCCAAGACACCCGACGCCCTCCGCGAGTACGTCGACGAGGTGATGGAGAAGCCTCGCAGCGATCCTGGCGCGCTCTGGGCCCTCATGGCGGAACTCACTCCATCACCGCTCGACATTCTGTTCGACGGTAGTGGAAGTCTCCGACAGATGGCAGACAACGTCAATAGGAACCTCACGGTGTGGATCAGAGATAGGTGGTGGGAGAAGGCGAACATCGTGGCTTGTGACTACTATCAGGGCAACAACGTCGTCGACGTCGCGGTCAGGACGAGTCTAAGGAAGGCTTCGATGGACGTGATGGATGGAATTTAAATCGACATTTACTAGACGTTGAGAATCACAACAAAATGAACTCACTCTATTCCGAATATAGATCTTCTTACCTACAAACACACAACCATGAAAGACAATATGTACAGATAGTGTTGTTTATGGAAAACTAAAACATTCACGTAAATCTATCCTTGGATGTTGAAAATATGAAGACGTTTCTTTTCTTTAGTCGTTTCATTAATTTATACTACCCAGACTCAATACTGTCGCATTTTGTATTTTTAAGTTTTAACCTGGCTTCTTCTGAATGTTTTCGAATGTTCTTAGTAAACCACCATCAATATTAAAACCACGCGATATTACAGTGATATCTCGATAACGATGCAAAATATCTAAAACTAATTGCAGCTAGACAAGAGTGTGGTTATGTTAGAACAATAAAATCCAAGAAAAATATGTCAAATACAATCGGTGCGATTTGTGTTTCAAATATGCATTTAATTTATTAAAAATCTTAATTGCCATAACATTACAATCTTTTTTCGTGCAGGCTATAGCTCTCACTAGCTGTCTGCAATCACTTTCCGGATATTTTGCAGCGTTCTCGAGATATTACTTTAAAAAATGTAATTTGGCGTGGTTTTGATATTAGTGGTGGTCTTTCACCTTAATTGGAACATAAAATATTATTTATTGTTCCAAATTTTCATTATTCCATTCTATTTCTTCATTCCTTTATTACGTCGACTAACATAATTCTCGCTCTCCCTTCACTGATACCTACTCTTTCAAGTACTTCATTTCCCTTTTATATAATGAACATGAGTGGAACACTTAAAACTTCTATAACTCGGTTATAAAGCTTCAAAACGTTGCGCTGAACTTAACACTTTACATTTAATACGCACAATTAAGTAAAACCATGGCGGAATTGTGAGCAGTAAGAGTTTTGCAATTGTATTGAAATCGCTAAAACAAAAGTTACCTGTTATTTCTTGTCGTTCATAGCCCAAGTCCTTTTTGTTGGAGTCTACTCGTTCCTGAGTCCTTTACTATTTTTCCACGGTGGAACGAAATGTTTTCTTCTAGTTTTATACCACTGTTTATACCCCCATCTAGTACGATGGGAGAACTTTAGTACACTGGGGGCTCCACTACCTACACCTGATGGCTGCTATTGAGGTGGTTGGGGGCGTCAATTTATTGCCAATTCAAGGTAAAGTAACAAGCTACTGATGTACCCAAGTATTTACTCGGAGTAATGAACTAGATAAACGCGGCAGTAACAACCATGTTGGGCGACATTTGTGTAACTGGGCCACACTCACGTTCTCTGTAGGGGAGGTGGTATAGTATATAGTGGCTGTATTATCTCCATTCTCTATAAATTTCACTTCCACCTACTGGGCTATTGAGGATCTAACTCGGAATAAAAAAATGGATTCAAACGAAGTGAATTTTTACGAGATAATTTCAATTATGTGTCTAATCAGGGGGACAAGTGGTGGGAATGTTATAGATATTAATTACACTGAGGTGCACTGAATCGGCACCATTTTATCTTGAACCTGCCCCTTGACTTACAACCATCCACCGTTAATTTTAAGTGTTTTTTATTTATTATTTTATAATTTCCTTTGATTTTAAGAGGGTGTTTTTGGTAAACAGTCATCAGAAGGATTGGAACCAAGAGACACATCCATCCAGAAGTCAATACTTTCATAAGTATAAGCACTGATGCAAGTATGGGATCTCATGTATACGAGAATTTAAGCTGTATTCAACACAAGTTTTGAAAACATTGTTTGTCAACTGTAAACTGTCAACTGGCCAGTTGATGAAAGCAAGTTGATGACAAGGTATTATCAACTTGGAAACTTCCATTAGGGGCCATTTTAATGTAATGTAACAATGTTTTGAAAACTTGTTGAGTCGATGACACTTTAAAACATATTAAAAAAAAAAAATGTTTTCAGTTTGTCATCAACTTGGAAACTTCCATCAGGCGCTGCGTTAATGTAGGCCTAAAGTAACCATAATTTGTTGTGTTGCGTTGTTGTGATGTGTTGTTACAGGTAGCAACGTTCTGATTACGCGTTATGTCGTAGCGAAAATTTATCCATTTCGAGTTACAATTGGTATCCTCTGCAATGAATCGATTTCCGTGATTAGTTCGCTTATTTAAAAACAAACTATACTTAAAATGGATTGCAGTTAAAAAATAAAAACATAGTAAGGATACGCGCTGTAGGGTATCCAGCAGTTTTACCCGTGTGTCCCTTTCCAGGTGACTAAATATAGATATAATTTAGGTGTATGGAGTTGTGACGTTAATGCCTAATGACGGTTTAAGAATGCACAATTCCTAGCATGCACATTGACAAATTATTAAACCAAGGAAAAGACTCTTAGTCACGATTGCATGTGGCTGTTATCGAACCTGTGGCTTCCCGTATCAGGGTCTACCGTCTCTGATGTAAAACAGCGTTTAAAGTTGGCAACACCTTGGTTATACGAGTATATAATTTTTCACGTGTAAAGCGAATCGGCTTGTGCCGCCATGATACAAATTATTCACATCCCCACAACGCTCGGTTTAGGGTACAAGAGATATTTGTTTATTATTAGCTTACTTCAATAAATCAACCCTAAATACTGTGTGAGATGATTAAATTTACACGATTTATCAAACTCGTGCAATCTTGCAATCTAACCCTCCCAAACCCAGTGTAGAGAACAATTGTGACGAGTGGTTCGTTCAGTGGGTTTATTCCGGCTTCCAATGTGAAGTATCCTCGGCTTAGCTAACAGAATTTATTACATAGGATTTTAAATTCATTTAAATAATTTTGTATTTGATACTAGCATTAGACCTACAATTCTATCTAGAAGCTAATACGACATTTTAAATAACGGTTTTCGCGCGCATTTATTTAAGTGATCAGTACAAAATTACAAGCACGAATAAGTTGTATCTGTTTAACATTGTTGGTGGAAGTGCCGGGTTGTAAGATTCCCCCCTTTGAGGTGGGCTATAGTTAAGTTCCCCTTGACTTCCAGAATCACAAATAATATTATGTAACAATAACGTCCAATAAAATTTAATACAATTAGGAAATTAAAAAACTTCATAATACATTATGTATAGGATTTTAAATTCATTTAAGTAATTTTGTTTTTGATGCTAGCATTAGGCCTACGATTCTAGCCAGAAGCTAATATGACATTTTAAATAACGGTATTCGCGCGCATTTATTTAAGTGATCAGTACAAAATTACAAGCACGAATAAGTTGTATCTGTTTAACATTGTTGGTGGAAGTGCCGGGTTGTAAGATTCCCCCCTTTGAGGTGGGCTATAGTTAAGTTCCCCTTGGCTTCCAGAATCACAAATAATATTATGTTACAATAACGTCCAATAACATTTAATACAATTAGGAAATTAAAAAAACTTCATAATAGATTATGTATAGGATTTTAAATTCATTTAAGTAATTTTGTTTTTGATACTAGCATTAGACCTACAATTCTAGCCAGAAGCTAATATGACATTTTAAATAACGGTATTCGCGCGCATTTATTTAAGTGATCAGTACAAAATTACAAGCACGAATAAGTTGTATCTGTTTAACATTGTTGGTGGAAGTGCCGGGTTGTAAGATTCCCCCCTTTGAGGTGGGCTATAGTTACGTTCCCCTTGACTTCCAGAATCAAAAATAATATTATGTAACAATAACGTCCAATAAAATTTAATACAATTAGGAAATTAAAAAACTTCATTATAGATTATGTATAGGATTTTAAATTCATTTAAGTAATTTTGTTTTTGATACTAGCATTAGACCTACAATTCTAGCCAGAAGCTAATATGACATTTTAAATAACGGTATTCGCGCGCATTTATTTAAGTGATCAGTACAAAATTACAAGCACGAATAAGTTGTATCTGTTTAACATTGTTGGTGGAAGTGCCGGGTTGTAAGATTCCCCCCTTTGAGGTGGGATATAGTTACGTTTCCCTTGGCTTCCAGAATCACAAATAATATTATGTAACAATAACGTCCAATAAAATTTAATACAATTAGGAAATTAAAAAAACTTCATAATACATTATGTATAGGATTTTAAATTCATTTAAGTAATTTTGTTTTTGAAACTAGCATTAGACCTACAATTCTAGCCAGAAGCTAATATGACATTTTAAATAACGGTATTCGCGCGCATTTATTTAAGTGATCAGTACAAAATTACAAGCACGAATAAGTTGTATCTGTTTAACATTGTTGGTGGAAGTGCCGGGTTGTAAGATTCCCCCCTTTGAGGTGGGCTATAGTTACGTTTCCCTTGGCTTCCAGAATCACAAATAATATTATGTAACAATAACGTCCAATAACATTTAATACAATTAGGAAATTAAAAAAACTTCATAATACATTATGTATAGGATTTTAAATTCATTTAAGTAATTTTGTTTTTGAAACTAGCATTAGGCCTACGATTCTAGCTAGTAGCTAGCTAATATATGACATTTAAAACTAGGAAAACGCTTAAGTCCCGCCGCGTTGTTGGATGAGCGTAATTGGTGCATTGAGCTGCCATGTGTTACGCGGATTTTCTTTTGTTCTGTGAAAAAATCATTACTTAGTCGAAGATTTTTTTTAAATTAAATTAAATTAAATAAAAAAATAACTTAATTTTTTTAATTAATAGTAATTTTAAAAAAGAAAAAAATCGTAAAATTGCTATTTTCATAAGAAATAAATATTCGATTGCGCTCAAATTTAACACGAATATATTAATTCATGAAATTAAGGTTCTGTGAAAAAATAATTACAATAGGATAAAGCATGTAGGTGTAATAAGTCAAAGAATTGTTTTAAAAAAGAAAAAACCCGTAAAATTTCGATTTTCATGAGAAATAATTTTTCGATTACGCTAAAATTTCGCACGAATATCTAAATTCATGAAATTAAGGTTCTGTGAAAAAATCATTACAATCGGATAAAGCATGTAGGTGTTATGAGTCGAAGAAAGTTTTTAAAAATCGAAAAAAATCGTAAAATTGCGGTTTTTTATGAGAAAATTTCCCGATGGCGCGCAAAAACGTGGCAGTTCTAAGTTAAGAGATTTCGAAGGCCTCCATGAAATTTCATCGCAATCGGAGTATCGGTTTAGCCGGAATCGTGTTAACAGACAGACAAAAATACAGAAAAAAAAAAACATTCCGGATTTTTTTCTCCAGTGTAGTGAAATGGAATCTTCGCTTCGCTCGCTACCCTCGCTACGCTCATCCAATAACGGTATTCGCGTGCATTTATTTAATCAATAATGCAAGCACAATTAATAAATTGTATCTGTTTTACGTTGTTGGTGGAGGTGCCGGGTTGTTAGAATCCCCCTGTGAGGGTTTGGTAGTTACGTTCCCCTTGACTTCCAGGGTCACAAATAACATTATCTATCAATAACATCCTTAATTCAGAAATTAAAAAAGTCCGGTCGAAATGGACTTGCTTAATTTCTGAATTGTATTAAATATTACACAACAACAATTCTCCCCTGTGGGGATGGACATTTGAAATTTATGAATTGTATTAAATATTATTAATTCTACCTACGGGAGTGATTCCCGACTGTTCAAATCGAGAAATAACATCCTTGCAGAATGGAAATTTCCTCCTTTCCGTTGGTTTTTTTTATCGTGAGACGTCACACATTCAAAAAGGACCAAGCCAACCCTGTCGGCGTCAACGCCATCGAAGAGCGAGCAATAAGACAATGGCAAGATAACGTCATTTGAAACACAGACTTGGATCGTTGGCCATGGCTCGCCCACGAGTTGAAGGCGGTAGATTGCGGCTAAGGGTTTTCACAATGAAGCAAAATAACTGAAAATTAAATTTCCCCGGATACGAAGACAGTTTTTGTTGCGAGAGTGTCGTCCCCAGCTGCGAAGCTGGGATCGCGTGCGGCAGTGTCTAGAGAAGGCGGTGGACGTACGAGGCGTTGTGTTGGATTCACCGACAGCCGACACGAGGGAACGCGATGCATTCTATGATCTTATCCTATAAAATTTAAAAAATAGAGCGCAAACATCGTCGTCATAATCTTCATCCTGCATAAATTATATAATATGGCTAGGAAAAAAACTATAAAATTAGACATTTCACTATTATTGTACAATGGGAGGATAGATACCGCTGTAAAGCTATCAAAATATTATGTTTTATGATGTTTAATGTCTTGTATAACAAGAGTGAAATTATTTTTAATTTAACATATAATATTAATTAATGTTACTATAGGAAACCATCTAGATACAACTTGACTCTCACGTGCCTGCTTTGTGAAGGGTCTGGTAAGGATGGTCATACTATTTGACAGAACTTGAAAACCAAGCCTTATATTTGTCTTGTTTAAGAAAGATAATGTTAAAACGTAGACTTTTGCCGATGGCTGGTACCGAACTGGTGACCTATTGAATCATATTTTCACGTTTAGCGTGTGTGACAAACATGTATCTCGACAAGTGAATGGGCAAAATAACGCACCTATAGCATCTCCTTTACAATCACTCAAGAATGTATAAATCCTAAAGGTGTATTTCTTAAAAATGTATTAAAACAAAAAATAAATAGGTAAAACTAGCCGCATCTCCATTATAGAAATAGTCGGATTTAAAAATTTACTACCAGCGTGGATATATAGCTGGTTTTGAAGTTGATATCTGATTTTCTAGTGTTGTATTATTGGACATGGCCTTGTTTTGAACTTGACTCAGTTATATGTGCACTGTATACAAATAGCTATTCAAATTCATGTCTAACTCATTCACTGTGTTAAAAAGTCAATATGGTTGTGCTCAACTTTTATGACACTTTGTTAATTGTTGTACCGCTAAAGATTGAAATGTTATTTCCTACTACGTGAAAAAATGTACGTAATCTAGATCGACATAGTAATTTACATGCTATTCAAAATACCACGGATTTACATGAAAACCGCTTGTTTGGGTGTTAGACATTCCACGATAATCGCATTCTCTAGTTGAGACAGTTTATCACACAAATTGTACAGGCTTCATGCTGCAAATAGAACACTATCATGTTATAGTACACCCCACATGAACACTATCATATCCCACACACTTTACAACACACTAATTAAATGCCCATTGTCTCCCCATTATTCATACACCCACATTGATCGCGTTTTTTGTGAACAGGTGCACACGAAGGGAGTGACTCCCATCAAAGGCACAGGCGATATTGACTTTCTGCATCATGCAATGTTTGGGGGGGGGGGGGGGTAAACACTACCCGTTCACTGTTGACCGAGTCTTGTAAATAAAAAAATAAATACCGTTCTTTGTATTGCGCGTTTATGTGAGAGTAGAATTTGAGCGTTATTGTCGATTTGAATATTTACTTTCCCTTTATATTCAGTGGTTAAAGCTTTTGTTTAATATAATAAATTTGTTTGAAAGCCTGGGGGTCTTTGCCACAAAAAAATAAAATGTAAATTGTCTGGAATAAAATTCAACAATTATTATTTTGACGGTATTCTTTTCCATTCAAACTACTTCAATCAAACATAGTTTTGTTATAGTGTGGATTTTGTTGAAATTCCACTCCAATCAAAATAATTTCCATATATCGTTTATGGCAGCTTTATGAAAGTTTATGAGTATCAAAAAAAACCTTACAACACCAAACAAAATCGAGTCAAATTTTATTTAGTCAACTATGTAGGAGTGAAATTGAACGATCACGAAAGATATTTTTCCAGTACTTGCTTTTATTACCAAGTTCAACGTATATCAACACAAACATAATCATAATTGTGCGAGAGTATGTATCTAACGCGATATCGGACACTTAGAATTTGAAACCAAGCAAGATTATGGAGAATATGATTATAAATAATGATTAATGATGTACAAACTTACATTTCTACCCTCTTGTCTTGTTCACTTCCAAGTCCGCAGAATGTTCTGGCGGACCTTTGTCGAGGGCGTAGAGCGGCGGGTGCGTGGAGAGATTTCGAGAACCTTGCTTCACTCGTTCCAAAGAGTATAGTGCACCCTGAAACAAGAGAAGATGATAGTACATAATAAGTTTAGAGGAAGTGATCGACTTAGACCTCTTTAATTTTGGAAACCATCGATAAATTTGAGTTGGTAAATACGATATTACGATGTGTAAAATGTGATAGCCCGTGCTAGACAGATCCTGACGAACAGGCGACTCAAAATTGTAAACACCCCAGCTCAGAAACAGGGAGCCCACTTCAAGTGTGAACCCAAGTTAAAACAATGGTATTTAGCTTTGGAGAGAAACAGTCACATTAACAGGTCGAACCACAAGAAAGTTGTGAATTGGAAGAGACACGAATTGGACTTGAGCAGGAGAACTAAATGTTACAATGTTCAGATATATATTTTTTTAAATTTATGACATGTCTTTATCAGCGTGATAAACGATCAAGAAATAATGATTAAAAATAAGTGTGTTCATAATGTTTTAAAACTTTTAAGTCTTCACTATATAAGTACAATCACATACAATTCGGTGTTCCATGGACTAGTTCGTTGTGATATTAATAATGATTACAAAATGCAAATAATGTTTACTAACGAAGGTTTAAAAGAGCGTCAAACCATGGTGTATTCACTATTATATTTTCATCATTGCAGTGTGAAGAGTAGAGCTACTAGATTAATTGAAAAAATGTCAAGTTACCAAAATTCAAGTGCCACAGCAAGAAGAAAAACTTTGAAAATCCCAACTTTAGAAGAGTATAGAAAAACGACAGATCTTCAATTTCTTGGGGAATGCTTCATGGTACAACTGACCTCAACCCATTTCACAGGATTCAACAAATCTGTAATCGTGGAAGAGAGTACGGGCGTGGTGTCACCATGAAACCTCCCCAGGCAAGAACTTCGTCCTATCAACAAGGATATTACTATCGGAGTTGCAGATTATGGAATGATTTGCCGGTGGACATCCGTGAACTACACACTCGGAGCCATTTCAAATCTGCACTAAAAAATTTCTTTTCTGGTGTATCCTGATAATTCTATTCTATAATTCACAATACCATTCATGTTTGTCATAATTTCATCACCCTCACTTTTTACATGTCTTCACACACATTGTTTTCTATTATTGTATAATGTATTTTTAATTAATTTAATTGCAATGTATTAGTATAAGTATTGAGTAGGTTGCTAGACACTAAATTGTGAATGGGGCTATGCCCTCTTTTAGCAGCCTATAACACATCAATCTGTTAAAACAATAAATAAAATAAATAAATAAAATACTCCAAGCAATCGGAGCCAGTTTTACCGATTCAACACGCATTGGGAACCGCTGTTTACTTTTACAATGTACCGGAGTCCTCTCTGTAAACAGAATGTAACGTCACTCATCTAATTTTCCCTTGGTAAACCCACGCAAACAAGATCCACACAATATGCAAGTTTAATTCAAACAATGCACGATTTCAACGTCTTCGTATTTGAAAACCCAAGGGTCTTTGTAAAACTCCCGACTAAAACAGAATTATTAATAATTCGAACATTACGAAAGGTTTCCAATCCCAACTCGAAGCTCGGGCGACCTCGACGAAGTCTGAAAGAGAAATTGATGTTGAAACTTGGGGTACGAGTGTGGAGTCGAGATCCTTGCAAATATTATAAGCATTGAGACGAAGACACTTGAAAGTTGAGGCAACTCGGTGAAGCGAGTGGAGTTCACTGATAAATGTGTTTTATTCACTAACACGAGGGAAAATCTTCAATCGTCCTTTCGCTGGAATAATTCCTCTTTCATACGCCCTTCTGCTTCACGCATTGGATGATATTAATATTGTAAGCTACTGCTCCTTGACGACACATATGCACATGCTTACTACATTTATCGGACAAAATGTCTTAGGAAAATTTAGGATTCCACTGTTTATTAACATCACAGATTTCCGAAATTTAGCACAGTTGTCAAAGAAACAAAAATTATGACGTATTTTGCGAGAAAATAGATGATTAATATAAATACGGTAGTAACAAATTTATTGATTTTAGATTTTGTTTCAAAACTTAAAAAACAGAAATGTTAGTATTTTGGGACGATCCGTCCAGCTTTATAACTTTCTTTATAAATAATTGTTTGACAACTATGAACAGTATCACACCAAACAAAAAGTATACTGGCTGAATATGTAGGGTTTGATATGGCAATTATGTTATTTGTTAAAACAATTCAAACATGTGTATTCATCCCTGCAGTAGTATTTAACAAAGTATTTGTACGGAGAGCATAGAAATGGGTATTAAAATTAGTGAAAATTATTCAGAGGTGTGATTGTCAATCAACTAGACAATAATATTAACTTGATTTCTCATTTTCATTTATCGGGAAACACTCCCGTAGGTGCAATTGATGATATGGAAATCAATCAAAAAAATTATAGGTGCGATTGATGATTATTATGGAAATCAATCTAGAAATTAAAAAATCTATCGCAGTGTTTTGTGTATGGAATTGTTCAAGAAGTACAAAAGTAATTACTAGAACAGATGTAAAGGAAATCTTGCAAATTAATTAGTGATAGGAATACCCATTGATAATATTTTCAACGACATAAAAGGTTTGTTAATATCATTGGGCCACGAGTAGTGAATCTACTGTTACATGCTCAAGAAGTATGTTGTGATTAAACTTTCCTAGCTGAAAGTTTCCTTTGAATTAGACACAATCATACAGAATGACATTGTATAGCCAGGATTCCATTAGATTGAGAGGGTGTTATTGAATACACCAGAGGGTAGCAAAAAGCAACTTTCACATTGAAGAATTTTTCCGTACTGTCATTTTGCTTTCTTCGTCTTTAGAGTTGGTTCGGAATAGAGCGAGAGAGCGAGAGAGACCCAATCTATGTTCCTTCCTATCTTAGCCGGGGGTCCCAGTCTTTGTATTTCTGAGTCTCCATCCCAGTTTGTCTGGTCGTGGGATTCAAAATATGACAACAATTTATTATTTAAATATGATTTAATTAATACATATAGATGCCATTTTACGTTAATCGCAATTAAATTAAATTAAAATATATATTATGACAAACGATATCTGCCACCAACAAAATGTTAGCTCATGATATTGATGTATAACGATTTATAACAGGACGAATTGATAGTAAAGCGTAATGAAACATTTGCAAATTTAAAAAATCCTAAATTTAAATAATTTAACAATAATACCAAAAGAAAAACGATGATAAATCATTTGTGGGATGTCGAATTAATGACACCCATTAGCAAAAATGTCAATCTTCATGGAAAGGTGTTTAAAAGCTGCTGGACTAGACGAATGAAGTTGAAATATGAAACAAATGGCTGCCGATAAGAACAAGAAGGAACTCTTGAGAGGAATCAACACGTCTCGGTCCATGTCAGACTGCATGGGTCCTAGCCCCAGCGTTTCTGCATGTTTGCCCAATAGTTCCAATGGACACAAAACTAATAATATATTTGTAAGACGGTTAATATTTTTGCGCATATTTAGAGGAAGAGTGCAAAGCTTACGATCCTCCTGGAGAAAAGAAGGTACTTCAGAACCCAGTCACGTTCCAGACCCCAACGCACAGACGTGTTAAATTATCTTATGAAACAGGAGAGATTAGGTAGCGTTTCGACCCCCGTGAGAGACGCGTCTTCACGTGAAACTGTTTGTCAGTAACTAATTGTTGGAAAATATACTAGTGCAGAGGGGAGGTGAAATATACGGGGTAGATCAATCTCTGTGGACATAGCTGCAATAACTCAAAACAAACCATCAATATTGGCTGTAACAGGTAACATACAACACAATGTTCTTCCTACTTGGCTAATTATTATTGTACGGGTCATTAAAAAAAGTAATTTAATTTTTAATATTTTATTGGATAGTTCACTGTAATTATATTAAGAATAAAGTGGTACTTAAACTTTAATTTACCTGGTGCTACATCGCTAAATTCTGAACACTGTAACATAATTTATAATAAATGCCGACAGTGGCAGCTCAAGCGTAAAGCGCAAAACTCTGATTCGAAAGATCACGGGTTCGTAACCCGATTCCCGCCACCGGCAATCCTGTCTGAATGTTTTCCCCAAAGCCAACGGACATTTCCTTCTCAATTATCCAAACTCCAAAATGAAAGGACATTTCCTTCTCAATTATCCAAACTCCAAAATGATAGACACCTAGGGCACCAGACCTAGACACCTGGGGCATGCATCGCACTATGGACAGGTTTCCACGATAAATTATTTTTTGCAAAGAATTGAATTAATTCACAAATAAAGATTATAATTATTCTTGATCTGTTAATGCTTACAAATATTAAAATGTGTCTGGTAATTCACTAATACACCTCAAACTAGACATGAAACAGTGTCTAGCACAGCTGGACGAAGATAAAAGAACTATCGTAAAAAAAATCACCGAATACGGACAAAATCAGTGACTGGTGAGTTTAACTTTCAAGAAACACTCATCAATTAATAATTCAAGTTCTATTATAATTAGTCATGTTCGTTTAAATGATGGTAACTGCAGCTGTGGTTAGATTAAGTGGATTGAAGTTAATTAATTGCTGCATAGATAACGTTCATTTTTTCGAAAAACATTTTTTTGCGATACAGTTCGTTTGCATGTATTTGACACACTGTCGAGAATGTACAACATTCGGACGTCTGTTAGCCAACTGTGAAGCAATCATCATCTCATTACGAGGCGCACAAGGCTGTCACGGTCCGCCTAATCTCCCTCGCTCGGACTCGTGCTGGGTTGTTGTTGTTGTGGCGCGCGCTAAACGAGTGAGGGGTGGGGGGTGTTGGTAAGAGGGGTAGAGCCACGCAGCCTGCCGGCCCCTCGCTAGTTGTGTTGTGTCCGACGCCCGAGACAGACCGACGCCACCGACGTCGTCGTCGTCGACTTCTACACACGCGCGGTGAGTACTCGCCACTCGTAGAGTTCATTCACGAAACTTGAGGCGGCAAACGATCGCTTGTGTGTGAGCATTTCAAAACATTGTCGTGGGGTTAGAAGGATTCACATTTTGGTTAATAAAACGTGCGCTGTATTATAAACACGATTTACTGTGGGAATAGGCTAGTCAAAATATTTAGAATTTAGAACATTTTAAAATGTTCACAAATCTAACATTACAATTTTCAAGTTATTTTCAAGTTGTGAATTTGTAAACATTACAAGGCTAGTAAATATAACCTAAAAAAACCATTGTTACACAGATATGGCACTATTCACAATTTGTGCGCGTAATATTATTTTGGTAAACAAAGAAGGAAACCCATTGCTCAAACCGTATTAGTGTATTTTAATGTGTGAACAAAACGAACATTAATTTGTACAAAACAAAGAACCACGTGCATTTCCCGAAATGGGGAAAGAATCATAATGTTCAAACCAATCACAATTTGTAAATTTACGATGTGTTCAAAACGAATAACGCTATATTATCCCGCAGTTTACTGTTTAGTGCATTTTAGTGAACCGTTGCCCTCAAATAATGTACAAATTTAAGTATCAGCGATGTGAATTTAGGTGTAATGAGTGCTTTTACTACCGTTCGTAAAAGGCAAATGGACGCACTCAAAACTCAAGCTTGCTACTTACTACACTCGTAAACATGAATATCTTTGCAGGTATTTAAATAGGATCCAAACATGTATCCACCTCAAGTAAAACACGCACAGGCATTTCCCCTGTTTTATAGTTTGTGTGTTATCTACGTATCTAGACACTCTAGGTGTCATGATGATATGCTAATGAGCTCTAGACTAGGATGATGTTATTTGACTAAACTATGCAAACAACTGGATACAACACACGCACACCTGTAGTTTACCTTGTGTTACTCTAGAAAACTAGAACCATTTCAATTAAATAAATGTATTATTTACCTTGATGTACAATACACATCACTAAAACGATTACTGCCTTTGATTGTGCAGCGAATTTTCAAGAGAATTAAAAAATAATAATCTTGAAAACTAAATCAGTTTGAAGTAAATGAATGTATTATCTACATCGGTGTTCAATGCAAACAGCAATGTTCATAACAAACATTTTACCTTTGATTCTGGAGGGAAATTTCCAAGTAATATAAGATCATTAAAATACGCATTTTCTAAGTAATAAAAATGTGATACAAACGATTTCTTACTGAGGAAGCCAAAAATAAGTTTGTTGAATGGTTTAAGTAGATTGATCAGATAAAAATCAAACAAATATTCGTAAGGATGCCCGCTGTAGGGCACACATTAGTTTTACCTGGTGTGAATGTGACCCTCTTCAAGAGACTAACTAGGAAATTAGGGTGTTACAGGGTAATGGTGAAGGGAATGTCCGTGGGCTATTTAAGGGGATTCAATCCCAGTATAAGCCTTGACGGCGGAAGAAAACCTGCGAACATTTTTCAGTCAGGATTGCCGATGGCTGAATTCGAGCCCATGGCCAACGAGTAACGCATTATCCATCTATGTTAGAGAGGAAAATATCGAAGCTTGTTCATCAAAGAATAGTGTATTAACCTACACCACATTTGTAATTAACTTCATCCATCTGTTCCATAAGAATAAGATTCAATACTATAAGAATTGAGATGATTTATAACAAGACGGGGGTCTATTTACTAGTGACAACTTACAGTCGATCGACTTTTGTCGCTTGTCGCTGTCGATTGACTCTTGTCACTAGTAAATATATTTTTATGTGTGACTATGGTGTGACTATCCGACAGGGTATAGTCAAATAAGTCAGTGCAGTCGCCTCTGGGCGTCCCTAGGCATCTCAAGATAAATGCACGCTCGGCTATCGTTCTCCTCACTATCTCACACATATCTAGGAGGCAGTGGTTCTTAAAGAATCTTCTAAATGTGCTGAATCCGAGCTTTTCTCGATCCATACCTGTTGGCTCGATGCCCTCAACTCTGCATGAATTATATGACAGCCTCTCTTCAGGGAATCTCCAGACCTTCCTGGAAATCCACTCTCAACTTTTCCAATCACCCGACACTCCTATCTCTTGACTAGATCGCATGACTGACCACGTCCATGCAGATAATACAAATGGACGGTACTTTCAAAACCATCCTAAAGCAAAGGTATTTGGCTAAAGTACCGAAATTCTAATAGTATCTCTAGCCAAGGAAGGGAACGCGAAAAAGTTATCACGAGCAAAAGATTGGTTTCATTTAAACTTTTAAAGTTTAAAATCCTAATCTGTTATCACTATGAGTTTTCTTTTATATAAAGTAACGAATACTCCCTTTACCATTAAAAAGCTAATTAATGAAATATATCACTTTGGTGCAAGTTTTAAACGTGTGCTCAATGGATTGTAAATGCCATTATAATAAAAAAAATTCATTAATTAATTTTTAAAATGTGTACAACAACTTTAATACTTAAATGCAGTGCACAGATAAGTAATAACACATGCAGACAAATGAGAAAAAACACTGCAAATGATTTCGAACAGAATCTCCTGAAAATTTCAAACTCACAATAAGTTTATCTTGTATTTAATAACGAAATCAAAATTTTGGGAGAACTTGTTATACGTATGATCGCAAAGGAAGCAGTTCATGGAAATATACAAATGACTGATCGTTGAATTTATTTCCCAGCTGTAAAATAAGTTCTATAACTCCCGATTTATGACTTGAGAGTACCCACTTCGTATGTCTTCGTAAGATACATGTTTGACACTTGATCAATACACGACTTGAATATCAAAGACAAAGACTAGCGTCAACTCAGCTGTAGGCTATGACTTCAATTAGAGCAAGGTGCTCGAGTGCCGCTATGCGTGCACGAAACACATTTAAGCCATCTTACTCCACATTGCCAGGACAAACTCACATCAAAGCTCGCTATTTGCGACCAGTTTGCTTTCAGACGTACTTTTAAATGTGGTCTCTTAGGATTGAAACTTTTAAGCTGATGGAAATGGGTTCTAAGAAGACTTTAAAAGTGTTTGTGGCTTCTCGCTCTATTTTAATCCTTCACGTCATAAAAAGTTTCCGTAAGTTTTATTATGCACCCAGGTAATTTACTGCATGCAATGTGTGACGAGTCGAAATGCCAATATCTATTAGCGATATGAGTGCATTATAAGCCACAAGGTTCTCAGCCAACACAAAGGGCTTAACTTAAAGTACAATCTATCCAACTATGCAAATGGAGAAAGGCGGCTCATTACCTATGACGATGATATAGTTACCGACTAGTAGAGACTTGTAAAGTTTGTAGCCATGTCTGACGTTATTAACCGTATGGAACAAAGGGCTAGGTTTTGACACCTGAATAATGCTCAACGTATTTGTAATTACCTTTAGTCATCCATTCGTGGTCTATACATTACAAACAATAGCCTAGTGAATGGATACGTAGCGATGATACACATCCTGACCAAATAAAGGGAGAAGCCATTTATCACATATCTGCAACTAGGATTGTGTGGCTTCTGATTTATACTGCTCTATGTCACTAACTCCATTTTGGTGAAATCTAGTTTTATCTGCATTCACTTACTCCATCATAAGTTTATCTAAGAACATTTCCAATTTCTATTATTATATCAAGTATATTTCTGTCTAATATCCTGATGGCTTTTACGTCATTGTGCCCAGAACTCTCCAAATAAAGAGTGAATTTTGTTTATATACATTTACTTTCAAGAACATTGTCAACTATATTGTCGATTAGTCAGAACAAAGTACTAACATTTATCTTCGGATTTTGAAATAAAAATCTATTAATTGATTTTAAACTATTTCTGTTTTATCTTAAATTATTTGAATTACCTGTCACTAAATAGAAGAATATTGTCGGTTTTAATAATCAAGCATGAATTTGCCAAAACGCTTACATGGTATACGCTCTTACTAAACTGTAGTGTTGAGAGGGGGTCGGACTAATTACTCTGAACAGGTACTAAAAGCTCTACCTCAAGATGAAGACCTAGCAGTTCATCCTGCACCTCTCAGCCTGATTATCACACATGACGTCACAATACCACGGAAACTGATCTCTATTACGGCAATTTGCCGTAGACATTTTGGCAGGAACATAATCCAGCAGACATGTAGCATAAGACTCATATGAAACTTAACTTATTAGTTGTGACTTGTGAAGCAAAGATGTATACACATACCCATTGTAGCCGTAGAGTAATTTGAATAAAGTTATAGCGAATCTTGACCTCGGAAAATGTTTCTCCTTCAAGGTCATTTTGGTGAAAATCTGTGCATTTTAAAGCATCACAATAACCAACTTTGTATCTACAAAAATCCACTTTTTAATCTAAAAATTTTCTCCTTCGAGGTCACTTTGGTAGAAATCTGTGCCTTTTAAAAGCACGACAAACTTTTTATCTACTAAAATCCGCAGATCTCACATGTGGATCTATTTCCGATTTTTTATCAGATCTTAATTTGCCTTTAGTATTACGATAAAACAATACTGTATTCTCCATTGAAAAGTTAAAGTGCACTTTCATACTTTTTTTGGCAAGGGGGGGGGGGGTTGTCCCCCTCTCCCCCCTTGCATGGATACGTCACTGGCTTGGGTATCCTGTACCATCCAGATCACGGACCTTCACTATATGATCCCTTCCTCAGGCCAAACCACGATATCATCCGGTATTTTCAACCCGATGACCGAGTAAATTACAAGGAAATGAATAGTAAGTTCTCGGAAGGTTTGATTCATTTGCGTGTTTGACCATCACGCATACACAGCCCAATATAGTGAGTACGATACGAGCCCCACGATCAAACAAGCCCGACCATCGAAACGCAAGGCTCAAAGATGGATTTTATGATTTAAGTATATTTTAAAGACCAATCAACTACAGATCAAGATCTACAAACGTGATATAGGCATTGGATTACAATTAAATACTATCTATAGACACATACAAATACATTATAAGTTATCGAAGAACAATACAAATCTAAATAGGTATACTAAAAACATTGTTGCAATGGTTGTTGCGTTCCTTGTTGGGCTGATATTTTGATTGCATTTCATATTAATCCTCTCAAAGTAGTCGGAGCTCTGAGAGTTTAATTTCGTTTATTACATCGAAAACTGCTAAAGGAAACGGAGTTATTAGCATTCTCAATAGTCTTTGAGGATTGTTTCTGCTTACAAAGTTGTTTGTGACAATGTATAATATACTATTTGTATGGAACGTAATAATTAATTCTATTTGCTCTGTTAAGATGTATAAATCCAGCTATATACGATAACCGTTCCGCATTCGCAGAAGTCACGCAGCAACTATAGAGTGTTCCAAGCTCCAACCCTACCTATCTGAAACATAACTCGCTTCCATAACACTACTTGTCCATAATTGCTCTCCCTTTAATTAATTTAAATCAGCCATTTATTTCATTTTCCATTAAATCATAAATTGCGGCTACGTATGGACAAAAACACACACAAAGTTAACCTTTTGTGATTCGGTATCTCATTCGAACAAACAAATAGAAAATAAAGGACAGCTTGTTTATTAATTCAACAATTGCTCTCCCTTCAATTAATTTAAAGTATCCAATTTTTCATTTTTCATTTATTCATAAAGTTATGGTAAACGAATACGTATCATCAAAACCACATAAAAAAGCTCAACTTTTCATATTCAGTATCATTCGCATAAACAAATAGAAAATAAATACCAGCTTGTTTATGTATTCGTAAATTATTACTAATAAACGTTGTTTTGAAAAATATTGACATGAGCACTCTGTCATTTCGTAGAACATTTGAATAATTGATTGTTAATTTCGTTGTCGAGTTTCGTTCAATGAATTCAAGTAGCATTATTAATAAACATAGGATGGATTCATTCGTTGCCACAATTCGCTTCCAATTGGCTGGATTTGTGCTCGACTTTGTTTCATTGATATGTAGACAATGAGAGGGTTATCACGTCCCGCATAGTTTGAAGCAAGTGTTTGTCTGTATCTGCGATGACGTCACGGGTGTCTCCCACGAGGCTCACCCTGTATTATTCCAGGGGGAGGTTTCTTACGTGTATAAGAGCAAGTAGGGCCGACTATGACACTAATTACAGGCGAGTCTCTCCATGTGAAACAATGCTTTGTAGATCGAGAGTCTCGTCGCATTATGTCTGAAGTAGTGCTATAGGTAAACAAATTGAGTTAAATAAGGGAATATTTCCTTGTCATTCCAGGAAATACTTGGAGATTTTAATAACTCAACCCAAGAAATCACTTGACCAAACTTCAGTATATTATTTCCTCATCGCGGCAGTGAGAGTTATTTTCACTAATAACCACTTTGTGACAGAATCCATAGAATATAAAGCCACAAAAAGAACAAGTCTGAACTATATATATATTTTTATTTCTCGTGGGAAACTTTCAGGTATCATACTTGAAATTTTGGAGTTAGTGTAATTGTGAAATAAATGTTAAAGGGCTGTTAAAGAGTAGCCAATCCCTTGGATTTTGAAGAAAATACTGAAAAAATGTTTCAGTCAGGATTGCCGTTGGCTATCAAACTTCTGTCGGAACACCAAACCATAAAATTGTCTAAATTTATTACTTAATTAATTAATTGCAAAAGCGTGGTGTGTTAATTTTGTATAAATGACACTGATAACCATCAAACCCGAACATGTAACTAGCTTGATTTGTAATTATTACTAAAAGTAAAAAGGAAACACCACTGCGCATTAGAGAATTTCTTACGTATCTTTGACTAATAAAAGAAACTGCATTTTTCCGACATAAGTGATCAACTTAGTCTCTCATCGTCCGAATCATTCCTAACCCTGAATCACTGAACTAATTCTTACGTCGTAGCCACCCACACGTAACATGCCACCCTGGACGCGCACATCATTAGTCAAAATGTTCACCATCGCCGTCATTATCCATGTGGTGTGGGTGAGACGAAACGGGACGGTTCGTTTAAATGTCATCGATGATTAATTGAGATACATAATCTTTGGTCATGTATCGATGAAGGGCCAATAATCTATCAGAATTGATTGGTTGCTATGAACCTACCAGAATGTTGTGGTCCACACAGGCACGCGTCGGATATTGGCATTGCAATCGTTTCACTCAAAATATGCGTTCTATGCGGTGGTTATGGCACAAAGTATCAAAGCTTATTAAATTATTAAATACCGCCCACGAATTAAAATGTAATTTGATTCCTGTCCATTTGATTGAAATTTGTGGCGACAGCTGTAGTTCAATCGGGCTCGGTCACGTGGATATTATGCGTGAATTCATTGAGAACGAACGACATCAAAGCGCTTGAGGAAGGGACCGTGAACACACCCGAAACGAAGTACGGTTCGTGGCTGCCATGTTTTCAATTTTCAATTCAAGACTTCTACATTATACATTCTTCGTCTTATTTATTCAACACTATTTTCAAGTTTTATAGTTTTAAAGCTAAGTTTAAAACCCTTCTTCTGCACTCTTTGCTTCTCTGATTCTAAACTAAATCACTTTTACAGCTATTTTCGTTCCTCAACTTTCCCACACTTCTTATCTTTGGCATTCCCTGAAAATGTAATCTTCAAACGACCACTATTTCCAAAACTTTCCTACTTTTCTCTGACAGTTCAAAAATGTCTTATCTCTAAATAATTGTAACTTGAACTTCTCATTACCATGAGAAATAGTTCATGCATTATACGTAAGATTGTAATTCAGGAGATCGTCTCTTCGATACTCGCCAACGACTTTCCCTTCTCAAGTTTGTTTAAGGGTGTCCTCAGTCAAAACATGGATTTATGGATTTTACTTTTGTCAAAACACTGAATTCTGGTATTAAGTCCTATATGTACTATACTTACCGATGACAGGCTGTTGATACTACCTGCTCGAACCCCTTTAATTTGCGTCCATGAGGACGAAAATATCTGATTTACAAACAAAACTAAGATTTTATAAAAAAAACCATTTTTTACGTCTATGTAAAAAATTATTAAAAAATAATTTATGATTTTAGATCTAAAAAATAATGAAATGGATTGTGAAAGTGATTCGTGTAGGTAGTGGAGAAAATTTACACATCGTTTAGAGTATAGTTAAGAGGCATTGCTGGAATATACTATTTAATAAAAAAATTATAAAAAATAATAATTAAGGGATTTTAGCAGGTAGACAACCTAGCATCGTTCTCAGTATAGTTACTATATAGTTATCTTCTCCCACTCCATCACACCAATATTTAGTTATGGCCACGAGAAGAGGGGCATGTTGTCCCTGGACACGTTCCCTACGAAACACGAATGTTTATTGTCAGCTGGAATAATTTAACCACCCCGGTATCAGAATCAACAACGCGGCCAGATGAACGGCAAGTGGGTGTGGCAATATCACTAGGCGGTGCTTCCTATGGTTAATGTGGCGTTGTAGCTTGTAGGACCAATAATCATTATCATCCACGGAACACAATAACGTGTTGGCGACAGATAGTAGCAAGTCAACGAACACGGCCATATTATAGCCAATAATCTAGAGCAATGTTTGCATACACCAATATCATTCAATCAACGATGATTATTCGCAATCAATTACTCATTAGGATAAAATGAAACGATACGATAAAAACGTCATCATTACATATTATGAATAATAATTTGATGTCAGAGATGTTTTCCCTTAAATAAATAACAATCAACAAATGCATGTGCATTATTTATTAGTTTTGATTGTCAGGAATAACGAAACGAGGTGACGATCTCAATAAGTACCCGCCTCTCGTCAATACTGACCGAAAGTGTTTTTCCAAAGTTTTTCTTCAGTCGTTGATGCGATTGCAAGGGATTGAGACCTCTTAAAACAGCCCTGGTCCATTCTTCTTCAAATTGTCTAATCACACATGAAAGAGGTATAATTGTACCCTGGGTAGGTTTATTAACTCCCAATGATTCAGCAAATAGTAGGTAAAAGTATTCCCCATGAATGAAACTTCACCCAGTCAGTATATTATGTAAGGATAGTGCACTAATCTGTTTGAGGACGGGGTCGGAAGAGAGGGGTTGATTTGTTTACATATCGACCAGAATGTCAGTGTAACACATTACGATTCCCATTTAATCTCAAACCATTCACATGTGATTGAGGATTGACAAGTATTGGTAGTATCGTTTCAATGTTAGCCCTGCATGCATTGCTTTGGTATTGCCTCTAAATCCAAATACGCCGTCAATTGTAATGGCATCCATTCGCAAAACATTCCGTGCAACAAAGTAATAAATTCTAATTTTATAAATGAGTTCTTGCGACGTAGGGGAGACACAATAGAAAATATCCATCCTTTTTTTTGGTAGCGATCTTTACTTTTATGAAACTCGCACACAAATGATCGAAATGTCAAAGAATTTACTAGCCGTGACCGCGCGCTATTCAAACATGTTCCACCATGCAGTGCCACAAAGCCAGTGACTGTAGTTAGTTCAGTTGTCAAAGCAATGGTTAATCAATACTGACATTTGATTCAATGATTCATTTACAAGGGGGGATGGAGGGAATTTACGCGAGAGAATCGATGTGCGAGCGGTGACGTGCGTTGTCTGTAATCACGGATGTAGCGTGGTCGTTCCCGCCACAGATACATACGATGTCTTAGGGTCGTAGGGTCGGACTTTTGTCAAGTACAATTCAAGACAATTTCAAAGTGATTGTAGTTCATATAGGTGTTGAAATTTTATCATTTTAGACCTAATTTTTTATAGAACATTTGACAAGTGTTTCTAACTGTGTGTCATAGTGGTATTCAAAAATTATAATATAAGGGTTAATTTTTTCATATTAAAAAATGTGTCCATGTTGATGGAATTTTTATGTATAGATTGTACTGTGCAAAGTTTAACTTTTTTTTGAATTTTTATGACAATTTAACTTTAAAATGATTGTACTACGTGGACAGTTTTAACTTTATAATGATTGTTACCTTTTTTGTGTGTTATGGCATTTCAGAGGGTTTCAGATGTTTTAGAGACTTAATTTCAGAAACCTAGAAACAAACATTAAGTCAGGATTGCCAGTGGTGGGATTCGATCGTCGCCACTCCTCTCGAATAAGAGTCTCACACGCTACTCCTGAGCCACCTCTGTCGGTAACATAGGCGAAGAAAGTTATGGACACGCTTAATGAAAAGAAGAGGTCGTTCAGTTGGACACACTTTACGGCGCTTTAGATTACGTTAGATTAGTGCATGCACAGAGGTTTCAACTTTCATGGTTGTTTTACATGGTTTCACCAAGACTATATTGTATTGAAATAAAATAAGAAACCAAAAATAAAGAAAAAACAACGAGCTTTCAGTTCTCTGTGGTAGATTAAAATTGCAAAATAATAGTACTGAAGATTAATCCAGATAGTTTACAACGGCGCTTTGTACGGCGCGTCTCCTTTCATTAACAAACAACTTGGCGACATACTTACCGTTATTAATGTTTCTACTTCAAAGCAAAAACCTAATACATTACTGGAGTGAGTGAAGATGAAACTAGCAGAGAAGATTGACTAGGGATAAAATCCAATTAGTAATCTTAGCTGTGTCTCGGTGCTCTTGGGGGGGGGGGGGGGGCGTGGGCTACCCGGGCACCAGTAAAACATTATTATTACGTAAGAAGCATTTAAATCGATTTGTGTTAGTTTTTTAATATTCTTAAACGTCGGACTAAGAGGGTTCACTTCTAACGTTAATTGCAAGTATTGCGATCGACCACTAAAAGTAATGCGCACGCATTTGCCTCAAACAACCCCATGATATTGTTACCAAGTGGTGTTGAAGGACTTCAAAATGTATCACAGTAGAGTTAAAAAGATAAGTAGACAACTTGATATTATCTACATAGGTAAAACACAGGTTAAAAAACGCATGACAATTGGAAGTTTTGTTCAGTTTTATCGTGATACTTGACACGCGCGAAGACGGAAGGTTGGACAGAGAAGTGAAGCTAATGGGTGAGTTTAGCTACCTAAAAGCGATTCGGGTATACAGTAGCCATATATTATAATTAAAATTAATAACTTTATTAGAAAGGTACACAAAATGTGTCTAGATACTGGGAAACACTAATTATTTCATCAAATACAGTAAACCTGGCAACAGCAATGCTCTTTAGAACCCTTAGTTAACCGCATACCCCTCATTTATATCAATATTCTTCCGAAGACAATGACGCCGGGCGACGAGTGACAGAGAGAAAGGCGGCTGACTAATGATGGACGCATCAAATACAGATTAACGATGGAAAAACGTTCACCTGACATTTAGAATACATTAATTCATAAATATGATAAACTGACAAACGGAACATTTTCTCCCGATTTGAGTTTGCCCTGTTATTATGTTTATAGTTCGACGTTTAGGACGAATTAGACTAGAATAGTTTGTGGGGTAAGGTTGGGTTAAATTAACAGCCTGTATTTTGTCACGATATCGTAAAGTGGGCGATTTAACAGGGAACGAAATGGCTGGATCTGAAGACACTGGAAAAATTCCCTATGCTTGACTTCTGCTGGATCGAGTGTTGCAGTTGTTTCAAGAGCCAGTGCTTGTTTTTCGTAGTGAAATCACAGTAAATACTGTAAAGAGTGGAATAATCCTGCGTTTATTTTATTTTCTAATTTTTAGTGGGAAAACCAGTCTGGCGAGTATTAGATGTCCCTCTTCAGAAACTTTGAAGTTTGGAGTTGGTGAAATGTTTCAGGGAATGTCCAAGGGATGTTTAAGAGGACTCACTGTTGAATTCGCATTAACAACCGAGTTAAACCAAGAAAAAACTTCGTTAAGAATTGCCTGTGGCGGGATTCGAACCAGTGACCTATGAAGCAGATTCTCGCGCGACATTGGCCTGATAGACGCGCTCCAAGTCCTCCAACGCTAGTTTGGTTATAGGCTGCTCTAATCCAAACATAATCTTGATTTTAGTACCGTTATTAAACTCACTCAACCTTATTGAGATATGCAATCTTTTTTATACACCCTTTTTAAATGCTACTACATCAGTTTCGTATTTCTTATCTACGTACATATTTTATAGTCCTAAAGTCGGAGGGACTCTTCATTTCTTACATAAAATACTAATGTAAAACCTACTCTGTTCAAGTATTGATTAATTTACTCTAATCCCATTATACATTTACTGCTCTTTGTTAATTATAAAAGGTTTATCGTTTTTGATAGGCAACTAAAAAATCGTAAATGTAAAGTTTTTACTGCACACTCTTTGTATATGGGATTGAAGATAAAATACATGCTGAACCTTGAATAATTTGTTTCTGAATGTCAACATTGAATTTGAACATCGAACGGTCCTAAGTCAGGACCTTTACTTATTTATTTTTTGGGTCGTGCTTAACCACGAATAAAAGGCGGGATATTTCGGTCTTTTCACAGTTAAGAGAACTAAATGGGTTGATATTGATAGATTCTCACTTTAAATTTATAGTTTTACATTTAATTTATTTTTGTTACCGAGCATTGTAAACTGCAAAGTGTGTGCACAGTGTGGCATGTGACGATGCACTCGGTAATATATGTAATTTAAAATATAAACATCACTGAATATTTCGTTTAAAGTTAGTTCCCACCCTCCACCCATTGTAACCCTTTCATCCCCTTATTTTCATTATATCTTACTTCAAAATCATTCACAGCTCGGCTTTGAGAGTAATTTTATCAGCTGACCGGGCTGCTACAGTAGCCTTACACTTCGCCCGGAGTAACAAGGGACTTAACTCAGTTCAGTATACGGGCTCGGGACTCTATTACCGGTCTCAGGCTGGGAAGTAAGTGTATATTATGTAAGTGTAAGTTACTCTATAGAAGCAAGCTCGTGCGAATCTCAGGATGTGCTCCTGAATGAGGACATGCCTAGCAACGTGCCATGATTTGCCTCTGTATGGGAACATGCCAATGCGCGCGTATTCAACAACAAGGCCGTCGCTATATATCGCTTCACTCACGAGGGCCTCGCTCCAGACCTCACGACGAACACAATGTATGAATGGAGTGTCACGCTTGGTGGAGTCCCCGTGCAGGAAACACTTGTCAATGTGTGCGCGCAGATGAGAGGGCTAATGATGCACACGTGAGTATAGTTGCTCCGAAGCAAGTAAGCAGGAGCGCGGTTTCGGCGGGCCAATGAGCGATCAGTATTTTAAATCCGGGACCGCTGATTGGCTGCAATCCACCCGCCGGTGACGTCAGCATCTGCTTACTTGCTTCGGAACAACTATACGATGGTAATGAGCCATACTAGAAACATGTCCGGCTAGCATGTATCGCTCGGACAAAAGTAGTTAGGTAAACGCCAGTTAATCGAGAGCAATAGTAATTAATATTGACTTTATTCAGAACAAATTTCAAATTTCAAAATTAATTTTTGTGTTCTTCTTCAACGATCTGAGTAGCTTCGCCCCCTCTTTTGGGTCTCGCTCGTAAAACGTATCGCGCGCTTGCGTGTATAGTAAAGTAATCAAACTAATTGATACCCAGCATACAAGCCTCACAATAGTTTACTGCGTGCCGTGTAAGCTAAGCTTTCAATTAATATCTGATGATAATCAAAGGTCACCGAAAACTTGACACATTTCACTGAAATACGTATAAATTAAAACATAACCAAGCCCGTATTCGCATTCCGATGGTGGCACCCGCGAATTGTTTATCACTGAATAGCGTTACTCAAGACTATTAATTTCGACCACGCATACCAATTATTAACTTTCACTTGAACCAACACACGTTAGAATAATAAAAAAATATTTTAGATTTACGATCTGATTTAGAATATTACTATGCGGGAAGTTGGTGAAATTCTTTAATCGTGGTCTTTAAAACTTTAAAAGTAAATTGTGTGCATAGCAGAGTTAAGTAATTATATTCGTGTTGCTAGAGTACTTAGCATACATGGGTTGTAACACCTGCAATTTTTTTTCTTTTAAAATTTTAAAGTTATAATTTAGATTTACAAAAGATAAAAACAATCACGCAACATTTGGTTGTGATTGTATTTTTCTTTGTTTATAGGATACGTGTAACACACATAACAAAAACTTGTAGAAATACAGCCAAACCTTACACACTCAAAGAAATGAGATCTAAAAAAGGGCCAAGCTCATCTACCCTTCCACTTTGCGCATTCTTAATTCATAAACGTACAGTGTCCCATAACAGCATCCTCGAAAAGCTTGGCAAAATAGAATTTGCGATTATTAATTTAAAAAGAAATAGTTCATCCAAGTTCTTTTTCTAATTAATTAAAACGTAATAACATGCAAATTTTATTTTGCCAAGCTTTTCGAGGATGCTGTTATGGGACACTGTACGTTTATGAATTAAGAATGCGCAAATGTGGAAGGGTAGATGAGCTTGGCCCTTTTTTTAGATCTCATTTCTTTTGAGTGTGTAAGGTTTGGCTGTATTTCTACAAGTTGTGTTATGTGTGTGATCTCATTACTTTTTCAAGTTCCATTGCAAAATTATATGTTAAAATATAATATTTTTATCAAAGTTGATTTAATTTCTATGGTATTAGCAATAACAATATAGGATGTAAAATATCTAGACCCGGATTCATGTACATCCTGGGTATAGGTGGTATAACCATGGTATAACGACGGTATAAGGACTGGACCCCAATTCTTGAGTTCGTGGGAGATGACTGTTGAAAACGCAATTTGAAAACGAAGTCGTTTTCGTTTGACACTTTAAAAAGATATGCGTATAGCAAAGAGCTCGAAAAAGTTCTATATTTATTCTAGATGGCAGTGCCTTCATAATCGAAAGACGAGTTGCGTGAAATGATTTGATTGTTGCAATTATGTAAACAAACAGATGAGCAAGCGCATATTATTTTGACACCTTGCTTCGACATTGTGTTTGTGTGTATTGTGTGACAGAACTATGTTGTGCTGGCCTAGGGTTGGCTAGGCTTGCCAAACATGTAATGTAAGTAATAATTTTATCTAGTCCTATAGCCTAATGGAACTTTAGACCTACACTGTTGTATTATAAATAATTTTCTACATCTGGGCCTAGGTCAGGGACGGTTTCTGATTTGTTTTATGAGAGTATAATGACAACTTTTCTCATTTCACACATAGAAGCAAAATTTGAAATGTCCGCCAGTTGTTGACGTATCGCACGTTCCCGCCGCACTCTGCTTATACCGTCAACAAGTGTCAAGTAACTATGGTTACTTGTTGATTGTATAAGGCTTATTTTAAAACCTTTATTTGGAAGCCTTCCAACAAACTTTTTCAACTTTTTTTTTCAAAAGAGACTATAATACTATAACCTTAATGTCCATGTAAAATATGAACATTGTAGTCCCACCCGTCTGGTCAGAATCGCGGGCCGACGTATTAGATGTAAGTAGCAGTAGTAGCAGTAAGTAGTAGGAGTAGCTAACATCCTTAAAGTGATTTTGAGCATGTTTCAAGCCATTTTTTCACCAAGAAGGAATGGTCGTACCCCAATAAAATTTGGCATGTGTTGTCAGGTACCTAAATCCCCTCGATTGTGATAGTTTTCAAGTTCACATCACGTTACATGACGGCTGGGTAACACCTCGAAATCACCCCAACTCTGCTTGGTGTATAAGGTGCTTGAGTGTGTAGCGCACCGCGGCTTGGCTGCGGCGCCCTAACGGGCACCTAGATACAAAGAGCATGCATGTATGGCTAATGAGTTGAAGTGATTATGCAGGAAAAAAAGTTTTAATGTTTAAAATACATGACTATGTTAACTAAAAGATAAGACTATTTTTGACTTTCAGCACATAAAAAAAAATATATATATACAATCTGTGTCCTCTCGTATGATGGCGATTTGCAACAATTTAACTTTTATTACGAATTGGCGGTGACAAAAATCGAAACTGTGACTACCCGAATCATTCTCACACTTTATACATGAGCTACTTCTGCCGGTAAAATTGCGGTATAAAAAAAATAAGCTTTAATTTAATTATTTCTACAAAGAGCTAAATTTAGCAAGTTTATCGATACACCTCCGGATTTATGTTGTAACTCAACAAATCTTAAAGTATGTCTTGAATATCTTACATTACCTCATGTTGTATGGAAATCAACACAGAAATTAAAAATCCATCTCAGCCTTACTGATATATTAAATTGAGAAACATCTCGTGTACTGTGTTATTGTTTTTATATTAAATAAATAAAAATCACTCAATATTTTGAGTACTTATAAAACACTTCCAATGACGTCTACCATAATCTCAACTGCAATGTATTCACACGTTATAATGTTTAGCTCAATTACTTTTAGGAATTCAAACTGATCCTTCTCGGTTTCCATCGGTTTCGCGGCGACTTATATTTTGCACGAACTGTACAATTACCACTCGCCGAACGCAGCTCGGGTGTGGGGGTGTCTATACTGTTAACGCGTACCGGGGTCTTCAGTACGCCTCGTCGGGCAAGTTTCCACCCCAGCGTTGAAATTAGTCAGGTAGGGTAGGTGCTTGGGCGGGGGTGGAGGTCATTATTTTTAATATTTCGGGGGGCGAGAGAGGAGGTGGCAATGGGAGTTTGTCACGGCTTCATTCTGTGCAACGAAGTGGGAGCCAAATCTTGAGACCATTCCAAGTTACGGCCTGCGCTGGGGGACGTCATAGACGCAATGAGGTGAATCGAGAGGAGTTTACGCTGAAGTTAAGATAAGCAAAACGTGAATGCACCTTATATTCTGGTTATCATATGCATTTCAATGAGAGTTGATTGAGATTTCTTATTCTTTTTCTTGTAAAACGATGCACAAACATAAATGTATTCATTGATGAAGTAAAATGTCTATTATATAATTAGTTTTTGAAATTACTTTACAAATGATAGAAATCAATAAATTTATCTTTACTATACAAATAATAAAAAGGAGCATGTAAATAAGTAAAAGTAGTTAATTACACGAACTATTATATATTTTTAAATAAAAAAAAAAATGGAATTGGCTTTTCAGTCGTCTCATATAGATGGAGCGGGAACAGACTGGTTTCGAGAGATGGACCAAAAGTTCTTCAAGGGGCTATTACCCAAAAAAACTAATTTTCCCCCTTAATCTTTTATATCTCGTAACTGGAATTTTAAAGACAATTTTTAATTTCTTTGATCGAAAAATTTCCGAAAATTTTGTTTTGGGGATTTTTTTAAATCGGCTATAACTCATACACACATGCATGTGGTTGGGTCCATCGGAAGGACGGTGTAACCCTGGTCACCTACAGGTTCCTCCACCAACCCGCACAGTTCATCGGTGAGCCAGGTTTGAGATAGAATACTCGTAAAACCTCTTTCTTAATCGAAGACGGGACCTATCTTCCTCTACACAGCTACATCTGAGCCACCTTGACAAGAACATAATAAAATTAAACTTTATTATAAAACATTCAAGTATCTATAATCTACAAATATTGGCCAACATAATATTTCACAGAGTAACTTTTGTTTACTGAAACTAGGATCCATCTTGAAGTTTAAGTTTTAACACGCAAGTTCACAAAACAAACCCCAAACCTTTTAAGCCAAAGTGCGTTTAGTGCGTGATACCATCTAATTCTGCGGTCCCAGACAATTTTAGAAATGAAACTCTCCCGTCAGTAGTCCCTGTTTATAAACTACCCCCCTCCCCCCTCTTCCAGACGAAGGTAAGCACGCACTTCTTCGAAATCAAGCCGTAAAAAATGCCTGGGTTTAGTAGCTGTTTCACGCAAGCGGAAGACATATTGGTTCGTGAGAATATTTACGAGAGAGTAATAAAAATATATAATCTAAACAAATATTTATAGCTTAGATAACCAGGGAAAGAATGAAAAGGTAGAGAAATATAAAGAAAGCACGGTTATACGGCAGTAAAAAGAGGGAGCAAAGACACTTAATCAGCAGATTCGCGAAGAAAAAGACAAAAATAAAAGAACACTTTTCTTCCTTGCTTTCAAATCTCAATGTTTGTGTGGTGCCGAGTGTAAAGAGGGATTCAAAAATTAAGAATATATTAAAATCAGCACACATTTGGTGGAGGTGCCGGGTATGGCTGGATGACGATATCTCCCCCAGGGTCACCAAACACATTCTATATCATCCTTGTTGAAGGAAAATGAAAATTTAAATTCAAGTCAATCGGAGGTCGTGTTCGGTTTTAATCGTGTGATGTGACACTCACATAAACGGACGTTACGGTCAGAAAAATAAAGCTAAGTTAGTGTAGGAACTAAGAAGTGTATTTTACGCGCTTGTATTTACACAACAAACCAAGTGAATTTAAAGGATGATATTTAACCTCGGAGAATCAGCACGGCATATAACCTCTGCCACCCTCACCTACCCCCCCGCCACCCCCCCCCAACCCCCCTCAGGCCGACCTCACTTCTTCAAGATCTCGTTAATGTAGGATTAGAAGATTAAACGTAAATTAGCCTCGCGACATTTCTACCCCATTGCTTCACACCCAACCCAATACCAAGAAAACCTTCATTACATTTGCCCATTTTGCATTTATAGTCTTTTTTATTACTTCTCCCGCTGGCGCATACCTAAAATAATTACAGCTCTGTACTCGGATGGAATTGTTAAACCTCTGCTGTGGGAGTCGGAGTATACACAGAAAACACACGAACTGCACTACGAGTGAAATACAACCCGGTAAATCACAACACTATAATACACTAACGTTCTCCTATACCGTCCAAACAAAGCCATACCACGTATTTAATTAATTTGTTACACAACATAAAAAATTCATGTGTGCTTATAAAGGCGGGGAATTAATATAATATTAAGCTCTTGTAGCAGAAAGGGAAGCAGTAAACTATTAAATGGTCTGGCTTATGTTCTAGCATAAGTAAGTGCGGAAAGTGGGGAGTGAACGCGTGGATAAATTATTACCTCAGCCCTCCCTGTTTTTGTCTCCCAGCTCTAAGTTCAACTTGGTTCAACTGGGTTTTGCAAGTGTTTCATTTGTTAGGACTTAGGGCTACTTAGGTTTCCTTGTAACTCAAGTCGTTCGCAGTCACTGACAACGAATGTACAGTACCCACTTTCTTCACCATAATATAGTATTATAGTTTTGCGTCTATTTATGGGTTTAATAATATCCAGGATGGCCAAAAAAGCCGAAAAAAAAAACAAGTAGGCTGAAACTGTCCGAGCTGAGTTTTATTTTGTGTATTTTTATGGGCACGTACAAAAACAGAGTAAGAGCGAGTACTCGTGGATGACTCGTGCCCAACCACTAGGTCCTTCTTCTCCCCTTTTTTTCTTCAAATACCGATCTCTGGTTGGACATATTCGAGCCTAGATGGCGTCGGTACCGACGGGGTTGGCTCGGCCAGCTTTAAATTAAACGTACTGAAATTCAGTGATGTTACTTTGTGGGTACATTCTAAATACGAATTTATTTATAAGCAAAATCAGAGTACTTTGAAACGTTGATTTCAATTTCACCAAGATATAAAAAGATCAAAACGAATAGATGTATAAAAGTAGTACATTAAACTTACATCTCATACTGCTTTGCGAATACCATTTCAAGAACCACAGCATCCAACAGGTCTTCCAGTTCGTTAAGTCGTTACGTTTTTTCGCCAACATCACGAAACATAAGTTGCCATCTAATACCAACCTAACATAAAAACCATATGCTGGCAACTGGGACCGACCACTAGCAAGCATTTCAGCATTACATCCCTCGTTAGTTCATTTCTTAATCGCTACCTAGTTATACCAGAATTCCGTTTAAATTCTGCTTTTCCTGTTCACAGAACCGGGATTAATATTTGCAAACCATGTATATATAGAGATAGCAAGAGACTTGGGTCCTCCCCATCCCATCCCAATCTAATCATTATTCAAATAGACTATAGAGATAGCAAGCAATTTCCCTCTAAAGCTGAGCCCAATTAGAGTTCTTCTGCATGTAATGCGTGCGGGCAGATTGGCCCTCACAAAGCAGAGTGTGGTCCGATTGAGAGATGGTCTCGCCAACCACAGCTTGGTTGTCTTGTCGACTCGAAACAAGCTCGCTCTATCATAGTACTCACAAAGCTCTAGCTCTCATCATAAAACATCCTATTAAGATTCAATGATGCGTTCACCCACTGGGCGAACCGTTTCGTGGATTTATGTAATCTAGGGCTAATAATATACAGAGATTGAAGGTGTAGAACATGTTAGACAAGGGGGTGGGATGCAACTGCTGTACAAACAGAACAGGTACAGACGAGGGAGGGTAGAGGGCATGTATAAAACAATACGAGGATAATATACATATCATAACATTATTACCGGGTATATAGCTTTAAACATCTATGTTTATAATTTGAAGCTGCATGTACTGAACCTATCGTGAAAATACTTATAACAGGATATACGTTAAAAAAATATAAAAATTAAAATAAATGCTAATCAACAATAACAATGTCAATAATCGGCAATGTTGCTCCATGGTATTACAATGCCACAGTAACAATTATTCGAGAAATACCTTCTTTTACTTTAATAATATAAAAAAATATTATTTGAATAAATTTTTTGGATGAGCGTAGCGAGCGAAGCGAAGATTCCATTTCACTACACTGGAGAAAAAAATCCGGAACGTTTTTTTTGTTTCTGTATTTTTGTCTGTCTGTTAACACGATTCCGGCTAAACCGATACTCCGATTGCGATGAAATTTTATGGAGGCCTTCGACCTTCGAATTCTCTGAACTAAGAACTGCCACGTTTTTGAGTGCAATCGAAAAATCATTTCTGATGAAAATCGCAATTTTACGATTTTTTTCGATTTTTTTTAAAAATTTCTTCGACTTATAACTCCTACATGCTTTATCCGATTGTAATGATTTTTTCACAGAACCTTAATTGTATGAATTGATATATTCGTGTGAAATTTGAGCGTAATCGAATAATTATTTCTTATAAAAATTTCAATATTACGATTTTTTCCTTTTTTAAAATTACGATTAATTAAAAAAAATAAGTTAATTTTTTATTTAATTTGATTTAATTTAAAAAAAATTTCAACAAAGTTCTGATTTTTTCACAGAACAACAGAAAATCCACAAAACACATGGCAGCTCAATTCACCAATTACGCTCATCCAACAACGCGGCGGGACTTAAGCGTTTTCCTAGTACAAAATATTAAGAGTCAATTAACTGACTTAGTCACATAACTGATTTTCAGTGGGGGAATTTAATTTAAACGCTGACAAAGCCAACCCTGTCGTTGTCGACGCCATCGAAGAACGAAAAATCGCCAATCAGAGAAATAATTTTAAATAGGAAACACCATGGACGATCCACCCACGGTCGACACCAGAATCTCGGAACAATCTTAGAATATATCATGTGCTTCGTTTCTAGGCAGGGTCAAAGGTCACCGTTATTACATTTCAATAAAAAAAATTATGAATACAAGTTCATATCAGAAAAAATGTCAAGTCTTTTGCATGAAGCGGGATTCGAACACTCAACATTCTGCACTGCCATTTAGCCACACAAATCCAACAAATAGCGGTCTTTCTACAAACAAACATGCCTTATCTGTGGATTGTAATGTCTCTTGTATGCTTCTTCATGTCACCCTTAAATCAATATTTCCAATCCTAAAAATATCTTATTTGCTACAAACTCCTCGGATTAATTTATTGAGTGTAATAATAACATCCATGATTGATATAATTTGCTTTTAATCTGTTGGTCGTCTGCACATTACGCCCCACAGTGAGATGATGGGAGTATTTGGCTCGCTACTCTAGGACAGTTTGTCGAACCCTAAGCTGGTAATCAGATCGTTGTAATTCGGCAGACAAGGGGCTGAGCTTTCGGTCAAGCTGTTGGTCAAAGCTGCTGGCAGCCTCTGGACGTGACTATCGTCGGGAAATCAATGAGATTATTGCGCGTTACGAGTGGGTTGCGTGACAATATTACAAGATAAACAGTCACAGTTGTAATTAGGGTTAAGTCAATGTCAACCCAGTGCAAATGTTAGCATGTTGGCCATTGTGTTCGTTACTTTCTGTAATCAAGGGCGAAGAAGGGAAAGTAACAGGGGTTGTAACACCTTCCCATGGTTGAAGATAAATATACACATTATTTGTATGGGACCTACCTACAAGTTACAGATCTAATTTGTATAGGGAATAAAAACATTAAAATGACTACCCTTTAGAAACGTACTATAGGCATTTCGTTAATTCAAACATCGGCAAATTTTTCCATTCCAACCCTGAACTTTTCCTCACCAAAGTAGTTCACACTCCACAGCATATTTTCGTAGTATCGGCTGCTCTATACAATATACATCAATCCTCCATGTTTTATTTATTTTTATTAAAAAATTAAGTTAAACCTAAAATGTACTGAGCAGAGAAATTTATATGTCCCATAATCAATACCTCAACCCTCTCACACTTTTGTTGTGAAGTATTCATAATAAAAATTACTATATTATTATTATGCTACTGATATGTATGTGTAATACATATTTTGTATTATGTTTTATTGTTTTGTTGTGTACCGGTATTTGTTTACATATCCTACGTGTTTTCCATTCAAATTGCAATAGAACGAAATGTAGACATCATTGGGAAGACTAAACTCTTCTCCCCCTAAGGGCCCATTGTCTAGTCATACATCTACCTACCCTCCTCATGTTCTGCAACCCTGGTCGCGTCACTGTAAGCAATTGTCACTCTTCCTGTTAGAGTTAATTATGTCCCGGTTAACAACTTTACTACGTAATCCTTACCCCAGTTACCTTTTAGTCATTGTCTAACTTTTAAGTACATAACGTGGAACAAACGACCTAGAATGTTCGCAAAACATTTGCTAGAGAACTTGGAAGGGAAGAGTTACCGGACGCCCGAGTTCTAAGTAGCTAAGCTCTTTGTCATCTACGAGGGAGCGGAAGAAACATTGCAGCAAGTAGAAATTTTTTCAAACACAAAAACCACAATTCCACAATCAGGAATGTTAAAATATTATTTAAATTCCCCGGGAAACACTACGTCCGGTAAGTACTGGAGACCATCCGTGTTCAAGTGGGATTTTGAATTTCCGGATACGTTTTAAATATTTAAATTTAAACTTGTTATTTTATATAGGATGACTAATGTTTATTAATTGGTTTCATTATGGAGGTAAAATATTTCCAAGAATTAATGTAATATTTCAATCTAATAATGATTTATTTTTAGCCAAGAGGCATTTTCTCACAAAGGCAAACACAATCAATAGCGCTTTATTCTGCGTTAATTTATCCGGGACGTTGCTGTAGATTAATAAAGACAAAATTCTGTTACATTAAAGTAAAGCTTAGTAAAAGCGAAGAATGTATTTATTAGTTTCCTCAAATTCACTAACAAATGTGATCAAGTTTCAGCTAGATCCATTAATATTGAAGGGGAACGTACAAAGCAATTTTGTACATTATTTTCTTGGTGACTTTAATCCACTTACGAATTCCTAAATTTCTTGTGGAAATCCTGCACACGGCACAGGGTCCAATGTGTATCTTTAGGGTCTAACTAGGTATTTTGAGTTTGGACAATTGATGCCCGAGGACTGTTTTTCAAGAATACTTCGGAAACTTTCAGGCATGATTGCCGATGACAGAGTTGTAACCCTTTATCTATCGAATCAGAGTCCTTTAATATGTTACGCATGAACCACCACTTTCAGTCTTCATTTCATTTCATTTCATTTCATTTCATTTCATTTCATTTCATTTCATTTGTGGCCACATTACAACAGGACAACATTTTTATGATCGATCTTTAGCCGAGAGGCGTCTCCTTACAAAGGCAAACACAATCAATAGCGCTTAATTAATCCACTACAGTACTCTACTGAGATATTATTTTTGCAATATAGTCAACGGTTTTTTGTTCATTGTCGTGTATTCTATTATTCTATCGTAGACTACGATTGAACGCATGATTGGAGAGACTATTAACATGGCGACGTGTCATGTTTATGTATGTTTTGCGTGTTAAAACATATTATTATGTACCGTGGTGCTCTATGTTTATCGGATGTTCTGAAAAAGTAGTTCTCTGAAGAGAGATGGTAAATGAACGTCGAGTTTGGTCGCACCATTCATTCAAAACGATTGAACTGAACTCGTCTGGACTTTATCATTTTGCTCGTGCTTTTTTATTTTCACTACCTGTTGAGCTCTGACATTTAACAACACACACCATTACCACTACGCTTTATTCGAGTAATATGAAATATATTTTAACAGCAAAAACATGCATATGACGCTCCGAAGTCTGTTCAGGACATGGCAGGTTATTGGTTAAACCCATAATGTAATTGTTATTTATTCTGCAGTTAATTTATTATTTTTAATATTTATTACTTATTTACAACGGGACTCAGGTCACACAAGTGCAATAAGGAATAAATCTATTTAAATTTTCAAAACAGTTGTTAAATAACCTTTTCTGTTTGTTTGGGGACACTGTCGTGGGTCTCCAAGCATCTCCTACGTTTTTTGTGCCTGGTGCGAAGCAATTTATCACTAAAATTCTGGTGTGTACCAATTAAGTATAGAATCTCGCATACTGTCGTCGGTTGACGAATTAATAAAACAACGGTTGGCGGTTTTTGTCTAATTTCTCAGCCCATGCAATAATTAATGAATGCTATAAGTAGTAAAAAAAAAAGTAGAAAAAATGTTTTTGCTTTAAACGTACGATTTTGACGTTGTCTCTTTGATACGAGAACATCTTTCTAAACAAGTGTTTATTGGACATAACACTGCTGTTTATCAATATTTATTTGTGATATTTCAACTTTTATTCAAGTCTTTTTTTAAAATTGAAGGTTGACAAAGGAATTAAAAACAATCCACATAAAAGAAGATCATAAACAAAATAACCATGAAACATATCTGCCAACACAATTGATGAAAATAAAATAAAAACTGACAAAAAAAATATACAGTAGCACTAGATCACAAAAATTGGTGAAGATGAGAAAATTACAAGAAGTAGATTATTGACAACATCAAATATACATTACATACATACATTAACTAAACACTTATTTAAAGAATAAATACCTGTTTTACTAGTTTCTTTTATCTAATCTTTCTAAACAATCCAAGGTGTATTGAGAATTACCACTGAGCGCGGTCTTCTTGAGCAACTGCAGTTTTAACAAAAGCGGGAATTAAAAACGATATCGTCAGAGCCCACGCATTTCAATGCCGAGGAACGCGTGAAAGAACGAGGCAAAGGGTTTGATAAAAACCGGGGGCAGATTCTGTGTGCCTAGCCCAGTAAGCTGTCATCCCCCCTCTGCGCTAAAACAAGCGGGACTCTGGTTTCTTCTTTGATGAGATAATCACCGATGAATGAAACCCACGTTCTGTGGTGGGGAGCGGAGAAACACGGGTAACGGGGGGGGGGGGGGATCGTGTTAATGATAGCTCGACAACTAACAACACAAAGTACACCTGCAAGCATATAACAACTGTGTGTATAATGGAACCACGATAGAATCACAACACTCAAACGAATGTATAGCAGGAAGCAAAACAACACCTTTGGTACCAAATTCCAAAAACAACCGTAGATGGGCCATGATACAAACCACATTATAAACTAATTGTATTATTAAAAACACATAATTTAAAAATTATAAAGCAATTATTGTTGAAATAGCTCCAAAGTAGATGATATATAATAAAATGTTGCTCCAAAATGCACCAAACAACTTAACGTGGACGAAAATAACACCTAATGAGTAAATGATTGAGGAATACACAAACGAATCGAAAATAATAACAATATCATTAAATATAAGAAATTAACTTAAGATTGATCACAAATTAATGCTCAAAACACAAATCGAAAATACTAGATATACTACGAGCTGAAACTAGCATCATATGCATACAAACTGTGCACACACTCTACTCTTCTGATGCAAAGTTTTCTACACTTACAGAGAGCTTCAAAAACAAAAATTGTCAAGTCCTCATCTAGGTGCCCGTTAGGGCGCCGCAGCCAAGCCGCGGTGCGCTACACACTCAAGCACCTTATACACCAAGCAGAGTTGGGGTGATTTCGAGGTGTTACCCAGCCGTCATGTAACGTGATGTGAACTTGAAAACTATCACAATCGAGGGGATTTAGGTACCTGACAACACATGCCAAATTTTATTGGGGTACGACCATTCCTTCTTGGTGAAAAAATGTCTTCAAACATGCTCAAAATCACTTTAAGGATGTTAGCTACTGCTAGCTACTGCTAGCTACTGCTAACATCTAATACGTCGGCCCGCGATTCTGACCAGACGGGTGGGGCTACAATGTTCATATTTTACATGGACATTAAGGTTATAGAAATATAGTCTCTTTTGAAAAAAAAAGTTGAAAAAGTTTGTTGGAAGGCTTCCAAATAAAGGTTTTAAAATAAGCCTTAAACACTTGGCATATAATCAACAAGTAACCATAGTTACTTGACACTTGTTGACGGTATAAGCAGAGTTAGGCGGGAAAGTGCGATACGTAAACAAATGGCGGACATTTAAAATTTTTCTTCTATTGTTGTGAACGAGAAAAGGTTCATTATACTCTTCATAAAACATAATCAGTAAACCGTTTCCTGGCCTTAGGCCCAGATGTAGAAAATTATTTATACATACAAAAAGTGTGAGGTCTAAAAGTTCCATTAGGCTATAGGCCCTAGATAAATAAAACTTGCCTACATGTTGACAAGCCCTAGCCTTTCTTAGCAACCTAAAGGCCACACAACCTGTTTTTGACACTTCCCGCACAAATAACTAGTTTTGATTACTAACACACTTTGCAGATAAACAATGGTATGATAGTCCTAGTGCTATTTCATCAAATTTTTTCGGCAATAAGTAGCATATTTAAAAACTTTTAAGATTCACTACAAAATAACCAAATCTCCTGACACTTATAAAATAAAAAAAACATGGCAAAAAAATTACGTACACGATACAAAAATTGGTGAAGATGAGAAAATTCAAGAATTTATAAACATCAAATAATCATACTACATTAACTAAACACTTTATTAAAGAATAATAGCCTGTTTTATAGCTTTCTTATCTAATCTTTCTAACATCCAATGATTGAGAATTCCCTAGCCGTGTCTTCGAGCAAACTAGTTTAACAAAGTGGAATTAACGATATCGTATGATCCACCATTCAAGACCGTTTAGGAACGCGTGAAGAAAGGCAAGGGTTTGATAAAAACCGGGGGCAATTCGTGGCCTAGCCAGTAGCTTATCCCCCTCTGCGCTAAAACGGCTCTGTTCTTCTGATGAGATTACAGATGAATGGAAACCACGTTTTTGACGTTGGAAACCGTAAACGGGGGGGGGGAGTATCGTGTTTAATGAATAGCTCGACAACTTTAACAAACAATGTACACCAGAAATAAAACTGTGTGTAAATGGAACCACGATAGAATCAAAACAAACGAATGTATGAGAGGAAAAACCAACCTCTTTCTAGGTACAAGATTCAAAAACAACCGTAGATGGCCATTCCCAATCCACATTTAAACATTTTATTATTAAAACCATAATTAAAAATTATAAACAATTATTGTTGACATAGCTCCAAACTAGGTTTATTATAATTTGCTCAAAATGCAACAATTAAGTTAGAGAAATTCACTCAATAGTAAATGGTTAGAATACACAGAAGAATCGAAATAAAACAAATCTTAAATTAATAAATAACTTAATTTTGCCAATTTAATGCTCAAACAAATCGACAAATACGTAGATATTACGAGCTGAAACGTGAGGGTATATGATACAAACTGTGAAACTCATACCTTTTGATGCAAATGTTTCATTCAGAGAGTTCTAAATAAAATTGTCATGTCCTCATATAAAATACGAGCTTCATTACGCAAGTTAATTATCTTCCAATAACCAGGCCCATGGTGTTCTCTTTCATTGTAAGTAAGACCCAACCTCCAACTTCAACCCTTCCCTCCCCCTTTTACTCGTTAACACAGCTCTCAGAGAAACCCGTTGGAAATTGCATAGATCGACGAATATACGCAAATAATAGGCCCTCATCACATTTGATAAGGTTAAAACAAAAGTCACGTAGGGTGGGGGAGACCATTATGTAACCCTGGCCGGCTGACAAAGACCTGATTGCGAGCGAGCACGCACTTTGCCTTACTCTCACGCACTACGCGAGTCCGACTGACTTTACGTGCCAATTATTACTACCCCGGCGTCGTACGACAAGTCTCTTTGTTTTAGACGTGTTTAGTGAAGACAGCTGTCGTCGCGGACGCTTTGCTAGAGCAGATGCGAGACCTGACAAATAAACCAAGTGTATAACAGGGTTTAAAACTAGTTTTAACATAAATTTTACTTAGTGATCATTAAAAGAAATCAATGATATTGTAAACTTAGAATTTCTTGAGCGTTAATAAAATTAAATTTTAATTCAAATCCATTCCATTCAGTTATTTTCTTTTTATACATTTTGCTATAATATTCTTCGTTATTTTACTTTAAAAAACATTTGCTATATATTGTTCGTTATCTTTATACTGTAACAGGTCTACGACGTAATTCGAACAATTCTCAATAATTGAAAAGGATGAGAAAGTTAAACACTTCTACGAGTTGTTAACTTTTAGAGTTCGCTAGAGAAATGATTTAAATACCTAGAAAATGTGAATTTGTGTTTTATGTACCTCATTTATGTACCTTGGGTTTGTTTCTGCTTTCTATGATGCAGAAACATATTTTACATTAATCATGAGTATCTTTTACTGGAGAGAACCGAACATTTAGTTTTACCTTATTATTTAATGTGCATAATAGAATACTAATAAAATAATTAAAACATGTAATTCAGGTAAGATTAATTGAGTGATAAATTTCACAGCTCAGTGTTTATATGTAATATTTGACCATGAGTTCTAATCGTTTTTCGTTTTTCTTGATTTATTTCAGATAGTCTCGACGAGCTTCCTATCCGAATGTCAAAGTGTTGATGATTCCACAAAATAAGAATAATATACGAAGACAAGTTTTAACTCGAATGCGCGTTTATTGTCGCGCGGTTTCTTCCGAATGATGACTTATGATCCTTCAAGTGCGGCTGTTGTGGATTTATCGCTCGGGGGTGAGTTAATGCATCTGAGTAAAAATTACACTTTTTGTTTATTTGCCTTTATTTGAAATGCACTCCTTCATTCTCAGCCTGCGGAAGGTTTGGACAGTCTGGCGTAATTTGTTTCAATTAGTTTTCAGCTGATTAAAGTGCTGAGTAATGACGGCTATTATCCTCGAATGCTGCCATTGATAGCGTCACGTTTTACAAGTCCATACTAGAATGTTGGTTTAGAACTGGAAATCTCCAGAACTCCTCATGCCTTCACAAAACATTTAAAACATTAATTAAATAAACATTAATTTTTTGTGATGGTGGATATTATACAATCCAGAAATTACAAAATTCAACTCGACCTGTAATTGAGCCTTTGAACAAAGTAAATCGTAACTAAATAACAGTTTCTTTAAACTATGGTTTGTATTAATAAATACACATTTTAACTACATAGGCGAGTGTTTTAACTGTAGAAAGTACATAAAAACACTTCAATGCGTGGGCAATATATATATAAAAATTTTCATAAAAAAAAATCAAGGGGGTGTTTTACAGGGTGCAAAACACCCTTGTCGGCTGACAGCCGACATACGACCGAAAAGGGTTAAGACTAATAATTTAGAGATTGTCCTGGTGTGTCGAAACAAGTAGGCCTATCGCATCGAAGCATTTAAAACAGGTATAAAAGTAGAACTGTTTAGCATTATTAGCAATATTAATATAGGCCTACTTATAATTTTATATGAGACCATGGAGTTTTAGGTTCGCCTTACACATTGTACATCGTGAATTAGATTCCTGGTTGGAAAATGGAAAGGGAGTTTCGTTAGAATAAAATTCGTGAGAAATTTGCGTTTTTCGCGACAGCAACAAAAATTAGGTAGCGACCCTCTATTTAAAAAACTGTCACATGATGTTGTTTATGATTCACATTATTCAGGCAGCTACGTAGATCATACTGGGCTTGTCAGCGTGGTAGAGGCGCAACGACGACGACGCCGACGACATAAGAATATATCTCAGAGTCTTGTTCGGCTGATAACAACGTCCCGATAAGAGTGTCCGGGACAATTGCTTCCCAGACAATACATCATTGCCGGGACTAATTGGTACATCTGATCGTAACGAGACTCGACAAGGGAGTCATGGCGTTTAATTAGTGATAAAACAAAGACTTCGGAACTTGGTGTTCGTTGATTGAAATTCATTAAAGTTTGGAAAGTGGCCCCCCCCCTTCTTCCCCTCCAACCTCTTAATAAACCGCCCTTCACACCCAACTGCTGTCTGGGAACGATATTGGTGACATCTCATTACCTCAGGTCACTTGACTTTTAAACCATGGTCAAGTATTTAGCGTTCTACACTTGTACTAACGAGGTTATATTACGTATTACTTGTAGAGTAGTTATAGCTTTGAAATTATAATTATACCTCCTAGGCTAAAGAGGGTATGGACATGCCCAAACCCCTACCTTGTTCCGTCATGTGTCAGATAAAATACAATAAACTACTACTACCTTGACTCCAGTGAGTGAATCGATTAGTATAATAGTATATAACACACCTTCAAGAGTTAGTTACCAACCTTCTCTCTCCTTTATTATAATTTTGTAGGTATCCAATGAAAAAAGGATAACTAACATTAAAAATGAGTTTTATGACATGTGTCATGTCATAAATGTGTGTTGTGTCAACATGTCACATGTCCAAATAATGTTTTTACATTTTATTTTCATTGTAAGCAATTTAAATACACAGCTAAAATATTATTAATGAAGCTTAACACAAAATATTTTTTTCTTTTTGTCGCAAAAACGTAAATTTAAGGTACATATTATAATAACTGGTGCCAAACTTTATCTAAACGGATTTAGAAACAAATCGCTACACCCCTAGCAATTGATATTATTTTGAAGCTCGGGGTAAAGTCACAAAGTGGTTTGTAAAATCTGTTTACATAGTCTAGAAGCTTACCCAATTTCAATTGAATTTCCTTGTTTTCCCTACAAGCATTTATAGTAATATAATACACATTGTATTACATGCGAGAAGGGTGTGGAGATAATGACTAGTTTAGTGTCGGCGTCTTGTTCGGGATTGTCTAATGTAGAGCTGTGAACACGTTGTTTTGTTATACACACCATTCCTCGTATTATTCCGAGCTGTTTGCATAAACGATCCGCCTCGACGCGAGTAGCCATTCAACTACATTATCCCAGTCCTAACAGGGTGAGTCGCTAGGTTGTACGACAAACACAATAGACGACGCACGAATGTGTTTTCTAGCCCGAACATGCTTCCACTTGGCTATATTAATAGCCCAGTAATTTAATTGTCTGCGTGATAAATAGATATCTCCTCGTTATGTTCACCGCGAAGACAGGGTAGAGTCCCGAGTGGCTACCTACCCTGTTAACTGCCACCGTTTGGCGCGAGAGGACGTCACTAAACAAGCAGGGTCCACGTACTTAGCTGCACTTGGTGGCGATGTTACGTGGGGCTTTGTGCTTGGCATGGTCTCTTGAGGGCGTGGATTAGATCGCAGCCACTGGTATACGCCGAATTAACCAAGTGACTTAATTTTTAAAATATATTTGGAACATCCCATTTCATTTTCTTACAAAGCTATTCCAATTTACTCCTAAACTACTAGACTTGTACTACCTAGAACTAAAGACACAATTGTTAGTAATTTCTCGTGGGAAACCTGCCAAGGGTCATGCCTTACTAGGTTTATTGGAGAAGGAATGTCCGAGGACTGTTTAAAGAGGACTATAAATCCTTTACATTCGCAATAACGAGTGAGGAAAATCTCGGGAAAACCTTCAGTCAGGATAGCCGGTCTCGACGAGATTCGAATACGGAACCTAAAGAATCAGAGTCTCGCTTGAGACAATACTGTCGATAACCATATAGGCACACGAAGAAAGACTCTATTGTCAATCTTCTGCAAAAGTTGAGGAATCGCACGCCCTTTTCCCACAACACAAAACTAAAGTCAACTTGCATTAGAATGTGTTCGAAGAAGTTAGCCCACGTAGCTAGGCTGCAAAGCTCTCCCTATCGCCCAAAAGCTACATTAATTTTTTTATGAGAGCAATAACTGCTATAAGCAACCAAGCCCACAAATTCCTTTTCTCACCCAGTCATTTTCTCGTAAACAACACACAATGCCTGACATTTAAATACGAGTTTTACTGTCGTTTTAACATGTTATCCATGTTCGCCATCTCCATTAACATGTGTAGTAGAGTAATGAAAGTGCAGGTGGTGCATTCTGTGGGACTCCTGAGAACTATCATGAGCCTCATAGGGGAGGTAGATGGTGATAAGATCTAGAGGGGTGGGGGAGCCCCTAGGAGCGAGCTTAGTTTATATGCAAATACATTTAACATGGGATTGTTTATCACCAAATTCGAGAATCTCGATGGGAACCTTCGAAACCCCTCATTCCAAAGCCCAGTGGAATTGTGTCGACTTGCATAATTGTCAGAGGGGCAGTGAAATGAAGAATGAGCGTCTAGCAGGCGTGTATATCGAACCAGCCTAGACGTTGCGTGTCATGTCATCGTCTGTACGACACGGCAACGATGTTTAGTCCACGAGCCTGCAATGTTGCCAGATGTTCAGCATTAATAATCAACAAATAAAACCTTCTCACACACCTTGCCTGGCTCTAGATTGATCGTGACTTTTAGTTCACTAAAAAACGTTGAGGGTACAAACCGAATGATAAGATTATCGATTTGTCTTCACTTCAAAGAGTTTGATCGACCCAAGAAAACTTTCAACAGATTACATATCTTTCGCTCCAAGTACCAGGCCCGTCTATTATGCTACGCTTCTGCTATTGGCGAATTTACATTGGCTTCTATAAAGAGGAAAATTGAATAACTTAATTCAATAATCAGTAATAAAGTTATACTTACTTTAGAGAAAATAGCAAGGCATTGTAAGTTTAAACTCACAAAAAAGTTAATCGAATTATGAGGCATACTTAAAATGATGCTTTCCTTTTAACTCGTAAACTTTCTTACAGATTCTGCTCTTTTGAGAAAATTTGGTCCAGAGATAATTGAACTCCCAGTTTCAATTCATGATTTATACTTTGGTTTAGGGCCTAGTAACATTGACAACGGGTTTGAATTTCGAAGTCTCGGTAACAACATGACAATAGACGTCTTATAACTGCCGCCATATTATGAGACCTGTTGATAATTACAAGAAAGGTATAGAAAGAAGACAACGGATGGGCAAGGTATTGCTGTGATAGGCACAAAGCACAACTCTCCCGTCTAGTACAAATCGGATGACAGAACAAAGGAGAATTATAATGTTCTGCTCGCTAAAGGAAAAAGAGCACTTCGTTTGAGAACACGCTGAGTTGAGTGTCTTTGTTTAAAATTCATTCATAAAATTCTAAAACAAGATTATTTTCTCGGCGATAACAATTTTAAAATGCAGAAACAAAATATTCCTAATACCACTTTAGAATTTTAAATAATAAATAAGCTAGCCTACTTGAACATTAAGAGCATCAGTTTATAAAGCAACGTTTCAGCAGAAGAGAAGGTTAGGGAGCGTAGCTCTCATATGAGCCTAATTTTTCTGTGCGTCCGATTGACGCGTTTTTTGTTAGCTTTGTACTTCGATAAGGATAATACTGAATGTTTTTGGTGACCCTGGAAATAAGAAAAGGGAGGCTAGTACCCACAAAGTTTGAGAATTCATGTGCTCACCATCGACACTAGAAATTAATTCAAGAACAGTCGAAAAACCTTTTTTATTCAAAGCTTTGTTTAAACCCGGCGCCTCCACCAAAAGGTAAAAAAAAAGTTCCACGAATTATTTTATTCTTTTTCGACGACCTGTTGATAAAATAGATACGCTCCCTCTTTTAATTACTCCCATCCCATAGCGGTGCTTGTTCTAATATACGATAATAATTGCGACTAGTATAAACAGCTTCAATTCATAATTTAATTTGCATTGTGTAATGTACTAAAAACATGATTGAAATCCAATCTTAACACAAGTGCACATAATCTATAGCCACGCTCCAATTCACAAATATTTTATCAACTACTTTAAACTTTTGTTAGGAAAGTAATAGAAGAACGGGAAATGTTTAAGCGAAACATTCCAGTCGCTTCCGGCTAATTCTCTTTGTCAGGCTCATTATGCTCGAAGAAGTAAGATGCATGCATTTGAAAATAAAGTCAATATCTTTTTTCTTAACTTTGCATGCATCAAAGATCAAAGAGAAGGTCTTAATTAGCGTCATCTACGTTTGGGTTTCCTTTGATGGCTTTGTGCACACGACACTGAACAATTTGAAATTATCAGAGAACTTATAGGAAAAGAATGATTGCAAATACTTGTCTCTCGAATATTTTCTATTGGCCTCGATTTCTTAACAAAGAATCATTTAACTCAAAAATTAATCTCAAAACCGCGCGTTTTAAATGTAATTTTCCGATACAAAGTGTAGGAATCAATTGAATCGCTAGCAAATACAGACCCTATTTTAAAGGCTTCACTCCGTCTTGTAATGTTATGCTCCTTCTAAATCCAATAAGATAACATTGATAATTATTTATTTATTAACTTGACACAAATACAGCCATTGGCTATTTTATAATGTGCGTTAATAAAACAATAACTCACAATGCTAAACTAAATATAAATTAAACGGTACAAGATGAAAATTAAAATAAACACAACAAATATTTATTTTCGACCTAAGTGTTCATATATAAATTATCTTCAAAATCAAATCTATAATTTTATCTGTGAAATATGTATGTTTGAATACACACAGTACGGGTACGATCATACAATGAAAAACTATATTTACGATGAAGCTGGCCAAAGAACACACTCGAAAATGTAATTTATTTACCACTTTGTAATTGTTTTAACATGTATATTTAACTGCCGCGTAATTCCCTCTACCGACGTCAATCTACGTCGTTGGTTGTGACGTCAAATCACGTCACGATTCTCTGAAACATCACATTTTCTGCTGTGGCAGCGCACTAGCAAACGAGTTTAAAACTTGGTTTAATAACTTCGTTTAAAGTTTCATCCTGATCGTCAGAATACATATTCACTTATATCCTAAGCAAGCCTGGCGGGTCCTTCAAGATATAAGTCATGTCTCGATTTTAAATTGATATTAAAGCAACTCCGGAAATGCTTTTCTTTGAGGGACCGTAATTGAGCGCAAGCAGTGATCCCTGAAAAAGAAGCCCTTAACTTAAAGACTTCGTCCTATCCACTTACCCGCAGACGTTCTCCACTCCACCGACGACCAAGAAATGGGACAAAATTTCGCGTGCATATTCGAGTGGTTGTATGGATGGGTTAGGTTGAAATGCTCGAAGTGCTTTGAATCGGAAGACATTCTCAGTTATGGAAGTGAATTACACAACACGCGTTGTGCATTGATTCGGAGCTCTTTGGAGAGCTTCTAGGCAGCGAGACGAAGAAATAATGACCATGCGCTAAACGAGCCCAAGAATAAAAGAGAGTTATACTCGCTGAAAAGAACAGGGAGAAAAAAATTCTCCCCCATATCCATAACAACCAAAGCCATAGAAACAACGAGCTAACAAACCAATACAACTCGTAGACCTACCTACACTGGAATATATTATCAACTTTTCCAATATCAGTAAAGTTTGATCAATAAAATTTACGAATCACTATAAAAATGGTTAAAAGTCATATAAATATCTACCTATTGTAACTTATATCCTTGTGTCCACCTTATAGGCCACTGACCCACAGAACACAACACAACACAACTACTTTAAAAACCAGAGGTCAAACATACAAAGCCACAGGTTGTACAGGAAATCAACAAATTAACACATTGTAAAGTGATAGGAATTAAAACTTCGTGGTTGTTGTTGGTTGTATATTGCTTAACGTCTCATATTTATGCACTTTGGCTATTCGAGACGATGAGTGGTGATAGATGAGGATGAAGTATGAACAGAAGGGAGGAGGGGAAACCCGGTACCGGCACGTAACATACTCCTTCGAAAGAGTACCAAGGGCCCGAAAGGACGGTGTAACCTTACAGTCATATACGTTCATTTCATGGAAACTACCAAACAGTTAAAATCTTAAGTTCGTTTTCATATACCTACGATTTTATTATTCCCACAAAATTTATAATATTTTAAAGTAGGTTGGATATATAGACACCTAAGTGTGGTTTGATCTCTCTGTCCTTTTACTTTTATTTATTAATTTAATTGCTGTAGTAGAGCGTTTATTGTGAACTTGTGAAGTTATAAACTAGTCAAACGAACGTGATAATGAACGTACAACTTCGAAAGTGGTCAGTGTGATGTATGTGGTTGTACACGAATAAGCTATTAGCTCCAGAAACTATCCCTTGGATGAGGTCAACCAATGTCTGTCCTTGTTTCCAACTATGAAGTCTGGGTAGGAGGTGGGAGGTGGGAGGTGGGAGGTGGAGGGATATCACCACAGTCTTAATGAGATATGGAGAGGAAGCCGGGAAACAACTAATAACTATTGTAACAAAGTTAGCAGAATCTACTCTTAGGAAGCAAAGCTCGTCTATTTGTATCACTTTTCTGTCCGTCCGTCTGCGAGTCTCACGTCTTACGTCAAAACAGAACATGCCTCCGATTGACACCCGTTTATTTGTTGACATTGTCATTCAACGAGAGGATACATAATATTTTTGGTGACTCTAAAGGGTCATGGGGGCGAGGTGCCCTCCATACAATGTGGGCAATTCTTTAAACCCGGCACCTACACCAAGATTTCAATAACCAAAGATTGTTTTATCCTTCTTCATCAATCAATCTATTGATTAAGTAGGAAGTGTATCTACTTTGTGGGTACTCCCTTCCGTTGCTTGTTGATTTAACGAACCTCAATCCCAATCATGTAGGCCAAATTATTTTCCCATTATTATGCTTCAGTGCAGATGTATTTTCAAAAGAAACAAAACAAATCGTAATCGCTTTCGAATCCAACCCTCTTATAGTTCTTTGTTAAACATCAGAACGGTTGTAAAATGTTTTGCTGGTGACACAACGCGGTCACTGTGTGCAAAGAGTAGTAGCTGCTTTGTTATAAATCGTTCATACTCTCAAGCTTAGTCGTCCATTCAGATAAAATTTGCCCTATTTATTCACGTAATTTTCCCATCCTCCGATCATCCCTTGGGTGTGAGAGTCAAGAACTCCCGCCACAAATCCCTGCTAATGGACAGACGAGTGTTATCGATGCATTGATATTGCAAATACACACGGCCGCTACTAACGGTCTCCCTAACGTAGAGACTGCGCCCTGTTAGCGTATCGAGACGAGGAAGCAAGTATGAGGGGTTGTATTCTACTCCAAGGTTCTCACGTCGTGCACTTGGTGACCTTGATCACTTGCCAAAAGTTAAAGTTAAAGTTAAAGTTAAAGTTAAAGTTAGAGTTAGAGTTAGAGTTAGAGTTAGAGTTAGAGTTAGAGTTAGAGTTAGAGTTAGAGTTAGAGTTAGAGTTAGAGTTAGAGTTAGAGTTAGAGTTAAGGTTACAAAGTTTCTTAGGAAACGATCCAGGAGGCCAATTGCACCCTCTTCTTTATAATTATCGTAGATTATATTCTGGGGCGTTGGTGGGGAAGGGGCAATATCAACATGACCATGATATTAGTTTACTTTGTAATAAAAACATCCCGGCATAAGGGAAGAATAACTCAGCACTCAAGTTATAACCAATCTTCACGCAAACACCCCGCGTGTCGCGTGACCGTGGATCGAAATCCACGCAGCATGTGTACGCTGAGTGATTCTTCATAATTACCCATATGCCCTAGTATAATAATTCATTGGAAGTAAACACAAATGTGCAATAAAACTAATGGCGAGAGAGTAGATATTAAAATTACTAAATTTGATTTAAAAAACACTGCTTAAAAATGTTCACATGTGATGGTTTGTTAGGATGAGAGGATTAAGTACTATATGGAATTGAAGAACAAATTTATGCGACACAAACACCAAATTTTGCTTTTTGACTCAAGAAACCTTACATAAAATCCGTCAGTCAAGACTTTCAACAGCCGATATAGAACTGGTGAGCTTGAAGTTAGACTATCGCGTGTAACGTGAATCGAAGTTTATCAGTAAAGTTACAAAACATTTGTAAACAATAGGCCTACTCGGAAAGTTTAACTGTGGGGAAAGAACTACGCGCACGAGCTTCGTTTGTTAATTTGTTTACTGGAACCTTGAAATTCATAAAAAAAAGGGTGTTGTTACTTGACCAACAATTCATGTTTGCATAATCTACTATTCCCAAGGCCTCGGGAATCATCCCTGAATGTCTGAGCTTCTGTTTGGATTATGTTATGCTCTTGGTTCATAGTTTAAGTCCTTGTTTACAATCAGCTCAGAGGGGCAGACGGAATAAGAGACTCCCAAGAAGGGAAAACAGAGAAATGTCCTATGTGTTTACCTTCAGCCCTAAGGTATCATTTCCGCCCCTCCACCTGTGTTGACACAAGCTCGTCGTCCGTATTTACAAACCATTTGGCCGCAAATAGTTACAAAAATTTTATCCGCAGATAGTGTGAAAATACGTTACGAAACGCCGTTTATAAACCACCTAGCGTCCTCGCGGGAAGGATTGAAAATCAACTTCACTTCACATATAAGAGAATGGTGAAATAGATACATAGTCCTACATATTTGTGAAATTTTATAAAAACTTAAATTAAAATATAATTGAATCAAAACTAAAGAGAAGACATGTTATTAAAATGTATTTTGTTTCAAGGGGTTGATAAGGTATTGCCAAAACTTCGTAATAAATTTTAAGTTCCAACTCGTGTTTCAAGACCCGGCACCTCCACCAAATCAAAAAATCCCATTGTCGTTTTAGTTTTCACTTTTTAAACTCACGCAGAATCTAATATTAAGTTGTATTTATTTATTTAATCATTTATTTATTTAACCTCTATTTTATTCAGTTAAAAAACTAATTTACAAAGGAATAAAACTAAATAAATCTAGTTACATAAATGGAAATTGAATCAATGATAATGAATCAAAGAGCAAAGAAGAATTTATTTTCAGTGCTTATTGGTTCATTGTCTTTGTGTTCGTGTGATATTAATTCACGTCATAAGTTCTTATCTTTGATTTCGTTTTTCTCTTTGGTTGTTCATTGTTGCGTTCGTTCGTTGGGATTGTTGTTTCTTCGAATAAGGTGACGTGCACCTTTCAGCGGACATTCCCACCGAAATAGTTTCTCTTCAGTACATATTTGGCAGAAGCCTCACTCACAAATAGAGCACTTGCTCAAAATATCGATTCCACTCTCCCAGTTGTTGAGCTCAGTTTATTAGCAGGCTTAGAGTAACGCTTTTCATCACGCATCACCCATCAAAAGCTCATAACGCAGAAAATGGAACAGGAAGAAACGTAAGTTTCAGTAGTGATCAGGAAATGGGAAACTAACTGTTTCCCAAAGTTCCTCATTTCCGGGGAGTAATGGCGCACAGCGAAGATGGCTGCCTCGAAGACCTTGTGCTACAGCCGTATCAGTGGGCTAGGTCGGCGATGAGGGGTATTTAGGGCAGACGACGGACTGTTGGTGACGTCATCACTGACAATAATGAGGGACAATGGTTCTGACACCGCGACAAACTCAGTCGGCGTGAATAAAATGAGATTCTATGAAAGGCCTCGGGGGGTGGGGGTGGATGTGTCTAGGCGAGGGGGGCGAGAGAAAGAAGAGAGGGGTTATTTATTAACTTATTATAAGGTTGTTATCATCGAGTTGCATGAGTCTAACATTTGGCGTGCAGAGCTTACAGAGAGAGCAGTCGAGCCTAAAATAGACTCGTAGAAGGTATTAAGAGATTGATTTTCCTCTGGGTCTGATTCGACCACGGTATTAAACCGGCTTACATTCACAGTTTCCCTTTTACAGTGAAGCAATTTTGCTCAACATCCAGATTTAAAATGAAAGACTACGTTTTGTTAAATGTTTGAAAGATTAAACAAAACTACGTAATAAAAAGGAGCAACGTCATTTTTGGAAAAACCAAAAGGATAAATTGACTATTTCAACCCTTATAATATGTGAGCTACATTACAAAATAGTCACGCCTAGAAACTCCTATACGGACAAGCAATCCTCCCTTACTCAACACACACAATATACTCTGGCGATATGTTGCTACTCAACTTCACCCTTCACTTTAAGCAATCCTCGGTCAACTTTGTAGCTTCCTAAACTTCCCACCTCTCCAGAAAGATTGTTTTTGTCACCCTCTCTTCACTTCATGTATTATTTCCGTGCGTCCGACCACCGAAGAGACCTTCATACGTCATCGCTCACACTTACTTTCTAGCTAGATCCGTCCTCGCAACCCCGGTCCTTCTCAACCAATACATTCGTAATGTGTTCAATTCACTCTCGTACACCCGAATGAATCGTCTTTCATACAGACGATATTTTGTTTAGGTCGACGGTGGTTGACATCATTTGCATGGAAAACTAATGTGAATAGTTGTAGTGTCAAGATTAAATCTCACCAAAAAATAAACATTTCACAACTTATAAAGTAATCTCAAAAACTTGTTACGTTCAGTAGCCGATTCCGACAAGGATCAGAACTTAATTATGTGTTTAAAATCTCCAGTGTTAACAAAAAATACATAATTGAACAGCAAGTATTATAATGAACGTCCACTCCACGTTCATCACTACCATAATTCGCGAAGTAGGGATTTATCCTACGAGAAAGAAAAACACTCTTTCGTAAGGAGACTTGTACGGGCAAGCCTACTAGTTCCTGAGTAAGTATCTAGATAGACAGTTTGAAAATAATTGTGAGTAACGATAAAAAGATATTTAATTGGACTCGATCCCTGCATTCACCTCTTGACCGAAGAAACTTTGGAAATAACTTAAAGGCACTATTACCCCAAAACATATTTTTTACCACATAATGTATATAGCTTAACACAACTTTAAAATGATGGTTTAAAATCATGTTTTGTAACGGGTAATTTAATTATTTTTTAAAAGATTTTGATCCTGAAATTTGTGAAAATTGATGCGTCTCGGTTAATTTTTTAAATCGGCTTTAACCTGCTTATTTTTGTTCCACATACATACTAGAGCATCGTGCCAATCTGAAATGACCCTTTAAACATCGTGTCTTGAAACTGTGCACAAATAATATACACTCAAACATGCAAAAGTATATGCATTCCTAAATCACACCTCTTGTTGGTAGTCAGCATATTTTGACTGAACCACTTGCCCAAATACAAACCAAAATATTGTGGATTTACAGAAATGGCTGTCGAGTACGTCAATAATAACAACAATTTTTAGGATCCAAGGTCATGGGCATAAAGATCGTCCCGATGTTATTTCATTTGGAAGATTTTTGCCGATGCCACCAAGTTTGACAACTTTTTTTCGGGTCATGGTGAATTTTTCTGTAACTTTCTAAATCCATAACTAGTTAGCATGAATGAAATATATATTTGAGTTTAGAGGGTAAATAAATAAGTAAATAATTAAAAAATTAATCCGTATTTAGAGTCTACCCACTCAGTCACACAACTGATTTTCAGTGCAGGGGGACAGTAAACCAAAATGACCAAGCCAACCCCGCAGGCCCCTTTAAGACAAAATGGCCTGTAGCTGGCAAAGAACCTGATACCTCCCGAATTAGAGAATCGCATGCTACCACACGAGCGATAATTCTTATCAGTTGCGTTCAAGCTATCATCCATCAAGGTGGCTACAAGCAAGCCGGTGTACGTGTACACTTACCCCTGCCTGTGATGGAGCGGGCTGAATCTGCGCCCTGTGAGGGGGTATCCTCCTCGTCTGACACACACACTTTGACAGATCGCCACGAACCGTCACGCCGACATCGCGGATCTGACAGAGCTGACAGACCTTGACCGAAACCTGAAATATATAGAAGCCATCTTGATCAGAAGGGATTTACTAAACATCTAGATTTCCAATAAATTTTAATTACTTTTTGAGCTCTGGAAAAAATGTAATCTCTGTTACAAGTTTAATACATTGCCAGCAGAAACATTATCTAGGCTCGATTGACATTCTGTCACTCACAACAGCATGTTTGTGACAAGTTACATGTTAACATTTGCCCAATACATTATCAAATCCGTTTCAATACGTGCTCGCCTTCTTTTAACAAACTCAAACAAAATATTTCAATGAATACAAAATATAATTTTAAAACAAACTTTCGTTATGTGCTCGACGTACTGTGTGCAAATTCTATCGATTTTTTTTCTTTTATATCGTTTAACGGAGCACTCTAGACCTAAAAGCATTTTTACGGTGTTGATCTTTATGTTTCAACGCACGAAGCAGAAATAATACTTTGACGGGTAAACCTCCCCGAGCATATTGTACTCTGTATATATTATATAATAAAGACATATTCCCAGTTCGGTTTAATGCAGTATAGTAGGCGTGTTAAACCATTGAACGTTTGACAACGCCAACTAGCTTGGACTTAGGTTGGACATGGGGTTTTGTTTTTGTTTGATTCTTTAAAGATTTCCGGACTTAAATGTCCTCGTGTGGATTGTGGAAGCCGGCGGACAAAAATCTCGAGTGAAATATATCAAATACATATATTAAAGTAATTTGTTGTTCTAACACTGTAAACTTATACATTATCCTTCAGTTGATCGAAATAATATTAATAATTTAATTCATTTATAAATATGGCAAAAACTGGTGGAGGTCTCAGTGGAAGAAGAAAGTGAAGAGGAAGAAAGTGAAGTAGACGATGCAGAACAAGTAAAAGACGATGTGGGGGAAGCGTCAGGCATGTCTTTGCAAATCCCGGGAGACCAACAATGTGGTAGAACCTTCCCACCCTCTACCCTACTTCAAAGCTGGAAATAGGGTTAGATATTGATGGATTGACTGATTGACAACGTATATTTAATTCAATTTTAGTCTAATAATTATTTACTTACTATGAGAAAAAAATATATGTTGCAAACAACAAACACTATCATATAGTTACGTAGCATCTTCAGTTGACTCTTAGAAGGTTATAGTTAAGAGGAAAGGACTGACAAATACGTCTTATACCGTAAACTTTTCACTTCTTTGTAACCCAGAGTTTCGACGTTTTCGTTGACTCGTGTAATAATGTATTCTATGTCCTTAATAAATAAATAAATAAATAAATTTTATTTAGAGTCTACCCACTCAGTTATAGAACTGATTTTCAGTGGGGGACTTTAAATCAAAGCGACCAAGCCAACCCTGCAGGCCCCGACGCAATCGACGAGTGAGCGATAACCAACCAGCCGCAATCGCAGCCGTCAATCCACATTATTTGAAATAGTACATTGACTTAAAACAATTTAATTTTAATTTATTTATATCAATTTGACGGAAACCGGTCGCTTCCCTTATCAAAAAAGTTCATTTATAGCTCGAAAATTGTAGGCGTAAATGTTTAATGCCAGTCTCGCGTTTGAACGTCGTATAGAACCAAGTTGTACAAAACGTACCTCGTAATGATATCGCTTATAATGAACACTGATCGTACAGTTAAACAGCCAGTCAGATGATTTCGTTCGATAAATAACCTTCTATTAGACTCATTTCAACGAATAAGATAATCGTACACCTAATTAAATATAAATCATGCCAGCCGTGAACGTTTCACCCGTATTCTGATGCTAATCGAATCAAACTGCACACTCCAGCTGTTTCCCTGGTTCTCAATCGACAGTCGCAAAACTCAAAGAGATGCCGAAATTTAATTGAAAAAATGACAGATGTTAACATTTTTATTCATTATGATTCGCTCTTCAAAATATTCTATCAGGGAACGGCGAAAATAAGTATACGTATATTTCATAAAATCGCTTATCAAAACTAGGATTAGCGATGGAATAGAACCAACGTTAAATTGATGAATTTTTAAAAGAGTAACATTTTCGCGGTTGGTAATAATGATTTTAACCGGTGGGGCTTAATGGAAATGTCAAATTCAAATTGAAACTAGATAACAGATGTTTTAATGTTCGATTGAAAAGCGACATGAGTGCGGTTTTCGACCGATCTAACCAAATTTCACGGCTATAAAAGTATTTTAATGTCGTTTTTATCTGTGTTCGATTTGCAACTGCCCTGCCAATCCTCAACAGTGAAATCAATCTCTTTATGGCTGGAAAGTGCGTGAAATAGAATTTGTGTCGCAATCTTCATATTGCGAGAAAGTAAATGGGGCCTGAATGCAATGTAGATGGAAGATAGTGATTTTTTCAGGTCATTATTTTTTATTTTCTTACCATTTCAAGTGGAAAGAGAGCATGCGTACATTTGCAATGCGTTTCAGTTCTTACTGAAGAATCAAATCAAAGACTTGCAAATATGACATGTAAAATAATTCTTGTTCTGCATAATATCATACAGTTAAACATCATCGTCGATATCTGAATAGGAAAGTTTCTCAGTTCTCAAAGTCTTTCTTGCTGCCTGACACCGACGCCATCATTATGATTTATGATTCTCGTCTAGTATGACATTTTTGTGACGCTTATTCTTACTATACTTATTTTCAAACCGTCACAATTCAAACAGACTAGTTACCTTGACCGAGGTAATATTCATTGGTGGTATTTATTTATTTATTTTTTATTTATTTATTTTAATGTATTTTTCTCGCCACTCGGCGAGAAGGCCATTGTAGGGCACAATTCCCTCTTTAGCCTGTATTAGCGTCACAATGGTACAACAAACAACAAACAACAAACAAAAGTTGCAAGAAAACAAATAAATAATATAGAAAACAAATTGTCATTCAGACATAACGGAGAACATAATTTGTAAAAATAACATATTCTAGGGTAGCGGTACGCAAAATTAATACTGCACTTTTTGCGCACGGTTTGTCGCTTCGCACAGTTGTAGGTGGAAAATGCAGTTACATTCTGGGATGTGAGCCACTCGAAATTTCGCCCGCTTTTCAATCGGAGGTCATGTTCGGTTTTTATCGTGAGACGTAACACACTCAAACGAACGCTCAGACAGATAAGTGATGCAAGTAGGAGAGCCCGCTTTAAAAAAATCCTAATTTTGTGGCAAATAGATTTAACAATAATAAAGTACGTCTGTGTGCTAATTTATATTATACCCAATTTAGTTGTGTGACTTGAGTGGGAAGACTTTAAATACGAATTTATTTTAATTTAGTAATTTTATTAAAATGAATACGAAATTAAATGTGCGGGTTTCCTGAGTAGAATTGAATATCCCCTAGTCACTTTATGTCACTTCAATACTAAATCAATTTCACAGCCTAGCTGAGATCGAGAGCATTAAAGATCCAACACCCGTAAAATAACATTGAATTTCTTTCTTCAAAATTTATTGAAGGGAAAGACCCCGGAACCCCAAGTTTTAGATCTGAAGTGTAAGGAAGGGAGGAGGGAGCGCGGAGTATTTATCTTCTTATCATTGTACTGTAGCTGGCTAACAATAGATTCACCTTGGTCTCCCTAGGGACTAGCGAGGTGTCACGCCTCATGGTGTAAGGATATGTCAAATTAACTTCCTTGACAAGACGCTTTATAAACACAGGTGCGTCAACCAATCAGGTTGCGACCCCAGCATGCCTCACGATTCAGCTGAATAGTTTATCAACTGTATCGGGGAACACTCCACAATAAGTGCAATTGATAATTTACAACACAGAAATTAAATATTATCAGCTAAATAGAGATGTGCACGACTCCATATTGGCGAAACATTTGGTAATTAAATAATAAACTTTTTCATAAAAGTTCCAACAACCCTTAATACAAGAAATTTTGTGGAATTACAGTTAAATTTCGAAAATTGCTACTGATTGACATGTGTTTTGTTGGAATTGTCCGTCAACAAGGGATGATACAGAATGCATTAGGTGAAACTATAAGCTATGTAACGGTCACGGACGAGGCTAGCCCCCCAGAAAGTTAGAATATTTCTATATTCCCGGCACCTCAACCATATCAAATAATCGTGGGGACAAGCTTGTATCAAATAATGGTTTACACTGTACTACACTGCTAGAAATGGGTGTAAGGTGCGTTTTCTAACCAGCCTTTTTTTTCGCGCTAATAATCAAATTTTGCATTTTGGATTGTATTGAAAATCACAAAAAAAACTCTTTTGATCAAATTGATCAATTTACTTACATATTAATTTATCTGTGTATGTATGTATTTATTTATATAACGTCTATCGTAATCAGTAATACAAACTGATTTACAAAGGAGTACAGCTAAATAAATCTAATCTAAAATAAATAGTAGTCCACAACAATGTGTAAGACAATAAATTTTGTAACAAATTCAAATAGGATATTAAATGAAATTAATTTAGTAACCAAAAGCCATAGGATGAGCTTCTTTCTTCCCTTGATATACGGCTGATAAAAATTAAAAAGAAGTCAAATTCATAATTCTAATTAGGAATGAACCTTATTAGAACATTTATTTAAGCGTTGAAATCGAACATGCTTATTTAACCAAGTAATGTGGCATCTATACTATTTGGTCACAAATCCGAACCTTTGATTTTTAACCGTTTACAAAGTAAACAGATAGCTGAGTTCAGGATCTTATCCAAACACAGTAAGTGTTTACTCACTTTGCCAGTTCAAACATTCCACTGTCGCGAATAACCGACTTCTCACTCCTCACAGGTAAGCCGATCAATACGTGGTTTCGCATGAGTATCCTTAACCTAAGACACACTAGAGGATGACTAGCTTAATTCAAATGGCTGCCCCATGTCGAACTGAACAGCGCCCTTACGTATCTACGTTACGCGATCTCTAATACGTGGATGCGCATGCTATACTGTAACCTTGAAGCCGATTAAGGTTATTTTAGATGAGGCGGCCATGTTGGAGATGCTAACAGCGGCCATGTTGGAGGTTCTAACTTACATATTTACGCCAAAACATGCATATGTGCGTTGCGTTTAAGTGCACAAAACGACTTCTCAATGCGCGAAATCTTTCCACAGATTAGTAATCGTGTTGTTTATTTAGTTTAACAGTGAGAAAAAGCCTCTAAATAGTCCGACTTCACTTCTCAACATCTGGCAGGTATGAATCCGCTATACACCCAAAGCGTAAATAGAGATCGGTGGCTGAGTCTCACGATGTACTCACTGGCAGCCGCATAATATTGAGACGGGGGTGCGTGGGGCTCCCTGCCCGTTGGGTTTGTGGACTTTGGCAACTACACTATAGCTCACCATAGCATAGAGAGGAGCCTAGATAAGAATTACTTTACCGAGGATTGGACATACAGTGATAAATTGGACTTCACGTTTTTGCCAAACCATTTTATCTGCGTCATCACCGTAAATAAAGTAAAGTGGCTTGAAACAGAATTGAAAAACAAATATGGCCTACAACCGACTATAACTTTGTAATGTCTGTTTCAAGAAAAATTTGTTAATTTTACTCCAGTTGACGAAACTTAAAAAATTGCTTGGGAAAAACATGGCGGCCGGAAGCACAGTAAGGCCACTAGGCTCACCTGCCCTGTCTCCAATATGCGGCGCCCCATTGAATAACATCGCTCCAGTTTACTACTCGACCACTGACTTTGGATTCTTTTGCCGAACTGCTAGAATTTGTAACTACATTCTATCCCAGGAAATTCAATGTCTTTCCATGTCTGCATTGAAGAGAGCTATCAACTCTGCTACTATGATTGCCCAATTGATATTGCTATTATTAATTTGTTTACATATTTTTGTTGAAGTTGTTACTGTTATATGTTTGTTTACTGTCACAATTTGTTGTGTAGATGACTGCAGACACATTGCACTTGGGGCATACTGCCCTTTTCTGCCAAACTTATACTTAATGATGGGAATATAAATTATACATGAATATATATCTCTGCGGTGTCTATGCAGGGTTGTATTTGCGATAGTGGTCCCCGGAGCAAACTCGACGTGGTATGACGCGATAGTCGGATGTACGATCGTAAATCCTCAGTACGTAAGTCGGGCTGAAGTGTCAATATACCGCACGGAACAAGATTCATCTATCTGATATATCCTTTTGGTTCAGACCTTAGGTTCAAGAGTGTGGAAATGCTGGATTTCGTGATTGATGGCTTTGGCAAAGACCTTGAGATTCGTCGCAGATTTGCTTGGCAACTTCCCCTTGCTTCAACTTCAACATCTACGTCGTTTTGGGTACTTATTTATTTATTTATTTATTTATTTATTTATATTTATTTCTTTAGGGACTATTTATTTATTTCATTTTTCTTTGTTATTTTTTATTTTTTATTTATTATATTATGTCTATCTATTCATTATATAATAAAGTGATTTACTAAGGGACATCATATTTCATTTTCTTTAGTTGTTTATTCTTATTTATTTCGTCTATGCTATCAGTTAAAAACGTTTACAAAGGAGGACAAAATATGTAGTTTCTTTCAGTGATTTGCTAATTAACGAAGAAAAAATGAGTTTCATTTGATTAACGTATAAAATGCTGTAGCGTTTTAATTCATTAGTAACCAAATAAATACAGCAGCAACTGCATAACAGACCGCTCATCTCTGCTTAGTTCATTGTGTTTCTGATGTTTGCCGCCTTGATACAAAGTTAAGCTGAGCTGTCTGAAATGCGTGATACCTATTAGTGCTGCAGTTCCCCTTTAGGCACACGTACTTTAAGGGAACAACATGATTTTCGTTGTAACTATGTTAGCCCCATATAGAGGCCTTTCCAAAGCGATCTGTAAAGTGGAGTGGACAAAGAGGCCTTCTAGCATCGAACTTTTAGCTCGTTTCGATTTCAAGTGCATTGACAAACTTCCTCGATGTCCTTACTAACGTCTCTGGTGAACTTTGCTTGGTAGAAAATCATGTTATTTTTCATCCACACAAAGAAATTATCGATTTTCCTTTCGAATTACCCTGGGAAATCGCAGCATTCAGCCACCACTCTCAAAGAGAGAACATCTGTTCAGGACTTTCAGAATAATTAATCTGACATACTGTTAATCGTGCTGAAACATAAAATCTTTCAGTAACAAGTGAATTTTTTTACGAAAATATTCCATGGAAATGGATTGTGATACGCAGACTACGCACTTTCGTAATGTGTGCAAAATGCGATTAACAGGGGAATATCGACGTGGTACGCACTGTGCGTTGCGCGTAAGCTCGTTGCGTAGGGACACGTGACCATCCCCCTCCCCCTCCAGCACCCCTGAATCATCACACACCCCTTCCATCGGCGAGATGACAGGGGGAGGGGTGGTACCCTAGCTCTCTTGTGAGAGGCGCTCAATGCCGGGCAAGTGCTGAACTGCACATCACTTCCATCCTGTTACCACAAGAGCTGGGCCCTTGAAAGCACAACAAAATATCATTCAATTTATATATCATGCTGATGAGAATTAATTATTAGAATAATTATTGATATATTTCACAATTGTGTCGTTGTTTATTTTACCACATAACAATACAGTTTTTAAAATAAATGCTCAATCAGGTTTGTTTTTATAACATAATTTAACATAAATCAAAACACATTCAATATTTGTATTTATTTACATTTTCGCTTTCTATTTGCATATCTAAATGACTAAACTCTATAGTGTCCACATTTATTCCATGAACTGTTTCAAGCCAGTGTAATTTTATTGGAATTGTCAAAACACAATTGACACAACTTTTTAACAATTTGCATATCGCGGTTCAATTATTTTCACATCGTCGTTCTTTAGGGCACAATAACAGTATAATATAAATGATACATTTTTAGAAAATGAAAATGATTTGAAGACTGTGGAGTAAGTTTTATACGCATATAGAAAATCATGATTAATAGTTTTGTAAAAGAAAAAGTTCCATTTTTACTATCTAACATTAAAAGAAAATATATATGAGCAAATTTACCATTTTCCATCTAAACTACGATTTTTTCATTTCAAATGGAAAATGGCTATTTCTAATCAAACGAATTTAATTTTGACCACTCAAATGGTTAAACTACAACGCTACATACATTTCAATATGCGCTCAAAACCTTATTTTTAGTATAACGAGCATTTTATAGCTTTAAACAAAAATATAAATTAACCGACTTAGCATCAATATGTAATCTAAACAGACACATTAACGTGCCTCCAATATGTAATTTTAAGATAGACTTTTACTTTTTACGTAGTTTACGCGGTCATCATCATTGATCTACTCTGCAATCTGCGTATACATTGTTCGCAATGCATCAAACTTTACCTTCGCCCCCGACGTAGTTTGTCGTTCCTCAAAGTGACGTTTCTGATCCGTCAGACGCGAAGGGGTGAGAAACCCTTCTTTATCTGTACGTCTCCCACCACCCTCCTAGCGACTAAGTGCGCTCCCTCCTCCCCAGGCCTATCTCGTCACGGGGTCTTGTATCTCGGCCACATCGCGACTCAATGCTCGATTTGCTATTGAACAACTCGTAGATAGAGACGAAATGACTTTTGTACAAATTTGTTGGTACTTTCCAGCCAAGGAAAATACGAGATATCTTTTCTCACGGGTAGTAAATCAATGCGTGTTTTGCCTCGAGGGGCTGTGGGGGGGAAGAGTCGTAATTTGAAGCCTAGTTTAAAACTGTTTATCTACACCTAACGTGCCTGTGATCAAACAGCAAATCTGTTTAAAGTTCACGAAAGAGAAATGGAAATAATTTAAAAAAATCAGGTGTCTCTAATTGCAAGTTTTTATAAAGATGGTACAGTTTTGAACTTGAATTCATAAGTTGCGTGTCATTAGATTTCTTGAAATGCGCGTATACAGCAAGTAAAATGTAAATACTGTTTTAACATCAGTATGCTTGAGGCATACTGCTATAATTAATAATCTACAATATACGGAGTAAATGTATTTTATAAATTAAAATTCTTCATCTTATCAAAGTTAACAGCAATAGTTATGAGGTTTCATGCCAGAAGAGTTGTTTACTCGATCCAATAATGTTGACGTCCCCTATTTAAAAATCAATCTAGTTTACATTCCACAAACATTCGTGCAAAAATTGGTTACATTGAAATAAATTATAGCCTTATAGTCTATGACAATAGATTCCTTTTTAGATTCCCTCGCTTTGCTGATAAAAAAAAATACTAATACTAGACTGAGCAAGCAGTGATCAATAAACTTCCACGCTATTTTCAGTGCTACAACGAATAAAAACATTGTTGAGCTTTTAAATGAATTACTGTTCAACTGTCATCTACATGCGTAAAGCAATCCGACTTTTTTTAATAAAATACAAATTTGCTACAGCAATAGTTGTGGACGTTGACTTGCGGTATAATTGAATTACCATGTTATGCAAATTACGAATAGAGTTCGTTATGATTGTTCTTTAATGTCTTTCTCAATAGAAAAACTTTTTCAGTAGTCGCTCATTACTACAAATGTGTGCAAAAAAATGCTTCTTCAGTAAACAGCTTTTCCTGAACAGTTTCAGCACAAATCTTCACATGTTATTTGGCTACAAGACCAATGATTTAACTTATTTTAAATGTCATATGTAAATCAAACTCACAGCTATTTACACCAAAGAACGTCAATCTCAGCCAATGAAAAGTGAGTTTTGTAGTCCGTGCTACAGTCATTATAGTGAACGTAGCTTAAGAAAAAGCGGTCAAGATGTTGTTCTTTAAATGTTGTCAAAATTCCAAACCCAAAACTTAATAAAGAATTAATTATTTAAATGAATTCCAGCTTCCGCAATTTCATTAAGCCTTCAGTTAACAGTAGCACAGCCGAGTGGATTCCAAGCCGCATCTTACTAAGCGAATATCCTGTCCCCCCAACACTCGCCAGCCATTACGCGCATCATACACGAGATTGACTGGCTGTCGGCAGGTTTAATTCTCGCCTAGGTTTCTACCAGAGTGGGTGGGGAATACAATGTTTCGCACTTCGGGGATTCCCTCTAATACCTCCAGTCCGTCACCTGCCTGAGATGCGACGTTGCCACGTGAGTGTCCGTCATCTGCCTTGAGATATTATAGTAAACGCGACGTTGCCATGCGGTCAACTTCTTATTACTTCAAATTATTTCAGATATTATGCGTATCTAATAATGATAATAAAATTGACATATTTGTATTAACTTATATTAGTATAAGTAAACTTAAGTTATAATTTTAAAATAGTTAAAATGGCACATGCACTGACGTCTATTATTTATTTATGCAATAACAGAATACAAAATGTATTCAATAACATAACAATAAACAACAACAATAAATAAATATTCAATGTAATAAAAAACAACACACAAAAATCACAAACTAAACAATACAACAATTTACTATCTGTTTATTTAAATTGTACTTCATTTCTAGTTCTTAATAGAAATTTGAAATTTAAATTGTGCTTATTGTTTTACGTCGATCGTTCTGCACTCTGGTGAGAAACCTGTCACCCACCACAAAAGTAATGCACTGATCTCGCTGGTGGGAGATTAGTTTGGCGTTGACAGACGGTTGCACTTGTTGTAGACAAATACCATACGACCAAGTTTCTCACTTCCGAATTATTCTCAGAGGTAACAGTCAATATTATTCACAGCTACAGCAACAATCCACTGGCATTGGAGTGCGGAGTGCCATTATAGTCCTTGTTTGTGGATGGAAACGTCAACAAAGATGTTGTCTCTGTACCGTACGACGTGCATGCTAACATGACTTCGATTATATCCCAAGAACCGGCCTCTATCGAAAGCCATCTCGATGGAGTCTATACGCCGGGTTGAGCTATAAAACGCGCCGTAAAGGTTGGAAAGTAGAAAGCTCGTTGAGAGGCATCCGAGAGATTGTCCGTCGCTCCGTCAACGTCGAGGACTTGATTTCATCGTCTAAACTCTAAAGAACGATATTGTCCTGAGTCTGCTTGACCTGTGGGTCCACTATACTCCACTCCACACTGACACTTGGTCATTGCATGATGGATACGCGACACTGTACACTTGGTCACTGCATGATGGATGCGTGTTGGTATGGGTGAAATAATTAAACGTTGAAACGCATGTGGTGGTCTGAGCGATTTAAAGAAACAATTGAGGCCCTGGGAAGATGAAGGGCGTAAGTCAGAAAACAGTTTTGAAATAAATGAGAAAATCTTTTTAAAAATAGAAAAAGTAAATTTGGGTTTCTAATTTTTTTGGTATGAATTTTGATAATGTTACTGCACAATAAAATAAAAATAAATTCTAAATAGGTGAAAAGTTTAAGGTCGCCAACGTGTTAAAAAAAAGTAACGCCCTTCTTCCGTAATTTAATTTTTTTGGGGGTGGATTTGTATTTTATTTTTTACTCAATCTCTGTTCACATAAATAACATAAAAATGTCTGCATATGATCGGCCTGTGATGGGCCTGTGGGCACAGGGAGTCTGTTGGAGCGTTGTGGAAGAAGGGCGCAGCAGTTTAACATGGTTTCACTAAGTGATAATAGGCTGTAGCGCAATCTATGGGTCGTATTTCATTTGTAACCTCTAAGCGGCAATGGATGCAGGCTCGGCGCCACTTTCAAATTAAACGATCTCCGCAAGATGGGCGTAAGTCGAGGAACGCCCTTGTTCTTCCCAGTGCCTCGATTACTGTTTTCTCTTATTCATGCAATGAACCACAGGCGGAAACATACGACAATGATAACTTTAAGGGGAATTTTCAAGTAAATCAAAAACAGATTTGTGAAATGCCTTGCAAATTTAAATTTCGTCTTGAACTATACTTATCCCGCACCAACTTGTTGGTGTCCTACAGACAGAGTCAGCAGTACAGATCGTCGTAGGTACCCTCGTTGCATGACGGAGACGCAATGCTTATAACCGATACGGAGGCTGAGTGACAGCGTAAGTGTATTTTTGTATAAGGTGGTTACAGAGTCGAACAATCGTGACTGAAATTTGTTTCCGAGTATTTTCTAAGTCTTGGATTGAATGCAAAGTAGTCCTAAAACAGCCTTCGGATGTTCGTTTTTCAAAGTCCACTGAATCTAGCGGACTTTCTGGGAACCTATGGTGGAGAGGCGGGTGTAGACAGATATAGTGGGCATTCGTTCTTCAACTAGCCCACAAGCAATTAATGACACTGACCAGTTTATATGTTATTAAATGTTTTTTAAAACATATATTTTGTATTTTATATGTATATCTAATCTGAATTATTACAACACAATCAAACCGATTGCATGTTTTGTATTACTACCGCCAATGAGACTTATTGACAGTGACTTTAATAAGCGACTTTAAAAAAATACGCTAAAAAAACAGTATATTTTCAGGTTAAATAGCTAACGAGCTATTATCATATAATTAGGCCTATCTTTTAGTTTTAACAATTCTAATCATCCGACAAAACTAGCAACATCAAAATAATCCAGGGTTCCATGCAGTCTCATCACATCATATGAATCGAGATTTTGGTACCCCTTTGATTGCTCAATGTGGTACATCCACGACTTCATAGTGACAAACTGTTCGAAATGAGTTGTTTTAAGGTTTATGCCTTGAAACTAATGCAATGTTAAAGAATAAACAAGCCAATCTGCGTGCGGTAAGGACATTGAGTGGCTACTACAACGTCAACTAGGTCACGACCCACGACCCGCTCGTCTCGTGAGCATCATTTGATATTTTAACTGCCTTCTGTATCAGTCGTGAAGCCGCAGGACATATAAGCGCCGGCTCGCAGACAGAAATAAACGAAAAAGTGCAAGGAATATATTTTCCGGAGGAGCTTTTTACATTTTCTTAAAATACGTCCCCTGCTGAAGAAACAGAATCGGGAAAACTAAAATAGCAAAACTGTCTCCTTGCTTAAACGTGGACAATTCTTCTAATATATTTTGTTAGCAATACGTTTTACTGAAACAGCAAAACTGTCTTCTTCAGTGCAATGTCAACAACATTATTTAAACAAGATTTTATATCAACAAACAACTTTTTAAATATGATGGAAAATGTTACTATTATTTTTTGGTAATATGTTTTATAGAAACATCAAAACTGCATGTCTTCTTCGGTGCAGTATCAACAACAATATTTAAACAACATTTTAAATCGACAAACTAATTTTTAAATTAAGTTTTAAAGATATCTTTTACCGAAGAGATTGCTAGTAAATTTGCAAGTTTGTTTGAAATATGTAAAATATTTATTATTCTGTGCCGTTAAAGTTTTGACTGCAAAAAACAAATAAAGCTGTATTATTATTTGTTTTTTTAAAGACCAATCAACAACTGATCAAGCTCCATAGCTAAGATTACAAAATTGAAGATACATTATATTATCAAGAAACATAGATTTATGTACAAATGTACAACTTTGGCAAGTTTTTATGTATGCCAATAACATTCACAGATAACTATTTAAAACAATGGATTTATTTTTCTCATTTTACTATAGATGACTTTGTTTGCTATTCAAGGAAGTTTAGAATTTAATTATTTAATTATCAAAGAAACACGTCTCTTGTAAATGATTATAGAATAACTTGGCGAAAAAAAGCAAAATGCGAAGCAAAATGTTGACCGAATCGGCGACATCACATCACATAGAAACTAGAAAGTTAAGTAAATTCTTGCCAGGGAACACGTATTCTCTTTCGAGTGACGTGGTTTCGTACCCACAAGCGTGCTCGCAGTGACAAACATCCCCCCCCACGCAATACCACGCATACACACATCACGGCTCAGCGCGCTGCCCGAGTTTTGGAACTATGTTAGATTATCGCCAACTATTCCAAGAATGATGATAACGGTGGGGAATACTACCAAGTGAGAGGGGAGGGGGGCTCGGATCTCTAAAGCGGACCCTCCTCCTTGGCTTATTACCATACTTCCTCTTAATTCCGGCCTGGAAGGAATTAAACAGTTTTTAAATCAAGTGTATAAGGATAGTTATAAAACACAATAACCATTAAGAGGGAGTAGCACACATTTGCATTTATAATCTATTGTTAGGTTGTAAAAGAATAAAAACAGTAAATCGTTCCGCATATAAAATGGATCCAACTATTAATTTACTTTATACATTTTTAGAACTAAAACAATAAAAAGAGTAATTTCCAATGTGTAAAGTTTACCTGATTTTAGACGCCAGCTGAAAGTGTGTTACTCTTACAACAAACAGTCATATTATATCAGTTTGGAATTTGTTTACTTAACCAGATGAAGTTCATAGGATTGTCGCAGTAGCCATGCTTTACACAATGTTCAGCATGAAAACAATTTCAATAACAATAATGGTTTTCGATTGATACAATCGTCATAAAAATGTGCCCTGACTAGGGCAATTTTTTTATTTCTAGATTGAATTTACATTCTTCCTTTCTCTCCTGTATACAAACAAATTATTGGAAACCCTAGTGTTATGGATGGTCATGGACACTATTAGTGGTGACGTCACAGCTCGTTGCCCTTAGCAACGAAGAAATTGAGTTCAAACAAACTTTGTGTTGGCGTGAAAATTAGGAAATTAGCTGGTACTCCAATGAGCAACATATAAACCACGATTTTGTGACGTAACCTTTGCCCCTACCAAAACTATAGAAGATACATTTTTGTAGGGGAATTGAATGGGGAATATTTTTGCCATTGAAACATTTTGTCTTTTCTCCAACCAATATGGAGATATTCGATAATCAACACTTTTTGGCCGCCATTTTCCAATATGGCGGCCGAAGCTCCAGTCCGATTGTAGGGGAGTTTTAGTATGTTCATTAGTATCATTTAAGGAAGGTCTCTGCAAAAATTCAGCGACATAGCAATTTTTTCCTCTAAACGTCAATATCAGATCTTATTTGACAGGATTATATAAGATATATCTACATTTTTGCATTACTAAAACATAAATTCACTTTGTTCCGTGACCGCAACCTTGCAAAGCTTGGCAAAATACATTTGCACGAACTTGTACATTTAAAATTAACGTTGCAAATTGCAAATGCCAAAATGTAGAAGGGTAAAAATAATACGAACACTTTTATTCTAAATATTATCTTAATCGCAATAAAAAAAAATTTTCATTTGTCCATTTTCATTTGATTTGAGAGGGAAAGGTTTCTGGTGGGAGAGAGGTTGGGTTTTGATATAGCTTTATATCATTTCTGCAGGACATATTGAACAAAACATCCGCTCAGTGCCCAGTGTTCCTGGGGTTGGGGGGGGGGGGGGGGGACGTTGCCCCAAGGCTCAAATTCACCCCCATTAGTCATACTTCAATACTTCTGTTACAAAAGGGTCGAGAAATGTTTTATATCCAGTTTAATCAATATGTACGTGTATCAAATTAGCCATTTACCATTAACCATTTACCATTGACCATACTTATCACTCGTGAGGGCTGCGGGCGACATTTTACTACTGTACTGGATCATGGGCAAAGCTAAATCAATCAGGGTTCTCCACTGCTTGTTTTATCCCACAAAAATATTGGTGCATGTATCTAAGTGCCCGTTAGGGCGCCGCAGCCAAGCCGCGGTGCGCTACAACACTCAAGCACCTTATACACCAAGCAGAGTTGGGGTGATTTCGGGGTGTTACCCAGCCGTCATGTAAAGTGATGTGAACTTTGAAAACTATCACAATCGAGGGGATTTAGGTACCCGACAACACATGCCAAAATTTTTTTGGGGTACGATTTTTCCTTCTTGGTGAAAAAATGGCTTGAAACATGCTCAAATCACTTTAAGGATGTTAGCTACTGCCTACTGCTACTACTGTATGCTAACATCTAATACGTCGGCCCGCGATTCTGACCAGACGGGTGGGACTACAATGTTCATATTTTACATGGACATTAAGGTTATAGAAATATAGTCTCTTTTTAAAAAAAAAGTTGAAAAAGTTTGTTGGAAGGCTCCAATAAAGGTTTTAAAATAAGCCTTAAAAACTTGGCATACAATCAACAAGTAACCATAGTTTCTTTACACTTGTTGACGGGTTTTAAAACAGAGTTAGCGGGAAAAGTGCGATACGTAAACAAATAGCGGACATTTAAAATTTTTCTTCTTTTTGTGGAACGAGAAAAGGTGTCATTTTTTACTCTCATAAAACAAATCAGAAACCGTTCCCTGGCCTAGGCCCAGATGTGGAAAATTATTTATAATGCAAAAGTGTAGGTCTAAAGTCCATTTGGCTATAGGACTAGTAAAATTCACACTTACATTACATGTTTGACAAGCCTAGCCAACCCTATGCCAGCACAACATTGTTCTGATATGAACTTGCTCATCTGTTTGTTTACATAATTGCAACAATCAAATCATTTCATACAACTTGTCTTTCGATTGGCCCGCGTTTATGAAGGCACTGCCATCTAGAATAAATATAGAACTTTTTCGAGCTCTTTGCTATACGCAAATCTTTTTAAAGTGTTTGGATTTCGTGATACTCTTTCAACCATAGACATCCTATATAATTGGCTAGACCAGCAGTCGGTGGTCCACTTCCGGTACAATTAGAAGCCATCTTAAAATGACAGTTTACATGTTAATCAAATGGGAGCGATTTGTGGCCAAATAGTTCTCAAGATTGCCGCCAGGTTGACAGGTAAGCATACTAGCCTTTAACACCAAATGATTACTAAATTCCCTTATGCAATCACTTCGTATTGTTTCTTTTGTTTAATACCATGCTGCACAAGCTAAAACCATATCAAACAATCCAGTAAAATACTTTATTGCATTAAAAAAGCATAAATTAAAACACCAAATCGCCATCTTGAAATGGGCCGGTTGAGTCTTCAATTTGCTACGCTCGCGCCTGTGCGGAGGTATAGGAGACTGCTAATCTAGCCTACTATAGGGGTTTAATATCAATGCTTTCAACTCACAACCCATGACGTTTTCCACGATACCGTTCAAGAATACCAATTCCTTCGAAAACGAAAACGACTTCGTTTTCAAATTGCGTTTTCAACTCATCTCCCACGAACTCAAGAATTGGGGTCCAGTCCTTATACCGTCGTTATACCATGGTTATACCACCTACCCAGGATGTACATGAATCCGGGTCTAGATATTTTACATCCTATATTGTTACTGCTAATACCATAGAATTTAAATCAACTTTGATAAAAATATTATATTTTAGCAAATAATTTTGTAATGGAACTTGAAAAAGTAATGAGATCACACACATAACAAAAACTTGTAGAAATACAGCCAAACCTTACACACTCAAAAGGAATGAGATCTAAAAAAAAGGGCCAAGCTCATCTACCCTTCCACATAAACGTACAGTGTCCCATAACAGCATCCTCGAAAAGCTTGGCAAAATAGAATTTGCATGTTATTACGTTTAAATTAATTAGAAAAAAAGAACTTGGATAAACTATTACGTTAAATTAATAATCGCAAATTCTATTTTGCCAAGCTTTTCGAGGATGCTGTTATGGGACACTGTACGTTTATGTGGAAGGGTAGATGAGCTTGGCCCTTTTTTTAGATCTCATTCCTTTTGAGTGTGTAAGGTTTGGCTGTATTTCTACAAGTTTTTGTTATTAGGGTTTCCAATAACATACTACCTCAGGTTGGTGGAGAAAGCGATAGCCCAATATGACCTACCATCATAGTACATCGTTCATTCATCTAGTGGTAATTTTAGTATAATCCAAAGTAGAATTTCTGAAGGATGGAGGGAGTGATGGTTCCGATGATTCCTCAACAACTTACGTTATTCATGATAGTTATTTAAGTAAAAAACAAGGGTCAAAAATAAAATGGCCTCTCTTAAGGTGACGAATGTAGTAATGAGAGGAAATAGCAAAGGGGAGTTGGGGGACGTTAATTCCAGCATTCCATTTGAATAAGAAGAAACCTTGCAAAGAATATTTAGTCATAAATGCAGCTTGGATGTAATTTTCCAATTAGTTTTTAATCGTTAGTAGTTTATCCCGTGAATCTGCACCTTTTCAAATGTTTTACCCGATGAATATTAAAGATTAAATCAATATAGTATTATGATTAAATTAGTTCTTTACTTAATTTGACGAATCATTTTAGACCTAGTTTGTAAACTCATTTCATATTGTCATCTCTGAGCCTGATTTTTTAAGAAGCAGACTGGATCATTTTCCGAAGCCAGTTTACTTCTCACTCATATTCAACTCTGTATGATTGCCACGCAATATATATATAAATATTTATTTAGTTGTTGGCTTTCGTGATTCATTGTTTATGTTATTTTGCACTTTACGGAAATAATCACGCAATATAATATGTTTTAAAACAAATATTTAATTAAAACTTTAACGTTTCAAAAGACTAGGCTTTCATTTTCAAGAAGACATGGTACATATATTATATATATATATTAGATACCACGTCTTCTTGAAGTTGAACGTTGAAGTTTTAGTAAAATATTTGTTTTAAAACATATTTCAAAAAATGTTGTTGAAAAAAATTGGGAAAATAAAATGTTTAAATCAAATTTAGTATTTTAGTATTTTTAGTTCCCATAAAAAAAATGTGCTCGGGGGACTTTATTTCCCGAACATTGAGCAAAGTTCCATATCGACCAGACGGCAGAAAATGCTAACAAATATAACTGGCAGTGCAGTCTCTTGAACATAGAAATAATACTATACCCACTAGAACTCACTCGCTCATGATGTGGGCGAGTGTACTTGTCACAGTCGCAGTCTGCCCATTGAGGCGTGAAACTAGCTCTACCCGACCGACCACCTCGAGTGAAACTAGCTCCGCCTTGCGGCGTATGCCCTGACCTCCGACCTCAGCTCTGTCACACTCCGGGGGTGAGGGCCTCAAAGTTAGGACAAACCGAACGTCGCTTAATTTTAGGCAAGAGTAAAGCTGGCTGAATTTAGCGTCAGTGTCGGACGAGTGTTATCCGCCAGGGAGGTCAACCCTGGAAATTATCTGACAGTCTCTGGAGTGACTATGAACGTTTGAAACTGTAATGGTAGCATTTGGAGATATTCATCAATATCCTTTACGGAATAGATGAATCACTAGGTTAACTTTGATCAAAACATGATTAGCAATTTATTTTGTGTTTTGCTTATTGGTGTCGCTAGATTGAGTGCAACATTTTGTAAATATGGGTTGTAATTATACTATAATCTCAATTGAGAGATGTATTTACATAATTATCTTCCATTCGTCGAGAAGAAAATTTGGTATAACATGACATTTAATGCATGATTTATCAATTTGTGTCAATTTTAATTTTCGCAACCAATGGTTCATTATGTTTTTTTTCCTAATATGCCACATTTGTAAAACTGACGATTATTCTAGACCGCAGTGGCAAAAGGAATTCAATGTTGTGTTTTGTTGTTATGATTTATTGTGTTATTTCGTTAAGGGGAATCCCTAGACCCAAATATGATTTCTTAAGAATGCAGTAAAGACGTCTGAAAAGTAAGTAGAATGTAAGAGGGGTTTAATAAAAGAGCGGATTATTTTTTGAAATTTTTTGACGGGACATAACCTCAGAATCAACAATTGTATTCAAATTACTAAAAAAAGTTGCTCAAGTTCAAAATTGAATTTTTAGCAGCGGTATTTTGTATATTATTTCTACACTCCTTTATCTGCAACCTAAATAAAAGGATTTTTGGATGTATATGGTTTGTTGCGTTGCACAATTTTTTTCGCCTGCCGGTACAATTTCAAATTTTGTACCGTTTAACGGAAAAAATCGTGCAACGCCTGAAACCATATAAAACCAATAATTCTTATATTAAGGTTGTTGATAAAGGAGTGTAGAAATAATATACAAAAAAACCGCTGCTAAAAATTCAATTTTATCTTGAGCAACTGATTCCAGTAATTTGAATACAATTGTTGATTCTGAGGTTATGTCCCGTCAAAAAAATAATCCGCTCTATTTTTAAGCCCTTCTTACATTCTATCATTCTACTTACTTTTCAGACGTCTTTACTGCATTCTTTAGAAATCATATTTGGGTCTAGGGATTCCCCGCTTGTGAAAAATATCGTTGTTGTGTATGAGTATGCAAATTTTCACAAACAGATAAATAGTAAGCTATAGGGCCTTATGTACATATGGAAATGTGTCTACATTTCAAAAAAACTACCGAAACATGACCGTACAAAGTATATACATTGATTGAAATGGGGCCAACAGTGAATTCGAAATTATTAATTTTAGGTGAGTAAATAAATTTCTGTTGAAAAATATCATGAATTACGACAATCACACCTTCGTAAGAAGTGTATTTAATTTACTAGGAAAACGCTTAAGTCCCGCCGCGTTGTTGGATGAGCGTAATTGGTGCATTGAGCTGCCATGTGTTATGCGAATTTTCTGTTGTTCTGTGGCAAAATCATTACTAAGTTGAATTTTTTTTAAATTAAATTAAATTAAATTAAAAATTAACTTTTTTTTATTATTAATCGGAATTGTAAAAAAAATCGTAAAATTGCGATTTTTATAAGAAATAATTTCTCGATTGCGCTCAAATTTAACACTAATATATTAATTCATAAAATAAAAGTTTCTGCGAAAAAATGATTACAATCGGATAAAACATGTAGGTGTTATAAGTCAAAGAATTGTTTAAAAAAAGAAAAAAACCTGTAAAATTTCGATTTTTATGATAAATATTGTTTCAATTGCGCTCAAATTTCACAAAAATATCTTAATTCATATAATAATGGTTCTGTGCAAAAATCATTAAAATCAGATAAAGCATGTAGGTGTTGGTGAAATTTTTTAAAAATCGAAAAAAATCGTAAAATTACGATTTCATGAGAAAAAATTTTTCGATTGCGCTCAAAAACGTGGCAGCTCTAAGTTCAGGGATTTCGAAGGCCTCCATAAAATTTCATCGCAATCGGAGTATTGGTTTCGCCGGAATCGTGTGGACAAACAGACAAAAATAAAAAAAAAAGAGAAAAAAAACATTCCGCATTTTTTTCTCCAGTGTAGTGAAATGAAATCTTCGCTTCGCTCGCTACGCTAATCCAACAACCCTCATTTATGTTTGCGTTATTGAAATGTTAATATTTTGTCGTATTTACGAAAGTTTAATTAATATTATAGTTACATTCTAGAATAGCCTGTAAATAAATGTTTTTGATAGGCGCCTGATAGGTACAGTGGCATGGAAATCGAGTGAATACATTTGTCTCAGTTATTAGCTAACAGATGGCAGCACGTGTGCCAATATCTCGCTACTTGAGCGCCATCTGGGGCCCAAGTTTTGAAATAAGCGTTTTGATCAAAACGTCACTTTCATAACGTCACTTGATAACGTCGATTTTTTGTGGTTTGAATGAAATGCTAGTTTTGAATCTTTCTACTGACGTTGTGAGATAAACTTGCTTTGCTGTTCTTCCCGTCAGCTATCTCTCCCGCTAGCCGAACATTGCCGAACTCTGGACCAATCAAATATGAGTATTCTATGCTCCTACACCCAAAGACCTCAGACAAAGATAGGCCTACTATACATATTACATGTTTTTCTAAAGTCTTTGCATTTCCTTGTTTGTTTACGTTCTCCCAGCGCAGTGCCGGACATAACCTATAAAATACAATCAACATGCATTTGAACAGCAAGAAGATCTTATTTCATCAATACACGATTTGAATCTGCAAAACTCAACGTTTCATAACATAAAAATAATCAAAGATGCGTCGTAGAAATAACTTGCATGCATGCTAAAAGGTAAATAAAACGCGAGGTGTCTGAATGTTGACAAGAGCTAGGGGCCAAGGCGGCCCTAGGTCCAAGGCGCTAGGCCTAGCCTATTAATAGGCTTTCGACCTAGGTAGCCCTAATTTGATGTAGGGCCTAGGCCTTACCCTAGTGTGGGGCCATGAAATCAAGATTAATTAGTTTATTTATAAATTGAAAATGCCAAATACATCGTAATAGCCTAGCGCCAAATGCCAAGTCCCAAGTGTTCGAATTTAACCACAGCCTTGTATAAACATGCATAGGACGAACGAGTATATTATATTGAGAGGGCGTAACGTCAAAAAGCATCATCCCACGCATGTCCCACAAGCTATTTTTTCGTGGGTAGAAAAAGACGTTGTGGGACGTCAAAAAAAAAGACGTTTTGATTTCAAAATTAGCTTTTTGAGAAAATCGACGTTATCAGACCACGTGACCACTCAAAACGTCGAAAAATTATCGACGGTTTGATTCAAAACTTGGGTCCCTGTGCTCGTACACAGGAGATATCGCGGGAAACGAACGTAGGAAGCGACTATTCGAATAATTTCCGTTTGATGAGGTGCGTGGGATATTGAGGTATTTTATGGTGGGCGTAATGAAACACGAGGGCCTCGTAACTGAATGTGTGCCAGCACTCTCTTCTGGGACGTCAAGCCTGCGCGAGGCTGAATGATGGAGGGATGACTGACAGTTGGCATAGATATATAGCTCAGCGTAGAGCGTAATTAACTCGAGACTAGCATTCGTTCTAAAGATGCAGCGTTATCATATTAAAGAATAAAACTATATGTGAAAGTTTGTCAGAAAGTAAAAGTGTTGCAAGCTATAATCAGTTAATCACAAAATAATGTTATTTGATAATAATTTGTTGTAGTGTAGTTAAATATTGACCTGAACATTATAAAAATAGCAAACACGGTTACGGTAATACGTAAAATAGGGAGCGAAGCTACTTAATTAATAGATTGTCGGAGAAGAACGAAAGAATAACATGTAATCGTGGAATTGAAATATTTGGTGGAGGGGCCGGGTACGGGATAATTACCCATTTAAAAATGCTAGCCTGCTTCCTTGACCCAGGGGGTCACAAACATATTCTGTATAATCCTTATTGAAGGATAATGTCAAAACAAAACACATGTCAATCGGAGGTCAGCACAGTCGAACAGCAACGGACCGACGGACACAAAAGTGATGCTAATAAAGGAACTTAGCTCCCCAATAATTCAATTAACAACTATTACCAAGAGCATGGTATAACATCATAAGTACTGTAAACATAAATTACTGTAATGAATACTTCGCTTCGATATAATATTTTTTTAACCAAATTGGTTATAAAAACATTTATTCTTACTTAACTGTGCAAAGAATTGTTGTCACATTGTCGGAAATAAGAAGTTGCATCATATTTGCCTCTTGCATTACCTCTTCTTATATCTTTGTGATTTTCTATAACGTTCTTCCTGCTTTATTTATGCTAAAAAATAGTGGCTATAAAAAACGTAACCCAACTTTTAATCCCATTATCCATGCATAAAATAGTTGCTTATATATCATCTAGTTCTTCTTTAGGACTTACTTTATATGTATCTAGCAGTCCTCGCCACGAGTTTGTTTGACTTTAAAAACCTTATGTGAGTAGAGTATACCTACCCTTTAATCCGTTAAAACAAAACAATCCTGGCCTCATAAGTAATTGGATTACTCGTTACAAACTACGGTCATGAAAGCTCTGGTTTTGATGCTAGTCAAGCTCGAAAACGACTTTTTTATCCGCTACTGGCTGAGTTATTCCCCAGTCAGCCCGACACGCACATGTCAGCACCTCGATTAAATTGAGTTTTAATTGAGCATGTTTACAGCTACCTTCCCTGTGCGTGCGTCTCGAGTAGTTCCGGTTCAATGACCTTGTCTGCGTCTACGCAATAGACTTTGACCCTTTGAAGACGACCCGTCTTGTACATTGTGTACAACACGCAATTTGGATTACCCTCCCCTAGTGTTTTGGGCGTGTGTTTGATACGGAAATGAATGGTGGTGTTTTGCAATAAATCTCCGCTACGTACGTGTAGCGCTCATATCGCGAATGTTTCGTCTAATGAGAAGTTATTGGCTGACTGAGGACGGAGGAATTGGTGGGGATGAAATAAAATTCCTCCCTACATGTATAAAGCGATCGACAAAGACGTAGAGGCACGTAATATACATGTGTATTCTGCAGTTACAGCCTATTAGGACGTTTATAGGTTTGTAGAAGTAAGATTCTATATTGAAGGTCATTCTTTCTCCCCTAATGTACATAAATCTCGCTCTGTCTCTTTGCTTCTATCTCCCATGTAATGGAGGGGGTATTTAATGTATTATTCACTTTCCTCGACATAAGCTTTCAATCAATAATGAACTTCTCATGCGAAACATGCGATGGTAATGCCGAAGAGTGCTCTTCTAACCTAATGAGTTAATCATTTAGGCCTACTGCACATTAACATGTTTGTATTCCAAAACAACATAAAAGTAGCTTATTAGATAATTCATTAAATAGAGCTTATCTCAATAATTTATCTTCTTACCGTTTTAATAACACCCTTTAAATTGTTTTATAAAAGAAGAAGACACCTGAAAGTGTGTTTGTAGACGTAATTCTGAATTATTGTTAATTAGTTCTTGCCCTTTAATGAGATTTTACAATTTCTTGCTCAGCAAAAATGTATATTAGGAGAGATTTATTTTGTAACTGGATAAATGATAGAAACAGGGTGCTGACTTTTGTTAACTGAATCAACGCCATTTATATCGAATATGACCATCAGAACAATGGGCGCGGAAATATCTCTGCTATCAGGTTCGGCCGTTCTTCAACCCCCAAGCGTGTACACAATTCACCTCCTGTGGAAAAGATACGGGGAGGGTTGGTGTTTGCGCGTGTGAGGGGGTGGGGAGGGGGTAGCATTTACTTCATAACGACGCAGCCGCAACATCTTCTTACTTCCCAGTCACAAACCACAGTGAATTCCCCAACTGTAATATCCTCAACCAATGTTTCTACGCATACGTACACGCACCCCGTGACTCAGATCCGCTTAATTTCTTGTCTCAATACAAGATGATACTGAAGCCAAATAAACCATTCAACTAACACTTACTTAGGAAGCAATTTCTCTCCCTTGCTCTTTCTTTCCCCCACCTCTATATCAACTTAATAATATACAAATATCTGTTCTTTCCCCATTTGAAACTGCACTCAATATTTCATAGGAGGGCGGAAGGCAGGGTATAGAACGCACCCTTCTGGGGAAAATGAGCATTCAAAGGCGCACTTCTCTCTATACACACCACACAACTGAACCAGTGTTGGTGGCATAAAAGCCAGCATGATTTGTGACTCGAGCGTCCAAAGGTCGGACTGGCCGTTTCTGCTCTGCTGACTCGAACATACAAATGGAGGAATATTTTATAGGGAAGATTTTTGTATTACGGGAATAATGCGGGGCGTTCATTAAGTCGGATGTTTCAATCCAGTGCGGGCGAGCGCGGGCGGCATTTAGGAACCCGGTCGCGATCGGAGCGCGTTCCGCTAGTCTCTCTCTCGCTCTCCCAGTAAGGCGGGCAGCGATATTCGCGTATGAAATAATTACAAAACAATTTTTGGAATTTAAAGTCCAGACGTTTTCAATAAACTTTATATTCTGTAAGCAGGAAAATTAACAATAGGTTTATTTTTCTCTTCGTATCAATTACGAAATAGCATGGGTGGCTAATTTGGGAATCTAAAAAGTTCGGAAACAAAATGTAACAAAGCTAATTTAACTGGGACTGAACATAGCGAAAAGACACAAGTGGCTTAATGGCGGAAATGTAGAGAATGAAAAATTATTCAGTGTCATATTTATATGTGCAATGGCAATCGTTGAAATATTTGGATTGAAAGTTGTGTGAAGGTATAACGACGTATTCTACAAAAAAATAATAATGTCGTCTGGGTTTTAATCGCCTTGTGAAACAGGCAAAGCCACAATATTATTAACTGTTACATCCTTTAACTCGTGTAATATCGGCGTTTAGATTGCAAAAGATGTCAGCTTATTGGGACCAAGCTTCCATTGATTGGATATTGCTTAACGTCTGATATTAATACACTTTGGCTATTCGAGACGATGAGTGATAGATGAGGATGAAGTATGAACAGAAGGGAGGAGGGGAAACCCGGTAACGGCACGTAGCCTACTCCTTTCGAAAAGTACCAAGGGGACCAACGGATTAACGTCCCATCCGAAAGGACGGTGTAACCTCGACGTCAATAGGTTCCTCCATTAACCCGGACTGCCGAGCAGACGTCGAGGAGAACGAAGCCGTTACACTAGCTCTCGTACCCTCGATCTGCTCTAACTAGAGGTATACGTGAGTTTCAGGGCAGTGCGGTCACCCACTCTACCCCTGACCACGCCCGAAGGCTGCTTAACTTCGATGTTCGAGTGGGAACTGGTTAAACGACCTCGGGTACGAAGCTTCGAAAAAGAAACTTAATGAGTTAATACATTTTAATAAAAATTACAAGTCAGTCTGTCACCTACGTAAGGGAACCATATCAATTGTTCACTATCGCCTCTTGTGACCAACACTGAACCTTTTCTACCTGAAACTAGACTACGTTATTTACCTAATGAATTATACCACTATTTGCCACTATTATGGGTATTTGTTTGAAGTTGGATTAGCAAAGCAAACGTAAGCAAGATGTAACAACAGAAACACCAACATTTGTAATTTCAACAGAATCCACCAGCTACGTATTTCTGTTCAAACAGTTTATAAACGTTAGGCAGGCAACTTTGAAGGTAATATGAAGGAAATTAAATAATTTTTATTAAGTTCATGTCATGATCTAAATGCTTAAAAGTGGAACAAGCAACAATGTCGTGCTTGAAAACTACGTCAAACGTATTTAATGAAACCTTGTTACTAAAGAACGGTATTTGTTATTAGGAAGTTTATTACTCAGAAAACAATTCCAAGAAAACACTTTCAAAGTGAAGAAAAATTAACACGACTCTCTCGTATTTTGCGTTGTAGTGTTGGTAATAAAACTTAAACTTCTATAAATATGAAATATTTTGAGTTATTATTAGTTTTTACCCTCGCCGTCGATTTAATGTTGCGGATGCGTGCGTGTGGCCACGCAAGAAGGTGATCTCAGGTGAAAAACAAAATAAAATAAAACAACTTCATCTCGGAGAAGAAATTTATGGAAGTTGATGATTAATAGTCGCTTTCACCCGGTACTTAATTATTACGAAGACAAACTGGCTGAAAATATCAACTTGAAGTGCCTATAGGTGTTGTATTGACTGAACAATATATCAAGTATTAGTCGATAGAGAGAGGATTTTGTACGTAATTTTCATTTTGGTACAATACATCAAAATGAAGCGTGCTAGAATTAAGAAAGTTAAATTATTGCCAGGTTATTTAAGCTTATATTTTGATATTTCCCTGCTTGGTACAGACAAAGATTATAAAGGCCTGTACAGACTTGAGAATTGAAACACTTAGCACAAGCAACAAATAAAACAAATATTTTTATAACGTCTATGGAGTCCCAAGGTTTTAATATAATATGCTACGAAGGATTGTGTGGCTCGTTGGTTTGTGTGGCTCGTCGGTTTGTGTGGCTCGTTGGTCTTGTGGTTAGCGTATCTGCTTCCAATGCAGAAGGTCCAGGGTTCGATTCCCGCTAAAGTCAGAAGTTTTTTAACTTCTGATTTGGACTTCAGTCCATCAGTTTTGTCTTAGGAGTTTATAAACGGTGACTTTGGATCCGTCCTAGCAACGAAGCACATAATACATTTCAGAGTTGTTCTGAATCGGTCTTGTTGATTCTAGCGTTGATTCGCTGATGTTCGCACTGTCCATACCACTGATTGCTATATTTCCTATCAAAAATATCGATCTTTGGTTGGTTATCGCTCACTCGTCGATTGCGTCGGGGCCTGCAGGGTTGGCTTGGTCGCTTTGATTTAAAGTCCCCCACTGAAAATCAGTTATATAACTGAGTGGGTAGACTCTAAATAAAAATTTATTTATTTATTTATACATATTAAAAAGAAAATATAACAATTTCGAGAATACCGTTTTGTCGATAAAATCTAAAATAATGTTTTAATTGAACAAGGTTAATCGAGACGACGTGTGCCTACTAAAAGGTAACCATCGCTCTTCTGGTCAGTAATTAAGTGCTTAAATTGTGTCAATCGTATACGTCTTTCTAAGCACATTGTGCTTCACACTTCAAGCATACGTCCTACCATCGCCCCGGGTTGGACAATCCACCAAACACAATTACTCTTCTAAAAGAAGTTTACGTTCTCATTTCTGAATCCTACACTTGTCCTGAATGTGGAAATATACGTCGTTCTGTACGCCATTTTCCTTTTACACTTAGTTCGTGAATCCACTATCTCCACTAACTATTGAGGTTGTTGAGAAAGTAGAGGAAAAGATCTAAATGCCAAATAATAAAAAGCAACATGGCTGCTGAAACAACAAGCTTTTTAGAAGGACATATTATTAAATAGATAAGTTAACACGATGGCTACCATTTATTTTATCTTCACTTAAACGTTCGTATGTATAATCTAAGCTCTCCATATACAGTGCTCACCTCCATCCACGTTATTTTAACCAAGTCAAAACGTGGATTTAAACGCATAAACTTACTGCTACAATGGTGCTACACGTGGTCGCCACAGTTTCCCCACGTAAACAATCTACATGTTATAATCACCTCCCCCCCCCCCCTCCTCCCCCTCCAACTGCATTAACACATTTCGAAAACACTTCCCGTTCACATGCGCAGGTGTAAACATTTCAAATTTGAATATTTCATGTCCACCAAACTTTCAGATACAGCGATGGGCACAACAACTTTTAGCTGTGCAACATCTGGCAACCCTGTCGTGCTGATCCGTCAGGATGGTCCGAATAAATACATAAAGCGCTTCGTAATATTTCGAAAAGTGGAATCCATTAAACAAGTCAATTTTTAGACGATAAAAATCCATTTACAATCTATCCCGTAGAGAGTTAGGCCTATCGAGCATAATCAGTTTTTAAATATTGTAGGAAAAATATTTAAAGCCGAATAATGACGCACAGTACATTTTGATTTATTACTGAATAGATTTCGCGTTTAGTTATTCATATACTGTCCTAGATATAACATTAGGATATTAATGGTTAAATGTAAATTAGTCATTGTATTTATATACTGACATCGAATATTATTAGTTTAAAGGATGAATTTGGCAAAATATGTCTCTAAAATAATAAACAAAACACATTTGACGGCATATATAAATAGCTTGGCATATTAAGTGTGGAGAAAAACTATTTCAATGAAAAGTTTTGTAATCATAAACTATTGTTCTTAATTTAGCATCGAGATTTGAGTTATTAACTTATTATTTTAATATTGAACTACAAATGGCAACTATCAAATATACTCGTACAATGAAAACCAGAGTTAATTCGTTATAATTTGCATTTCTAGGAATCCTCAACTGAGAGAGAATAATCAGAACTATAAATTAAACATGAATAGTAACTTTTTCGATTGTAAACTCAGCGAATGGAACGGGTTTGCTAACAACAATTTGCATTAATAGAGTTTGCGATCATGCCTTATTCTCTCTGTACTTCTATGTTCTGTTTACCTAAACCCAGCTATAAAGAGAGGAAGTCTGCACGGTATTGCTTAAACAATGTAGAGGAGCTATTTAAGTTAAATAAGTAAGAACAGCGAGAAGACTTATTACAAAATTTTAGCAATAACGAAGCTAAGCTCATGTATAATTAATGAAGCGTTTATAAGGAGAAATATGCAATATGTGACATATTTTTATGAGTTGTGGTACTCTATTTTGCACAAGAGTTTTAAAATAATATTGATTCGCTGAGGTTTGTTTAGATTTACATATAAGTAACGGAATCAAGGTAATTGTAAAACTATTTCAAAACGTGATTTTGTCCTAGAAATGTATTAGTTTAATTAAGTAACTTTACACAAAACAGTTCTAATGTTATAGATATAAAGACCAAGATTAATTGTATAACATTAATATAATGTAGGACCATAAATCCCCTTCCTGTTAGCGTTTCTTTATTTTCAACGCAAAAAGACATTTCTATTTCAACCAACGACGTTCTTTTATCTTTGAAACTAGATATGTGTATATGTTTTACAAGACTCAGATAGGCTGTGTCACAGCGTGAAATATTCTTGAATTGTGACTGCTCTCTATCAAAACATGACAGGGGTTCTGGGATAAATGTTGTGTATAGGGACAACAGTGTTGATGGATCAATTTACTTTTGTGACAACTTAAATATTTGTTTGGAATTGCAAATGATTCCTCCGCAGATCGTTCATTTCACACCGATGTTATATGAATGTTACCACATAAATAGTAAATATATAGCAAAGACATAATAAAGTATTTTGGAAATGGCAAGAAACTATTATGAGAGGCAGACTGCATGAGTATTTAAATTTGCCGGTTCGAATTGATGATGATACACCAGGAAATATGACTGATTTTTAACAAGGTTTGGTTTCCTCAGTCAAAAGGCAAATTCTAAGTTTAACAGTGATAATATTTTAATACAGCCATATTGAGGGATCACAAATCTCATACTTCACTAAATTTATTTCTATTATATATGCTATGTTTCCATTGTGCAAAAATTGTCAAGAATATTCTAAAATTTCAGCCTCATGTAAGATACTGCCCTGTCTAACAAATGTCAGAAGTAATTAATGTTCCACCAACTACGTCTGTTTGAAGGTCTAGGGTTGGCCATCATGTGTGACCATCTGGAGAACGGTAATAGCGGAGTAGGTAGTTTAGCGCGCAACATTACCCGCGCACTTCAATGCCACAGTAATTAGCCCAGGGAATATAGTCACCGCGAGATTGACTACGATTAACTGCTTCACATGTCTCTCTAGCTAGGCTCTACCTAGGCCCGGTTGATGCGACCGTTCTACATAGCGCCCGCTAGTGTAGTGGAGAGATGTGTTAAATTAGCTATGCTAAATAGCAAGTTCACAATTTTGGGGATAGAGTTCGTAATACTATTGTGAAATTAAAGTTAATAAATAAATAAAAATAATTCGTATTTAGAGTTTATACCCACTGAGTCATATAACTGATTTTCAGTGGGGGACTGTAAACCAAAGAAGTATAAGTAAGATATTGGTATTAATTCAAAGTACTTATCAATTTCATGTGTATGACAAAACATCAAATTAGTGTTGACAGGGGGAATTAGAAGTGATAATTTCGAACAAAGAGACAGTTTTGAGATTTCAAAACGCCACGAAATGCAAAATTTGAAAATTGAAGTGGTAAAAAGTTGGTTTGAAAATGGTTTCCTCATCCATTTGTTTATTGATGGATATATCTTAAAAGTAATAAACGAATTTATAACCAAATTAACAAAACAACTTTCAAAAGTGGACAATAAAATACCACTTAAATCTCGTTTCTAGGGTGGCTATAAAGTTTGCACATATAATATCGATGAATAAGTTTATTTTGAAATTGGAAAATTTCAGTACGAACCGGATAAATCCCCAAGATCGTATGCATTGGAATTTTGAATAAATCCCCATAACCTTATTTGTATTCGTGTTATTCTTGGAGTAGAATTTATCTCGATTAACATTATTATCATGAGATAGAAATAAGTGCATAGCGGGAGTTATAAATATAGTCCGAGAAGCAAATTAAGCTATTTTAAAACACAGGCTATTAATTGACATTTCTTCTACTCCAAATGATTTTACTACTTAAACATATTGATTTTGGCATTAAATTTAAATATTCATAATTCATATGCGTTACCTTCTTGCATGCAATCGTTTAATCGGAGATAATAAGTGAAGATATATCAGGATTTAAGAACATTATAAATATATTATTCTCTGTTTCAACCAATTTTCCTTGGCCTTTAAAAATAACAATTAAATTAACCAATCACATGTTTCAAACGATTTAGCCTCCTCGTCCTTACGTAGATATGGCAATTTAATGTTCTTCTCACGCGTGTCCATAGATAGGTGTACTATGTCCCTGTCACGTGTGTAGAAGTCGCGAGAAGATAAGCGCAAGGCGTGTTCTCATGGTAATCTCGGTAAGCGGTTTGACAGTCTCGTTAACCGCCGCTAATAACGGTGCGAATAGTGGCGCATGAATATTCATGTAATTATGGTAATGTTGACTTCCACTTCAGACTCACTCCCACCCCTTCCTTCGCTGACAAATCTTAGAGGACGAAGAAGCTAAATTGAGACAAATGCGTTTAAATGTTCTTCTTTAATAAATTTAAGATAAACAGAAACAATGGTAGACACTTTGAGAAAGAGTTAGTCGTTAATTTGGTTTTAGGCGGTACCGGCTACAATAAAAATACAGACAATACAAATACCATTGTCATGAAATTATATCTCGTCTTACTTTAGGGGAATCCTTAGCAAGATCTAAATGTAATTTTCAAAAGAATGCACTTAAGGTGTCTGAAAAGTTGGCAGAAAGAAAAGGGGGCACAATAAATTATCAGATTTTTTAGGAATTTTTTTTACCACTGACTCAACATCTAGATCTAGATTTAGTCATCTAGTTTGAAATTAAATTTTGGGCAGTGATTTTTTTATATTGTTCTGCACTCTTTTATCTACAAACTGATTACAAGGAAAATTGGATCTAAATAGGTAATGTTGAAATCTTATCTCGGCCAAGGGATATACAGGAAAAGCGGCCAAGATGTAATTAATTCAAGTTTAAAGATGATAGCGAATAATAATTCTAAATTCACCAGCCGTTTAGTAAAATTATTTACTGTAATCACAGCCGTGTAAAGTTTTAGAAGGGTTTCAATTTAAAAGACAGCTTAATGAAAGTTATTCGTGTGTATGAACGTGTTAGCTCAGACCAAGCGGTGCTTATTCGAGGCAGTCAGGTAGAAGTTTCGTCACAATTTGTATTCAAAACATTTTAAAATTTCTTTACAAATTTTAGTAATTTTTTTACTTTTTCAGAATCCAAATCCCTAGCGACGTTTATCTACAAAACGTTTGAACATTGAGATAAAAATATCCTTCGTCCAGAGTAATAATGATGCAACGTTCCCTGCATACCAAATGTGTAATTGGACAGGATGTGTCCTGCTAATGTCAAGTGTTCACTAACACCCCTAAAGACCTCCCCCTGCAGCGTGACGTCATCAAACTAGTCCTCCACCAACTGCTCATTACCGATACACATGGGCGCGTCCACCCAGGCGGAAATACGGGGTCGATCCCAGTCAAAACTCTTGAAACATTAATTAACATGGCATTCAATAACACGGGGAGATAACATACATACTAATCACCTCAAACGCGACACTCGTATCTGCTACCATAAAGAAAGAAAGAAATTCGTAATTAGAGTCTACCCACACAGTCACATAACTGATTTCCAGTGGGGGACTTTAATTTAAATTTCTCCAAGCCAACCATGTCGCCTTCGACGCCTGGATCGAAGAGCGAAAAATGTCCAACCAGAGATCGGTATTTGAAATTTATTTATTTTATAACGTCTCTAATGTGACTCTTCTACTTGAAACATGGCTTTTAATTGGCATTTTCCAGAACAGTGCGTATTTATTTATTTTATTTGTTTTAATGATATATTTAACGTCCATCTCTATCCGATTACAATACAAAACTGATATGGACAACTAAATAAACTAATGATATATTAAATGCAGACAAAAATAACGAACTGTAGATGAGAATAGTTTAAAATAGTAATATACTAATAAAGGTATGAATCGTAAAACAACAATTTTGTAAACATATTCAAATTGTATAATATTTAGCTGTCTAGGTACGTAGTAGATAGGTATGCATTTTTGTCTGATTAGTTGATTTGATATTGCTTAACGTCTCATATTAATGCACTAAGACTAAGGCTATTCGAGACAATGAGTGGTGTTAGGATAATAGATGAGGATGAAGTATGAATATAAGGGAGGAGGGGAAACCCGGTACCGGCACGTAGCCTACTCCTTTCGAAAAGTACCAAGGGGACCAACGGCGGGACCAACGGCTTTACGTCCCACCCGAAAGGACGGTGTAACCTTGACAGTCATATAGGTTCCTCCACTAAACCCAGACTGCCGATCAGACGTCGAGGAGAACGAAGCCGTTACACTAGCTCTCGAACCCTCCATCTTGTCTAACCAGCGGTATACGTGTGTCTCTGGGCAGAGCGGTCACCCTATCTTCCCCTGACCACGCCCGAAGGTTGCTTAACTGCGGTGTTTGTGTGGGAACCGGCTAAACAACCTCGGCTAAACCGCTGGCTATTTTTGTCTGTGATCTTCGAGTAATTGCCTATTGGTTGGTAAAAAAGCATCCAAGCGAATGTTAACAGTTTGAGGTAGGTCACTTTGATGTTCAAATGGAACTTATCAAATATCCTCGTAGGCCGTCTTTTCCACTGCAAAACAGTAATTTGATTCAGGATTTTGGCTACGCTTTCTAGGATGTTCGAATTAATTGCTCTTTGTAGGCATGCGTGTAGCGGGACTTCTGTCTGTGCGTCGTGCGAGGTAATTGCAAGTGTTGCGACTCTGTTGAATCGACGTACAAAGTAACCGTGTTTGATTATAATTAGGCAGAACAGTTCATGTTCTCTTCTCTTACATAGGATACCGAATACCATTCTTCAACAGTATTATACTATGAGGAATACCTTCGTGCGATAGTAATTCAATTAAGCCAGTAAGGAGAAGTGAAAAAGTTATGTACCAATTTCTAATCATGAATGATTCAACATTTCAACGCACTCACATTCAGATATTACGTTTAAAAAGTTACTGGGAGGGTAGTCTCTAAATACAATTTAAAAATATACATTTATTACAAATTAATTGTACACAAACTATGAAGTGGGTGTAATCTTACGTTGAAAAGTGGCGGTTTTTAAAGCTGAAACATAAATGGTTAAAGTAAATTTAGTCGGTTGTATTAGACCTAAACATCGTATTATTAGCTTTAAGGATGACTTGGATCCACGGTATGGTGCGCCCGGAAACCTAAATTCCCTCTACGGACGGCATATATAAATAGCTTGGCATATTAAGTGTGGAGAAAAACTATTTCAATGAAAAGTTTTGTAATCATAAACTATTGTTCTTAATTTAGCATCGAGATTTGAGTTATTAACTTATTATTTTAATATTGAACTACAAATGGCAACTATCAAATATACTCGTACAATGAAAACCAGAGTTAATTCGTTATAATTTGCATTTCTAGGGAATCCTCAACTGAGAGAGAATAATCAGAACTATAAATTAAACATGAATAGTAACTTTTTCGATTGTAAACTCTGCGAATGGAACGGGTTTGCTAACAACAATTTGCATTAATAGAGTTTGCGATCATGCCTTATTCTCTCTGTACTTCTATGTTCTGTTTACCTAAACCCAGCTATAAAGAGAGGAAGTCTGCATGGTATTGCTTAAACAATGTAGGGGAGCTATTTAAGTTAAATAAGTAAGAACAGCGAGAAGACTTATTACAAAATTTTAGCAATAACGAAGCTAAGCTCATGTATAATTAATGAAGAGTTTATAAGGAGAAATATGCAATATGTGACATATTTTTATGAGTTGTGATACTCTATTTTGTACAAGAGTTTTAAAATAATATTGATTCGCTGAGATTTGTTTAGATTTACATGTAAGTGACGGAATCAAGGTTTAATTATGAAACTATTTCAAAACGTGATTTTGTCCTAGAAATGTATTAGTTTAATTAAGTAACTTTACACAAAATAGTTCTAATGTTATAGATATAAAAACCAGGATTAATTGTATAACATTAATATAATGTAGGACCATAAATCCCCTTCCTGTTAGCGTTTCTTTATTTTCAACGCAAAACGGCATTTCTATTTCAACCAACGACGTTCTTTTATCTTTGAAACTCGATATGTGTATATGTTTTTACAAGACCCAGATAGGCTGAGTCACAGCGTGAAATATTCTTGAATTGTGACTGCTCTCTATCAAAACATGACAGGGGTTCTGGGATAAATGTTGTGTATAGGGACAACAGTGTTGATGGATCAATTTACTTTTGTGACAACTTAAATATTTGTTTGGAATTGCAAATGATTCCTCCGCAGATCGTTCATTTCTCACCGATTTTATATGAATGTTACCTCATAAATAGTAAATATATAGTAAAGACATAATGAAGTATTTTGGAAATGGCAAGAAACTACTATAAGAGGCAGACTGCATGAGTAATTTAAATTTGCCGGTTCGAATCTATGATGATACACCAGAAATATACTGATTTTTAACAGGTTTGGTTTCCTCAGTCAAAAGGCAATTTAGTTAAATGATAATATTAATACAGCCATATTGAGGGATCACAAATCTCATATTTCCACTAATTTATTTCTATTATATATGCTCTGTTTCCATTGTGCAAAAATTGTCAAGAATATTCTAAAATTTCAGCCTCATGTAAGATACTGCCCTGTCCAACAAATGTCAGAAGTAATTAATGTTCCACCAACTACGTCTGTTTGAAGGTCTAGGGCCTGGCCATCATGTGTGACCATCTGGAGACGGATAATAGCGGAGTAGGTAGTTTAGCGCGCAACATTACCCGCGCACTTCAATGCCACAGTAATTAGCCCAGGGAATATAGTCACCGCGAGATTGACTACGATTAACTGCTTCACATCTCTCTCTAGCTAGGCTCTCCTAGGCCCGGTTGATGCGACCGTTCTACATAGAGCCCTGCTATAGTGTGGTGGAGAGATGGGTTAAATTAGCTATGCTAAATAGCAAGTTCACAATTTTGGGGATAGAGTTCATAATACTATTGTGACATTAAAGTTAAAATAAATAAAATTAAATTCGTATTTAGAGTTCTAACCCACTAAGTCATATAACTGATTTTCAGTGGGGGACATGTAAACCAAAGAAGTATAAGTAAGATATTGGTATTAAATCAAAGTACTTATCCATTTCATGCGTATGATAAAACATCAAATTAGTGTGGACAGGGGGAATAAGAATTGATAATTTCGTACAAAGAGACAGTTTTTGAGAATTTAAACGCTACGAAATGCAAAAATTAAAAAATTTAAGTAGCAAAAAGTTGGTTTGAAAAGCTTTTCTCAGTCCTCACCCATCTGTTTAGTGATGGATCTATCTTAAATGTCACTCACTAAGTAATAAACGAATTTATAACCAAATTAACAAAACAACTTTCAAAAGTGGACAATAAAATACCACTTAAATCTCGTTTCTAGGGTGGCTATAAAGTTTGCACATATAATATCGATGAATAAGTTTGTTTTGAAATTGGAAAATTTCAGTACGAACCGGATACATCCCCAAGACAGTATGAATTGGAATTACGAATAAATCCCCATAACCTAATTTGTATTCGTGTTATTCTTGGTGTAGAAGTTATCTAATTAAAACATTATTATCATGAGATAAAAAATAAGTAAACAGCGGGAGTTAATATAGTCCGATAAGCAAATTAAGCTATTTTAAAACACAGGTTATTAATTGACATTTTTTTCTACTCTAAATGATTTTAGTACAAAAACATTACTTTGTGCATAAAATTTAAATATTCATGATTCATATGAGTTACCTTCTAGCATGCAATCGTTTAATCGGAGACAAAAAGTGAAGATAAATCAGGATTTAAGAAAATTATAAACATATTATTCTCTGTTTCAACCAATTTTTCTTGGCCTTTAAAAATAAACAATTAAATTAACCAATCACATGTTTCAAACGATTTAGCCTCCTCGTCCTTACGTAGATATGGCAATTTAATGTTTCTCACGCGTGTCTATAGATAGGTGTACTATGTCCCTGTCACGTGTGTAGAAGTCGCGAGAAGATAAGCGCAAGGCGTTGTCTCATGGTAATCTCGGTAAGCGGTTTGACAGTCTCGTTAACCGCCGCTAATAACGGTGCGAATAGTGGCGCATGAATATTCATGTAATTATGGTAATGTCGACTTCCACTACAGACTCACTCACACCCCTTCCTTCGCTGACAAATCTTAGGAGGACGAAGAAGCTAAATTGAGACAAATGCGTTAAATGTTCTTCTTTAATAAATTAAAGATAAACAGAAACAATGGTAGACACTTTGAGAAAGAGGTTAGTCGTTAATTTGGTTTTAGGCGGTACGCTACAATAAAAATACAGACATACAAATACCATTGTCATGAAATTATATCTCGTCTTACTTTAGGGGAATCCTTAGCAAGATCTAAATATGATTTTCAAAAGAACTTAGTGCTGAAAAGTTCAGAAAGAAAAGGGGGCAAAATAAATTATCAGATTTTTTGGAATTTTTTTTACCCCTGACTCACTCTAGTTGTTTGCATCTAGTTTCGAAATTAAATTTTGGGCAGTGATTTTTTTTATATTGTTTCTTGCACTCTTTTATCTACAAACTGATTACAAGGAAAAATGGATCTAAATTGGTAATGATAAATCTTATCTCGGCAAGGGATTATAGAGAAAAAGCTGCAAGATGTAATTAATTCAAGTTTGAACATAATAACAAATAATAATTCTAAATTCACCAGCCGTTTAGTAAAATTATTTACTGTATCACAACCGTGTAAAGTTTTAGAAGAGTTTTCAATTTAAAAGACAAATTAATGAAAGTTATTCTGTGTGTATAAACGTGTTAGCTCAGACCAAGCGGTGCTTATTCGAGGCAGTCAGGTAGGAAAGTTCGTCACAATTTGTATTCAAAACATTTTAAAATTTCTTTACAAATTTTAGTAATTTTTTTACTTTTTCAGAATCCAAATCCCTAGCGACGTTTATCTACAAAACGTTTGAACATTGAGATAAAAATATCCGTCCTCCAGAGTATAATAATTATGCAACGTTCCCTGCATACCAAATGTGTAATTGGACAGGAAGTGTCCTGCTAATGTCAAGTGTTCACCAACACCCCTAAAGACCTCCCCCTGCAGCGTGACGTCATCAAACTAGTCCTCCACCAACTGCTCATTACCGATACACATGGGCGCGTCCACCCAGGCGGAAATACGGGGTCGATCCCAGTCAAAACACTCTAGAAACATTAATTAACATGGCATTCAATAAAACGGGGAGATAACATACATACTAATCACCTCAAACGCTACACTCGTATCTGTTCTACAATTAAAAAGAAAGATTCGTAATTAACCTACCACCACACAAGCGACATTAATTGAATTCTAGTAGGGGACCTGTCTTAAATCTGATCCAAGCAAAAATGTCGCCTTCGACGCATTGTTGATCGTAAGAGTCGATAAAATGTCCACAAGAACGGTCTTTGAAATTGATTTTTCTATAACGTCGTCGTATTATATTATTTCCATCTGTTTACATCTTCAAGTAGGGTAGGGTTGGCTAACACTAACGCATAAAGTAACTTTGATGAATCATCCACTCTATTAATGGCGTCCGGATAATGCTTAGAATACTTTCCTATTGAAACATGGATTTAAAATTGTCAACATTTTCCAAACTGGTATTATTTATTTTATTTGTTTTAAGATATATTTAACGTCCATTCTATCCTATTTACAATACAAAATATATAAAGGAGGCAACTAATATAAACTAATGAATAATAAATGAGGAAAAATAAGAACTGTAGATAAGGGAAAGTTTGGAAATGAGTAATCATACCAATAAAAAATATGAACCGTAAAACCAAAAATTTGGAAATATACTCAAATGTAAGTTGAAATCTAGGTACAGTAGTAGGTTCTCATATGCCGATTAGTTGATTGATATGCACTTTGGCGATTCGAGACCCATAGTCGCCCCCATGAGTCGAAGTATGAATATAAGGAGGAGGGAACCCGTGTTCCCTGGCACCAGCTACTCCTGTCGAAAAGTACCAAGGGGACCGAACTAAACGTCCCATCCGAAAGTACGGTGTACCTTGACAGTCTATAGGTTCCTCACTAATCCAGACTGTCGAAAGCAGACGTCAGGCATCGAACGTTACACTAGCTTTACACGGTATAAATCGTGTGTCTCAGGCAAGCGTCACCACTCTTTCCTGACCACGCAAGGTTGCTTAGATTCGTTGTTCGTGTGGGAACCGGCTAAACAACCTAGGTTAACGGACTGGCTATTTTTGTCGTGTGATCTTTGAGTAATTGCCTATTGGTGGTAAAAAAGCATCCAAGCGAATGTTAACAGTTTGAGGTTAGGTCACTTTGATGTTCAATAATCTAATACAATATCTCGTAGGCCGTCTTTTCAACTGCAAAAATAATTTAGATCAGGATTTTGGAATTCTGTACTTTTGAATAAATTAATTCTTTAGGCATGCGTCGTAGCGGGACTTCTGTCTGTGCGTCGTGCGAGGTAAATTGCAATGTTGACAATTTAATTGAAACATGAAGTCTAACAAGAAAACGTTTTTTTGTTGTTGTGATTATATATAGGCAGAAACAGTTCATGTATCTCTTTCTTACATAGGATACCGAATACCGTTTATTAGCATTGTATACTATGAGAATACTCGTGCGATAGTAATTATTAAGCCAGTAGGTTAAATGAAAAGTTATGTACCAATTTCAAATAAATGAGATTACATTTCAAGCACTCACATTCAGATTATTGCGTTTAAAAAGTGACTGAGAGGCTAGTCTCTAAATACAATTTAAAAATATACATTTATTACAAATTAATTGTACACAAACTATGAAGTGGGTGTTATCTTACGTTGAAAAGTGGGATTTTATCTTGTGTTCGTTGTGCAAATCACGCTATATTCGACATTAAAATAACAACGGATCGCGCCACCGTCGCGCGGATTCTTGCAATATGGCCGGAAAGAAAAAACAGGGAGGTGTAACAGCCTTACAGCCGCTTGTTACCACACAGCCGGCGGTATAACAATCAACAGTTTGAGGACGATTACAACATCTTTGCATCGTTCTAAAATATACTACCGTTATAATGGACAACCTGAATATTTTCACAGTGTAAAAATTTAAGAGTTTTTCATGTTTGAAAATGATTTTCCTAATTTCTTGCCCGCTTTTTGCACTCACTGTATGCATAAATGATGCATGCTATGATTTCGGTCGATTACTATTTACTATTATTTATCCTATTTCGCAACATTTAAACGGTTTAACAAATCGCGGCAATACAAATAAAAAAATGATAAAATAGCCCCCCCCACCCCCCCCCCCACCCACTAACACACAGGCACCAGTCACATTTGACAATCCACCGTTCAGAGCTTAGCCTACGCTAACATCACAATCTCGTTTACATATTGTAGTTTCCTTGTCAATGGACATTTTAATAAGGAGGCTTAAATTATCTCAAAGCTCTAGTATTGTACAAAATCCAGGCAATTATTACAACAATAGGAAAACAAGACCATGACAGATAAAATTGGAGCAATCTCGATTCGATTTCGAAGCATTGAGAACCGAGATTGAAATGGCCTAATTTGTGCGACTCTATTTCCTATTTTATTTGAACTACGTGAACAAAATTAATATAGGCCTATAACCAAAACTACAATTCAACTTGATAGTGATTTCGGTTTACGTGATTATGTCGACGTATTTTACGAACATATTCACAATAATTATGTATTAAAATCCTAGATTATAGAGGCTAGCAGCTCATGGGACAGGCAACATACATATAAATAACTAAGATATTATGTGAAAAAGATCGATGTAAGATGTAAGATAAGAGTTTATGTTAAATGTTTTTAAAATACGTATTTAAACCTGCTTTGTAATAAACAAAATTTAAATAAAAAGCTGTCAAAGTACAATACAAAACAGGCCTACCTGCAAATTCTAGGCCTTACAAAGATCTAGGGCCTATATGCCTATTATTCGTCCGAACCTCTGTATGTTCTGTTGTAAAAGTGACTACAAAGTAAATACACATCAGCATAGACTAATATACCAGATTTTAAAATCATTTCATAGTTGCGAGTGTTAAAACAAATGATTTAAATCAGCCAAAATCCAAAAAACCACCATAAGAACGCACAATTCTCAACATTGTCGCAAAAACTGCCATTCACTTAAATCGTTTTCTCCATCTTTGGAAAATGTATACTGATACAATTGAGGCATCATTTAACTTCGTAAGACTTATTTCTTGCAGTAAACCATCAATCGTGATTATATTTGAAATATCAATAGGTACAAAACGCTCACAATTCGAACGCAAATCTCTATGTAATAGCATGCGCGCGGTCGTAGTACCTCGATTCTCTAGTCGCGCGCTTCGCCACTAGAGCGCATACCTGCAACATTTAATCACGAATACATTAGTGGACTGATAAACTATTTCAAGTAATGTAAGTTAGTTATGCACCAACTACAATCTTTATGTAGCAAATTTAAGTTGACGTTTTTGAGGTAAGCATACTCCAACTAAGTATTTCATCCTGGGTGGATTTTTTTAACTTTCAAATTGTCCTATCAATTACAACATACACATACCACCGCGTTGTTGGATGAGCGTATTGGCTGCATTGAGCTGCCATATCTTATGCGGATTTTCTGTTGTTCTATGAAAAAAATATTTACTAAATTCAAATTTTTTTTTAATTTAATTAAAATTTAATAAAAAAAAAACTTAATTTTTTTTTTAATTTATCGTATTTTTAAAAAAAGAAAAAAATCAAAAAATTGGGATTTTTATAAAAAATAATTATTCGATTGCGCTCAAATTTCACACGAATATATAAATTAATAAAATTAAGGTTCTGTAAAAACTTATTACAATAGGATCAAGCATGTAGGTGTAATAAGTAAAAAAATTGTTTTAAAAAAGAAAAAACCCACAAAGTTTCTATTTTCATTAGAAATAATTTTTCGATTGTGCTCAAATTTCACACGAATATCTTAATTCATAAAATTAAGGTTCTGTGAAAAAATCATTAAAATCGGATAAAGCATGTAGATGTTATAAGTAAAATAAATTTTCAAAAAATCGAAAAAAAATCGTAAAATTGCGATTTTTATGAGAAATAATTTTTCGATGGCGCTCAAAAACGTGGCAGTTCTAAGTTCAGAGATTTTGAAGGCCTCCATAAAATTTCATCGCAATTGGAGTATCGGTTTAGCCTGAATCGTGCTAACAAACAGACAAAAATACAGAAAGAAAGAAAGAAAGAAAAAAAAACATTCCGGATTTTTTTCTCCAGTGTAGTGAAATGGAATCTTCGCTTCGCTCGCTACGCTCGCTGTACGCTCATCCAACAAATGTAGTATTCTGCAGTGAAAATGAGAACATGCAGTTTTATTCTAGTCTATACGTCTAGGTGTTCTAGAAGGAAGATTTATATTTTTGGTCGTGCTCAGGTTTGAAGTTTTCTACTAACTTCTTTATATTCTTCGTTCGCGTTCGTGTTCTCGTCGTTGTCTTTGTTGGTGATGGTGCTGGGCTTTGCGAAAGCAAATATTGGGATTATAAAATCAAAAACCACTCACAAAGTTAAGGAAAGTGAAAATGTTTAAAATCACTTAATTCTTTTCGAGAGTTGCTAATGTTAGACTATATAGAAAAGTGAAACGATCTTGAAAGAGTTGTGAATTAAAAAGTTAAATAACAATGTTGTTGATAATATACTCGGTACACATTTGTACTTTTTTTGTAAGTATTGTAATAATAATAATCATCATATTGAGGTGATATTATGTTGATAGTTTTTAATACATCTTTTTAAAACGTGTTTAAATTTAAACAAGATCGAAATACCACTAAATACTTTTACAAGAACTGTGCAAAAATTCAAATGCTATGCATATTATAAAATATACCAGCTGTTCCATAAAGTTTACTTTTGATAATAGCATACTGTTAAACAAAATACACCCCTTAACACATGCATTAACTTATTGCACGTTATGATGACAAAACGCCTTTTCCCACTATAAAAAATTTTATGTGTGATGTTCAAAGTATGTTACATCACAACTCAACTAGCTTAAGTATCATGACGGAGCCCAGTAATTAGCTATGGATTACGTCAGGACATCCGGTGGTGGGACTCGAAACCACAACCCCCAACATAATCCCTCCTCATCCAGGTTGATGAATGAAGAATTTAACACCGCAGGGCCACTCTAGGTGTCTAGCTTTATTAACTTAATCTTCCGGTTTGTAGCGCACTTGAAGGAAATTATAATTTAAATAATAAACAGGCGACAGAGAAGCGTCAGAGAGACACCGCTCACCTCAGTCAGCGTTCAATAATCTTTACGTTCGAGAAGTCCTCGTTTAATTCATCAATCAACGCCAAAACAAAGCCAAACACAGATATCGATTATCGACTGAGCTCGATCTATCTTACGTAATAAAAACACCGCCTCCTAGATTGGAAGAGAACGAGATTTAATTGCGAGACACGGCCACCTGGTTGAGATTGATTCCGCGGGTAATGATTCTGGCTTTGGTGGAGGCGCCGGGTTCGAGATTAGTGCGATATTGTTCGATTTATTAAACGATGAAGGTGAAGCGAGATTTCCGAGATAGTAATGATGAACTGATATAAGAAATAGAAGAGAAAAAATATTATCTTCTTTCTTGCATCAAGTAACTCAAGATCAACACAATATACAATATTATGAGAAATCGCGTAGGTACTTTTTTCGTAAAAAAAATGAACAAGAACGGTAAAGGACACAAAGATTGATTTTATTTCTACAAATGTAAACAATAAAGTTAAAAAATATATATTCGCATAATCTGAAAGCAAATAATTTATGACATTGTGAAATAATGTGTGTGATATTGTGTATGCTATAAATCTACCACTCAGATAAAAGTTGTAACCAACGATAAAAATATATCTATGACCTTAACATCGTTGGTTGTAAAAGAAGTAATATTTAAAAACTACTATCTAACAGATACTAAAACTAGATTGTAATATCTAGGACGCAGTGTTTAAAAAATGTGATGAAACTCGATTTTTATTGTAGTGTTTTAACCCAGTTACTTATTATAAGTCAATGGTTTAATCAATTAGAGTTTGATTGTTATTAATAAAATAGCGCCAATGTTAATGTTACTTAGTAATGGAGATGTCTAATTTATTTATAATGCGATGCGTGGGTAAATTACGTCAAGAATAAAAGAGTAAGTAGGTAGGTTTTAACACGTTGACGCCAAAAGATGAATTTAGCGCGGTTACATTGTAAATACATGCATAAATATTATTATTTCAAATGTGAGATGTCCCCCCTCGAAAATACTTTCTTGTGACTAAATGGCTAGAGAAAAAGAATGCGTAATTTTATGTTTAATGTAAACTGTTGAAAGTTATAGCCAACCCTTGATAGGCGAGAGTGAATCAACGTAAAAAATGTAATTTGGTGGAGGTGCCGGGTCTATGTCCCGGAGCTTCATAAAACTGTGTTGGAGTTAGTATAATCGAGTTGAGGAGGTGAAACTTATTAAATAAGTAAACGAATATACTGTTCACAAGTAAGAGAGGAGGGAGGATGTCGCCAAATGTTGGTAAATTTGAACAAAAAACAAAAATCTAGAAGAATTCGATAAATAGCGTTGACCTCTCGTCAATGGCTCGTATTGAGAGACACGCATTGATGCCAAGGTTCAGTGAGTCGACCAGATGGTATCGGCATCACTGTCAGAAGCACAGAGTACAGGCAAAGACAAGGAGAAACACAAGAATCAAGAAGCGAACGCCTTAGAGTGTAAACCATTGGACACAAAATACAATTTCATTATTTGTACAGCAAATTCCTGAGATCGCTAAGTCGAAATTTACTTTCTCGGACACGTTTCTGATTGGATCTATTGGCACTAGACACGTGCTGCCCCCTAGTGGTCGCCGGTGAAAGCGCGAGTCCCTACTCCGGGAGTCGGGAGGGAGTCCCGCTACCGAGCGGGTTATGCTAGCCGTAAAACAGCAATTTGCTCCGGGATTATTCCCACCAAATAGCGGCACGGGAGGGCGGGAGAGCAGGATATAAACCAGAGATAAAGCGGGAATGGGAGAGGCGGAGAAACTCCCTGGAACAATGGCAGACGAAATGAACAAGCGGGAAGGTAATACCGGTGCCGGGAGAAAGTACTATTTGAAAGCGTAAAGGGTAAGGGGAAAACTTAAAACTTAACAAAAATAAAGAAATGCAAACGAATAAAAATGTCACACTGCGGCGAGAATGTTGGGATAGCAGCTCGTAGATAAAATATTCTTAAGAAAATGTTCCACTATTTTTCATGATAACAATGAATATGTAAAATGAAATTTGTAAAGTTGAAACCAAGATTAATTCCAGAAGGGAAGCGGTCGGATGTGGAGGATGACGTAACGGGAGACAACAGGTCGGGAGATAGGGAGAGGGGAGGGAGGAGACAAATGGGGTTGGTTAGGGGGAGACATCAGATTGTGAGGTCGAGCGAGAGCCGAGCTGATAAGAAGGTGACGAATTGAGAGCGGGGAGATAATTGAAAGTTGGGCGGGCGAGGGTTTATACGGGTTGTTGGATGTTGCGATAGGAATCCACGTCGCGGCCTGGCAAAACAGTACATTCTATTTAATTTATATCGTGTTGTAAGCTCTAAGGTTATTAAATACGAAATATTTCTACGCATTAATTAAAGCAATTTTCCGTGTTTAAAAAAAAATCTCTAGTAGCATTTTTTATTAGTTCTATAAAAACTGGTAAAATTTCAAATATTATACTCACGAACTGTGATCTTGTGTGCATCAATGAGAACCAATTCTGCAAGAAAAAGAAAAATTAAATTAGTAGGTTACCAAAAGGATTAATTATTTAAAAGGACTTGTAGGATCTAGCTTATAATAGTATAATTTCTATTCATTGGAATAATTTAATTCACGTGTACAAAGATGGTCACAAAATGAGCTTTAATGTGTATCTCATACATTAAAAATAACGCGGCAAGATGTATGACATATTAAGACGAATGCGAGACTCTAGGTTGGTTGAATTTAAAAAGAAATGTATTGTTTTAAAAAGAAAAAAAGAAAAAAGCACTTACTGGAAGTAAATGTTTAGTTTCAATTAAATTAGTGAAATGAGTCTCGAAGCGTGGGTTGATGCATATTTGAATAGACTTCCCCACTCCGGTGCTAGATTCACGTCTGTAGTAATGAAATTAGACCCGGGTAGATAGTAGGAACGTGTCTAAGAAACGAGAATAAGAGTGGGGGAGAACGAGACAGGTAGGATCTTATTCCTTGTTTTGCTGTGGCCCAAGTCTCATGCTAAGGGGCAGGTGCACGAAGCTGTCTCGAATGCAAATGGAGCCCGATGATGTTTCAGGATCGCGACTGTGACCTCGCCGTGTCACGGTCGCTGGTCGGGGAAGTAAACATGACGTCATCATCAGTCGAGGAAGGAGTTGTCGGAGGGAATCCCCGCGCTCTCATTTATTCAAGTTCTCGCGTTGAGCGCCGTTAAAGAGAAGACCTCTGGTTTTTAATAAAAATGCAGGTTTAAAATACAATAAAGTATCCATGAATGTATTGAGGTACAAGTTTAAAGTAAATGAACACTACAAAACCATTAAGGTGGGTTTGACTTTGAAAATCAAATATGCCAACACTTGATAAAAGAACAGAAAAAGGAAAAATGTGATTTAATAAATTTTTAAAATTGAATATTTGAAATAAAATCTATATTAAATCAACTCGGAACTACATATTGAGTAAAGTTAAAAACAGAAAAATGAAGTCGAACACACTTGGGCGTTATATTCGATATTCTATACAACTTTAAAATGTAAAACACGTCGCGTTTTGCAAAATGTAATTACTGGATGCGGTTTTTTGGACATACATTTACATTAAGAAATGACAAACCGTTAATTACATTCAAATTAACATTTTAAATTGCCAAAAATAATTAGGAGTACCGTTGATGCAGAATCAAATTAAAAATACCCTTTCATTCCCCTTGAGAAGACGTTAAACGCACTCGATAAGAAAATTCTACTCAAAAGGTTCGTAATTAACTTTAGTAAAGAAGTTCATTAAAACATAAGAAGCTTTTCAGTCACAGACGACAAATATGAACAAGCTCGAGTCTAACTAGGCTATTCATCAGCTAATTCGCTGCTGTGCTGACGCTGACGGTTGTAATGAGTGAAGGCTGGCTGTGCTGACGTCAACTCAAGGACATTCACCGGGCGTTGGTGAAGAGCTTATTCGGCCCTGTATAACACCGAATATACGCATCTTAGGCTTCGCGGCTTTGTCGTTTAACTATGCAGATAGCTATAGCTGAGAATTAAATCTTATTGAAGCTCGTTGCTTCTTCTGAGTGGTTGGATTAGAGTAGTAGACCACATTTTAACTTTATTTATGTACGATGTCAGAACATGATTAAACAAACCGCAGTAGGTATTCTCTCATTAAAGGGGCTATTTCTCAAAAAAATATTTTTTACTGCATAATCTATAGCAGAATACTACACTTAAATGGTCGTTTAAAAAATTATATCTTGTAACTGTGATTTTACACGAAGTTTTCTTTTTTCAATGCAGAAATTTGCAAAAATTGGCGTTTTGGGAAATTTCTTAAATCGTCTTTAACTTGCTTCTTTTTTGTTCCACATATATACGAGAGCATTATACCAATCTAAAATGGCCCTTTACAACATCGTGTCTTGAAACTGTGCATAAATATACTCTGAAACGTGCAAAAATATGCATTCCAAAATCACACCCCTTCTTGGTAATCAGCATATTTTGAGCGAACCACTTGCCCAAATTACAAAACAAAATATAGAGGATTTACAGAAAAGGCTGTAAATATTTGTTTGGGTCAAAATCACCAAGGTCACGGGGCATGAAGTTCGTCCCTATGTTATTTCTTATGGGATATTTTTGCCGATGGGACCTAGCTCGAAAAATACAAAGTTTGACAATTTTTTGGGGTAATGGTGGACCGAATTATTTTTCTGTTAATTTCTTAATTCATAACTAGTTAGCCTAATTGAAATATTTTTTTAGTTTAGCGGGTGAATATCCCTTTAACTATACTAACTATTATAATCACATCTCCAGCCCAATGGGGTTTAGTGATAAAAGTTGTTAGTGTTTGAAGTCTTTAAAACACATTTCAAGAAATATGAATAGAGATGGAATAAAGTATTGATTTTGGTTTGAATTAAAACCATATCTCTTATGCTTCTTCTTTATAGGCCAATTTGATTGATTTATTGTACTGTGACATTAAGCGACCCATACGTAAAAAATTGTACCATTTCCTGCGATGTAATTTAAACTTGAGTCATTTAAGAATAACAATACCACGATCGAGGTACACGTTGTGTATATAGTGCGATGTCTCAGCATACATGCAACTCTCCACCCCATGGCTTGAGCAAGCGAGTGTACACCAATACCGGAGGAATATTGCAACAATTACACCACGCTCTGTTTGTTCAGTGCTACACTAGATTGCCCTCGGATAATCCCAATAATGACCGGTCCACCTCCATTGAGACCCTCGTATGCGCCATCTCACCCTTAGTTGACGAGCTACGGATCGTGAGACGACTAGGGGGGGATCCCCAAGACAGCGGTCCCGCCGGCACAGTAGGTAAACCACAGAAAGTTAGTTAACTCTTCTGTCCCCTAACAGGACGTAACAATGTCATGTCTCATTGGATGAGCGAAGCGAAGACTTAATTTCACTGACCCCCCAAAAAAATTAGCTCGGTGTTTTTTTTCTTGTATTTTTGTCTGTTTGTTCGCGCTCTACCGGGCAAACGGCAAATGCGATCTTGATGGAAATTTTAGGACTCTTTCGAAATCTCTGAACGTAGATTTTCCACGTTTTTAGGTACAATCGATCAAATATTTCTTATGAATATCGTACTTTTACGATTTTTATCGGTTTTTAATGAGATATTTTTGTAATATTTGGCCCGCGACCGGACAAACGGCTACTCCGATCTTGATGAAACTTGATGGAACGTTTAAAATTATTACTGTTATTATATATGTTACGATTTAACTTTGAGAAATATTCTATGATACGTACTTTCCGGCTCAGCATCCAACGCACGGCACTAAAACGTTGGTGAAACGGCCTAGTAGTTAACCAATATCGCTGACAATATTAAGTTCGATCTCAATAACACTTTTGACTCTTAGTCTTAGTCAATAAAATAAAGTTTTATTTCTGGATCTAGCCTTCAACCGTTGAGTGACTAATACACGCTTCAACATTACTAACACGTTTACAGATTACAATTTTCTGGAAAAAGGTTTCCACATAATTCACAAGCTATATTTAATGATGCAATATTTCAACTAGTCAATTTGAGTAAGAACATTTGATAACAAATAATTCTCTACGTTATCTGTCTTTTAAACACGAGAATAAATAATAATTTAATGGACATTGTTAAATAAGAAAAGTAGCCCAACAATAGGGTATTGCCAGAAAACGAATAGTTTAAGTATTAAAGAAGTACCACTAGGGCATTTAGGTAAAATGAACATCAACTATAGGTGCCGAGGGTGATATAGCGATTGTTGCATCCTAAGTAGTGTGCATTCAAAAATGTTACCCTATTACTTAATCCATGTGAATATAAAGATGGCTTTGTGAGCATTTTCTAAGTTATTTTTTAACACTTTTTGATTTTTCCATTAAGAATATAAGGAATAATTTACGCAATATTATCTATTGAGGTATGATAAATTAATATATTTAGCTTGAAAGAGTTTCTTACCATTACTTTTAAATTATTTGGAATATTTTGGAGTGTTTTAAAACCTCAAAGTTAGCACTATATAGTGAGGGATAAATTCTTGCACCGATTAAGAATTCAAATTCAGCCACAATTAGTGAAAAACATTGTTAAGGAAATTTCCAATTGTTTGAGCGTTTATTTTGAATTTTGAATTCAATTTTAACGTGTTTAAAAATCGTGAACTTGCTATTTTATTAGCATTAGTTCAATTCGCTAACTTCACCCATCTTTAAATCAGTCGTTTCAACCAAGGACTGTAGTTGACAGGTTGCTGTGTTCACAAGACTAATGTACACGACCTAGGGTTAACTGTATACCATATTTCGACGAGATGAGATGGAGTTAACACGACACACATTTCAATTATTTAGACTACTAAAGTACGAATACCATCGTCCGCCTGATTTATGTAGATATCAGATGATTGGTCACTAACTCGCTCTGATAAACACAGCATTGAATTAATGTTCCCACATTAGAATTACATGATAACATTACCTCAAATTAATAATTAATAACTGGAGTGAAACTGATTTCCCCTAGGTCCAATCATGCAGATCTTCGCCTCAACGTAATAGGCCTGAACCGCGGCTGCTAAACACGGGCTTCGCGAGGTATAACTCATTCTAACCGAGCCGAGTCCCGTACCGTGGTAATAATCCCGGTTGTCACTGACAGCTGACTATGACAAATGACGGGCCTAGAGGCGGTTTCTCATTGAGTACGTGGTGCCACTAACCTGCTAAAATATACAACATTACGAAACATTGATTGATGTTGTGCTTGGCATATTTCTCGTTTTGCGATGTATCTCATTTTAATTGGCCAGCATCTGGGGTATTTCGGAAAAAGTGGTATTATAAGTACATTTTAGGAAATGTTTCAAAGAAGTTGACACCGCTTTTCCAAAATATGCTTAGCAAAGAAACCAAATACTCAACATAGGTATGCTAGGTAAATAGAAGGTAAATTTCACTTCGTTATACATCGTTTTTGAAAAATTATTCTAACCCAGTAAGCGTGTACCGAGAAGTAAAATTCTTACACCTTAAAACTTTTCCGAAATACCATAGGTACGTGGCATACAAAAATGTTTTGAATTGCATTATTATACTCTAGTGCATATAGATAAAGAATGTGACCAAAATTGATGTAAGAAACAATATGCTTCTCAAAGATCATTCGATCAATTTTCACGCTACAGTATAGCTTACATTTATTTTTTGATTGCCGTTTGGCGGTACAAATTGATAAAAATGTCAGTGAACTAAATAATTTGTAGAGTAAGAACCATCAAAGTTGAATGCTACATCCACGGAGAGGGAGCAGTAAAAAATCGAGCTGAAGACGGGCCTCTTCCTTCTTGTGTACATTCATGGAATAAAATAAAACGTAGTTTCCAGGTTATATCAGCAAAATCCAATTCAATTCTGTATTTTCGTTTGATGCATGAACAATGTCCGTTGGATTCACATTGTTTCAAAATTGATATTTTCATTGTGAGCATTTGTTTTGTAAAAACGAACAAATACAATACCCTATTGGTGTAACTTAGCTTTAGTAACCGCATGGAATGGATTCCTATGAAGTAGACTGCCCTTACGTGAATATCGAGATGAGGTAGATGTTTCTCCCAGCCACTGTACCAGAACTCCCCTGACTCACCTGGCAAGAGAGTTTTCCTATGACGAGACTATACTCTCCAACTCACCCTAGCACATCCTGGGGTTGGATAGGCCATTCGCTTTTTGATCTTCATTTGTCCAGGTCTACGGTAGCTGCAAGATCTCGAGTTTTATCGCCCCCGTGGGAAGGGGCGTCGCGACGCCTACCTGGGGAGATAGACGCCGATACAGCCGGCCTCAGACAAACAATACTCTTACCCCCCCCCCCCCCCCACCGAGGGGGGCGAGGGAAGCACGATTACAAATACCGGATTAAAGGGAACAGACCGGGGTATCCCACTTGGAAAACAGGGATATCTAGCCCGCAGGTGGTCGGGATTACCTTATATGTAGCCTACGAGTCTGGAAGCAGAACTGAGTATATGAATATAAACTGCAGATTCTTACACGAGTTGCAATATTGAATTAAATTAAAATGTAGGTTCGTGAAGGCTAAAAAACAATATTTTTCCACATGATAGCCCAAACAAATATAACGCGCACCTTTATATGTTTTGACTAGTATTGCTACTCGCAACTCCACCACATGTTTCAATAACACGGAGAATTGCATTATATATGCATCCTGAGTTAAACGTTACATTTGATTCCGTAAACAGATGGTGAATATCAAAATTACTTTCGAAACGAAATTGAACTTAAATAGTTGCATCCTCTGTTGAATTGAGCGTATCGTTTGAATACGTTAACAGCTGTCAAATACAATAAATTATATCTGAACGTAATTAAGCTACATCGATACAGTACTTATACTTGTTGCTATATGATACTGCATGGAAAATTGTTGTATGCCCATATTTTGAACAAGTGTACAAAACGCGAAGAATAAACTTAGCAAAGTCTAACGGAAACTTGACGCAATATATTATGTTAACATAAAACCTGTTCTTTTCTTTACTGAGTACTGAGTCGGTTATTTTGTGATAATATTGTATGCTCTTTCACAATGTGTTCATGCTGTAAAAATACACCTTACTGTTGTACCATAAACTGTTGTTTATAAGATTTAACACAAGATTTAAATAAAACTTAAATTGACGCAATGTCATTCTACATTATGTTAAAGAGAGTATGAGGTTAAATTGAAATGACTTTCCGCAATCACCGACAGATGGCATAGCGCAGTTTTGAAATTGGACACACAGTCACGAAGTGAAAACTAGGGCTCTCATAAACATTTCCAACATTTCGATTTCAATATTTATGAAAAAAAAATTAGTTTTACGACAAATTTTGATTTTTAAAATCCAAATTGAACATATATCGTGATTTTTTCTGGCTGATTAAGACAAATTTTGAAATCATATCCACAGCTTGTCAATTTTAATTGACAACTTTGAAAGTTTAATGTAACGTCGGATGATTCATGGCCGAGCGAATAGCTGAATTCGCTCCAAATGATATTTCCTGCCTTTTTACTGAGTCGGTATTTGTGATAATGTGTATGCTCTTTCACATTGTATGCTGTGGAAAATACACCTACTGTTGTACATGAAACTGTTTGATTATAGATTTAACAGATTTATATAAATACATATAACTTGAAGTCAATGTCATTCCTACCACTTTTAAAGTCAACGGAAGGTTTAATGTGAAAATGTTCAACTTTGAACCAAGGACAAACAAATTGTATCACGGAAGTTTATGCGCTACGCAGTACATTCAGGCCGGAATAACAAATTATGAAAGACTAAAGAGAAATTTAAACTTTTGAATCTGAAACGCTTTGAATTGAACAGAATTAATTCAGCACAACTTTTTTGAGACTCTTAGTAGTTGTAAGCATTAATAATTCGTCACGTATGTACTCATCGTGAGCAGTTCGTTTAGTACGTATAGTCGTACCTTGCAACAATTTTAATATTATAAACGGAGTCCTTTTATGTTCCTAGGAAAAGCTCCATGAGTGAGCTACGCTCAAAGTGATATATCGTTTAATACTGATTTCACAGTAATTATTCCCGCGCCAAATTGCAATTTTCCCGCTGTACTTTAGTGGTAAGAAAAGGTGTATTTATTGCCATACGAGAATTCTAAGCTAGTTATGTTATCTTTTTTCAGTTACAATGAACTTCAGCTTTCAGGTTTTGAAATATTAACAAAGTAAATTTAAATTAAAAATATACAAACTAACAATTTCACAGAGAAAAAGTAAGTCGTAATTAAATAATTCACGAGATTAATTTTGAACCAGCTATTGTTGGAAAGTTAGCAGGAATTTGTGTGCTTTAGAAATCTCCAACTTGGACTGACTGTGGGATATAGGTAAACTCGACAGTTGTGACTAGGTTGAATGAGAAACCCGTGATTGGACGGTTGCAACTTATTTCGATGTTTTATTTGTGATATATTGCATCTTGTTATGGTATTTAATTTATAACTCTTCTGCGCCTGCATCCCACTTGTGTAGCTTGCAATTGTTAATTTGTTCTTAAAATAAATATATCAATAAATAAATATGTGCTTAATGTGTGATACGAACTCAAGTCATCTAGTCTGCTAAGACCATGGTTCTGAGGTCTACTGCTTGTTTGTCTTGACTGTACAAGACGAATCATTGTCTCTAAAACTTTCCATTAAAGTTCTACAGTAAAGTTAGGATAATGTAATTTTCAGCATATATTGAATTCGCATATTATTTGTATCCGGCAGATAAAGAAAGCCCATCAAACTTTACCGCGTATGTTGGGTCGTTGGTGGTGGTGGTGGGGGGGGGGGGGGAGGTTCTCGCTCGTGTTGTGAAGTCTGCACCTTCCATGCTCGAATGATAAGCCACAAAAGCACAAAACTTTCAATGGATCGTATTTAAAAGTTAAAACAGTGCTGATAAGCATGCCCTACATGTTGTAACAGTGAATAATTCAGCTAAAGGTGCTAAGACGTACAGCCAAATACAATACTTGTGAATGCAAATAGGCCGTACAGAAATCAGGCTGCTTGTTAAAGGCTCAATTAATTCTTCTCATCTTTGTTCGCTTTGATTTATTCATAATCAAATTGGGGCTTTTCTCCCGCCTACCGTAGTCGGCTCAATACACTCGTTTATAATTTTGAATATTTCTTCTTGAACACCACCGAAAGAAGCCGGATGCGGAGTTAATACGAACGCCTCTAGGCAGCCGTGCCTGTTCAAGATTTCAAGATTATCACTTTTTTCATTTCCACGGAAATTCGTAATAATATGCTATCCAAGCTGTGTCGTTCGGGGAATACATTTTTATTGGCGGTAAAAAACGCTTTTCAATTCTCAAAGGTGTATTTTTATTTGATAAAATGCGTGAAAGGAGACACTTGCTTCATTCGTTATCATATTTTAGTTGCTGAGTTTCGTTCGGCTAAGTTGGCAACCGTGGCTATGGTGTGACGTCAAAACCGTGCACGAACTAACAGTAGGTTAAGAAAGGCAGGGTTTAAGGATTCGCGTGTTTGATCGTACATAAAACATAGTACGAAAATAGCATACTATTAAACGTAGCAACTCATAAGCGAATATTGCGATCTGCTATTTTACATATTTTTTACGTTTTAAGCTTCTGATGTATCTGAAATTTATTATTTTGATTAGTTTTTTTTTCACTCGGCTTATTTATTGTTTCCCGAAGGGCCTAATATAAATTGTGAAATATCCATGCAATACAAATGATGACATTAAGCTGTGCATAAATAATAAATATGCACTCAAACAAGCAAAAAGATAGTCCCGAAATCGCACTCTTTCTCAGAATACAGCGTATTAAAACTAATGAAATGAAGTGTTTTCCAAAAATAAATTGGACGAGTACGAAATGTTTAATAATAATTGTCAATATTAATTGTCAGTCAAGAATACTTCATGATCACGCCGGGGTATAAAGAACCCCACAGTGGTGTTTCTAATGCAGGATTCTTGTCTAGAAAAGTACCAAGTTAAACTTATTTCCGCTAGTCATTCATTATAAAACCATATTGTACTTTTTTGTGGGATTTAGAACTTTTTACACCATGTAATATGTTTGGGATAATCCGTTAAATACCCCGGTTTAGCAATAAGTTAAGTAATGTAACAGGAAAAATGTTGATAAAACAAAAAGCTGCTGCGAAAATATGAACGAATGTGTTTCCGTAAGCCCCATGGAAAAAACTTAAATAATGAAAAACATTAATTATGAAAAGAATTCTACCGGGAGGGTCATGTTGAACCCGAGCAAGGAAGCTGCAGCAGTGCCAACTGCCAAGCTAGAATAGGAAGAGTGTGGGCCGCAGGTCCAGGGGTTAGTATCCCTGCTTCCAGCGCAGCAGATCCTGGGTTCAAATCCCGCTACTGGCAAACGATTGTAAACTTTTAAAATCGTTGCTGAAATTCATCAATTCTTGATTTGGGAATTCGTAAACGGTGTGGGCTGTTCTAGCAAAGAAACTCATAATACATTCTAAAGTTGTTCTGAATTAGCATTATGAGTCTGGTGCCACCCGCGGGTGGAATCGTGTCCCGCTTGTTTGGTCGGTGTTTACAATTTAAAATGCCGGTCTCTATAGTTGGTCATTGTTCTTCGAAAGTGTCGACGCTGACAAGGTCAGTTATGTGACTGAGTGGGTAGACTAAATACGATTTTTATTTTCGTTACCTAAGGGAACCCGTGTGGGGTAGGGAAAAACACACACGCACACTCATTAAGTCGCAATTACTTCTAACCTTGTCTCGTGCGTGTAAATCTATCGGTTCACTATCAGATGCAAGACATGCAGGGGATAATTGTATTCAATTACTCTAATGCACTTAGTCAAACGACGACGACGCACATGAAGTCAAATTATGCATGCTGTTCGCTTTACCTTTCTTTGCAACCGCATTACGTCCGAGAACTACGGTTCGAAGCTAGCACGCAGTAATCAGATTAGACAGTAAGGGTTCCGAACATTAATATCATGCCATAGCCCGGTGCAAATACTTACTTTGTACCGGAGGAAGAAAATATCGTATCGTGCAAGATATTAACGAGAAAAAATCCAAGTATATCTATTTGTAGACAAGAGTATGTGTTACAAATAGAAATAATAATGATAGCCTTCTACCGTAAAATTATGAGCAGGAATATGTCCGGGGTAGGCCTATACGTAATAAATTTTGCTATAATCGTCTATCTTGGGCGTACAGCTCAACCCAAAAATTTACCGTTATATATTCTCACTGCTACCAAGGTTTGTCTCTGATTTTTTTTTTACATTGTATTCTTACATTTTAATTAATCACGTATTGATTCAACGGTCATGACATCATTTTGAAATAATAAGTCAAACACCTACATAAGTTATTAAGGGTGTCTAAAAAGTGAATGCTACATTAACGAAATAATACAAATGCTTGATATAAAATTTGGGGTGCTAAATATTCAAAGTCAAAAAGTTATTCTCTCGTATCTGTACCTATAACAGAGAGTTTATTTCCAGACGATAACATTAAAAACGAACTTCTCTCTCTCTTTCAAAATCATGTCCGATGAGTGACCCCCCCCCCCACACTCACCACAGGAAGCAGACCAGGGTTTATCTACTAGAGAAAAGTAAGATCTTGTTCGTTGAAGATACAACATTAAACGAAACTGCTTCACGTTTATATCCGAGCATCATAGCTGAGTACTTTGAGAGATGGGATTTCTTCACGAAACCCGAGACCATTGAACCTACCAAGTGTGAAGAAGGAGAAGTAGCCATTAGGACGGATCAATGTTACATAATTCCCAACGTTATCTCTGTTCTCTCCATTTTTAAGCAATAAATTAAAATAACACGTACACAATACAAATAGACCACTTGAATATTTGAATCAAACCATATATAGTCTATTGAATTGAGTGGGTAAACAACACTTCATTTATTCTATTCTAACTTCATTTATGATGGAGGCCAAAGAAACAATCAGAGGATACTTTGAATCGTTCAATAAATATAAATAAATAAATACCCAAATAAAATAATTGTTATAAGGTTTTTAATTATTGCTAATATGCATTTTAATTTAATTTTTTTAATTATAAACTTTCTAACAATAAAATTTGAATCTTGTATCATGTTAACAATAGTTTTGTAAAAACTACATTACGCCCTAATCACTTTTTCGATATGTTGCAGCATTCTTGAGTCACGACTAAAAAAACTGCAATTTCGCGTGGTTTTAATGTTGGCTGGGATACTTGAACCGTAAGTGATAGATAATATTACCGCAGTCGTGATGATTCTAGACCACTCCTAAACCAACACTCGAGATAACTACAGTCGTATTGTTTCGACCTTGTTCTTATACTATCCTCGTCCTCAGCCTAACACGTCCCCGGCACGATATCGTCCACTGAAGGAACGCACCACAAACAAAACGGGCATCGATTAAAGATTAAGTCACTCCTTCTCCTTAATAAACAAGTGTTGGTCTATTATTAAACACGGTTTTAACATAAGACCGATGGTGAAGATAAGCATGGAAGTGGCAACAGCTGCTGTTGTGCGGCGGTAGAATAACATGCCTGGCGGGGAGAGTAAGCCGTACAGGCGGTAGAGCACACACCGGGCATGTTGGACACTGACATGGTGCTCACTTGTCGACGTCAAGGAGTTATTTTAACATTTCTCGTGGGAAACCTGACCAGGGACAATTTGAATTTCCAGGTGTCTTTCTGAGTATTTTGGAGTTATTGTGAAGGGAATGTTTAAGGGCTGTTAAAAGAGAACTAGATCCCTTGAATTTGAATTGACGACTGATGAAAACCTTGGAAAATCTCTCAGTCAGGGTTGTGGTATCGACCTAAAATATATTATATTAAATGTTAAATTTTCTAAGAAAAAAAACATTAGTTGCTATACTAAGATGTAACATCTTGTTTTCACGCATCTCTACCGATTATTTAAAGTATATTTAGTTACCTAGAAAAGAGGCTATGCAAGTTTTCCCTAGGAATCAGGTTTCCTAATTAAACGAAAATAGTTCTTTTCTTGTTGAATATATTATATACACTGTATAAGTAATAATGTTATATAATTTTTCGTGGGAAGCCTGCCCAGGGTGAAATTCATGCCCCTCTTCAGGTGTCGTAACTAGGTATAGGACAATTGTGAAAGGATGTACGAGGGCTGTTTAAGAGGAGTCAATCCCATGCATGCGCATTAACGACTAAAGAAAACCTCTAAAAAACCTTCAGTCAGGATTGCCGGTCACGACGGGATTTGAACCCGGGACCTCCCGAATCAGAGTCGCGCGCTAACACTGTCGGTTACGCTGTGAGTAAAGAATACAATAATTATGTCACAACTTCCACCAACACTAGCACAGAATGACTCACAAATCTTCACACAAAATGTGATCATATAAACTGAATTGAAAAAATCCGCGATATGGTTACGCTCAGTAGATCCGACAAACGTGTCGGAATATTCCGGGGTATGACAAGAGGGAATTGTGATATCGTAACATTAAATCGACAAAGTTTTGTTTTATTTTTACCATTATATTATATTGAAAACGGTTATGGCTTTTCTTCTCCCGCAAACTATTCTCCAATATCCTCTTTCCATTAATATACGTTAAACTATATTTTCTACATCACTGGAGTCACGACGTTAATTTATTCATTATCTTGGCACGTCTTGTCTCTTAGATGTTGCGGCATGCGTGAAAATCACGTTCACCACATTGTTAATTAATGTGCGAAATTGCGTTGACGTACGGTCTTACTTAGCATATCTGAGGATATCCGAGATGTGAGAGACATAAATGATTAATGGCGCGATTTATTCAATCTACGTTAACTTTTATAAACTATCATTGTCATCATAGAGCGTTCACTATGCCTACCGAGGCCGCGTTATACGTTGTTTCGGTTAAAAGTTTAACAACAATTAACTATCAGAAATCTACAATATCCAAAAAGCACGGGTACGGGAGAACGCGTGTGTGGCTCGTTGGTCTTGTGGTTAGCGTCTCTGCTTCCAATACAGAAGATCCAGGGTTCGATTCCCACTCTAGGCAGAAGTTATTAAACTTCTGATTTGGATTTAAAAAGTCCATCAGCTTTTGTCTTAGGAATACGTAAACGGTGACTTTAGAGCCGTCCTAGCAATTCGAGGCACAATAAATTCAAAGTTGTTCTGAATCGGCCTTGTTGATTCTGGCGTTGATCCGCGAGTGTTCGCACTGTCAATACCACTGATTGCTAGTTTTCCTATTAAAAGATATCGATCTTTAGTTGGTTATCACTCACTCGTCTAATTGCGTCGGGGCCTACATGGTTGGCTTGGTCCCTTTGGTTTAATGTCCTCCACTGAAAATCAATTTTATGACTGAGTGGGTAACTCTTAATACGAATTTATTTATTTATTTTATTTATTTATGAGGGAGCGAAGCTACTTAAAATCAACAGATCGCCGAAGAAGAAATCAAAATTAAAGTAATTCACCGTGCGTTGATTATTTTGGTGGAGGCGCCGGGTAATTAAGCACCGAAAATGGTTTCTTGCCTGTTCGCGAATATAATAATGGTTTTTATTCCTGACTATCTCCCCCATTACCCCCATTAAATACATTTTACCATTCTTGTTGAACGACAATGCTAACAAAAAGTCTAACGTCGTGTTCGGTTTTTATCGTGATACGTGACAAACACACCAAAAGACGAACGGACGGACAGAAAAGTGATACTTTTATGACTGGGTATAAAAGAATGTATTTAACTCTGATTTTAGTATTCAGGTAATACTACCGTATAGTCAGGTTCACTATGTATTTTCGTCGGATTTTTTTGGAGATTAGCAAAGTGCCATATTTTTGAAAAGCTTGAAACGTCAGGAATTCAAAAATCCATGTTTACATTTGCTCAGATGTTCGTATGGCCGCCATTTTGGATAATCAAAATGGCCGCCAGATAATACGAATTTAATTATATCTCGGCTTCCAAATGACATAGGAAGTTCATATGAAATTCTCATACTATTTTTTAACATCAAGAATATTAAAATCAACGTAAAAATTTGTAGATATGCAGCCACGGCCGCCATTTTGAATTTAAACATGGCTAACCCTAAAATACGTATTTCACTATAATTAAGCTTCCAATTGGCATAGAGAGTTCATGTTAGTTGTTCCTTCAATGGTTTTTAACCAGGAATATATTATCAAGTGTTTACATTTGCATAGATTCCCCTGTGGTCTTTTTTTTGGACTTGAAAAATGGCCGACCAGAAATAAAACTTGCTTGATAGCTCGACATGTAATTGTCTAAGAACGTTCCAGTTAATTCCAGTAGTCTGACAAGATGAAATCATCACTTTAATTGAACTGTGAAAATGTATACTTCAATATTTCTTTTCTTGATGTTGAAACAAATGCTGATTCTATAACATTTTGATGACAAAGGGTGGCCATTTTTAAATTCAAAGAGGCAGCTTTGGAGTTATCTATGTAGATGCAAGCGTACATTAATATATTCCAGATTTTAAAACATACTAAGAGAGATTCACATAATTCTTACGTATCGGACGCCATTTTAGAATCCAAAATAACAGCCATAGCAACACAATAATGGCTTGTCATGCCAATTTAAATATAAATTTCATCTCCCTGGTGTTTTAACATAAAAAAGCATTTTACATTAACCTTCTGTGTCACTTAAAAGCCAAGATATCATGAAAGTCTCGTTTGACGGTGGTCATTTTAAAATCCAAAATGGCGGCGATATGGTCATGTAAGCAATTTTTAGCAGGGATTTATGTATATTAAAGATATAAACTCAAATGAAGAGCCTCTTTTACCAACGTTCTTAGACAATTACGTGTCGAGATATCAAACAAATTTTATTTCTGGTCGGCCATTTTTAAAGTCCGAAAAAACAACCATAGGGGCATCTATGCAAATGTAAACACTTGTTAATATATTTCTGGCTAAAAACCATTGAAGGAACAACTAACATGAACTCTCTATGTCAATTGGAAGCTTAATAATTATAGTAAAATTCGTATTTTAGGGTTAGCCATGTTTAAATTCAAGATGGCGGCCGTGGCTGCATATTTACAAATTCTTACGTTGATTTTAATATTCTTGATGTTAAAACATAGTATTAAAATTTCATATGAACTTCCTGTGTCACTTGGAAGGAGATATAATTAAATTCGTATTTTCTGTCGGCCATTTTGATTATCCAAAATGGCGGCCATACGAACATTTGAGCAAATGTAAACATGGATTTTTGAATTCCTGACGTTTCAAGCTTTCCAAAAATATGGCACTTTGCTAATCTCCAAAAACTCATACGAAAGTCTTTTTTACGACATAGTGAACCTGACTAGTAGGAGAAATTGATAATAATTATGTATTTTAATACAATTCAGAAAGTAAAAATTCCAGCTTGCCGGGTGGGCTCTTTAACCATTAGACCACCGATTCAGTAAAATTACTCAAAGAAAGATGGAAAATAGTATTGGTTAATCAATAAGAGCACGTTGTAATGATTGTTTCAGGTGTTGGAAGCCAAGATGGAGGCGTGATGTGGATGAGCGTGATGAGCGCACTGCAATGAGTACAGCAGCGGCCTGCTGGATCGCCGCCGCCCTCCTCTTAGCCACCATCGTTGCAGGTAGGCTGAACTTACACCCCAACAACCCCCCCCCCCATCACTCAAGTTGCCATTATGTAATCCCCATCCCCTGAAACAGCTCAGACTAATTGAAAGCTTTTAGCCATTATTTTAACCAAATTTAACATCAATTATATTTCGGGGAGCATTGGCAACCATCGTCGAGTCGAACGACTAATAGAGTGACGAGATCGTCCAGCAGCACGGAAAAATCTCGCATCTATTTCCTACAATATATTTCTGTTGATACTGACTGTTCATTGTGATCAGGATTTTCATCCAGATAGGAATCAACCGGCTTTGCGTTCTTTTATGATAAAGATTTACGCCTCGTTTTATTCATATCAACAGTGAGAAACTGTTTGATAAGGCACAAAGAAATTCTTCTAATTTAATTTCGATTCTCACCACCGGCAAATCAAAGGTTTTCCAACAAGGCAGTACAAAGCAAGCAATTTTCACATAAGTAGTAGTATTCATTTCTCAATATTGATCTTAACGTTTTACTTCAGAAAGTCAAACACAAAGTTTAAATTAAATAATCTACACTTCACTCATATACTGATAAAGTATTCTAAAATCCGGTGAATATTACAAAGGCATTCTTAATGACCCCAACCCAATAAACACTAGGCCTTCACAGACGGTAGCTTGGGAGTTTCCATAGCAACAACACGTTGGTTAATTAACAGGAATATTACCCTCCCTACCGAAAATCAATTTTCATTGAGCTTACAGAAAACATTGCAAACTCATTGTTTTACCGTACTTTACTATAACGGTCTTTCATGAACAAAACAACTTCGTCCCATTTACACGGTGGAAAAGTTTCAACGCGCATAATAAATTGCTTTTTACGACTAACACATTGTGGTGGAACTAACAAACAAAGCAACATTAACCACAGGTAGGTTTAAAAAAACGGCGCGATGAGCAAGTCAGCTAATTCGCGACTGGAACCGGTTGTCAGCATTTTCCTTCAATGATGAAGATTTATCGTTTACTCTCTAATGGTTACCAGGATTGCACGGGATTCACGCGCAGCCACATTCCATAGTAGAACGTAAGACTAGAAATTAATCTGAATAACGAGCAGGCTACTTTTTATCGCAACTACTTGTTGGTGAGAGTACGGGAAAGTCGAGAGAGTTTGGAGAGTTTTGGCGGGAAACTCTTTCAGCGAGATTGTTTGTTAGCATGTGAGAGTCTATTAACAACATTCCTTGCTTGTTGAGAAGTTAGGGTATTTATACAAAGTAATTATAAACTTTTGTGAACGAACGCAAAAACCACTTGTTCCTTTTCTTACATAAACTGTCTACTGGTTTGGTTTGCTAGAAAGTATGTTGCACACCATACCAACTACACTTTGGACTGGCTCTGTTTCTAGGATTTCTTTCTGTCAGAGTTTACCCTTTGAAGATTAAAACTCGCTTGATTTGACAAACTTACTATAAAAAAGGTTCAATACATTGCTTCTTTTTATAATATGTTGTTTTCTGTCACTCTTACCTTGGCAATGTAAGGTAAAGACTCTTATTTAGACTTGATGAGTAATATTACTCCTTTTGCCCCATTCATTCGTCCAGTGTCAATCTTACTTATTAGTATAAATTGCCTAAAGATTTGAAAGTATTTAAATCTTAATTAAATTTAATATTTTTGTAGTCTAATTTAAATGTAAATGCATTGATTAAAAAAAAAACAGATAGGTATTGAAAAATAATCCCACAAATTTTTCCAGCGAAAATTATGTAATTTACGTGAAATATCGTTCATATTATTCTTGTTTGTGTTAAGTTCAAATGATGAATCGTTTAACTTTTTCGTTATTCCCTGAGGTAACCACCGTATTACGTTTTCATATTCCCAATTTCTTATTTGAAATATGCTCATAATTTTTTCCCCGTCCTCCCACCCTAACTCGTATCTCCCCTTGAAACTGCACAATTAATTCCCTGCCTGCAGAGACAAGCACCATGTGCTCCTAATGAACTCCCGGGGGGTTTCCAAGTCGTTGTTGTGGCAAAACTGATGATTATACACTCCTTACCCAGCTTACCGTAAGTCTCCTTTATTAACTCTGAGGTACGCAACTTTACCCTTCCCCTTTCCCTGAAACTCACTCACTTTCTGCAAAACTTTCCAAATAAACTCATATAAAAAGTTTTGGTCGGTATAGTGTTGGGGCGTTGTAAGAAGTCATTTGCGCGCAAAAAACAAAAAAAAAAATGAGGAAACTTTACGTTAAAAACTACTTCATGAAGATTTGTTTTTGAAAACCTTTTATATAGCCAGGTATTGACACGACAAGAGCTTTAAGCTTAAACTTTCGGGTCTGTTTTATTTTAACTTTACAAGATCGCTGTGAAACAGCAGACAACTTGCTTTGTATCTGAGAACTATACCCAGGCTTACAATCGTCGCTTAAAGTTTGACAAGAGATTTCCTCGTATAACATTCACTGACACTCTAGGAACAAAGACGAGCGATTTAATTAGGATTTAAACGTATATAACAGTGTATGAAACGACGACACTTATTTAGCCGATGATTATAATTATGTGATGCGTTTCGTGAAACGGGACCTCTGGGAGAAGTATCTAGTTTTGCTGTAGAGCTTGATTTTTAGTTAAATGTGTAAACAGTCGACTTTCAGTCGAAATAAAAATGCGAAAAGGAGACGGAAATTTTGAATTTCTTTTTCCCCCAAAATTTCGATTTTAAATAGTAATTTATGGCAAAACAAGGGATTATTTTTGTAAGAGCCTATTTAAATCAAATTTTATCATTATTATTGTTTTTGAATAATAAATATCAAAACGTTGTCATTTCTACAGTAAAAGTCCGATTTGCATAGAATGTGTACCATATTCTTCGTAATTTTGTCTTCTTTTAAATGCACACAAAATCTTCAAATCGACCACCTTCACCCAGAGGTTCCTATTCACGAAACGCATCACATATTGAAAGCGATAAATATATAAGTCGTGTACTGTTATTACTGTTGTTGTTCTGTGCATAAAGATATGAGACCGAGGTAATTCAAAATCAATTTCGAAAGTGATTTAAACACAAATTTACCTTTTACACCGTAACGTAAAGGATTTATTTCCAAAATAATTTAAGTTAATTTGGGATAATTTTGTATTCATTCAATGTTTTAATTTCATAATCAAATTATGTTTTAATCCCTAGCAATTACTTAATTATGCCGACTTCCAGAAAATAAGTTCACCAATAACTATATATATCACTCCATTAAACACGTGTGTTTTCCGGTGACGTGAAGTTTAAGAGTAAGTAGAGATTTAAATTAATAAAAACCTGCATTTATCAACACATTCAATCAATCAATCAATATCAGTGTATACTCATCATTATTTCATGACCCAGCTAGAGTAGGTTATACTGAAAGTTATAAAAACCAATAAAACGTATTTAAAAATGAATATTTAAAAATATGTTGCGGATGTTACAAACTTAAAATACAAAACAAATGCGATGCCTATCATTGCAAGTTGTTTTCTGTGCAGTATGGAACACAGTATAATAATCCAGTGTGAACACGTGCCCCCTCGTCTTGACCGGTGTTAAAACACAAGTGTCCTCTTGTGTCTGACAAACTCGTCACGAGTATCGGGAAACCATCGACAGTCGCAACCGTAAGAAGTAATGGATGTTCCCCCAAGGAGGGATATAGCGTGTCCATGTCCATGCTACCAGCCCCTGTTATTACCTCAGGCATGGCTGCACACCGAGTAAGGGGTGTCACTACCTCAAACACTTCGGGGGATAGACGCAGTTCACTTTCTTCGTGTTATTTAACAGAAGATTTCTTAAAAACAACCACGGATATGGGAGTTTCCAAAAGAGGGAGCGAAGCTACAACAACAAATCGTCGAAAAAGAATAAACGATAATAAAAAAATACGTTGCTTTCCAAGGAGGTGAAGAGATAAATTAAAATAGGGATACATACATGTTAAATGTTCCAAAACTTATAATATGAGGTTTTTGGTGGAGGTGCCGAGTTTTCCAAGGAAACTTTGGTTGTAGAGTCGAGTTATCAAAAACGTTCTTTTTAATCCTTCTTGAAGTGTAATGTAAACAAAAACGCATGTGAATCTAGTTCGAGTTCGATTTTCACTGTGAGACGTGTCACACAGACAGACGGACGGACGGGCGGACTAAAAAGTGATGCATATAGAGAGGCTTGGCTCCTTAATAATTCAACTTTATTAGACTGATAGCTTTTCAGAAGATTAAATAGCCAAATGGTGGTGGCTACATTGGTTCTCCACCTCATTTCTGCATTATTAAATTTGATCTCAATATTTGATTTCATAAATTTACTAATACTCTTTGGCCAGTTGTCAGAATCAACACATTATTGGGCTTGACAAAACATTCCCAAAATTTAATTTTATCAAATAATTAAGTTGACAATTATTATTACTTTTTATATTTATCGTTACTATCTTGTTGAAATGAATTATATTTAATGTTTTATTAATACTGATTTTAAATCATCTTCACCCCAACATTATTAATCATTTAACCTGAGAAATGTATCTAGCGTTTACATTCGTTGTCGTATCCTTACCAGGTTCAATAACCTTCAGATTCAGTAGATTGAACTTTTCCTACCAGATAATGAAATCTGCCAAGTTCTCGACCCACCACCCACCCTTCCTCCTATTCGTGTTGATATTAATGACTTGAGCAAACCAGAATCAATCTTTGCTTCTCAACGGAGAATAAAATATGGATGTCTGTTCGTCCGTCTGTCCGTCTGTCTGTCTGTCTGTCTGTCTGTCTGTCTGTCTGTCTGTCTGTCTGTCTGTCTGTCTGTCTGTCTGTCTGTCTGTCTGTGTGTCTGTCTGTCTGTCTGTCTGTCTGTCTGTCTGTCTGTCTGTCTGTCTGTCTGTCTGTCTGTCTGTCTGTCTGTCTGTCTGTCTGTCGACACGAATAGGAAACGGAATCAGCCGATGAATGATAAACGAGCCGATTACGTGGGGTTGTCAGTGTCGTGCTGTGCCCAGGGACTTAGCTCAGCAAACCTGGGATTAGTTAGGTAATTTGAGCCTAAAACCTGGGTGTTCTGCTGAGGTCACGTCTTGCGCGAAAACTTGTGGGCTTTCGCGGACCAACTCCGAGTTAGTATATGCCTACTTGGCCAGCAAGAATTCATCCTGTTAAGATATTGATTGAATGGCTAGTTAAAATATTCGTTCAAGTTTAACTAGAAGAATACAAAAACATGTTTAAGAGGCAACCATCACCATGTAACACCTCTCATTAATAGGCTAGCCTCATTAATTAATTAATTCCGTATAATGTTTCGATCTCTTCCCCTCACTTTTTTCACTCCGACCTATCAGAGGATAAAGAGGAATACAAAAGCAAAGGAAGACTACTTACGTGCTCAACATATGACGATTATTGTTTTATCTGCCAAATTACTAATTAGCTAGATTTTCATGACGGGACAGGTAGGCCAGTGTAGGGCTATGGACATGCGCATATCCTCTTTAGTCTGCTTACTTGCTGTGACCACGCAGTACATTTCATTTATTGATAGTAAGCTTTAATTTCCACAATTAGTCAGTTTACCAACAAACAAAATACATATGTTTTGAAACGTATGTTTAAAATATAAAATAGTGGAAATCGTAGAATAAATATTTGACCTCATTTCAAGTTGGATCATATGGAATTTATCGTATTTCCAATGATGGAATGTTCGAGTTTCTGTCACCGAAAACCGACCCACCCAGCTGTATTTTGATTCACATACACATTATAATTAAACGTATTCTATTAATTGAATAATGGTGATATCGTAATGCAGCGGATTATGAAGGTGAAATGCATATCAAACTACAAAGTTGAGGTAATTGTGCACCATTGTCTGTGAAATTGACTGTAATTAAATAGCTGCATGGATAAACTGCAACGCTGTATTATGCTGATAATTGGGGTCAGTAGTGTGGAATAGTTCCTATTTAACCATATAACGTGCTTTAACTACAGTGCTTTGAGTGCTTTAGAGGCGGCTTGCAGCCACGTTAGAGGAAAGAGCGCGGTATAGATTAAGAGGAGACTGGCCATGTCGGGAGAGTCTAGAGCTGAAGTTTACCCTACCAAGATATCTGTACTATAAAGCATATTTTACCATGGCGATTCAAGAGCTTCCTGGATCGGAACTCTACATTGTTATAAAATATAATTCGATCTGATTTCCGTTCGTCGTATTTTTACAACGTAAAAGACTAAAATAAAGGCAAAACATTCATCTGTTCTTCAATTGCACAACGTCGTGGAAAATTCTTTAATTTTGAGATGTGATGAAAAAAGGTGCATTCTAAAATATAAATGTTGTACATTTCTTTTTTTAGTAACATCTATTAAATACTCATTAATTTTTTTTAAATGTGTACGTTTATATGTTATGTTTAAACATTAACAAAATTGAAACCCCTAGTAATTTGACATATTCAGATCTGCTTAGTAGAATGAAATAAAACTTGCTTAACTGTGACCACTAAGTTGCAACTGAACTCTGGGAAGACTGCACAGCAACGAATTATAGGTGGTCCTGCAGGCAACGAAAATATAAACAATCCCGTGAGAAAAGCTCGGATTTAAAAAGGGACAAGATATTATCTGCCGAGGAGTAGGATGTGATGATTAATGGAGTATGAAATATTTATGTATGGAGTTGCATAAATTTCAATGCTGGGGTTGGGAAATCGCCACAACTTTTCATTAAGGTCCGACAGTTTTTGACTAGCCTTAATTCTGAGTTAAGTCATATCTACATTCAACTCAGGGGCTTTGAACATGTTAAAAGGTTTTTGTTATCAAAATAACATTTGCGATAGTAATTATTTGGAAAACATATCAATTATTTAAATTCCCACTTTTGTTTTATATTAATAACAATGTAATGTTTGGTTATTTGAACGTGATGGATATGTAGTTGATGGATTTAGTAGTGGTTTAACATTGTGGGGCTGTGAAACTAGTGGAGTCAAAGAGAGTCACTGAGATTAGAAAGAGGACCTGAGACTCTAAAGGGTTGCTAATCTCACTGGTAATATGATCAACTATAATGGAGTTAATGTTATTTGAATTTAAATACTCGAATAAGATTTAAGATTTATAAAAGCATTGGTTGTTAGATCATCCCTCTATAGAGGGTGAGGGTTGCAAGGGTTAAGTTTGTTTTAATCTATTGTTATTCGTGATGGCAATATGTGTGAGGCTGCAGTATATTTTGCTGAAAACATTACACACTTTGAATCAATCGTAAACGTTTCAAATATGTTTCCACCATCTTGGAACTAAAGCCAGTACTTTGTAATTTATCAAAGTTAATGCCATTCAAAATAAATAAATTATATACACAGAATATAATTATATAATATACAATAATATAAGTCAGTAATAATCTTTGTGTTGTGTGCCATCAGACACGAATATGACAAAAAAATAAAATCCTCTATTCGATATTTTATTGAAGAATGACTAGAAAATTTACAGTTAGTTTGTGTCCTCTGTAACTTTTGAAATATTGTTATTCCCTTCTTTCTACATTGTTGCCAAGATGGACACGAACTTTGAATGTTATGAATAACTTTGGGTTCTTTGCTACTCTTGGACCGAAGTGTCGATTATAGAGTCCTCGTATTCTGATCTATGTTTCAATAAGTCTCACTGCATAAACATGTGAATGTGAAGGCAGCATAATAAAATATAATTGAATCGCTTCCATCACTATCAGTTATGATCGAATCAACTCAAGGGTGTCGTAAACACAGCCGGGCTTTAGAGTTCATCCACCCAGAGAGATCATATTTTGTAGCCCCTGTCTGTTTTATGTCTTCCCCGGTCACGTGCTACTCTGATGGCAAGACACCGGAGGGTCAAACTCTCGTTTATACCTCGGATACGTTACAAGTTGTACGGCTTTACTAGGGTGGCCTAGCATCTCGCGCGGGACACTTTCACAGTATCACGCAGAGTATGTGTCCACTCATGTTCACCGGGTAATACGTACTTTCTTTAAGAAACAATTATGTATTATACTTTCTTTTAGAAACAATATGTATTATACTTTCTTCTTGAAACAATTATGTATTATACTTTCTTTTAGAAACAATTATGTATTATACTTTCTTTTTGAAACAATTATGTATTATAATTTCTTTTAGAAACAATTAATATGTAGTAATTAATTATCTTCGATTGACATTGTACATGTTATTACAACGAAGTACAGTCCCAAAAACTATGCATCTGTCAAAAGGCATAGACATTGTAGCAAATGTTGATATACTTAAAACTAGAAAAACGCTTAAGTCCCGCCGCGTTGTTGGATGAGCGTAATTGGTGCATTGAGCTGCCATGTGTTATGCGGATTTTCTGTTGTTCTGTGAAAAGATCATTGCTAAGTTGAAGATTTTTTTTAAATTAATTTAAATTAAATAAAAAATAAACTTTAATTTTTAATTTTTTTAATTAATCGTAATTTAAAAAAAAAGAAAAAAATCGTAAAATTGCGATTTTCATAAAAAATATCTATTCGATTGCGCTCAAATTTCACACGAATATATTAATTCATAAAATTAAGGTTCTGTGAAAAAATTATTACAATCGGTTAAAGCATGTAGGTGTTAAAAGTCAAAGAATTGTTTAAAACTAGGAAAACGCTTAAGTCCCGCCGCGTTGTTGGATGAGCGTAATTGGTGCATTGAGCTGCCATGTGTTATGCGGATTTTCTGTTGTTCTGTGAAAAAATTAGTACTAAGTTGAAGATTTTTTTTTAATTAAATTAAATTAGATAAAAAATAAACTTTAATTTTTAATTTTTTTAATTAATCGTATGAATTTTAAAAAATTGAAAAAACAAAAAATTGCGATTTTTATAAGAAATAATTATTTGATTGCGCTCAAATTTCACACGAATATATAAATTTATAAAATTAAGGTTCTGTGAAAAAAGTATTACAATAAAATAAAGCATGTAGGTGTTATAAGTAAAAGAATTGTTTAAAAAAAGAAAAAACCCACAAAATTTATATTTTCATAAAAAATAATTTTTTGATTGCGCTCAAATTTCACACGGATATCTTAATTCATAAAATTAAGGTTCTGTGAAAAAATCATGAAAATCGGATTAAGCATGTAGGTGTTACAAGGAAAATAAATTTTCAAAAAATCGAAAAAAATCGTAAAATTGCGATTTTCATGAGAAATAGTTTTTTGATTGCGCTCAAAAACGTGGCAGTTCTAAGTTCAGAGATTTCGAAGGCCTCCATAAAATTTCATCGCAAACGGAGTATCGGTTTAGCCGGAATCGTGCTGACAAACACACAAAAATACAGAAAAAAAGAAAGAAGGAAGGAAAGAAAAAAAAAACATTCCGGATTTTTTTCTCCAGTGTAGTGAAATGGAATCTTCGCTTCGCTCGCTTCGCTCGCTACGCTCGCTACGCTCATCCAAAAAGAAAAAACCCGTAAAATTTCGATTTTCATGAGAAATAATTTTTCTATTGTTCTCAAATTTAACACGAATATCTTAATTCATAAATTATGGTTCTGTGAAAAACTCATTAAAATTGGATGAAGAATGTAGGTATTATAAGTCGAAGAAACTTTAAAAAATCGAAAAAAATCGTAAAATTGCTTTTTCATGAGAAATAATTTTTCGATTGCGCTCAAAAACGTGGCAGTTCTAAGTTCAGAGATTTCGAAGGTCTCCAGAAAATTTCATTGCAATTGGAGTATCGGTTTAGCCGGAATCGTGCTGACAAACACACAATAATACAGGAAAAAAAAAGAAAAAAAAACATTCCGGATTTTTTTCTCCAGTGTAGTGAAATGGAATCTTCGCTTCGCTCGCTACGCTCGCTACGCTCATCCAATTACGATACAATGAAACAAAAAAATTAGGTATTCAAATATTCATTTTTCATAGTTCCCGACCGGTCGGGATAGATTTTTTTAACTACGGTAAATTGTTTTCTGGGTTGTATTAAAATTTAAATATGAACAAATATATCTACTTGGTTGTTTCCTGACTAATGAAGTTGAGATATTAAAATATTGTAATGTTAATGACATACTTAATAGGAAAACGCTTAAGTCCCGCCGCGTTGTTGGATGAGCGTAATGGATGGTGCATTGAGCTGCCATGTGTTATGCGGATTTTCTGTTGTTCTGTGAAAAAATCATTACAAAGTTGAAGATTTTTTTTAAATTAATTTAAATTAAATAAAAAATAAACTTTAATTTTTAATTTTTTTAATTAATCGTAATTTTAAAAAAGAAAAAAATCGTAAAATTGCGTTTTTCATAAGAAATAATTATTCGATTGCGCTCAAATTTCACACGAATATATTAATTCATAAATTTAAGGTTGTGTGAAAAAATTATTACAATCGGTTAAAGCATGTAGGTGTTAAAAGTCAAAGAAATTTTTTAAAAATCGAAAAAAATCGTAAAATTGCGATTTTCATGAGAAATAATTTTTCGATTGCGCTCAAAAACGTGGCAGTTCTAAGTTCAGAGATTTTAAAGGCCTCCATAAAATTTCATCGCAATTGGAGTATCGGTTTAGCCGGAATCGTGCTGACAAACACACAATAATACAGAAAAAAAAAAAGAAAAAAAAAAAAAAAAACATTCCGGATTTTTTTCTCCAGTGTAGTGAAATGGAATCTTCGCTTCGCTCGCTACGCTCGCTACGCTCATCCAATAATAAATAAATAAATAAATTAAATAAATTTTATTTAGAGTCTGCCCACTCAGTTATATAACTGATTTTCAGTGGGGGACTTTAAATCAAAGCGACCAAGCCAACCCTGCAGGCCCCGACGCAATCGACGAGTGAGCGATAACCAACCAAAGATCGATATTTTTAATAGGAAATATAGCAATCAGTGGTATGGACAGTGCGAACACCCGCGAATCAACGCCAGAATCAACAAGGCCGATTCAGAACAACTCTGAAATTTATTATGTGCTTCGTTGCTAGGACGGCTCCAAAGTCACCGTTTACAAACTCCTAAGACAAGAACTGATGGACTTAAGTCCAAATCAGAAGTTAAAAAACTTCTGACTTTAGCGGGAATCGAACCCTGGACCTTCTGCATTGGAAGCAGATACGCTAACAACAAGACCAACGAACCAATTTTATAATCCGTAGTTATATAGCTAAAATAAATTGCTTTCTTATATTTATAAAGGCAAAGATAGGTTTTGATAATATTATATTAAAGAACTGACACAATGATACTTAGGAAGGTTTACCTGATCAACACACATCTAGTTTTCCAAACAGAAACCCCGATACATGAAATTATCCACGTGACAGGGCTCAAACGGACATATCATCCAGACCTATAGATACTAGTGCGGTACTATTCTGCCATGGAATTAACAATTCGTAGCACTATAACTTATTTGTCAAAAAGTGCCCTGTATATGAATATTATGTAGACGCGCAGATAAAATATAACACACACATAACAAAAACTTGTAGAAATACAGCCAAACCTTACACACTCAAAAGGAATGAGATCTAAAAAAAGGGCCAAGCTCATCTACCCTTCCACATTTGCGCATTCTTAATTCATAAACGTACAGTGTCCCATAACAGCATCCTCGAAAAGCTTGGCAAAATAGAATTTGCGATTATTAATTTAACGTAGTAGTTTATCCAAGTTCTTTTTTTGTAATTAATTTAAACGTAAACATGCAAATTCTATTTTGCCAAGCTTTTCGAGGATGCTGTTATGGGACACTGTACGTTTATGAATTAAGAATGCGCAAATGTGGAAGGGTAGATGAGCTTGGCCCTTTTTTTAGATCTCATTCCTTTTGAGTGTGTAAGGTTTGGCTGTATTTCTACAAGTTTTTGTTATGTGTGTGATCTTATTACTTTTTCAAGTTCCATTACAAAATTATTTGTTAAAATATAATATTTTTATCAAAGTTGATTTAATTTTTATGGTATTAGCAATAACAATAGGATGTAAAATATCTAGGCCCGGATTCATGTACATCCTGGGTATAGGTGGTATAACCATGGTATAACGACGGTATAAGGACTGGTTAAGTCTAGGCAACTCACATCCTATTAAAACTTTCCCATGTAACAACAAACGCACAACTAATGTAATTTTACACCTATTTCACTGCACCCACACGAGGGAAGCGATATATCTAGACGGCCTTGACCCACAGCCATGTAAATCATCAGATAATCAGAAGAATATTGAAAATTTTCACCATCTTTTGTTTTACATTTTTATTAAAAGTGACAGGAGATTGCGTGAGTTGATTTAATAGAAAAGAAAAAGCTTATTATTGCCGTAAATTTTGGAATAGCCTAGGACTATCATACCATTGTTTATCTGCATTAGGCTTGTAGTAATCAAAACTAGTTATTTGTGCGGGAAGTGTGTCAAAACAAGGAAGTGCTGGCCTAGGGTTGGCTAAGAAAGGCCTAGGGCTTGTCAAACATGTAGTGTAAGTATTTATTTATCTAGTCATATAGCCTAATGGAACTTTAGACCTACACTGTTGTATTATAAATAATTTTCTACATCTGGGCCTAGGCCAGGGACGGTTTCTGATTTGTTTTATGAGAGTATAATGACACCTTTTCTCGTTCCACACAAAGTAGAAAAATTTTAAATGTCCGCTATTTGTTTACGTATCGCACTTTCCCGCCTAACTCTGCTTATACCGTCAACAAGTGTCAAGTAGCTATGGTTACTTGTTGATTGTATGCCAAGTGTTTAAGGCTTATTTTAAAACCTTTATTTGGAAGCCTTCCAACAAACTTTTTTAACTTTTTTTTTCAAAAGAGACTATAATACTATAACCTTAATGTCCATGTAAAATATGAACATTGTAGTCCCACCCGTCTGGTCAGAATCGCGGGCCGACGTATTAGATGTAAGTAGCAGTAGTAGCAGTAGTAGGAGTAGTAGGAGTAGCTAACATCCTTAAAGTGATTTTGAGCATGTTTCAAGCCATTTTTTCACCAAGAAGGAATGGTCGTACCCCAATAAAATTTGGCATGTGTTGTCAGGTACCTAAATCCCCTCGATTGTGATAGTTTTCAAGTTCACATCACGTTACATGACGGCTGGGTAACACCTCGAAATCACCCCAACTCTGCTTGGTGTATAAGGTGCTTGAGTGTGTAGCGCACCGCGGCTTGGCTGCGGCGCCCTAACGGGCACCTAGATAATATGAGCCTAGATAAAAGGTACCCTATACCTATATCTAGATACTGACACTGGATTCCACACTTATACGGCCAACCGCCAAATACAGGCCCTCTTCTAGGTGCCCGTTAGGGCGCCGCAGCCAAGCCGCGGTGCGCTACACACTCAAGCACCTTATACACCAAGCAGAGTTGGGTGATTTCGAGGTGTTACCCAGCCGTCATGTAACGTGATGTGAACTTGAAAACTATCACAATCGAGGGGATTTAGGTACCTGACAACACATGCCAAATTTATTGGGGTACGATTATTCCTTCTTGGTGAAAAAATGGCTTGAAACATGCTCAAAATCACTTTAAGGATGTTAGCTACTGCCTACTACTGCCTACTACTGCCTACTACTGCCTACTACTGCTCACATCTAATACGTCGGCCCGCGATTCTGACCAGACGGGTGGGACTACAATGTTCATATTTTACATGGACATTAAGGTTATAGAATGATAGTCTCTTTTGAAAAAAAAAGTTGAAAAAGGTTTGTTGGAAAGGCTTCCAAAAAAAGGTTTTAAAAATAAGCCTTAAACACTTGGCATACAATCAACAAGTAACCATAGTTACTTGACACTTGTTGACGGTATAAGCAGAGTTAGGCGGGAAAGTGCGATACGTAAACAAATAGCGGACATTTAAAATTTTTCTTCTTTGTGTGGAACGAGAAAAGGTGTCATTATACTCTCATAAAACAAATCAGAAACCGTCCCTGGCCTAGGCCCAGATGTGGAAAATTATTTATAATGCAAAAGTGTAGGTCTAAAGTTCCATTTGGCTATAGGACTAGTAAAATTCATACTTACATTACATGTTTGACAAGCCTAGCCAACCCTATGCCAGCACAACATTGTTTTGATATGAACTTGCTCAACTGTTTGTTTACATAATTGCAACAATCAAATCATTTCATACAACTTGTCTTTCGATTGGCCAGCGTTTATGAAGGCACTGCCATCTAGAATAAATATAGAACTTTTTCGAGCTCTTTGCTATACGCAAATCTTTTTAAAGTGTTTGGATTTCGTGATACTCTTTCAACCATAGACATCCTATATAATTGGCTAGACCAGCAGTCGGTGGTCCACTTCCGGTACAATTAGAAAGCCATCTTAAAATGACAGTTTACATGTTAATCAAATGGGAGCGATTTGTGGCCAAATAGTTCTCAAGATTGCCGCCAGGTTGACAGGTAAGCATACTAGCTTTTAACACCAAATGATTACTAAATTCCCTTATGCAATCACTTCGTATTGTTTCTTTTGTTTAATACCATGCTGCACAAGCTAAAACCATATCAAACAATCCAGTAAAATACTTTATTGCATTAAAAAAGCATAAATTAAAACACCAAATCGCCATCTTGAAATGGGCCGGTTGAGTCTTCAATTTGCTACGCTCGCGCCTGTGCGGAGGTATAGGAGACTGCTAATCTAGCCTACTATAGGGGTTTAATTAATATCAATGCTTTCAACTCACAACCCATGACGTTTTCCACGATACCGTTCAAGAATACCAATTCCTTCGAAAACGAAAACGACTTCGTTTTCAAATTGCGTTTTCAACTCATCTCCCACGAACTCAAGAATTGGGGTCCAGTCCTTATACCGTCGTTATACCATGGTTATACCACCTATACCCAGGATGTACATGAATCCGGGTCTAGATATTTTACATCCTATATTGTTACTGCTAATACCATAGAATTTAAATCAACTTTGATAAAAATATTATATTTTAGCAAATAATTTTGTAATGGAACTTGAAAAAGTAATGAGATCACACACATAACAAAAACTTGTAGAAATACAGCCAAACCTTACACACTCAAAAGGAATGAGATCTAAAAAAGGGCCAAGCTCATCTACCCTTCCACATAAACGTACAGTGTCCCATAACAGCATCCTCGAAAAGCTTGGCAAAATAGAATTTGCATGTTATTACGTTTAAATTAATTAGAAAAAAAGAACTTGGATAAACTATTACGTTAAATTAATAATCGCAAATTCTATTTTGCCAAGCTTTTCGAGGATGCTGTTATGGGACACTGTACGTTTATGTGGAAGGGTAGATGGGCCCTTTTTTAGATCTCATTCCTTTTGAGTGTGTAAGGTTTGGCTGTATTTCTACAAGTTTTTGTTATGTGTGTGTACGATGTACGATAATTCGTATACTCTGTACCATAGAGGGTTATCCCATCTTTCCGATCCACTTATATATTCTTATTCTTTGCGTCATTGACTTTTTCTATCAAAAAGTCTGCTCTTGTGTAGTTTAGTGCTACCCCAAGAAGAAAGCCGTGAAGATGGTGGACACACGTAAACCACGAATATGACGCAACCTAAGAGACATCCCTATGGCAACTCTTTTATCCGTGTATTATACAAGTTCCCTGGGCTCGAGCCGAGGGATTAAATAATACCTTCGTGATTTATGTGTAAAGAAGAGAAAAATCCTGCAGTTACAAAGCGCCGTTCTTCCTACTATAACACTTCCCAAAGACATAGATAGTACTTGAATGCGGGTGAGAGAGTGGCCATGCCGGAACCGACGCCACGTACGTTTTATTCTTCCGGAGCCTCCTAAACTAGCGAAGGCACGCACGGATTGCGTGAGAGTTGAGAAGGTTAGAAGTGCCTGAAAGGGCATTATTTTATATTTGCTACAAATTCACACACTATTGGCTATGTTCAAAACTAATCATACCAATTTGATTAATTGATTATGCATTACATAAATACATCGAAAGAAATTAAACAGGCGGATGTATAGCTCAAGCGCATCTGATGATCCTGACTGAAAGTTACTCTACGCGAATGACATTCCTATCACAATAACGTAGCTCAAAATATTAAGTAAGACATTATCACATCTGAATAGCGGCATGCAGTTTCCTCTGGACAGGTTTTCCGCGAGAAATTTTAAAAAAAGTTAAAAGCATTCCACGCCGAGAAAACCTTGTAGCAAAAGTAGATTACGAACATAAAATCATTCATTAATCGTATTCTTTGAGATAGGAAGTACTTATATCATGCGTTACATATTGACATTGAGCTGCCTGTGTGACATTTGTGGATATTATACCCTCACAGGGCACATTGTGAAGGGTTGCAAATCGAGATTGTTCATTTTATTTTAATTGAGCCCATACACCAAATAAGTTGGGTAACAAAAAAACTTTCCTTGAGGATGACCTTGCTAATGGCACATTTTTCACCGGTTATAGCTAGAAAATATCCATCGTTCTTCTCTCACGTGGCAAGTATAAGATAATTGCTGCAATCGCCAGTAGAAAGGGTTTCGGGGATCGGAATTGGATCCGTCCGAGTTTGTCTTGTCTTTGATGATTTGGGCAATAAAAGGCGAGTGTGTCGGTGACGAGGACAGAAAGGGCCCCCCTAGGACCTAACGCAAGTTCCGGCCAACTCCGCGCGAACAACGACCACGAATTAAATTGAAAAAAGTTCCACACCGCGGAAACGAAAGATTTAACTGCGAACAGACGTTGAAGCGTCCGAGGAAGTTTACAAGGACCTAACACGGAATAAAACATTTATTGTACCCTGGTCACTAAGCGGGGGCAGACTTAGACACGAACAGTCCGAGAGAAAGTAGTTCGAACTTCGAAGTACTTTTGTTACTTTGTAATGAAGTTAAACTTAAAATTACAATCAATTTACCAACGATATGTGGGAGCTAATTTTTTTTTAAATTACTAACTATTTAACTACATAGACTAGTAATAACAATAATATTTATAATAATTATTAAAGTATTGACTTTTCATGCATTATTTTAAAACTAATGACTTTCTGTGGTTTTTCGGAATTCATCCTTGAATCGGTCCAAGTAATAAGCTATACTTAACTTGGACCAATTTTCAAATACATAATAATAAGTACATAATTTTAAATACAATTCAGAAGTTTCAGTCTCGATGGTCTAGTTGGCTAAGGCGCCTACCTGGAATGTGGGAGACTCGGGTTCGAACCCCGATCGGGATGGATTTTTTAGCTTCTGAACTGTATTAAATATTAACAATTCCACCGACAGAAGTGTTTCCCGACCAACCAAATCGAGAAATATGTACATACATGGACGTTTTTTTGTAATCGTTCCGTTTCGTCGATGTGGTTCTTTTTCGTATTTACAAAGAACTTGAATCTTAGAAACGTTGACGAATATGAGAAAGAACCACAACGAAGAAACACCCCGATTACAAAATATCTCATCAATACGTCACTTGTCATTAAAGTTTTGACATACACGTATAGGAAACCATCGGTCCAGGCAATACTTGCCAGTGTAGGTATAGAGTGTTATTTTATGATAAAATTAATTCCTATCACCTTTGTCACCAAGAAAACTATTGTAATCTTTTAGTCTGGATTGCCGGTGGCTGGTATCAAACCAGAAGTCTCCTAAATATGAGTAGCCTAACTAAAAAGGATTTTTTTTAAACTTAGAGGATATTTATTGAGATAGCGCCATCTGTATGATAAATAAGAGATTTTTTCAAATCATACCCCTCTGGCAGTATTTCGCAAAATAATAACCAACGAACCTAATATTTTTACTCAAACTATTATGCTTAGATGGATCTCTCACTCAATTTAGTAGATTTCTTTGTCCAAACGTTTGTGAAATACCAATGATATTTTAAATTTGATTGCCTTGACAGCTTTTGATCTGTGATATGAATGAGTAAAACTGAATATAATTGCGCCAACAAAAAGTAGCGCATGCATGCTGGGAACCGGAAAGTAGTACTGACAAACCCCACGCTGTGCGAAATAGAGGTTTGATTGACATCCGGCCACATTTTTCGATATTACTTCCCGTATATGATTGCGTCATTACCAGCCTGCGATCGCATTGTGCTCTGCGTAATGGTGTTTTTATCGGCTCGATCTCATCAATGTAGAGAGAAGACTATTTGTTTAGTTAATTACACTACGCACAGTTAATTATGAGAGACGTATCCGTAGACACAGGTAGGCTTCATAAATCAGCTGGCGGAGAGAAACATCGGCCTGTAAGTTGAGCCCGATAGCCGAGGCTTCGCCAGGGCGGGCATGTATCACGCCTGGTTGACCAATTGCGAACAACTCCCCTAAATAATCCCGTCAAGGAAGGTGGGGGGTTAGAAGGAAGGGTTGTTGGGACCAAAAGTGCTGCCTCGATTTCATTAATTTAGCTAATTAAGAGGATCTGGTGGCTGCTCTTCGAACGAGAGGAGAAAACCTGATTCCGAGCAGTGTTGCGATTTAATGGCTTCTTCGGATCGTGGAACACATGATTCTGTATGAGCGAACATTAATCAGAAAAATACACTTTTTGGAAGAAAATGCCCGTTAAAGCGTCCACTTTATTTTTACCTGATGATCTGGCCATCTTCAGCTGTATATTTCATTTTTTTCAAATTAAAAAAAAATCGTATTTAAAGTCTACCCACTCAGTCAATAAATTGACATTTAGTAGGAGACTTTAATTTAAAGCAAACTAATTGCCAAACTAGTAGGCGCCGACGCCTTAGACGAGCGAACAATGGCCAAATAGAGACTGGTATTTTAGAAAGGAAACACGTACTAAACACGTTGGACACGATTCAACCCGCGGGCGACGCCAGAATTAACAAGGCTTATTCGAAACAGCTATAGAATTATAATGTCTCGCTGCTAGAACGTCACCAAAGTCACCGTTTACATATTCCTACGCCAAAGAATGAATGGACATTAAAATTATTTCACATCAGAAGCTAACAATTTATGGACACTTACTAATGGGCCAATGAGGTAAGGTGTTCGGGTAGTTTAGTAAAGAATGTTCTATAGGGCTGCTAGAAGCAAGTACCCACAACCTGCATCGCCCATGACTGAGGTAAACCTTGTTGGTTGGTTGGTGTTGAAGCAGAGAGTCAGCGACCTCCCGAATCAGAAGGTCGCCATGCTAATTTTTAGCGCTTTCAAATTTCTCAGCCAATTTTAGTCACATCTATTTGTGATTTTATATAATTGTATAAAAAATTAATTATGAAGGCGCACCTATCATAGCACTTTTCCATTCATTATAGAAAATAAACACAAAATAAATTGCATATATATATATATTATATATATATAATAGGAGAGAGAGAGAGAGAGAGAGAGAGAAAATTAGATAGAGTGGAGAATTATGACCGAACAGTTGGTGCGTCCTAAATCCAAATAATCTCAACTAAAGAAGACGACATTCACGATGACAAATACGATAGCAACCACTTAACCCAAATAACTATACATTTTGTGATTTTCTTACTGACGTCCTTCATTATCAAGTAAACCAAGTTGTATACAAATTTACTGATTTATGGCTGCAGGACAAGGAACGCGCCGGACATCAAATCACGCTGGCTTCCTCTTCTTTGTCATTGAGCTGGAGAAGAACTGATGCAATTGAAGATGAACTTTATCTTCGTCTTCGGGTTCGAATCGTGAATTAGTTCGGGAAAACACGATTCCTTGGAACGATCCTGAGCGGATACCTCGGGTGCGCCGGAAAAACGTCGTAAAACCCAACTTTACGGCCAATCCACTCAAAGTTTACCTTTGTTGCCTCCTTGATCCCCCCCCCCCCAAGATCCAAACAAAAGACAACCATATGATTTGAGTTCGAGATCGAATTATTAGGAACGTAATTCAAACTTTAAATATCAGCAGTTTTGTTTCGTTAAGTTGGTATAACGCGAATGAATAAATCAAATCCTATTATGGTTTGTACGACCAGTGTACCAACGTCCAGTTACCAGAATTAAAACATTATTTATGAACATTTTACTCTAAAATCGCTGCGTTGATTTATGATAACATGTACCGTTTATAATCTGTTTGGCGCATGAAATACAGACTTATGTATTTGATACTTTATGATTAGAGAATTGTTTAGTGGATCAAATATTACCAGCAATGCCGTATCATCACAAACAGGTGGTTTATATTAAAATCCCACTGCAATGTTTTGTGTCGGGGAAATAAATAAATAAATAAATTGTATTTAGAGTCTACCCACTCAGTTATATAACTGATTTTCAGTGGGGGACTTTCAATCAAAGACCAAACCAAAATGTAGGCTCCGACGCAATAGACAAGTGAGCGATTACCAATCAAAGATCGATATTTTTAATAGGAAATATAGCAATCAGTGGTATGGACAGTGCGAACACCCGCGTATCAACGCCGAATCAACAAGGCCGATTCAGAACAACTGTGAATTCATTATGTGCTTCGTTGCTAGGACGGCTCCAAATTCGCCGTTTACAAACTCCTAAGACAAGAACTGATGGACTTAAGTCCAAATCAGAAGTTAAAAAACTTCTGACTTTAGCGGGAATCGAACCCTGAATTTTCTGCATTGAAAAAACAACGAAGTAATGATTGTGTTTTGCGATTTGAAGTGTAGGGTACATAAACACTAAGATAATTGGTTTCCCTCCAATGTATTTCCAGAGGAACTCTAATTAAGACAATTAAAAGCGAAAGTGTGTATAGTTTAACGAGAGACTATTAGGGCACATTTACGGTTTTCGTTATATCTTGAGTTCGAGACATATTATCGCCTATTATAAGTTTTGATTGGTTGGTGAACACTTTTTACTGTAAGTTCAATTCCAATTTGTAACTAGATTCTCATTGGTCGAGTGCCAAGCAAAGCAATCATCAGTTTGAATTCAGTTGGCCAAGTGTAAGAAATGTTATTCTCCTCAGTAGAGTCGCGAGCTCGAAGCGGATTAAAAGTTTATTCTCTTCCAAGACGAAGCATGTGGTGCAAATTCTTTAAGATTGTCAGTTGCAGTAGCAGAAGTTAGTGCTCGGAATGTATAGGTTTCAGCTATATCACTCTTAAGGCTTTCAGTTTTTTTTCGGGTAAACGGTTAATAACATCGGAATAATATTTCACAAAAAACGTTAATAAAGGATCAATCTATAACATCCATTACGCGTATCTTTAAAATAATCCATCGGTTTTGAATTTTTTTTAAATCTACATAATTTACTCAATTTTGGTGAACTTCGGGAACTAATTCCAAGTGTACGTACAGAATTTTTAACGCAAATTTTCATACTGAATTTCAACGTTTAAATCAATGTGAACGCGCAGGTAAATTTAAGATGAACGGTTTGGTGAGAATTTCCTGAATTGAGATCCATGTTTTCCATTTTCCATTTTTTCACGTTTTGGACTTACCTCTCGCATTGATTTTTCAATGCTAATTCTTGGTAATTAAGTGTGGATATCAATATAAAGGAACTTATTAATATTCATGCAAAATTTGGTAATGATATATCAAACCGTTCAAGCTGCAATCGTCAACACCTGAGCGCGCGCATTTGAGTTGGGTCAAGCTCAGCGATCCCTCTTAAGATTGTCTCATAGTGTCCAACGAAACTATTTTGATATGTTATACAACGTATTTATGTTGTGTGAGATTTGGATTGCAATATTTTACATTATTACTTCCTATAAAGATTTAAATTTTGTACTAAACGCACATACTTTATGCAATTTTCACAAGAAAATCATCTTAGATGAAATTATATGGAAATTAATCTAGGGAAAAAAATCGATCTCAGGGGGAGGGTATCATACCACGGTCTTAATATTCTTAGATATTATTTAGAATAACTTAAACTGCCTTCTGAATGGTTCATAGAGAATATATCCACATGAAACTTTCACACTTTTCATAAAAAAAAACTTCGCAGAAATTTCCCCTTGTGTTCCTTCTTTGAATGGTTCAATAAACAGATTTACTCAAAACAAAAATCTTCTGTATTTTCTTAACAACCATTCAAACGCTCAAACACGCGGATAAAGTTTGTGAACTGGAAAATGTCTTCCTACTTTTTGAAAAACAACATTTTCCATTGAGGTACGCGATTTAATAAAGCCATGATAAAACAGAGATTTGAAACTTTCCCATCTTCATAATAATATTCACCTTCCATAATTGGATGAGCGAAGCGAAGACTTCAATTTCACTGACCCCCAAAAAATTTAGCTCGGGTGTTTTTTTTTTTTTTTTTTTTTTTTTTTTTTTTTTTGTTTGTTTTTTTGTCTGTTTGTTAACTCTCTACCAGGCAAACGGCATATCCGATCTTGATGAAAATTTGACAGGACCTTCGAAATCTCTGAACTTAGAAGTGTATTGTTTTTGGGTACAATCGAAGAAATATTTCTCATGAATATCGTACTTTTACGATTTTTTTCGATTTTTAGTGCGATATTTTCTTGACATTTGGGTTAATTCTGACCAAACGGGTGGGGCTACAACGTTCATATTATACATGGACATTAAGGTTATGGTGATGTAGTACCTTTTGAAAGAAAAAATTGAAAAAGTTAGCCAAAATCCATAGAAATAAAGCTTTTAATATAAGTTTTTTGATTTTTTGTGCGATATTTTCGTGCCATTTGGGCCAATTCTGACCAAACTGGTGGGGCTACAACGTTCATATTATACATGGACATTAAGATTATGGTGATGTAGTACCTTTTAAAAAGAAAAAGTTTAAATAGTTAGCCAAAATCTATAGAAATAAAGCTTTTATATAAGTTTTTTACGGAAAATAATACCAATTGACAGGTAACAAAAGAAACTTGACAACAATCAGCTACAATGCGTATTGCGTAGGCAGCAAAACAAAGAACTTGCAAAAGTAAAGATATCCCATGCAAACTAAACATTTTTAAAAGCTCATCCATCAACGCGGCGGGACTTTAGCGTTTTCCTAGTTATATCTAAACTTATTATACTCTCCGTCTCAGGGAATAACCATTCCACACTTTCATTTAAGTGAATCGAAAAGCAACACGAACAGATGTTTTCACAGCTGGATTGGCGCGGAGCCAGAACGTTAGGTAACCAACCATGCCGCAAATACTACTTGGGAATGGGATTTCACTTGAAATGTCTAACAAACCGACTTTGAGAAACGTTTAGTTACAGCAAAACTCAATAATTCACATCTTTCTTAGAAATTCTCCAGTGTAAGAAAGACCTGGTAACGGTCGCAAATATATCAGAGAAAGAAGGAAAATTGATTTTCCATCAAATAACCGATCAGCCAAGAATATTAAACTAAAACAAAGACAACAACACGGGGTTAACCCTGCAGACATGATGTACATGATTATGGACATCATGACCGGGTAAATGATAGTTTTTTCAGTTTTGCCACATTATTATTATTTTTTGGTGGATTTAAAAAAAAATCAATGAGACGAATAGTACCTTTATTAAATAAGATTGAAAATACACAACCTCAAGGAATGTGAAAATTTTAGATTGTCCCGGAAATGCAATATATTTGTAGTATTCTTGTCTTATGAGATACAAAAGTCTAAAATATGCAAAAAAAATCAGAAAAATCTCTTTTTAGTGATGCACTTAAAATTCTTAAAATTCTTCTCGGAAAATGGGTTCAGACGAGGCCAAAATAACGGTTACTGAAGGAAAATTTAAATGCTATCACCACCACCCCTTGACGAAATATCATGTGCCGGATGTTATTTTTTTAAATATGGTCACCCTATAGTGAGCAAGTTGTGACTCATCAACTTCTTCTTCTTCCAGCAGCTCGTGGCCTCCAACTGCTGCTCCCCGGCAACTTCACTGCCCTAAGTGGTGACTTCAGAGTAGGCTTAAACCTCACCGACCTCGAGGTCCCCGGCCGGCTGCAGATCGTCAGGATAACAGGCGCAACAATGGCCGTCTTGGGATCGACACCTGTTGCCAACAATTCAGACGAGGGTTCGCTGCCGTGTAAACTAGTCAATCAAGGTGAGAAAATACATCACCAAGGAACTGTGACCTTGACTACCGTACTTGAAGGTCGGCTGTTTCCGGCGCAACTTTTGAGTGTGACACAATGATTTATTTATTTATTTTAGATCGAAGTTTGTATCCTATATCATCGATTACTCGCAAGTAGGTTGTTTAAACTGAGGTTTCATCAAAAAAAACTAACATTATTACAAAACAAGTCAAAATATAAACATAAATAAATTATGGGTTGATTATCGGTCCGATGAGAGAAATGAATCACAAGAAACGCACCCTGGGCGCGTCGAATATGATTAATTTCTCCAGACGGTCAGAGTATTGCAACGCAAGGAAATCTCCTCGCGACCAGACGCAGAGTAAGATCTTATAGTAACTCTCGCACATAGCTATGATCTTCTTGTAGGATCGTGGATCAGCAGCACTTGTGGGAGACTTCAAGGTCCGCTAGGAGTGGGTTAATTTTGCTCCCGGCACTCCACTCACTTGGAGATTCAGTAGATCTTGGTCAATTTTGCTTTGGTAATATTTAATACTATTCAGAGGATAAAATTCTATCCCGATCGGGGTTCAAACCCGAGACTCCCACATTCCAGGTAGGCGCCTTAGCCAACTAGACCACCGAGACGGTAACTATTTAACTTCTGAACTGGAGTTGCATTATAGATATGAATTTGGTGTTTGTTGAAATATCTCTCTAGAGCGATGGCCGACTTATTATTTAACCCGGGGAGGGATAGGAAGTTGGACGACCTCCCCAACGGGGAAACTTCTTTATCGACTCTGCTAATACAAACTTCTTATGATTTTCATGTTAAATACGTTTGTGGTATCACTTCGCCAATGTTAAATATCATAAAGATGTGTTGCTGATTTACAACTCGATGAGCGTAGCGAGAGAAGCGAAGATTCCATTTCACTTCACTGGAGAGAAAAAATCCGTTTTTTTTCTTCATTTTTTTCTGTTTGAATTATTGTGTGTTTGTTAACACGATTCCGGCTAAACCGATACTCAAATTGCGATGAAATTTTATGGAGAACTTAGAAATCTCTAAACTTAGAACTGCCTTGTTTTTGAGCGCAATCGGAAAATTATTTCTCATGACAATTGCAATTTTACGATTTTTTTTCGATTTTTTTAAAAAATTTCTTCGACTTATTACACCCCTACATGCTTTATCCGATTTTTATCATTTTTCCTCAGAACCTTAATTTGATGAATTAAGATATTCGTGTGAAATTTGAGCGCAATCGAAAATTATTTCTCACGAATATGTTTTTTAAAACAATTCTTTGACTTATAACACCTACATGCTTTAACTTATTGTAGCCTAATGATTTTTTTACATAACCTTAATTTGATGAATTAATATATTCGTGTCAAATTTGAGCGCAATTGAATAATTATTTCTTTTAAAAATCGCAATTTTACGATTTTGTCTTTTTTTTAAATTACGATTAATTAAAAAAAAAATTATGGTAAGTTAATTTTTTATTTCATTTAAATTAATTTTAAAAAAATTCTTCGACTTAGTAATGATTTTTTCACAGAACAGCAGAAAACCCGCATAACACATGGCAGCTCAATGCACCAATTACGTTCATCCAACAACGCGCCTCAAAAAGCGTTTGCGAAGCTTCCTAGTCTTATTAATTGCGTTGATCAAACACATCATACACGAATAACACCGTTTTAGTATAGAGAAACTTGAGTGCAGCAACACACCGTCAAAAGATTAATAGAACATTTCAATGACATTCAACACAAAAGACCTTGCAAAAGTTTTTAAATTTTTATTGTGGCGTGTGAAGGCTTAAAGATAAAAAGTTTCAAAGTCTCCTTAAAAGACTCATATAATTTGGTGATGCAAATTTTCCGACAACGAACAAACTACTACATAATAAACAAGAGGCATTACGTAAACCTGATTTTACATAGAAAAGTAAGAAATATCAGTATTTATATTGACGTATGTTGTTTTTAGCTCTGGCATTTGTGGCTGTATTTGGTTAACAGTTTCCCACTGTAAGTCATTATCCTGGACGATTATCAAGTCCTTAAGACGAGGCGAATACTCCGGAATGAGCAGAATGGCTTCTTCAACAGACCGGTCCATAAAGCGGAGACTAATCTTTTGTAGCTTCGCGCATCCCTTAATTATGATCTCTACCCCCAAGCGGGAAACTGCTTTCTGTCCCATAAACTTCCCTTGTCCACACACGTCGATAAATCGCAGGTTCTTGAGGTGCGCGCCTACTGCCATGGCTACGTTGTCAGTGATGTTGCACCAACACAGTTTGAGCGACACAAGCTTCGGCCAAGCGGAAGATTCAATCAAATGGATCCAAGTATTCTCCGGGAGCCGGCAGCTGCGGAATGTCAGATGACGTAGCGTAGGCATAGAAGCAATAGTGAGTAAAGCCCCACACCACGAGGCTTTTGCGTTGAAGATGAATAATTCCTCCAAACGGTCACACTTCTTCAGCGCGAGGAAAGCTTCTAAAGACCAATTACCATGTTGCAGGGCCAAGCAGCGTAGGGTCTTGCAGAACCGCTCGCACAAAGCTACGACATTGATCTCGTTGTCGGTAACCTTCAAGTATTCACTTAGCTTTCTATCGTTGTATAAAGCTAGGTGTTCTATATTGAGGGAACTTTTAATCAGGTACGGCACTACCTTGCAACTGAACGTTCCCCCATTTATTAAAACTAAAGCTCTTAGATGAGGGAGTTGAACGGTAAGGTTTTTGTAAAATTCCTCATTATGCACGACATAGTTCCGCACTTTCAATACCTGTAAGTTGGTACAGTTTTGTATTAACTCATTCATTACAGACGCCTTTATTAAACTAGGTTTAGAAACCGTAGTGATTTTGTCCAGGACTAAGACACGAATCTGGTGGTTGTGTTGGCCAACTACCTCTATGATTCTCTTCACAGTCTCACGTGGAAGGTTGACCACTGAGAGTTCCTTCAACAAAGGCGCCCGCATAAGGAGGTTAATGATTGGAAGCTTCGTGTCTCTTTCGATCTTTAGCAACTTATAAAGATGAGGGTCTAAATGTAAATCCTTCCAATACGAACATACCTTAGGAACTGTATTGCATAGATCATCCAGACTCAGAAATGAGAAAATGTGGATTAGTAGTTCTTGTGGGAGACTTTGAATGTTGGTAGAATCTAACGTCTCATGTTCTGGCTGTGTAGATCGAGGGGTATAAGAATCTTCTTCACTGGGTTTTATCTTCTTTAATTCGAATGAGGCACCACTGCGTAACACTACCATTATAAATACTTTATTGTAAAGATTTTCAAAATATATTTTTAATCAGACACATTATATTGACTTGTAAATCGAATCAAAATATGATGCAGATGTTTCTATAACAACCGCCTTAGCAAGGTCCGCTAGGAGTAGGTAGCTTTTGCTCCTTTCACTCCACTCACTGGAGATTCAGTAGACCTTGGGCAATTTTGTCTTGATGTTTGTTGAAATATCTTCCTCGAGCGATGGCCGAAAGTACTTGTTTTTTTTTTTATATATGCCAAAGTGGTAAGATGGAACTTTAAAGTGACTCTGTGCTGTTGGATGAGTTTCTGCAGAGGGTGTGTCCGCGGACCTGTGCTAGCCGAGGTTATGTTCTTATGCATATCATATAAGATCATATCTTAGAAAGATAACTTTGATCTTGTTACGCGAAAAGGTATCGACATCACTGGACCTTTTTTTTATTCCTTATTTTTACCTTGACTTCCAGCACTCGCCAGTGAGGCACCTAATGAGTAATCAGCATGAAATTGGCATGCAGGCTGGTATTGCAGCTGTTTATGCCAGTTTACCTACATGACTCATCACTCTATAGACACCTTATCAACTTTTCACCAGTTTTGTATTTTATAACCTCATTTAAAAAAATATAGATATATTTATTTATTTAACGTCTATCGTATTCAGTTATAAGAACTGATACACAAACAAGGAGGACAACTAAATAAATCTAATTACATAGATGCAGACAGAACAATGAACTACATTTATGTAAATATTTGAAATAGTAATATTACAACATTGCATTAAAACTCAACAAATTTGATAACAAATAAAAAGGATATTAAATGCAATTAATGAATGAATCAAAATTTAAAAAAGTGTGGGGACTGAAAAGAAAAGAAAAAAGAAAAGAAAAAGAAAAAGAAAAAAAGGAAAGGAAAAAAGAAAGAAAAAAGAAAAAGAAAGGGAAAAAAATTATTTCTTCATTCATTCATTCATTATTAAATTTTTTTTTGTTGTATTTGTTGTAAAATTTTTATTTAATAGTGATCATGTATTATATGATTTGTATATGTAATGTATTTGTATTGTATTGAATTGTATATTTTTGAATTGTTTAGTTTAAGTTATACCTAACTCTTGTGGGTGAATACCTGTTGTTAGAGGTAAATTAACTAATTAATTATAATCTGAAAAATGATAATCCGTCGGGAGGTAAGAGATATTCCACCCTCCGGTTCCCTACCACTTTAACGTTGGAAAAAACTTTAGGTCGTAATTGATACATTTTGAATATTTCAATTGCTGATTGAAATTATGTGTCAATGTGTTATAGTCAAGCAAAGGTCATGATTTTGATTTTTGACAACTGTAGTGTACACAAAACGTCGACGGAAATAAATGTAGGCACTCCTGAACATATTCAAAATCTGGCTACAAAATTGATCCTGGTCCTGATCTCTCAATGCTGAAGAACGTCGCGAAAAATGTGCTATTCCTATAATGTTAGTAAACAGATGGATATTCTTCAACTTGCAAAGGTATTATGCAAACAAGCAGACGTTGACCCATTGAAGCGCCTCCAGCTGGACAATGTTAGCTTGTGTAGAGGTGCCAAGTGTGGAGTGCTGCCTTTTGAGTGAACACTGGCTTACTTGAGAGCTGCCAGTGTTTGGAGTCACGGATCTCTGATAAGGCGTTTAAAAGCGCCATTAAAGATCACTTCAGATAACAAATGGATGCCTGATTAGCCTGATTGACCACTGCTTTGAATAATGGATCTTCGATACTGGCTACATTCACTAGGTATTATATTAAATATAGCCATTATATTAATAAACTGAATCAACTAGTCAATATTATCATTATCATCCTGTTAAGAGAATTTCATGTCACTTTATTATTTTATTAATTATTATTATTTTATTATTATAAGTATTAGTTATTCAACAAATTAAGATACATAGTAAACTTAATATGATGAAGAGAATCAGAAAGGGCATAGCCCCATAGCAATTAATTAATTAATTAATTAATTAATGTTAAGAATGGGACAGGATCACTGCAATGGATGAGCCACAATGCATGCTTTCCTGCCTCATTCTGTAATTTTTATATCATGTGTACAAGTTACAGAGAAAAATAATAAATTAATACTATGTTCATCAACACAGTATTTTCGCTAAAGTCTGCTATCAATTTTCCGAAATGTGATGTTTCCGCCGTACCGGCGCAACTTTTGAGTGTGACACAATTATTTATTTATTTATTTTAAATCGAAGTTTGTATCCTATATCATCGACTATTCGCAAGTAGGTTGTTTAAACTGAGATGTCAATAAAGAAACTAACATCCATTTAAAAAAAAGCAAAATATAAACATAAATAAATTATGGGTTGATTATCGGTCCGATGAGGGAAATGAATCACAAGAAACGAACCCTGGGCGCGTGGAATATGATTAATTTCTCCTGGGCCGTCGTCGGGGACTTTCCCCTTCCCTTTGACTACCTCCCCGACGGCGACGACAATGACAACACGGACGGATGATGACAACGACGGAGACGACCACGACGTGGGGGAACCCCTGCCCTCCCCATATGCTTGTGGCTGGTTCTGACCAGCACAGGCCTGTCCACCCCTTGTCCCCCCGCGTCACCCCTTACGTCCCTCCCTTCGTCTCGATTAGCCAAAGTGCATAAATATGAGACGTTAAGCAATATCCAATCAATCAATCCTGCAGACGGTCTGAGTTTTGCAGCGCAATGAAATCTCCTCACGACCAGACGCAGAGTAAGATCTTATAGTAACTCTCGCACATAGCTATGATCTTCTTGTAGGATCGTGGATCAGCAGCACTTGTGGGAGGCTTCAAGGTCCGCTAGGAGTAGGTTACTTTTGCTACCGGTACTCCACTCACTTGGAGATTCAGTAGACCTTGGTCAATTTTGCTTTTGTAATATTTAATACTATTCATGACAATAACACAACGAACGATGACAAAGACGATGACGACTGCGACGTGAGAAACCCCCTTCCTCCCCCTACCCGTGGCTGGTTCTGACCAGCATGGGCCTCCCCCCCCCCCTTCTAGGCTACAGTGATGCATTATTACCTAACGGTTGACGCGTCCTTAACCCAAATAATCCAAATCAGAAGTTAAAAAATCCATCCCGATCGGGGTTCGAACCCGAGTCTCCCACATTCCAGGTTGGCGCCTTAAGCCAACTAGACCACCGAGACGGTAACTTCTGAATTGGAGTTGCATTATAGATATGAATTTGGTGTTTGTTGAAATGTCTCTCTAGAGCGAAGGCCGACTTTTTATTTAACCCGGGGAGGGATAGGGAGTTGGACGACCTCCCTAACGAGGAAACTTCTTTATCGACTCTGCTAATACAAACCTCTTATGATTTTCATGTTAAATCCGCATGCGGTATCACTTCGTAAATCTTCAATATTATTGTGTTGCTGGTTAACAAATAATCTTATTGCGTAATAGATCAAACATAACATACACGAATAACACCATTAAGTATAGAGAAACTTGAATGCAGTAACACACCGTCATAAGATTTATAGATACTTTCAATGACATTCTATACAATAGACCTTGCACTACGTTTTTTATTTTTATTGTGGCATGTGGAGGTTTAACGTTAAAATTGTTCGAAGTTTCCTTAAAACACTCATATAACTTGATGATGCAAATTTTCTGATAAAGAAAGAACCACAACATAATAAACAAGAGGCATTACGAAAACATAAGTAATAGTAGGCTACATGATTTTACATAGAAAAATAAGAAATGTCGGTATTAATATTGACGTATATTGTCTTTAACTCTGGCATTTGTGGCTGTATTTGGTTAACAGTTTCCCACTGTAAGTCATTATCCTGGACGATTATCAAGTTCTTAAGACGAGGCGAATACTCCGGAATAAGTAGAATGGCCTCTTCAGCAGACTGGTCCATATTGCGCAGACGAATCTTTTGTAGCTTAGCGCATCCCTTAATAACGCTCTCTACACCCAAGCGGGAAATTGCTTTCTGGCCTATATACTTCCCTTGTCCACTCACGTCGATAAATCGCAGGTTCTTAAGGTGCGCGCCTACTGCCATGGCTACGTTGTCAGTGGTGTTGCACCTTAACAGTTTGAGTGTCACAAGGTTAGGCCAAACGGAAGATTCAATCAAATGAATCCAAACATTCTCTGGTATCAGGCAGCTATGGATTGTCAGACGACGTAGCTTGGGCATAGAAGCAATAGTGTGTAAAGCCCTACAACACGTGGCTTTTAAGTCGAAGATGCCTAATTGCTTCAAGCGGTCACACTTCTTCAGCGCGAGGAAAGCTTCTAAAGACCAATCACCATGTTGCAGGTCCAAGCAGCGTAGGGTCTTGCAGAACCGCTCGCACAAAGCTACGACATTGATCTCGTCGTCGGTAAAGTTCAGGTTTTCACTTAGATCCCCTTCGTTGTATATCGCTAGTTGTTCTATATTGAGGCAACTCTTAATAAGGTGCGGTACTACCGTGTAACTGAACTTTCCCCCGTTTATCAAAAACAAAGTTCTCAGATGGGGGAGTTGAACGGTAAGGTTTTTGTAAAATTCATCATTTTGCACGAAATAGTTCCGTACTTTCAATATCTGTAAGTTGGTACAGTTTTGTATTAATTCATTCATTACAGATGCCTCTATTGAACTAGGTTTAGAAACCGCAGTGATTTGGTCCAAAACTAAGACGCGAATCTGGTGGTTGTGTTGGCCAACCACCTCTAAGATTCTCTGTACTTTCTTACGCTGACGGTTGACCACTGTGAGTGTCTTCAACAACGGCGCCCGCCTGAGCAGCTTAATGACTGGAAGCTTCGTGTCTCTTTCGATCTTGAGCGTCTTATAAAGATGAGGGTCTAAATGTAAATCCTTCCAATACGAACATACCTTAGGAACTGTATTGCATAGATCATCCAGACTCAGAAATGAGAAAATGTGGATTAGCAGTTCTTGTGGGAGGTTTTGAATGTTGGTGGACTCTAACGTCTCATGTTCTGGCTGTGTAGGTCGAGGGGTATTAGAATCTTCTTCACTGGGTTTTATCTTCTTTAATTCGTATGAGGCACCACTGCGTAACACCACCATTATAAATAATTTATTGGAAAGATTATCAAAAGTTAATTTTGGAATTACTTGCTAACACGAATCGAAATAATGTGCAGATGTTTCTGTAACAACCGCCTTAGCAAGGTTATCTAGATAACTTTCTCGCCCGGCGATCCGTAGAAGCGACCGGTCGACCGCACTGGTCGTCGATAGGTCGTGACGTCACCGTCGTTGGTCGCTTTGGTCGCGACCTACAACGGAACACTTCCGAACTAGAAACGTTCAAACTTTGCCAGCGGGAAAATGGCGATGGAACGTGCAAGAGATGCTGCTATTAATTATTTCTGACAAATACGGCTGCCAGGCAATGTGAAGTCTTTGTTTATGCTCTAGGCCAAATAAATATTTGATACTTATGCCCTGTCGGCCCTAGGCCTAGGCCAGGACTTTAGAACAACCCACGACCAGCTTAGGCCTAGGCCTACCAGTAAAACAAGTACAGAAAATATACGAAAGCCTAGGCCTACCTTCACGTATGCTCCACAAGCTCTATAAGCACACCAATCGAGACTTTACAGCTCAATCAGTTGATCTACGTATGAGTAAACAGCAAAGTACATATCAGCAGACATTTATTTCAAAAATAGCGCCATACTTCAATGAAACGACCACTACGCCCACCTCAAAACGTTGGGCGTTGTGGTCGTGACCACTGGTCGACCAGGATATTAACGGTACGCTAGGCAATGGGTAGAGTGGTCGCCCAATTTGTTTTACGGAACGCTATAATAGACGACTGGTCGACCGGTCGCTTCTACGGAACGCAACCTTAGTAGACCATAATCATTTTTTTGTTTAAATGTTTGTTTGTTTTTTTATTCTGGTCTGCTTCATTTCTCTATGTGTCCTAGAGCGATGGCCGAAATAACTTGCTGTTTTAGATGTCAACGAGGCAAGCAAGAGCTCCTAGGTCACTTTGTGCTGTTTGATGAGATGCTGCGGAGGGTGTATTCACGAACCTGTGCTAGTCGAGATTTGGTTCTTATTTATTTTGTAATATATCTTGGTAAGTAAACTGCGATTTATTCCAGAGAGAAACAGTGAGACAGGGTTGCCAACTCCGAAGAAGTGCCGTATACCCGCACCTCATTACAGCTCCTGGTCCTAGTTTTTTGCCCCTACGTCGTCAGGCACGCCTTCTGCGGGCTCATCAACAGGGCCGTTTTAACTAATAATGAGAACATAGGCACAAATTTTTAGGTCGCCCCCCCCCCCCCCCTCCCGCGCAACTATGGAATCTAAAATATCGTTATGTTTATTGTGTGCATACAATGCAATGTTTCTAATTTCACAAATAATGTTTTTTAGGCAATTGCTAGGGCCTAGTCCTACATTTAAATATTATGCAATTTATAATAGGTACTACGTATGTAAATGTAACTCCATAGTTTCCGTTTAATAATGTTATTTTATATTACTCACCCACATGAACTCGATGTCGCCGAATCGATTGTACTGCACGCGCTTACGCGCTTTACGTCTTGCGAAACCGCAACGAGTTCTAGAGACCCCAGGTAATTGTAATTTCCAGCCGATTCTACTTTTTCGTTATCATATGAAACGCTAGCCCTCGTGATGCTACTCAATATATCTCGTCAATATTTTATTTCAGTTGACAACTGCACTTTTAATTTAGTATCAATTCTTTGCATTGTTTTGGTTCTAGCTATAAATGATAGAACATTTAATTGTTCTGTGTTCTTTGGACGTTTCATGTTCTCGAAACCTATTGCCAGCATTTTTCCAATCATTATATCCGTGTGAGAATTGTGACTTTCTACCAAAAGTTGACAATGGGTGCAAAACACTGTACCTTGGGAGGGCGAGTATGTCACCCAGACGCGGTACACAACTACGCCATTGACAGTCTACCGATGTAACAAGTTTTTATTAAAATATTGTTTTTGTCCGAGTAAAGACGAAGTGAACCCGTTAAATCTCCTTCAATGTTTTGATTAATGCTGTGTTAAGCAATGTAATCTATGAGTAAATCACTGATTACCCACGTCGCTGGATCTTTATTAAAAACAAAAAATTGTCATGCCGTTCACTTACAGATTTTTCAGCGACGTTGTGACAGTTTGAGTTTGAAGTAGACGGCTTTGTTAAATCACTTCTTGTGGGAGTTCTCTCCAAATCAATGAAATCATGCACGGCGATCGACACAGTCTCACTAGATGAGTTCGGTTTACAATACCTGTGACAATGACATTGCCCTGTGCTCCCTAAGCAATGCTAACGAGGTAACTTTTTCAGCATACTGTCTAACTCAATTTTTGTAGCAGTCGTGGGGGGCAGAACAAACTGCAAATGAGTGCAAAGTCAGTTTTGTGCAATGTTTTGAATTAATCAATCTTGCAATCTCCCAGTCATTAATTCATATATATTTTTAATTTGAGCTAACATCACGCCACGCTAAAAGACTGGGGGGCGCAGGCGCCCTCCAGTCTTTTGGCGCCCTAGGCACGTGCCTAGTGTGCCTATTGGGTAATACGGCCCTGCTCATCACCGTGTCTTCGCTGCGCGTAGTCGAGTGGAAGCAGTGTTCCCACGACTAAGACCTCCATGACTTTATAAATAACTCTCTTTGGATGTTTTTTGTGGGAATTTTTCTGCCACAGGTGTGGCTATACTTCTGACATTTAATGTAAAAACCTAGCGTTTTGTTGCCATTCCCGAGCTCCGATGGTTTTCAACCGAAATCAACAGGACCTGTCACCAACCACCATACAGCGCAGGGAGATGTCCATTGTCTAATTTGGGAACATTTAAGATGTTTAGTAATAGCTGGTTCTTACCAGGGATTGAAACATACCAGAGGAGAGGCTTTTAGCCCCACGACCTTTCCCCAAAACATACATAATTATTATATTAGTGATAGACAGCACAACCGCCACTCTACCAGTGCCACGAGTACGTCATCGTGAGAGCGCTGCACAGTTCTAGATGTCGGATTGTGATTGGTTACTTTATTGAACGTTTTTATAGTCGACATGGAAGTTGGAAGTTTCCTGAGTGAACTTCTTTATCGACTCTGTAATTAGGGACCGCCTGCAAAACCAACAGCAACAGGTGATATATCTCCGAGGTTAGCTGTTCAATATCTTAGGCGCCATAGTGTTAGCTGCATTGAAAAACAGTTAAGTGACTGAGTTGGCACACTAAAATACGAATTTAATTGGCTATGAATTTTGTTCTGGATGATTGATTGAAGAAAACGTTGAATATCGAGGTAAATGGTCGGATGAGATGGCAGAAGTGAACTTGTAAAGTGTTAAGATCTAATATGGACTTATAAGCCATCAATACTTTAGTTAAGAATGTGAACACCGTGACTTTGGAGCCATCCTTGCAACGAAACTCACAATAAATTGCCTACACTTATTCCATATTATCTCGATGATGATTCTCATGTCGTCAGTGTGTGAATCGTGTCCAGCCACTCGGTCGCTATTTATTACAAAACCCTCATCTCAAGTTGACGTCGTGCATTCACAGCAAAACAGGGCTGAAGGTATCTCTGAGTTGGGGTTGTGAGACAGTATACAACATTGTTTTTTTTTATTGTACTGAATTTTCCCGTATTTACACAATATTCTTTACGAGCTTCTACTTCATATTTGCTTAAGTATATAATTATATTGTTTCCTGCCAAACGATGTGCCAATACAGCACCACCTTGCAGGCTACAGTACTGTAGCTGTGTGTAGCGTGTTATGGAGCACTCGGGAATCTTGAGCTCAGTTTCATCTATGTTTTGAGTTCTGCCGGCTTTAGATATGAAACTGTTCTTTGAGGGGGTTTCAGTGGATTCAGTGTTTGTATTTCATCAATATTAAGTTGTCATTAGCGTAATTTGTATGCTTTCTATATGTCAGGGTAGTGTGTACTCTGAGAAGACGGCTTGTGTATAGTCTCTGACTTATGAACATAGACCACGAATGTGTGGTTTTTAAACGTCTTGATCAGAAAACGGCTGACAACAATGAACACTGTGAAACTTTTCAGAAAATAATTTCCGGTTTCAGTCAGAGAAAACATTGTGAGTGTTCTTAACAGGATCTTTGGCGTCTTCAATGATTTTTGAGACTACAGACGAACCTTATCGGGACATAGAATGTTACGTTCTCTCCTTCAAATAAATAGCTCCCGCCCAACCCTCTCCACCGCCCCTCTAATTAAATCGGTTGCCTGTGTTACTTTCTTTGCGCTACAGAGTTGACATTTGAGATTTCGGCATTTTTTTATTATAGGAACGTAGAAACAAATCTTGATCACCAATAACTAGCATTCCAATTATTTATTCCACGCAGAGTTTATATTTCGACTCACCTTAACAAACACCTTTGAAACTTTAGAAGATTTCTGTTTACAAGATAAAACATTGTATATTATTAAAACACACAATAAAATAAATCACATTTAAACGGTACGGTTGAATGGACCAAACAATTAGTAGTCCCATTTTCATTACGCTCCGCGATACATTAAACTACTCATTTCGTAGTAATTTACACTCTTCATAGAGTTACATTTATCACAACAGCATCAAAATAATATATACAGTACATTCAAATTAAACTCGGCTGTCACAACATTTATGCCACGTTTAGAAATATACGCTCACTGGTGTTACAATATTACCCAAGACAAATCGTAATTGGTATAATGTAGTCTCTATAAGGCGTTGGACTAGTGGATATGGTGATAAATATGAAGCTAGTAGAACAGGTAAATTGATTATTAAATTGTAATTATTCGGACTTATACTGTTCTCAAAATAAATACTTTGTTTGTAATATTTAGACACTAATCGAGTGTCTTTCTTAAACTGAGGTTGAACAAAGGAATATTTATTAACAATGCAAATAAATATATAATTTAAAAAAAAAAACGACCATGAAACATATTTAATTGGATGAGCGTAGCGAGCGTAGCGAGCGAAGCGAAGATTCCATTTCACTACACTGGAGAAAAAAATCCGGAATGTTTTTTTTTCTTTCTTTTTGTATTTTTGTGTGTCTGTGAACACGATTCCGGCTAAACCAATACTCCAATTGCGATGAAATTTTATGGAGGTCTATGAAATCTCTAAACGAAGAACTGCACGGGGGGAAAAATTGATCGAAAAATTATTTCTCATGAAAATCGCAATTTTACGATTTTTTTCCGATTTTTAACAAAATTCTTCGATTTATAACACCTGCATGCTTTGTCCGATTGTAATAATTTTTACACACAACCTTTATTTTATGGATTGAGATAGTCGTGTCAATTTTGAGAGTTATCGAAAGATAAATTTCTTTGAAAAATCGCAATTTTTGGAATATGTTGGATTTTCAAAGTTCTTTGGCTTATAGCACCGACATGCTGTATCCGATCGTAATGATTTTTTCACAGAACCTTTATTTTATGAATTTTTATATACGTGTGAAATCTGAGCGCAATCAAAAAAATATTTGTTATGAAAATCGAAATTTTACGATTTTTTTCTTTTTTTAAATTACGAATAATTAAAAAAAATTAAAATTTAAGTTTATTTTTTATTTAATTTAAATTAATAAAAAAAAAACTAAGTAATGATTTTTTCACAGTACAACAGAAAATCCGCATAACACTTAATAACTCAATGCACCAATTACGCTCATCCAACAACGCGGCGGGACTTAAGCGTTTTCCTAGTAGTAGATATGGGTTACACCTTTTTATTTAGCCTCGATATTATATGGTCTTCCTACAATTCAGATATGAATCCACCTGTTGTAGAGGTGCGTTGTTCTTATATTCCTTCGTATTTCTTTCCCAGCGCATATTTCTCCCAACCAGCCCTCTCCTACTCGCCCTCCGGCTAAACCCTCAAAATTCCTCTCTCGACCATATTACTACAATACATTCTACTTGCCTGTGATATGGATAAATCCCGCTTATCAGTAACTCGGCTGTCTTCTTTATAATAATATTATGAACTTGCTACACGCAGAATATTTCTCTCTGGCCTCGAAATAACATTTATTGTTTGACACGGCGAGGATAAATCGGGGGAGTCACGCTCTAAACTGCCCCATCAACAAAGCTCATTGTGGCCAGATGCTAAACTAGGAATTTCGTGATAATTTGACGCATTGTTTTGTATTTCGTCCGTCGCTTTAAACTGATTTTACTGTTCGCGTTTAAAATAAATGCACGATAGATTATGTTTAATGGAAGTCTTTTGTGTTTGACTATCAGCTACAAATTACCGCTCGCATTAAAGCAAGATATTTGTATTCAAACAGACTCGAAATCGTTGGCCTGTTTATGTGAAATTTCATCGAATAATTCGGCAACTAATTTTAAGGGAGTACTCATGTAATTACCGCCGGGGAATCTAGTTTGTTGCCTAGTCTGTGAGATCTAGTTTATAAACCACAATAGTTTTATGGAAGTAAATTGACTCATTTTCTCGTAGTACAGTAATGGCTCCATCTAGCTAGCGCGAAATTCTGATTCGGGAAGTACCGGGTAAGATTCCGTCAAGAACAGACATGACTAAAGATTTTTACAAGGTATTGCAAAGGACCGAGTTCTCACAAACAGCCCTCGGACATCCCTTCACAATTTTGTCCTTAATCCAATATACCAAACTTAACACCTGAACAGGGCATGCGTTGCACCCTGGGCAAGTTTCCAACGATAAATTAACAATTAATTACATATTTTCTCTATACCATGTACCCGAGACACTTTTTCTACTATTCAGTATCCCTGCTTTCCCAGCTCATTCCTGTTTGACCAAAGGAAACCTTGTTAAAACATCAGCCAGGATTGCCCGTGGCAGGTAATGAAGCGCCGTATACTTAAGAAAAACAGCATTACCTTGCATAGTCGGTAAAAATTGCGTCCGCAGCATCCTGCATTATGGTTGAGAAAACATTACAAACACTTTCGATGACGTCGCGCCAAAAGCCTTCCATAATCTCTCCACACTAGATGTCTAACTCTTCCCTATCTTCCTCAGGTGGGCGCTACGGGCATCCGTCTGATAGGGGAGAACTCTTCCCGCCTCACGGAGCTCATGGAGATGGACGTGCGGTGGCCTCCCGCTAAGGTCTCCCTCAGCCTCAACCACGTGGTAACATATCCTGACCAATCGGTGATCGGCACGCTCGAGTTCAGCGAGCTCAGGTGTCGCAGTCCCAAGCTGGGGATCCCCGAGTTCTGGCTGGAGTTGCTCTACTGCGGCCACTCTCCGCTAGGCTGCGTTGACGCCAACACCACGCATAGACAGGTGAGTCACGTGACACCGCCGACCAATCAGTCATCAGGAGTAACAGTTGCTCTACTGCGGCCACTCTCCGCTAGGCTGCGTTGACGCCAACACCACGCATAGACAGGTAAAGTCGTGTGATGAGCAAACTAGGCTTTGACGCAGAATGCAGATGTATAGTCTGGATCACTTGGAAGCTCTATTGTTTTTCCTATCAGGTTGTGGTAAACACCAAAAAAATGTTAAATCAGAATGTGTGCATTTTTCAAATACTAATACTTTTTCAGTAACAATTATTAAATACGCCTCCCAAACGGAAAATTTGTATACCTAGCTATGAAGATAAAATTATTCAAATCTGAAATGTGCTCTGACCGCTCATTGCGCTCATACTTTATAAACAACATCCCAAAAATTGAAATTTGTTGGGTGAAAATTATAGGTCGAAAGTGATCCAGAAGTTATGTAAAATTAGATGGATTTTCAAAACAAGCAAATGTTTTAACGGGCATTTCACATTGTAAAACAAGTTGGCCCGATCTAAAACAACAGTCTTTAATCACCAAAAATCGTTGGGGACCTTCACTTCATTCATGACATTTATTATGAATCTATCTATTATCCAACTTAGTATTTTATTTAATTTATATTTCTTTTAAACAAATTTGCTTATTTACTTTGAATTAATACTTAAACCTTTAACTTTTACTTGAAATATAATGATTACGTACAAATCGCCTTATTTTACCAACAAAATGGCTGCTTATAATAGTCATCTATTCTTGTCCTTGTGCATCACACTTCAGTGAATGTTTCTAGAAACAAAACACGCGGAAACATCTCATTTGTCTTTGTAATCACGTGCGAAACTGACTCGACATGACACAATTCAGCACCAGTCAAGCAGCGCGTCACGTCATGACAGGACTCGCGATGCACAACAGGTAGATGATGACATGTTGTTGGCGTGGCACCCGAGTAGATGTTCAGGGTGGGTGATCTTTTTAAAAAGGGTATTTATAAGGGAAGGGTAGAATATCATTGGAAAATTTACTAGATAAATAATCAAGACAAATGTTAGAAAATGTTCATTTATATCTGAATCTGAATGGAATTCATTGCCTGAGAACACTGTGGAGATAGATTGGCTTCTGCATTGTTTTAAAGTTCTTTAAGAAAAATTGTAAAATTCAAATATTAAACAAAGTATTTTTGAAATGTTTTATGCAAATATTTAAACTTACTACCATACAAAACTGTTGTATACCTGTATGTTAATAAATAAAATATGTTAAATGTTAAATGAAGATAAAATGTCCGGTAATACATTTTATTGTGTAAGCATGAAAACAATTGTTCTTGACGTGCATTCTGGTCTTACACGTTAAACGATAGCTCTGGTCAAACACAACTTTAAAATAATGTTAAATCCAGAACATAACTTAAACTCCGACATTAATCCAGACTCGAAAGGTGTTTTGTAAAGCACTTATTAAGCTCTTATCTGATTCAAATTGTTGCTCTGCGTGCGTAAGAACTTTCAACTTTCACCGGCAATAAGAACAAAAGAATCAATAGACACAGAATACAGTTACTAGTTGTGTATTCGTGGTCAATAGGTTGACTCCTTGTTGACGGTCCTTTTATTTATATCGTATTGTTTTGTAATTTATAGAAAATAACTAGCATTAAATAGGGTATAATTAGACTGACTGTTTGTTGAATATTTGACGATGTTATTTTCCCTTCAGATAGCATGTTCATCTTCTTACAAATATTTAATATTATATCATATGGAGTGTTTAATGAATATTCAACCATGAGTAACTTGCTGCTTTAGAATTTAAAGTAGTAGTTATGGTTTCGCACGGAAAGCACATTAAACGATAAGTCTTTTAAAACAGCTCTGAACAGAATTCGAACAACATTTTATAATTTAAAATATTTGTGTTGAAGACATATCACATTTCGATGAAAGCAATGCCTCTTGTTACGTAGGCTCGTTCCAGCGGTTTTCTCTGGAGACGTTAGTTCTCCGAATCACTACTAGGATCGCATCCATCAAGAAAACTCCATTTCTATGAACTGAACGTTCCTATCTTCTCACTTGTACAAGAAAAAAATTGGAAATTTTAAATCGAAGGGAAACAAACGATGTAATTCTTTCTCTCTTTGTTCTTTGTCCTTTACGTCGGCGACTACTTTTTCTAAGTTCTTTGGCAACTAGCTCAAGGGCCGATGTTTCCCCACCACTTTGTTCGATTTCCGATTGTTTCAATCCGAGCCGCGTCAGACAGTTCAATCTCGAGGACAAGCATCCATCTTTATCGGGAGCTTTCCGGACTCTCCGACACTAAAACTTTCCCGTCGCGATTTATCTCACTTACATTTGACCCTAAACACAAATAAATCCTTCAATGTTAGCCAATTTAGTTTTGAGGACAAACATGTTACAAACGCTCGTTTAAAAGAGAAGGCTGTATTTTTATATTCTATAGATCAAGAAGAAATTCAAACTTCCAAGGATTCTAACCGTCTAAATTATATATGTTCCATAAAACTCATACAAAGAGCTGAGTGACAGAAATGGTCAAACTCTCTGGATACAAACTTGTTAACTACAACCTTACAATCTTTTGCATGATAAAACCTTAGAAAAGTAATGAAAATATGTCAAAATAATAAATGAAAGAACCCCCCCGCCCGAGTAATTAGTACAATCATTTCATCAGTCGAAAAATAAGCATTGCGTCTATAAAATTTGTGCCAACTAGCTTGGTTCGACTAACGTGTTCGCATATTTTTATAAATCATTTATCTTATCATAATAATTGTATTGAATCGTAATAAAACTGTTAATTTGATCTAGTTAAACGTTTATATTTTCAGGCTAAAACGTATTGCAATGTCTCTCATCATAAAATATTGAAGATTATATTTCACGTCTTTAATTAAAATAGTTTTTAAATCATTTTTATTTGCTAATGTACATATCCAAAAAGATGTTTAAAAAACAATAATTTGTGTTTTATAATCGAAGGCATTATCTACCGTACTAAAATTGCACTATCATTTTTTCAATACAATAAACTTTACTTGAAAGAGGACTTTTTTTAAAGCACGATTCTTTGCATTAGTATCTTAAAAACTCTGTTTCTCTCAACTCGTAATAATTATTATATACTCGATCTTAACCTGCTTTTTGAAGTTCCCAAGTCCTCATCAACAAAGGGCGTCCATTTCCTCCGGTAAGACTTTCGAGTTCCATCGCAGAAACAGCAGACGAGTCTTGTTAAAATATTACTATGACGAGAACGTCGACACAAAATCAAATTATATTTAAAATCTTAACTGACAATATTTCGAATTCAAATTGAGCAAGTAAAGAAATACGGCTTTGAACTCGGGAATCATTATGTTTTCATAAGAGAATGGCAGAAGAACAAAGAACGTCGCACAGTCGTCCACGTCACAGTGTCCACGCTGTTTTGAGTAGGTACATATTTTAAAAAATGTTTGATTTCCATTTTAGGTTAAAAAAATCCGCATTTCTTCTAAGTATTATCTTTATGAATATTTGGATGAGCGTAGCGAGCGCAGCGAGCGAAGCGAAGATTCCATTTCACTACACTGGAGAAAAAAATCCAGAATGTTTTTTTTTCTTTCTGTATTTTTGTCTGTCTGTTAACACGATTCCGGCTAAACCGATACTCCGATTGCGATGAAATTTTATGGAGGTCTTCGAAATCTCTGAACTTAGAACTGCCACGTTTTTGAGCGCAATCGAAAAATTATTTCTCATGAAAATCGCAATTTTACGATTTTTTTCGATTTTTTAAAAATTTCTTCGACTTATAACACCTACAAGCTTTATCCGATTGTAATGATTTTTTCACAGAACCTTAATTTTATGAATTGATCTATTCGTGTTAAATTTGTGCGCAATCGAATAATTATTTCTTAAAAAAATAGCAAATTTTCGATTTTTTCCTTTGTTTAATTACGATTAATTAAAAAAAATTAAGTAAATTTTTAATTTAATTTAATTTAATTTAAAAAAAATCTTCAACAAAGTAATTATTTTTTCACCGAACAACAGAAAATCCGCATAACACATGGCAGCTCAATGCACCAATTACGCTCATCCAACAACGCGACGGGACTTAAGCGTTTTCCTAGTAAATAAATAATTATACTGTTTTGGTGGAGGTGCCGGGTTAGAATTAATACAAATAAAATCATGTATTGTGTTCTTGTAAGGGTGTTATTTTACGTTGTTATCTTAGCAATCTGAAAAAATTAAATGCGACAAACCTAAAATTTTTAAAAGAGAGTTCCATAATAATATTTGGTGGGGGTGACGGGTTGATAAAATTAAGTTTCTTTTAATCTATTCCCTTACATGCACGCGATCAGTTACCACGATGTTATATACTGAGATTATGATCCGAAACACAAAACATGGTTTTATTTTGTAAATTATAACCCGGCACCACCACCAAATTCATATTTCAAACCATGTTAAAAATTTCAGTATTTCATTAAAAATTAAATAAATTTGTAAAAAAAACGTAAAATAAGATATTTAAAGTTAGATAACACATAATTATATTTTATTAATTCTAGCCCTGCCCCTCCACCAAATTCATATTTCACTGTTAAAATTTCATTATTTGATTAATTGGATGAGCGAAGCGAAGACTTCAATTTCACCGACCCCCCAAAAAATTTAGCTCGGTTGTTTTTTTTGTTTTTTTTTGTTTGTTTTTTTGTTTGTTTTTCCGTCTGTTTGTTCGCTCTCTACCGGGCAAACGGCATATGCGATCTTGATGAAAATTTGACACGACCTTCGTTTTCTCTGAACTTAGACTTGCCACGTTTTTGGGTACAATCGAAGAAATATTTCTCATGAATATCGTACTTTTACGATTTTTTTCGATTTTTAGTGCGATATTTTCGTGCCATTTGGGCCAAATCTGACCAAACGGGTGGGGCTACAACGTTCATATTTCACATGGACATTAAGGTAATGGTGATGTATTGCTTTCTGAAAGAAAAAGTTGAAAAGGTTAGCCAGAATCTATAGAAATAAAGCTTTTAATATATGTTTTTTGACTTTTTGTGCGATATTTTCGTGCCATTTGGGTCAATTCTGACCAAACGGGTGGGGCTACAACGTTCATATTATACATGGACATTAAGGTTATGGTGATGTAGTACCTTTTGAAAGAAAATGTTGAAAAAGTTAGCCAGAATCCATAGAAATATAGCTTTTAATGTAAGATTTTTAAGTTAAATAATAACAAATTAACAAGAAACAATAGAAAGACAACAATCACCTACAATGCGTCGGCAGAAAAACAAAGCACTTGCAAAAGTAAAGATATCCCAAGCAAACTTAAAACTTTAAAAAAGCTATAAATAAAGCTTTTAATATATGTTTTTTGACTTTTTGTGCGATATTTTCGTGCCATTTGGGCCAATTCTGACCAAACGGGTGGGGCTACAACGTTCATATTATACATGGACATTAAGGTTATGGTGATGTAGTACCTTTTGAAAGAAAATGTTGAAAAAGTTAGCCAGAATCCATAGAAATATAGCTTTTAATGTAAGATTTTTAAGTTAAATAATAACAAATTAACAAGAAACAATAGAAAGACAACAATCACCTACAATGCGTCGGCAGAAAAACAAAGCACTTGCAAAAGTAAAGATATCCCAAGCAAACTTAAAACTTTAAAAAAGCTCATCCATCAACGCGGCGGGACTTTAGCGTTTTCCTAGTAAAAAAAAGTAAAAAACGTAGAATACGATATTAACAGTTATTTAAAACATAATTATATTTTATTAATTCTAACCCGGCACCTCCACCAAAAACAATAATTTTAATATTAATGTCGATAATTTTCGAAGTTGTGCAGTAAAAAAAGTTTCATACTGAGTGAGTGTTGCTTGTGTGGTTGCAGGTACTACACGCGGAACAAGTGCGCGGGTACCCGAGGCGCCGGGTGACCTTGGGCTGCGAGTTGTTTGGCCTGGCTGGCTTCTACGCGTTCACACTCAGGGCGGCACTAACCACGGCTTATCCAGTCAACGCCAGCACATTTCTCAAGGTGAGTATCTCTAGTGCGTGTGGGTTCTCTGCCTTTCATGAGTCTAGGACCGATTTGTAGCTTTGTAATAGTTAATTATTTCCAGTTGTAAAAACTGATACACACAGAAATCAATAAATCATAATATATGCACGCAAAATAATAAACCGTAATTGATCAAATCAATGTTTTATAGAGTTGCCAAATATTTTCTGTATTTCAGTGGAAAGATTAAAAACAAATATTTAGATATTTACTAGTACAGAACTTTTACTGAACGGAATACTATATAAAGTATTTTACATTTTCGTATTTTTTCAGCACATAATTCACTCAGAAGTGACTAGCAGTTTAGATCAATGCAACGAAATCGCTCATATAGATAAATTGGTATTTTGTATCGATGTCAGCCGTCCGCGGTGGCACATACGATTAGGGCGCTGGTCCGAAGCGTGGGTTCGAATCCCGCATAAGGCATGTTTTTTTAATCGTCCTTCGTCGTAATCTATCACCACTCATTGTCTCGAATATCCTTAGATCATTACTATGAGACGTTAAGCAACTAAAATCATCATCATCATCACTGTATCTATGTGTCGAGGAATGTGTGTTACCGAATCTAGAGGTACGGGCCAGCCTAGTGCGCAAGCAGCTTCACGTTGCAGATATTTTTAAAACTTTAATTTTTGTACATCTACCATCAATTGCTGGTAACCACCTTATTTTGCTGTATAATTTAGAATAAATCACATTTCCTTCCCTCTCACCTTAATAATATACATTTTCTCACGACCGAGTAGGGTTATAACATGTTGCATGTTGTTGATTATGTTGAAGGTCATGTGATTTACTCATGTTAGCCTACGTAATCTTGTGTTTGACAACTAACTCACCAATAATAAACAAATCAGAAATCATGATTGTGGTTGTATGAGATTGAACTAAAATTATTTTCGAAGAACATGTCAAAATATTGAATAAATCCTATAGATGACCGAAATTCTGGTAGGCCTATATCATTCTTGCGACTGTAATTACTCTGACAGATATCACGTCACAGTGCTACCAAATCACAAATAATTACCACAATCTCGGCGTGGGGTCTAATGAATCATCAACGCACAATCGAAACGGCAAGTTGGTATTTATTCATCTCTCGGTCGTAAAGTACAGGCGATATGTTTCCTGCACTGAAATGAAACTCTCACTGCGAGAAGAATGGTTCGTTTCAGTCATGGTTTCAGTTATCCGGCGAGCAAGGCCAGACGCGAGTACCAACTTTAAAAATAATAATCTCGAAAACTTAATGATTATATCAACCGAGTCCTTTTTTAATGTTCCGTCAAATGTTCTTTCAAAATGTACGGAATTTGCTATAAGGATACAAAAACATTCAGGACCGTTGTTTGGAGTAAAGCACACGCTAAATTTATACTTAAATGTGTATACTGTATAAATGTGTATACAATATAATCATCGAGTTCATATCGTATAACACTCACATTACTTTCATTGACACTATTTTATTTCTTTGTAAGCCCTCTCTTCCGACCCACCCAAGAAGTCATTTTGGTTTCTTATCAATCCCAAACAAAAGGAACCAATCTTGTTACGAATATGACGGCAAACAAAGAAAATCTAGACTCTTTGCTGTGATGCATTTTAAAAGAAGACAATTATTAATCATCTGTTTTTCTTTGTTCTTAAATTTAATAATACAACGTTGATAGATATACGTTTTATAGACTTGTTTCTTTACTTTGCGAGTGAAGCATAAGCTCTTCTTTGCAGAATCCATACCCGATAACTAATTCACATTACAGTGAACAACAAAACTATAAAGTGATGTATAATATAGAAGGTAGTGACTGACAGCTAAATTAAAATATAGTAATGTGCCTTTCTATATGTAGACGAACAAAAAAAATCGCATATTTTATATGAAGAAAAAACTTCAAATTCACTGACCCCCCGAAAAAAAATTAGCTTGGGCGTTTTTCTTTTTCTTTTTTTTTTCTGTTTGTTCGCGCTCTACCGGGCAAACAACATAATATGCGATCTTGATAACAAAATTTGAGGGGACCTTCGAAATATATGAACTGAAACTTGCCACGTTTTTGGGTGCAAACGTTTAAATATTTCTTATGATTATTGTACTTTTTCGATTTTTTATGAGATATTTCCGTGATATTTGGCCCGCGACCGGGCAAACGGCTACTCCGATCTTGATGAAACTTTATGGGAACGTTTAAAATTAATGACATTATATAAATGTTATGATTTTAGAGGCATTTGAAGAAATATTTCACATAGAAATCGTATTTTTACAACTCTTACCTGATTTGAATACGACATTTTTGTGATATTTGGGCCGATAATCAACCATAAAAGCTCATCCATCAACGCGACTGGACAAAGAAATAGCGAAGCGGCCTAGTTAAAAGAAGGGTGTCGCTCAGGTACTGGGACGTAACCCACGGCTTGAGTGAATGTAAAACCTCCCAATACTTCCTCTCGACTTACTAGCCATGTCTGGCATAGATGACATAAATAAGAAAAAAGAGAATGATAATTTCAATAGGAAGGCAATGGATGTTCGCATATGGCTGACGAGTGGGCTCTACAGGTCCAGGGTCTAGCATTTGAAAAACCAACTTTCTTTTACATCTTGAAAACCATATTTTTGCTTTGCGTGCTGCTCTAATCTAACATTATAGCTAGTATATTTGACAGGTGAACAGAAAATATAAATATAAGAAAAAATCAAGACCACACGAATAATACATATCAAAAGAGCTTAAATACAGAAACACAGCAATTTAAAGTTGGGTAATTGATGATTTCAGTGAATATACCAAAGACATACAAAACTGTTTTTATTGTGGCATGTGAAGGTTGAAATTGGTAAAAGTTTCCTATGAAGTTTCATATAGTTTACTGAACTGTCATTTCTCATATAAATCATGAACACGTGTAGCCTAGTCCAAATAATAAACACGAGAAATTACGAAAACCTGTGTAAGGTACGTGATTTTAAATAGCAAAATAAGAAATCAGTGTTAGAAATTGAAGTACACTGTCTTTAGCTCTGGCATTCGTGGCTGTATTTGGCTAACAGTTTCCCACTGTAAGTCATTACTATACTGGGCGATTATCAATTTCTTAAGGCGAGGCAGATACTCCGGAATGAGCAGAATGGCTTCTTGAACAGATTGGTCCATAAAGCGGAGACAAATCTTTTGAAGCTTCGCGCAACCCTTAATTATGCTCTTTACACCCAAAAAGGACACTCCTATCTCGGTCAAATCATTCTCTCGTCCACTCACGTCGATAAATTCCAGGTTCTTGAGGTGCGCGCCTACCGCCATGGCTACATTGTCATTTGCGTTGCACCAACACAGTTTGAGCGACACGAGGTTCGACCAAGTGGAAGTTTCAATCAACTGGATCCAAGTATTCTCCGGTATCAAGCAGTAATAGAATGACAGATGACTTAAATGGGACATAGAAGAAATAGTAAGTAGGGCCTTACAACATGTCGTTTGCTTTTCGAAGATGAATAATTCCTCCAAACGGTCACACTTCTTTAGCGCGAGGAAAGCTTCTAAGACCAATCACCATGTTCAGGTGCACCTCGTAGGGTCTTGCAGACCGCTCGCACCAAACTACGACATGATCTCGTTGTCGTAACCTCCTGTAGAATATTTGTATGCCAACGTCGCCAAGCGTCACCAACAGATCACCAAGGTTATTTTTGATCGCCAACAGTACCAAGATTACCAAGGGTCGCCACCGAATTTCAAAAGAAATATGGACAGCCAAACTTCACAAAGGCGCACGGTCAAGCCAACTCTGCAATGCATTTTTGACACAAACGACCTGTTGCGACCATTGGCTCTGTTGGTGATCACTTTGGGGATCAACTTGGCATCAGTTGGTGAACTAGTTGTGACCTGTTGGTGACCACTTGGCAACCATTTGGCAACCAAATATTTTTACTAGGGCTTCAAGTATTCACTTAGCTTTCTATCGTCGTATATCACTAGCTCTTCTATATTGAGGCAACTGTTAATAAGGTGCGGGACTACCATGTTACTGAACTTTCCCCCGTTTATCAAATGCAAAACTCTCAGATGGGGAAGTTGAACAGTAAGACTTTTGTAAAATTCCTGATTCTGCACAAAATAGTTCTCTACTTTCAATATCTGTAAGTTGGTACAGTTTTGTATAAATTCATTCATTACAGACGTCTTTATGGAACTAGATGAGTCTGTAGTGATGGTTTCCAGGACTAAGGCACGAATCTGGTGGTTGTGTTGGCCAACCACCTCTAAGATTCTCTTCACAGTCTTACGTTGATGGTCGACCACTGAGAGTTCCTTCAACAAAGGCGCCCGCCTGAGCAGCTTAATGACTGGAAGCTTCGTGTTTCTTTCGATCTTGAGCGACTTATAAAGATGAGGGTCTAAATGTAAATCCTTCCAATACGTACACACCTTAGGAACTGTATTGCATAGATCATCCAGACTCAGAAATGAGAAAATGTGGATGAGCAGCTCTTGTGGGAGACTTTGAATGTTGTAGAATCTAGAAATCGAACGTCTCATGTTCTGGCTGTGTAGGTCGAGGGGTATAAGAATCTTCTTCACTGGGTTTTATCTTCTTTAATTCGTATGAGGCACCACTGCGTAACACTACCATTATAAATACTTTATTGTAAAGATTATCAAAATATATTTTTAGATCAGGCACTTATTGACTTGTAAACATCAGGCAAAATAAAATGCATATTATGTTTCTATAACAACCGCCGTAACAAGGTTCGCTAGGAGGCTAGGTGTAGGTCAAGGTCCCCTAGATTTCCGCTAGGCTTCGCTGCCACGCACAGGCCTTTGCGAGTTCGCAAGACCTCCGCTAGGAGTAGATACAGGGGACCTTGGGAGTAGGTAACCTTTTCTCCCGTCACTCCACTAACTTTGCGATTCAGTTTACCTTGGGCAATTTTGTTAGTTTTGATGTTTGTTGAAATATCTCCCGAGAGCGATGGCCGAAAGAACTTGCTTTTTTAGAGGTGAAAGTGGCAAGCTAGTTGGGACTCTGGTGGAGGGTGTGTCCGCGGACCTGTGCTAGCCAAGGTTTTGTTCTTATTGGATGAGCGAAGCGAAAACTTCAATTTCTCTGACCCCCCCCCCCCCCCAAAAAAAAAAAGAAGCTCAAAAGATTTTTTTCTGTTTATTCACGCTTTACCGGGCAAACGGCTTATGCGATCGAAAATTGAAGGTGACCTTCGAAATCTCTGAACTTCGATCTTTCGAGTTTCTGAGTACGATCGAAGAAATTTCTCTTATGAATATTTTACTTTTTCGATTTTTAACGCAATATTTTCGTGATATTTAGCTCGCGACTGGGCAAACGGCTCCTCCGATCTCGATGAAACTTAATGGGAACGTTTGAAATCACTGAATATGGATGATTTATGATTTTGGGGACAATCTAAGAAATATTTCTCATGGAAAAAATTACTTTTCCGATTTTCTTTCGATTTTTAATACGATAGTTTCGTAATATTTGGGCCGATTCTGACCAGACGGGTGGGGCTACAACGTTCATATTTTACATGTACATTAAGATTATTGTGATGTTGTGTCTTTCGAAAGAAAAAGGTTAAACATTCGTCCAAAAGTCATACAAGTCAAAGTTTTTATAATATATGCACTTTACAGGTATTTACAGGTAGGAAAGAGTAACATCAAGTTACTATAAAAACCTGACAATAATCACCTACAATGCGTACAAAAAGCAAGTCTTTGGGCCTTGAGCAATTTTACATTCTTAGATAAATGAAACTAATTTTTTTTCTATTGTTAATTAGTATTACCATATCAATTAATACTACTTTTAAAAAGTATCCAAATTTAACAATAATAATTTTGTAATGGAACATGAAAAAGGAACGAGATCTCACTTATGCTAAAAACGTAGAAATCATTGGACAGATTTTTTTTTAAAAAAAGCTCATCCTTACATGCGACTCTAAAAAGCGTTCGCGAAGCGGCCTAGTTAATAATAATGTTTTAAGTAGTGAACTGTACCTTTGGTTGCAGTACTAGAACATAATTTGTCAGAATACTAAATTAATGGACGTTTCTGCGCGTTGCTGTGGCTTACAGAAACGGAAAACAACACGCAAATTTACCGTGGCTTTCAATACTAATTACTAATGAGGTTTTCAGTTAAAGAAAGTAATAATTTATACCTTTGATTTCAAGTACAGGAACGTAATTTGTAAGACAGTAATGTGTGTATTATTTACTACAATTCAGAAATTAAAAAAGTCCGCCCCAACCGGGAACCGAACCACGGATCTCCCGCATCCTACGGGAGGGAGTGTTTCCCGACTGAACAAATCGAGAAAAGTAATGTGTGTGTCTGTAGACAACAGTACAGTAGTACGTAGTACAAGTACCTACTACAGTTCGTCTTCAACGTGTACGGTCGCAGCATCTTCCCGTGCGACGCCCACTCTGGAGGGGTGGAGACCGTGTTCCAGTACCCCAAGTGTCGTCTCCAGGGCTCCACGGACAGGGTTCGACTCTTTGCGAGGCTCAGGGCTGACGTCAGCTCGCTACAGGTGAGGCTGAAACAAGTTGGAGGCTGTGAGATATACGTCTTTTTGATGCGAGTTATCTGAATGTTGCTTCGTGAAGGCTCCTTACAGTCGCGTTGATGGATGAGCGTGTAGACTATCTCGGTCCATTCCTACATTTAAACAAAAGTTGTATTAGTGCGAATTTAATGAGAAACATAAAATTGAGTATACTTAAATTTGTAGAAAATCTATAAGTTCAAAGTTTCTAAAGATCTTATGAAAATGTCATTAATTTCGGAGTTGCCGTTTTTCGGTACTGACCTCAAAAAATATTCCAAACTCGAAAAAGAAATAAATTCAAGTAAGATTACTACTAGAAATATTTCTTCGACCGAACCCAAATTCTTAACATATATAATTTATAATGTTAAGAAGGTCCCCAGAAAATGTGTCAATATGTGACTATTGCTCGGTCACGAGCGAACAAACAGACAAAAAACACGCAATATATTTATCCCTAGTGAGGTTGAAGTCGCTTAGGTCATCCAATTTGAACACAACTAAAAGAATAACATGTTTGTAGTGGGCGCGGAAACTTTTTCAACGATCTCAGCAACACAATAAAACAAAATGTTATTCTTTGAATCATACAAGATCATCGTTTAGAGGCAGGATTAATAACACAAATAAAAGAACTGTGCAACAAAACTATAATTCTTGTTATTTGTACAAAATGCATCTCTGTTTAATTTCCAGTTGTTTTGTTTATGTTGTTTGTTTTTTTTGTTTTAGATCTACGCGCAATTGTTAACATTGAGTTCTTTACATTTTATTTATTTTTCGATTTTGTCGTGTTTATCCACTATTGTAAGAGCGAAAATAGAGGATTTCGTATTATACCAAACTTAATCGCATGTGCTCCTTAAAGCGTCCATTATTGGTAGCAAAAAAATTAAAACAGTTCCATGTAATAAAAATATTGATAATTGTTATCTATTATATTATTTTATATTTATTTATTTTATATTATTATTATGTTATTATTTTTTTTTCTTTTTTTTCTTTTCTTTTCATTCTCCACCCTTTTTATATTTGATTCATTCATTAAATGCATATAATATCATTCAATTTGTTACCAAAATTCTTGTGTTAAATGCATTGTTGTAATGCTACTATTTCAAATATTTACGAAAATGTAATTTATTGTTGTTTTCTGCATCATGTAATTAGATTTATTTAGTTGTCCTCCTTTGTAAATCAGTTTTTATAAACTGAATAGGATATACTTTAAATAAACAATAAATAAATAATAATAGCATTCAAAAATTTTAAAATGTCTAACCGCTTGTATCCATTAGCATGGTGTATATTCGTTTAATTGTTTACTCTTTGTTACCCGCACGACTTCCCCCCCCCCCCACCTCCACCCCCTCACCCCCTGGCTGTTGAGAGTGGCGAGGTCCGCTCACAGGAACACAAGTCCTTCACCCCATTAAAACTAGCCAAACTCACTTTCGTAATAAATTCAAGAGATGTATGGCTGTTTCAACAGAGACCGTGGTACGTTTCGAAATTTGCGTTTTATCCTGTTGGATTCCATGGATGAATAACGAGCCACCCCGTGAGGCTACAATTAATACACCCCCGCCCCCTTGTAAAGCTAAACGATATTTTATCGTGTGCCCCCCGCATCCGCGCTCACTCTGGCTAGTACAACACGCCAATCAGCCAGACCATGCACGCTAGGTCACGTTACTCACTGAGATAGAGTGCTCGTCGCATCCGCGCTCACTCTAGCTAGTACACACGCCAATCACGCCAGACCATGCACTGCCAGGATCACGCTATACTCTACTCACTTAGATAGTGCCCGTCCCAGTACAAGAACTAGAGACACGTGTAGGCCTATATCCCCCCAAAATACAAAAATTTGTAAAAAAGACGGCAGCCAAGCTCTCCTTCAAAAGTCTTCGGCTGTGAATGCTGTGAGATATAGAAGTTGAGCCAAGCTTTTATTCTTTCTCCTAGTTTCGCTTTGAAAATATGTAAGATCATTTCGCCTGTTGACGAGCGCCAAGCCAACGATTTTGTGGTAAAAAAAGTAAATTTTTTAAACTCGAAATCATAAAAAAATTCTTGGGCCATGAACCAAATTCAATGGCCAAGTCATTTTTTTTATGATTTCGAGTTTAAAAATTTTACTTTTTTTACCACAAAAATCGTTGGCTTGGCGCTCGTCAACAGGCGAAATGATCTGACAATATTTCAAAGCGAAACTAGGGAGAAAGAATAAAAAGCTTGGCTCAACTTCTATATCTCACAGCATTCACAGCCGAAGACTTTTGAAGGAGAGCTTGGATGCCGTCTTTTTACAAATTTTTGTATTTTGGGGGATATCACATCTTTTTGTTGTTCGTTCGCTATCAAGGTGTGAATTGATGGACTTGAATGATTAAATTTGTTAAGTTCAAAGTTGTTTTTTTACATTTTTGGGCCCACGGTCCCCCCAAAGATACCCCTTGAATAAATAAATAATACATTTTTATTTAGAGCCCTACCCACTCAGTTATATATAACTGATTTTCAGGGGGGACATTAAATCAAAGCGACCAATCCAACCCTGTGGGCCCCGACGCAATCGAGGAGTGAGCGAAAACCAACCAAAGATCGATATTTTTTAATAGGAAATATATTAATCAGTGGTATGGACAGTGCGAACATCCGCGGATCAACGCCAGAAATCAACAAGGCCGATCCAGAAAAACCCTCTGGAATTTATTATGTGCTTCGTTGCTAGGACGGCTCCAAAGTCACCGTTTACAAACTCCTAAGACAAGAACTGATAGACTTAAGTCCAAATCAGAAGTTAAAAAAACTTCTGACTTGAGCGTGAATCGAACCCTGGCCCTTCTGCATTGGAAGCAGATACGCTAACAACAAGACCAACGCACTAGCATAAGCACTAGATATTTATAATGGTTATAAGAGCATGTTTAATTTCAAGCTTGTATACAAATTACTACGCCTGAGTAATAACGCGTTTTGATTTTGCTAGGACGGCTCCAAAGTCACCGTTTACAAACTCCTAAGACAAGAACTGATAGACTTAAGTCCAAAACAGAAGTTAAAAAACTTCTGACTTTAGCGGGAATCGAACCCTGGCCCTTCTGCATTGGAAGCAGATACGCTAACAACAAGACCAACGCACTAGCATAAGCACTTGATATTTATAAGGTTAAGAGCATGTTTAATTTCAAGCTTGTACAAATTACTACGCCTGAGTAATTACGCGTTTTGATTTTGATTTTGATTTTGATTTTCCCCGGTCCCAATTGCCCGGTTTTTGTTATATGAGGTACATCTGAGTGTGGCCCAAGTTTCAAAGTTCTAAGATGAACCGTTTTCTCGGTATAGCGTATTATTCATAAGAGTACGGAATTACCTACTTTTGATAATTTTGGTTTTTTTTCCGGTACCCGTTAACCAATTTTGCTTTCCATATTCAAAAAGTGATAAAGAATGAGAGATATCAAAATGTATTCCACGTTTGAAACATCTCAGTTGTAGCGTTTTCTTTGAATGATTCATTTCTTAAAGTTCAGATTTTGTTTTTGTCATTTTTGGGCCCATGGTCATCCCAAATTTAGCCCCTTTGGTTTTGGACGCAAGATATTTATAATGGTTAATAGCATGTTAAATTTCAAGTTTGTACAAATTACCACGCCTTGGTAATTACGCGTTTTGATTATCATCCAAATTTTGATTTTCTCCGGTCCCTGTTACCCGATTTTGGTTTTGAAAGCAAAAGGCACTGCGTCTGAAATACACCTAAGTGTGGTCCAAGTTTCATAGTTCTAAGATTTACCGTTTTCTCTGTAGGCTAAAGAACTCTCCGCGGAGAAGTGCCACCCACCCACCCACCCAGCCAGCTTTAAGGAATTTGACGATGTTGAGAGCCTTTTTTAACACAGAACGAGTTGTCGGATCGGGTTGATTTTTTTTTGGTATGTCATGGACCCCATACCAGGTCATATACCGAGTTTCAAGATTGTAACTCTTCGGGGCGGCGTGTGCAGATAGCTGAAAACCCCCCAACTCTGGTAGGTGTATATAGGGCCGGAGTTCGGTGTCGCCTAGCAGCCGTATTCGCTTGTCTGCCGGGCGACGACCGTCGCCCTAGATACGACATCGGAACTAATCTCATTCACAACTTTTCCACTTTATAGAACCAAAGAAAAAAAGTAAAAAAAATATGAACCTTTAAATCATAAAACTTTTTAAACACACGAGTCAAAAGATGTATTATTATAGATATCATTGCTATCTACTTTTTTTAGACTGTACCAAAAGTTTTAGATCTCCATGAAATACTGTGCTGTTCCTGTTCACAGTCAGCCATCGTAAACAGTATACCTAAAACTTACACCACATACTTGGCGACACGAATACAAAAATCCCAACTCATCCCCTCTTCATACCCGTCTCCCCTATATTATTTATATTTCTTAGTAACGAACCCCAACCCAATTTTCTGTTGCTTTTGCCTATACATATATTCTCTTTATTTACAACCAACCAGCTATATCTAATAGACATCCACATATTAACTCGACCTGATTCTTCCTCAAGGTGCAGCCCCAAAACTTACTTCAACTAAGTCTCTCTTTGCAGCCCCGCTATAACCCCGCCGACTTATCTCTGCTTTTATATTTTCTTTCGTTATATTATATACTTTGTACGGTTCGTTAGTCGTTTGGGTTTATCCCTGCTTCCAACGCAGAAGGTCTATCGTCTTTACTTTATTTTCCGTTTCAGACATAAGTTTTGAAACATCTTATATGGAATCTCACCTTATGTTATTAAGCGAGCGAAGCGAGCGTTTCCATTTGACTCTGCCGGAAAAATTAGTCACTGGTTTTGTTTTGTTTTTGTTTTGTTTTGTTTTTTTTTGTTTTTTTGTTTGTTTGTTTGTATGTCTCGCCATAACGTTCGAACGGAGGCTCGGATCGAGTTGAAATTTTGACCATCCGCAAGCTTCGTTCTCGATTGAATGCCATTAGTTTTGTGGCAAAATCGTTCAAAAAGTTAAAAAGTTACATTAAAGTTAATCGAAAGTTTTTTTTAAAACTATACGGCGACAAAATCTGAGGTGGCCAAATCATTTAGAATGTCCGTCCGGTCACGAATATGTTAATTTTATTTTGATCCGATAAGTAGTGTAGATGGAAATTACATTATAACAAAGTACCGTTACCATGGCAACGGAAAGTCGCGCAGATTTTTTGGCTGTGCTCGCTTATCAACGCGTCCAACTGAGCGTTTCCTAGTGGTATATAAAGGTGACTGTGGTGAGTGGTGCCATATAAGAAACTAACAATATAATACAATAATGATCCCGATTGAAAATTACTTCTTGTAACTGAGTGGTAGAATCTGAATTGAAATCGAATTATTTACTGCACCGCCATCTGATTTTAGTTCCTACTAATACGTCATGTCATACATATCTTAATTAGTCCCCAATGACCCCCACTGTATGCTTGTGGACCCAACTACTTTACACGTGTAGGGTTACAACCCCCACTATCTGCACATATGGCCCCCACTTCTCTACACGTGTAGGCTTACAGCCCCCACTAACCCCCACTATCTGCTTGTGGCCCCCACTACTCTTAACTTCTCTATACGTGTAGGGTAACAACCCCCACTAACCCCCACTATCTGCTTGCAGCCCCCCACTAGCCACCACTACATCTCCGAGCAGCGCGTGGCAGCCGACCAACACCACCTTAAATAAATAAAATAAATACATTTTTATTTTGAGTCTACCCACTCAGTTATATAACTGATTTTCAGTGGGGGACTTTAAATCAAAGCGCCCAAGCCAACCCTGCAGGCCCCGACGCAATCGACGAGTGAGCGATAACCAACCGAAGATCGATATTTTTAATTGGAAATATAGCAATCAGTGGTATGGACAGTGCGAACACCCGCGGATCAACGCTAGAATCAACAAGGCCGATTCAGAACAACTCTGAATTTATTATGTGCTTCGTTGCTAGGACGGCTCCAAAGTCACCGTTTACAAAACTGCTAAGACAAGAACTGATGGACTTAAGTCCAAATCAGAAGTTAAAAAACTTCTGACTATGGCGGGAATCGAACCCTGGACTTTCTGCATTGGAAGCAGATACGCTAACAACAAGACCAACGAGCCACACAACAAGACCTCTTCAGCGAGAAGTACGTCGAGTATTGCATCGTGTACGCCAGCCAGGCCATCACAGGCGCCATGGCCGACGTGCGCATGGACTGTGTTCCTACTCTACCAGTGACAGGTGCGTTACGCTGTGTTCAACTTAATGCAATAAAAAAATTAATTCCACAAATTAAATACGTAAAATAATACATTCCAATAGTAGGACGTTATGTTTAAGTTTTTGGATATAACCCGTCCTTTACAAATCAATAATTAACAAACTTTAAAAGTATATAACATATTTATAAGAGTGAAGGCGATTTGTAAGTGTATGGAGATATATTTCATTTGGAGCCTGAAGTTAATCCTACCTTTTAAATTAATATTTAACTGCCGTAAGAAATTATATGAAAGGGCAGAGTTTAATATAAATAACACCGGTTTTCAATAGTAGTTATTAAAGCTAGTTACAAAATTCTGTCCGTCCCTTGCATTCCTCTGTGTTTATTACTCCCCTTCACGTAACATTAGCGTGCGTCTACCCCATACGCTCATATTAAAATCAAACAACAATCTAGTTTTATTGCCCAGGGGCGAGAGAGTGTATTGATATTGTTCATTCATTGATTACGTATCTAGCTAATAACCTGTCACGAGCTAGCTTGCGTGGTACGATCCAACTGATGGAAACACGTATAAACAAGAGTCTGGTGGAACGGATGTAATCTATTCTATGTGCTACCCAACGAGTTTATTTAATTTCACGAGAGGAATTGTATAAAATGTAAAACAAGGTAACTTTGAAAGGGTTTGTTTCATCAGATTACAGAAATTGAGCCTGTTGGCTAAAGTATTTGTTTCCGATGGCAATAAAAAAGTTTAATTGAATGTCAAAGGCAGGAGGAAATAATTAATGAAGCAACTGAAAAAATATTGATCTCATGTGATTTGAGGTAAGAATAATTTCACTTTTAGACATTCCACGAAATCATTAAGTACATAAACATACAGGGTCCTGTTTTCAAAGTTTCTGCTCCAATGCAGGAGGACCAGAGTTTGAATCTCGATACAGGAGAAGAATTTAAAATTATGATATGGACTTAAGTCCATCGATTCTTGGCTTAAGAATGTGTAAACTTTGACTTTCGAGCCGTCCTAGCAACGAGGTACTTAGTTAATTCTAGGGGTGTTCCAAACTACCCTTGTTGATCCTGGCATCACCCGCGGGAGAAATCGTGTTCAGCTTGTTTGATCGGTGTTTCCGATTTAAAATACCGTTCTCTATAGTTGGTCATTGTTCGCTCGTTGATGGCGTCGGCGCCGATATCGTTTGCTTGGTCTTGTGAAATTTACTTTCCCCCACTCATTTATGTGAGTGAGTTGGTAGAATACCATTTTTTCTTTTTTTTTCATTCGAAAATTATACAGTAACCTTTAGGACAGTAGCCACGTGCGCCGTCATTGGCAAAGACAACGCAAGAGAAGGCCGGAAGTCAATCTCAAGTGTGTTAAGCGTTTAGCCTGATAACAATAGAGGGTATTTTAATCGACGTCTCTCACGTGCACATCAGGGTTGACGGGACACGCAGGTCGGGTCGGCGCGGAACACGACTAATTGGATTGCAGGTGCCACACCCTTGCAGGAGGAGAAGAGTGCACTTGAATCAATATCTTAGGATAGTATGAAATATATTATACACAATATGACGTTTCAGGAGTATTGATTCTACCTGTTTATATGGGGGCTCAATATTAATGAATTAGTTTTACAAATGATTGATTACAAAACTTGATATTTTCCCCAGCTTTGATTACAAAGCAGCAAGACGTTCGGTCACAAATGTCAATAACTAGATAACTCTCAAATAAAGTGTTTCGCACGTTACCGCATGAGCTACATCTATTGGTAAAACAAAATTAATGTACGTCTTACTACTAGGAAAACGCTTAAGTCCCGCCGCGTTGTTGGATGAGCGTAATTGGTGCATTGAGCTGCCATTTGTGTTACGCGGATTTTCTGTTGTTCTGTGAAAAAATCATTACTTAGTCGAAGATTTTTTTTAATTAAATTAAATAAAATAAAAAATTAACTTAATTTTTTTAATAAATCGTAATTTTTAAAAAAGAAAAAATCGTAAAATTGCAATTTTCATAAGAAATAATTATTCGATTGCGCTCAAATTTAACACGAGTAAATTAATTCATAAAATTAAGTTTCTGTGAAAAAATCATTAAAATAGGATAAATCATGTAGGTGTTATAAGTCAAAGAATTGTTTTAAAAAAGAAAAAAACACGTAAAATTTCGATTTTCATGAGAAATAATTTTTCGATTGCGCTCAAATTTCACACGAATATCTTAATTCATGAAATTAGGGTTCTGTGAGAAAATCATTACAATCGGATAAAGCATGTTGGTGTTAGAAGTCGAAGAAATTTTTTTAAAATCGAAAAAAATCGTAAAATTGCGATTTTCATGAGAAATAATTTTTCGATCGCGCTCAAAAACGTGGCAGTTCTAAGTTCAGAGATTTCAAAGGTCTCCATAAAATTTCATTGCAATTGGAGTATCGGTTTAGCCGGAATCGTGTTAACAGACACACAAAAATACAAAAAAGAAAAAAAAGAAAAAAAAAACATTCCGGATTTTTTTCTCCAGTGTAGTAGAATGGAATCTTCGCTTCGCTCGCTACGCTCATCCAATAATAGCTTTAAAGAACGGCAAAACTTTAGTCGCATTGCACATGAATTTTTTTCATTCCATTTCATATATTCATTTTTACTGCTAGCAACATCATAATGTTTATCTACTAGTTTTCCAATATTCAGTAATGCAATGGAAACATGGTAAAGTTAGAGAGAGAGAGAGAGAGAGAGAGAGAGAGAGAGAGAGAGAGAGAGAGAGAGAGAGAGAGAGAGTCTTTGTTGTGGCAAGGCAACACATGCAACCTGCAACCTCTTTGGAAGAAATCTTGCCAAACGGTTGGCGACACAAACAAGATCGATTAGCTTTAATTCTTCGTTTTCTTGTACGACTGAGTGGACATAAAAGGGACGCGAATTGTGACCAAAATGTTGCGATCGATACTAGAGTTTTCTTGATTTCCCACTTCTCAGTCTGCTATTAACAGCCAGGCTACTGAACTGACAACACATTTTGTGCTGATTTGCATTTTAAAACAAACGTTGGCGCGTTTATATTATTTTAAAACCCATTAGTGATTTAAACTTTTAAGGCGTTTAGTTGAAAACAATCAACTTATATGGATTATGTTGGTTGATACTTTGTCTATCTTGGTAATGTGTCTTTGTTTGTTTTGGTATGTTTTTGATAAATATGATATTTTATTGTTAAATAACCTGATAATGGAAATGGTAAGCAGTTTCCTAAACTTTGATTAAAATTAAAATTTGTAAGACTCTCTATCCACTACATGGGGTTTAATATATGTTTTGTGTATTACTTTTTATACATAAAAATCATGATAAATTAACGGCTGGAGTGCCTTGCTTATAGATGCTCAACTTATGCCATCTGATTTAGGAAACAAGCGCGTAAAGCAGCTCTTGCGAGTAGAGTTACGTCTGAACCTAACGAGAGCTAACCCAGAGCTATTGGAGAGGCTATAAACGCCCCTCGCAGCTGACATATATACCTAAGAGAGATAACACCCAACCCTGCCAGATAGGGGTTGCACATATCATCCTAGAACAATGGGTTGTCTCGCGTCAGGAGCAGTGTTTCGATAACTGCGCGAAACTTGGCTTCATTCTGCTGGCAGCAGTTTTAGATTCCATTTCCGATACATTTACGAACAATATTCGCGGTTTGATGTCAATCATTGTCCAAAAATGTGATTTGATACACATTTAGCTGAAACAATATAACACTCTATTTAGTGTTCTATATAAATTGGTTGAGTTAGATAGTAAAATTAACATAAGGTCTTAAAGCTTTACGAAAGCACACTTAATTTTATCTGTTAGTTTTTAATAATTATCAAGTCTAGTGTTATGATAAAGTATAGAAACATTTAAATTTTTGTCACAATGCCAACATATATTTAAATGATATAATTGAATCATATAATAACAAATATAAATTATTTCAACCCAATAATAAAAAAAAGTCTCAAATAAGAACTAATTAAGTCGTCAAATATCAACTTGAGGTTCGTAAAAAGTTGCATTTTATTTTCAAATTATTTAGGCTACATATGAATAATTTAAAATTTGAGAAAATTTAAAATTTTGTAGAACATGTTTTCTTCCTTTCATCAAAACCGTTTCTTGTAAGTCTAATGAGAAATTATGCTTTTCAGGAACATTTCAAACCAAACAAATTCTATTGATACCCAATAAAACGTTAGAAAACAATGTAGAACGTATTCTCAATAAGTATAACAGAAAAACCTTACTCTTTGAAAAATTGGCATTTTGTAGCTTTAAAAAAAATATGTGTTCACCGACGCAGCTCAAAGTTTACCCTTCCTCCCCCCCCCCCCCCCCCACATACATGAGACACGAACTGGGCTAAACTTGAATTTGTGACGCATGTTTGTTACAGAGTCGGACTCGGGCGGGTGGGGACCCTGGAGTCCCTGGACCACGTGCTCGACCACGTGTCCCGGAGGTACCCGAAGTAGGTACCGCTTCTGCGACTCTCCACAGCCGAGATACGGGGCCAAGTACTGCGAGGTGAGTGCTCACATCGGGACAAAGATGAACAGCTGTTCGCGTTATGATTACTCTTCGTTTAACTGTTATGTCTACAAATATATTTAGTGCAGTTCATTCATCAGGATCACTAATCAGTCTTTAACTTTACATCTTAGTATTTAGTATTTGATATTGTACATGCTTTATTGAGGAAGATTGAGAACCATGTTTAGTAGAGTCCAAGATCTAACTTAAATTATCAAAGATATCAAAGATATCAATTTGCAAGAAATTATATTTTTATTTTTTCAAGTAATTTGGTGGAGGTGCCGGGTCTACGTTTTATTTCACATCAGTTGTGTTTCATATACGTGTGGAATTGAATAAGTGAGTTAATAAGTAGCTTAGGTAGATGTTTAATGGATCATAATAAGTGAACTGTGTATACATGAAATTCAAAGTGAGTAGACTTAAGACTAAATTTGTATTGAAGGGGACTTGGATCTTTACATTAGGATAAACAATGCACAATAAAAAATGTAAACCTCCTAGGTATTACGATTATTAATTTACGATTAATTAGGTTAGTATAAATTGTTGGTCTATAAGTTCATATATTCTATTCAGTGAAAAAAAATCTGTTGCAAGTAATTACTTAATTTTTTTAAAGTAATGTAAAATAATGAAACTATAAAATTGTAACATTTATTTCCATTAAAACATAAACATTTATATTAAATTGCGCATATTAGCAACGCAGATACGGATACTTATATATTATTCGTGCTCGTTGGAGGAGGCGCCGGGTAGACCGGGAATACTGTTACCCGTGACGTATTTATGACGTGTTTGTGACGTGTCTTCAGGGTCGTGGCCTGCAGTCCGAGGCGTGTGGAGCCCACGGGGACACGACGTGGGACTGTCCCTTCGAGTCCTACGACTCCATGGCGGTGGACAGACCGGATGTCCTGGCGGCGGTGGGCATAGGTTGTCGTTGCGGGTGTATCGTCCACCTGGGCTCGGCCGGCATACGTAAGGTTCTCGCTACCTCAGCCCTGAGCTGCCCCGGACGAACCTTGTGGCTTATACAGGTGAGGAGGGTACATCATTAAGCCAACACTTAGTTAGAAATCCAAAATTAAGTTTTGCATTGACCGTCAATCGAAGTATATGTTTTAGTCCCATAGGGATCTGTAGATAGGGAGCAAAAGACTTGTTCTTTCTTATTTAAAGTTATCGGCAGCCCTTGAGCATTCAATTGAAATAAGATTTTGCATGGTTATCATATACTTTCTTTGGTTTGTCGCGAAACCAGCTCCACTAGAAGCTTCACTTTATATATCGCGCACGAAGTTTTACATGTGCGAAGTTAGTCGTCCAATGAAGTCCCTTGAGACATATGACTATGATAGACTTTCATTAAGTATTATACACTGTTAGTAAAATATTAAACTTGGAGGAACAACCTATTTGGACGTTTAAAATTTGGTCAAACAATCGATCTGATATTTATATCTTTTTCACATCTTCCTTCAACAAAAGAACGAGGTCAGTTCTTGTACTAAGTGTGTTGTCTTACACCCATGCAGGCCGAGCCCGGCCACGTGATACGTCTAAGCGTGGAGCATATGCACCTGGTGTGCGACTCTCAGTGGCTCAAGGTGCGCGACGGAGACTCGCTCATTGCGCAGCTTCTTGCGCACCTCAAAGGGAATCCCCGAGGAGCTCCGACCTTGTTGACCTCTACCGACAACTACCTGTTGATGGAGTTCAACGCGGGGGAGGCGGAGTGCGGCGGAGGCTTCTTGGCGCAGGCGCAGCAGATACGTGAGTAGCTTTGTTGTGAAAGCGCTTGCTTATGATGTTGTGCTCCCATCACAGCAACACAATAGATTGTAAAACAACTATGTGTTAAATCATACGACATAAAACACGCAACATACTTAATATAACCTAACCAACAAGCAGCTATGCCCTCTTCTTAAAAGACAGACCATACTCAAAACACGTTTCTCTCCGACTACTTATTTGAAACAGATTTTCATACTTTGATACGTGTGTATACCGCCATAAAAACAACATTATTTGCTGACAGTAGTATTGAGATTATTTTTATCTATATATTTATTTTATTTACCATTTTTAATTACGTATTTTGATATGAAAATAAATGGAGTTTAAAATAGATTCAAAATTTACTATTTTATATAGTGAACAATTTTGTTATTACTGTTATCTTTGAAGTGAGGCATCTAACGTGTCATTCTCATGTACCGTACTTCATCAGGATTACAAATCAAACTGTTCAAAATGCTTTCAGCTCCTCAACCCTTGAATTGGACTGATGTCTCTGTGGCTGTCGCCCCCCAGGCTAGGATGTCCCTAGTCCCCGCAGCAGTGCTGCTCTTCATAGGGGTGGTCTTCCTCGTAACTGCCGGACTAGCCGCGCAGTATCTCTTCAGGTAACAAATCTTTCACTATTACGAGTTGCAAAAACTCAGTTATTGTTGCTTGAGCAGCATTGCATAGGTGTTTATTTGGATTCGTTTATATGAATGTAATTTGGAAACAACAAGTATCGATGTGGATAATTGTCGCTCATTTACTTCTCAAAAACCTGAATGACGTTTGTTTTTTGTCATTACCATTAATTTGTTTATTTAACTGGTAGGTGCCGATGACAATAAAATCGATTTGACACAATTAATTTTTTTTAAACCAATATGACAAGGGAAAATCGTGCACTCAAAATGATTTGCAATTCCAAAAAGATAATAGCTATCATTATTTATTTTGCTAAAATCAAACTGTTATTTATTTATTGTAGTTTGAACCAGATCGATATAAAATGGCAGTAATGATGTATTGAAAGGCCAAGTGAATGCCATTGTCATTTTCGTGACACCTTACAAGTAAATGTTATTGAACATAATGGACACCTGACTACCCTTCTGTTTTAGGTACCGGAAGTACCAGCTGGCCGTGGCCAACCTAGAGACCAGGAGCAGAGCTACGTCACGTGCCACCCTGCTCTCTGACGTCATATCACTAGCGCGAGGCGTCGGGGGCGCCAGACATCACGTGACCTTGGTCGAGGAGGACGAGTCAGAACAGTAAGTGATGATTGTGGCACTTACAGATCCTGCAGTCTAAGGGTATATTTATTAAGGCCCTACTAGCCATCTACGTCTCCTCAAATATAATACTCAGATCATACTTTACCGACTCATTTAATCACAATACTCAATATTAATAATATGCATCTTTGAGAGGAAATTTACTTCTACTTGTTTCAGTTTCAGTGAATGGTTACAATGGTTATTATTATTTCCACAGTTTTAACTCATTAGCAGAACATATTTATTTGTAGCTATCTTGGGTTGATGTATAATGCATTAATTTGTTGGATATTTATTTGTTCAATATTTCACTTTAGTGTATTTTTACAATTACTGATGCCGACCTTATATTCTAGGGACATCGTTCGAAATACAAAGATTCCGTTTCAGTGACCATTAGATCACGCAAACACCAAAAAGCAATGGGCACAATTGTTATTACATTGTATCTTAAAAGCGTGTTTTGTTAAGCTTTAGAGTTTTGCTGGAATCTTCCTCTATAAACGGATTTCTCTCCATTATTTATCGATACAAATTGAGTTTCTCCAAGTGTGTGTCGGACCTATACTAACAAGGTGCGTCTTATTCTAGCGAATACGAGACGGTGCAGAGCTACGACCCCGAGGAGATTCAGATGGAGTCTTCAGCGAGCGCCAGGGACACGAGTGCGAGTGAGACAGAGCATGTCCGGCCAAACATAGGACTCATCTCAGGGTGAGAGGGACGAATTAACTAGGATAGTACAGGCAAACTAAAGTGCCTTGTTAGCTATACGGGCCTGATAATATGGCAACGAATAAAGACGTAACTATTAACTTCCATGACAAATCGAAATCGCTGTTAGGTTGTTCAATCATTGACGTCAAAAATTGAATTTATAGCCGTAAACAATAAATGTGCATATGCCACATTGACTATAATATTCAAACGAGGGAGCGAAGCGACTCTCCATTCAACTCAAACGGCGCTTCTGTGAGTCTGTGGGCCTGTCTGTGTCTGTGTGTGTGTGTGTACATCGAGAATCAGCCGAATCGCTGAACAGATTGCGCTGAAATTTTTAAACAGACATCCGGTACGAGCTTACTGAGAACTGCAAACAAAATCGCAAACAAAATCGTTTTGTTTGTTATTTGTCTGGCGGTGAAATGCAGTGTCCAAGTTGTATCAAATTTTGCAAAGTACCGCCAAATTCCGCTCGAAGATTGAGTAAACCTTGCAATATTTACACGTATTTCGTACTGGCTGTGTTTTCCATAATTTAGTCACAGATGATAGAATAGACTGCGTAACATGCATTTCAAAACATGTTTAATAATTTTTAAAATACAATCCAGAAATTACAAAATCTTTCTCGACCAGGGGATTGACCCCAGGTCTCCCACATTTAGGGTATTAGGACGCCTTAGCCAAGTAGACTAGAAAAACGCTAAAGTCGTTATTATACAAGTGAGCTAGTCATATATTGAGTACCCGGGAACATTTGGATTTAAGTTTGATAATTTTATTGGTACAAATAATTGGGTTTTTAAGTTTAGTTGCTATAAGGGCGCGTCAACTGTACGGCCATAATGCGCAACTGTAGCCTAACATAGGCTAGATAGGCCTAATGTAGGGGGAAGAAGAGTAATGTTACCGGGTACTCAACACATGGCTCACTCACTCGTCTAACAACGACTTTGGCGTTTATTCTCTTCTTCTATACGTGTGTGTGTATGTATATGTACGCAGAAAATTAGCCGAATTGCTGAACAGATTGCGCTGAAATTTAGAACAGACATTGCTAACAAAATCAGCTTGATCCATTGCGATTTAAACCTACAAGAAATAATAATTGAAAAATAGAATCCAAATGGTTTTGTTTTTTGAAAAAATATTTTTTTATTGATTTTTTTTTAAACTGTGAAAATGCAGTGCCCAATGTGCATCGAATCTTGCACGCTCAAGGTACCTCCAAATTCCGCTCGGAGATTGAATAAACCTTGCAATCTTTACACGTATTTCGTACTGGCTATACAGATGATAGACTACACTGCGTTATATGCACTTCAAAACATCTTTAATAACTTTTTAAATACAATCCAGAAATTACCAAATCTTTCTCGACCAGGGGATTGAAACCAGGTCTACCACATTTCGGGTATAAGGGCACCGTTGCAAACTAGACCACGGTTAGAGGATGCGGAGCATTTTAATGCCATTGGAATGACTCAAGGTTTTAGCGGAGATACTTTAATTGAGGGTGGGTGCCGCCATCACTATAGAGAGATTATTGCGATACTCAAGTGGCGCTCTCAACATCGAACGTCGATCATAATCAATTCCTTCAATCATGGATTTCAAAGGGATTGAAAATTCATTATTCAACCAATCACTCTTGTAGGTCATGAATTTGAAAAATCACTATGTATTTTCTTGTGTTAGGTCTTGATATTTCCAACCATGGCAATCGCATGCCAGTACTCCAACGTATGGTTATACAAATAAAAATATATAAATACAAATTCATTACTGTTGTGCAAGATCTCTACCCGATCTAAGCCCAACTCCTGACTGTCACGCGGTTTGACCTGTCAGTACGAGAGTAGTTAGCTCCCGTACTAGAGGCGAGCACTGGTCGTCTGCACCTCCGTCTGAGGCTGGATCTGGCCAGCACGGGCTTGTAGTTACACCTCACGTCTACTTGGTAAGTTCATCCCGCAACCAAGATCATACGGTTGACGCACCACTTAAAAAATCTCAGAATTTCAACGATATAGGCCCAGGTCTAGTTGTAGCCTGTCAATTATTTCTGATTTTTTTTAATAAGGAAGAGTTATAGGCCTACTCGTAAGCTGGATGCTGGAACTTATAGTTAGGTTAGGGTATAACGCAAGAAGCGCTGTGTGTGCTATTAGCCACATTGGTTTTAAGTCAAAACAAAGCTCAAGAAAAAATATAAGCCTAGGCCAACAACATCCTTGACACATTCTCAATAACTATCTACGGTATATGGAATATTAAAGCTCACCACGTAAAAGATAGACTGATAGTAAATAATAAAATGCAAAGTCAAACACCACAATAGTTTATAATATGCAAAGTAATTAAATAAATTAGTCAAAAACTATATTATATTGAGGGTCATAGAACCAGTGACAGAATGTCAAAACTCGGTGATTTTGTAAACAAACCGAAGAGAATCCACTGAGGTCACGATTTATCAAACGGAAAAAACAAGGCCCTCTTGAGTTGAATACCAAGGTCATGTAAATCTCCTAGCGGGGTTAAGACGAACCTCTACCATGGCTGTGGTGCCATCTAGTAGACATTTTATAAACAAGTGGAGACAATGCTTCCAACAAATAGCAGGAAACAACAGAGATTTTTGAAGAGTCCGGGTAGCCCACTCAGTTAGAGCACCAGGACATGAGTCGCCACGCCTGGGTGGCTTCGGGCTCTTTTTGACCCGGGGCCAATTTTTTTTAAATCGCCTTTTACGTTGAAAACTATTAGTCTTACACTACACTGTTATTAAATATAATTTGTATATTATTTTAACCATATTAGGCAAATATAAGACTAATTAGTAGTTATATTTCGGTTTGTAATTGGATGAGCGTAGCGAGCGTAGCGAGCGAAGCGAAGATTCCATTTCACTACACTGAAGAAAAAAATCCGGAATGTTTTTTTTTTTTTCTTTCTTTCTTTTTTTTTTTTTGTATTTTTGTGTGTTTGTTAACACGATTCCGGCTAAACCGATACTCCGATTGCGATGAAATTTTATGGAGGCCTTCGAAATCTCTGAACTTAGAACTGCCACGTTTTTGAGCGCAATCGGGAAAATTTTTCTTATAAAAAACGCAATTTTTCGATTTTTTTCGATTTTTAAAAAAATTCTTCGACTTATAACACTTACATGCTTTATCCGATTGTTATGATTTTTTAACAGAACCTTAATTTTATGAATTAAGATATTCGTGTGAAATTTGAGCGTAATCGAAAAATTATTTCTCATACAAATCAAAATTTTACGGGTTTTTTCTTTTTTAAAACAATTCTTTGACATATAACACCTACATGCTTTATCCTATTGTAATGATTTTTTTATAGAACCTTAATTTCATGAATTAATATACTCGTGTAAAATTTGAGCGCAATTGAATAATTATTTCTTATGAAAATTGCAATTTTACGATTTTTTTCTTTTTTTAAAATTACGTAAAAATTACGATTTACTAAAAAATATAAGTTAATTTTTGATTTAATTTAATTTAATTAAAAAAAAATCTTCGACTAAGTAATGATTTTTTCACAGAACAACAGAAAATCCGCGTAACACAATGCAGCTCAATGCACCAATTACGCTCATCCAACAACGCGGCGGGACTTAAGCGTTTTCCTAGTAATAAATATGGATGCGAAATAGGATTGGCGTCAAAAGAATAAAATTCTATTACCTTCTTTTAATAAAAACGTTGACATTATCACTATGACTTTAAATATCTCTCAATATATTGTCATAAATAACGAATGAAACTGCTAATAGATGATGAATCAGCGGTAGGCTTATATCTGGGGCGTAGCTAGTTTGATGCTGATTGTTACACTCACCATTCAGTGACCAGGAAAGCTGATAGGTGGTTCCAGGATGTGGATTAGAGTTAGGTTCTGAACATAATTAAACACCTGATTCAACCAAAGAGACACACTGTATTTGCTGCATTAAAACCCACTCTGGTCATCAGCTCTTCTATGCACGGCTATCGTGGAACGTGGATTCAACCCCTTACACTATGATTCATAGGATAACGTGAGCTCTTGGCTTACCCTCACCCTATACCCTGGTATGGAGGAGTCGTTACGGCCGTAGGACCCCCTGGCTGGATGTCGACGGTTGTAGCTGGACGTCGGTGGTCGGCGGTGAGCGACGGCGGGCGTAGGCGTCGGAGAGCGTCGAAGAGCGTCAGCGAGCGAACACGTCGGTGGGCGTCGGTGGTCGTCGGTGGTGTTGGCAGACGTCGGTGCGTGTCGAGGTCTCTATAGTTCGTCTTCTCAGTTTGCGATACCCTTGTGTAGTTTCTCAATAGGGACACCTAGTCCTGGTGATAATCGACTCGCTTGCGTTGGTCCTCGGATCGGCTGAAGACACCTAGTCTTCATGCAAGCCCAAATCCAACTCCCCGATCCGCTCGTCCATTAGCCACCACCAAGCCTCGAACTCCAGACCCCTCGCACTCTCCCCTCCCATGAGGCTCAAGTCCATAGTCAGCACCCCCTCTCTCGTCCCCTCCTGGATTCCTCCATGTCTGGTCGCCAAACACGTGTCCTCTCCTAACTCCCACCATCGTCTTCAAGATGTAAAGTATGGAAACTCCCCTCCTGGCCTCATTAAATAATCCTAGTCAACTTGTTGAACTACGTTCGCATTCTTCCAAAAAACAACACGAACGTAACTGTTTAATTATCGCCAAACGTTTACATAGTCGCCACATTCCTATGTAAGCAACCAAAACATTCGTTGTTTACAGAGATTGCGACAGGTGACAACCATAACACCAGGAGACTGAAACCATCCTTATGGTAAAACTAGTAACAAGGGTAAACTACCCTGTTACATGACAATATATTACTTCGAAAGCACACTAAATTTAATTTAAAATAATGTAATTAATTTAATTAATTTAATTTAAATTAAAGTTGATCCGCGGATGTTAGCACTGTCCATAACACAGATTGCTATATTTCATATTAAAAATATCGGTTTTGGGTTGTTTATCGCTCACTCGTCGATTGCGTCGGGGCCTACAGGGTTGGCTTGGTCACTTTGGTTTACTGTCCCCCACTGAAAATCAGTTATATGACTGAGTGGATTGACTCTAAAAAAGAATTTATTTATTTTATTTATTGAATAATGAAATACATCATTTGTCATGTAATAGTTAAAAATGCACGGGATGCTTTTTAAATTGATTAAAAGTTATAATTGTGGGATAAATGTTAAAACTATCTATGTTTGAAGTTGTGTACCACCGATTTATTATAAATATAATCGTATTTTTAAGGTCATTTAGACTTAGTGCAAGTTGATATAAATCTACAGACGGAGCCATTTCGCCAAAGATCTGTTAAGAAATGTATTAGACTTTGGGTCAGGGGATAAGCTTTTAATGTTATTGGAATTACCCAAGGTCCTAGCCTCGTTTTGACGGATCTATTTTATTATAATATAATAAATTAAAATTTAAACAGCTACTTTCTTCGATTATCTTGTATCGTCATTGTTATTGAATTTTTATATTTTTTCGTTTTATGTTTTGTGCAAAAAATCAATATTTAAATTCATTTGGTAACTTGTGTAATTCAAAACATGTAAGCCATGTATACATATTTAATTAAAATCGATATTAAATAGATAAAGAATGTTTTTTATCTTTGGAAACAGTTAAATACTATAGGAAAACGAATATTTTGGATGAGCGAAGCGAAGATTCCATTTCACTACACTGGAGAAAAAAATCCGGAATGTTTTTTTTTCTTTCTTTCTTTCTTTCTTTCTTTCTTTCTTTTTTTTGTATTTTTGTGTGTCTGTTAACACGATTCCGGCTAAACCGATACTCCAATTGCGATAAGAAATTTTCTGGAAGCCTTCGAAATTTTTGAACTGCCACGTTTTTGACTTAGACTTATAACACCTACATGCTTTATCCGATTGTTATGATTTTTTCACAGAACCTTAATATTAAGAATTAATATATCGGCATGAAATTTGAGCGCAATCGAATTTTTATTCCTTATGAAAATCGAAATTTTACGTTTTTCTCGATTTTTAAAATATCTTTGAATATAACACCTACATCACAGATAAAGTGTACTCTATTATCTGTGCCTACATGCTTTATCCGATTGTAATGATTTTTTCACAGAACCTTAATTTTATGAATTAATATATTCGTGTGAAATTTCAGCGCAATCGAAAAATTATTTGTCATAAAAATCGCAATTTTACGCAATTTTTCGCTTAAAAAAATTACGCTCATCCAACAACGCGCCTGAAAATGCGTTTGCGAAGTTTCCTAGTTTATACCAATATAATTATCAAACTTAAATGCAAATGTTCCCGTCAACTGATTTTCAATGGGGGACAGTAAACGAAAGCGACCAAGTCAACACTATAGGCCCCAACGCAATCGACGAGTGAGCGACCCAAGACCGATATTTTTAATATGAAATAAAGCAATCTGTGGTATGGACAGTGCTAACACCCGCGGATCAACTCTAATTTAAATTTAATTAATTTAAATTATTAAATTATTTTAAATTACATTTAGTGTGCTTTCTAAGTGAGATATACTGGAAGTTATTTAAAGTCATAGTGATAATGTCAACATTTTTATTATAAGAAGGCCTAGCAGTATGTTAATAGAATTTTTATTCTTTTGACGCCAATCCTATTGCGCATACATATTTAAAATTACAAACGGAAATATAATTAGTCTTATATTTGCCTAATATGGTTAAAATAATATAAAAATTATATTTAATAACAGTGTAGTGTAAGACTAATAGTTTTCAACGTAAAAGGCGATTTAAAAAAAAAATGGCCCAGGGTCAAAAAGAGCCCGAAGCCGCCCAGGCGTGGCGACTCATGCGCTGGTGCTCTAACTAAATGGGCCACCCGGACTCTTCAAAAACCTTTGTTGTTTCCTGCTATTTGTTGGAAGCACCCTCTCCACTTGTTTATAAAATGTCTACTAGATGGCACCACAGCCATGGTAGAGGTTCGTCTTAACCCCGCTAGGAGATTTACATGACCTTGGTATTCAACTCAAGAGGGCCTTGTTTTTACCGTTTGATCATTGCGTTTGATAAATCGTGACCTCAGTGGATTCTCTTCGGTTTGTTTACAAAATCACCGAGTTTTGACATTCTGTCACTGGTTCTATGACCCTCAATATAATATAGTTTTTGACTAATTCAATTAATCCTTTGCATATTATAAACTATTGTGGTGTTTGACTTTGCATTTTATTATTTACTATCAGTCTATCTTTTACGTGGTGAGCTTTAATATTCTATATACAGTAGATAGTTATTGAGAATGTGTCAAGGATGTTGTTGGCCTAGGCCTAATATTTTTTCTTGAGCTTGGTCTTGACTTAAAACCAATGTGGCTAATAGCACACACAGCGCTTCTTGCGTTATACCCTAACTATAAGTTCCAGCATCCAGCTTACGAGTAAGCCTATAACTCTTCCTTATTAAAAAAATCAGAAATAATTGACAGGCTACAACTAGACCTGCAGTGCGATTCTGTAAAATAGTCGCTATGATAGCGATAGCGATCACGGTTGATATGAAATATCAATCGTTATAAATTATCGTTATCGACCTGATTCTGTAAGGAAGTCGCTACGGCCGCCATAGGTGGCAGTGGATAGCATAGCGACACCTTTTTCATTCTCGTTATCATAGCGATCGCTACCGTAACGATCGTTATATCATTTTTACAGAATCAGTCGACACGCAAAATTGTCGCTAAAGTGCCGGATAACGATCGTTATCTTCCATAACGATCTTACAGAATCAGACCGCAGCGGTCTGATTCTGTAAAATCGTTATGGAAGATAACGATCGTTATCCGGCACTTTAGCGACAATTTTGCGTGTCGACTGATTCTGTAAAAATGATAGCGATCGCTATGATAACGAGAATGAAAAAGGAGTCGCTATGCTATGCTATCAAGATACGATAAATGGCGGCCGTAGCGACTATTTTACAGAATCAGGTCGATAACGATAATTTATAACGATTGATATTTCATATCAACCGTGATCGCTATCGCTATCATAGCGACTATTTTACAGAATCGCACTGCTGGGCCATATCGTTGAAATTCTGAGATTTTTTAAGTGGTGCGTCAACCGTATGATCTTGGTTGCGGGATGAACCTACGTAGTGGACGTGAGATGTAACTAAAAGTCCGTGCTGGCCAGTTTCAGCCTCAGACGGAGCCTGGAGGTGCAGACGACCAGTGCTCGCCTCTTGTACGGGAGCTAACTACTCTCGTACTAACAGGTCGAACCGCGTGACAGTCAGGAGTTGGGCTTAGATCGGGTCGAGATCTTGCACAACAGTAATGAATTTGTATTTATATATTTTTATTTGTATAACCATACGTTGGAGTACTGGCATGCCAATGCCATGGTTAAAAATATCAAGGCCTAACACAAGAAAATACATAGTGATTTAATAAAAAATTATGACCTACAAGTGTGATTGGTTGAATAATGAATTTTCAATCCCTTTGAAATCCATGATTGAAGGAATTGATTATGATCGACGTTCGATGTTGAGAGCGCCAGCTTGTGTATCGCAATAATCTCTAGTGATGGCGGCACCCAACCTCAATTAAAGTATCTCCGCTAAAACCTTGAGTCATTCCAATGGCATTAAAAAGCTACGCATCCTGTAACCGTGGTCTAGTTGGCAAAGGTGCCCTTTTACCCGAAATGTGGGAGACCTGAGTTCAATCCCCTGGTAGTGAAAGATGTAATTTCTGGATTGTATTTTAAAAAAATATTATAGATATTTTGAAGTGCATATAACGCAGTGTAGTCTATCATCTGTGACAATACTATGGAAAACATAGCTAGTACGAAAAACGAGAAAATATTGCAAGGTTTACTCAATCTCCGAGCGGAATATGTAGGTACCTTGAGCGTGCAAGATTTGATACACATTGGGCGCTGCATTTTCACAAGTTTAAAAAAGAACAATCAAAAAATATTTTTTCAAAAACAATAAGACCCTTGAAAATGTCATACACAGCGATGACGCTACGTCGGGAAGTCAGGAATAATGTAAATTATTCACCACTAAGACGCGACGAAACATCCCGTCAATGTTATAATTTCTATTCAATTATATCGTGTCGCGAAAGTATATCTTGTGAAATAATACCATTGTCGTTAAAATAATTCCTACACATTTGGAGCCTATTTTTCAATTTATTATTTCTTGTAGGTTTAAATCGCAATGGATCAAACTGATTTTGTTAGCAGTTCTCAGTAAACTCGTACCGGATGTCTGTTGTAAATTTCAGCGCAATCTGTTCGGCGATTCGGCTGATTTTCTGCGTACACATACATACACACACACGTAGAGAAGAATAGAACAAGCGCAGTTTTAGTTGAATGAAAATCCTCTGTCGCTCCGCTCCCTCGTCTAACTAGGAAAACGCCAAAGTCGTTGTTGGATGAGCGAAGCGAAGACTTCAATTTCACTGACCCCCAAAAAATTTAGCTCGGGTCTTTTTTTTTTTGTTTTTTTTTTGTTTTTTTTGTTTGTTTGTTTTTTTGTCTGTTTGTTAACTCTCTACCAGGCAAACCGCATATCTGATCTTCATAAAAATTTGACAGGACCTTCGAAATCTCTGAACTTAGAGGTGTATTGTTTTTGGGTACAATCGAAGAAATATTTCTCATGAATATCGTACTTTTACGATTTTTTTCGATTTTTAGTGCGATATTTTCATGACATTTGGGCCAATTCTGACCAAACGAGTGGGGCTACAACGTTCATATTATACATGGACATTAAGGTCATGGTGATGTAGTACCTTTTGAAAGAAAAAGTTGAAAAAGTTAGCCAGAATCTATAGAAATAAAGTTTTTAATATAAGTTTTTTGACTTTTTGTGCGATATTTTCGTGCCATTTGGGCCAATTCTGACCAAACGGGTGGGGCTACAACGTTCATATTATACATGGACATTAAGGTTATGTTGATGTAGTACCTTTTGAAAGAAAAAGTTGAAAAAATTAGCCAGAATCCATAGAAATAAAGCATTTAATATAAGTTTTTACGGTAAATAATACCAATTGACAGGTAACAAAAGAAACTTGACAACAATCACCTACAATGCATAGGCAGCAAAACAAAGCACTTGCAAAAGTAAAGATATCCCACGCAAACTAAAAATTTTAAAAAGCTCATCCATCAACGCGGCGGGACTTTAGCGTTTTCCTAGTTAAACGAGTGAGTGAGCCATGTGTTGAGTACCCGGTAACATTCCTTTTCTTCCCCCTACCTTAGGCCTCGCTAGTCCCTAGCCTATCCTAGGCTAGAGTGGCGCATTATAGCCTTACAGTTGACGCGACCGTATACCAACTAAACTTAAAAACCCTATTATTTATACCAATATAACTATCAAACTTAAATGCAAATGTTCCCAGGGACTCAACACATGACTCGCTCACTCGTCTAACAACGACTTTGGCGTTTTCCTAGTGTAATATAACGTCGGTTAGTTTACGAATAGTTTTATAGAATTTTCTTGTGTCGAGGACAGTGTTCCAAAATCCAACTGCAATTTCTGAATTGGCCTCAGACCTAATTTCAATCAATCAATGATGCCATGTTTTATTGACAAGTATGTGACACAGTGGTTTGGGGTAGGTTTATCCGTATCCACCTATCAATCAAACTCTATGGTATGCATATGGCGTGGTTAGAATTGGTTTAGTTTTGACATGGACGCATAGGATCTGGGCTCGAACCCCAGGAAAAAAGCAAACATAATCACACTTCTTCAAATTGTGTTTTTATATAATTAATGTTATTACCATCAAATGTACATACATTTAGATAATATTATCCGCTTTGTGCTAATCACGGCCTCCTGTTTACCCCCGCAGTAAACCAAAGCGCGGCAGCAAAAAGGATCGTAGATTCCGAGCCAGCGAGGACGACAAGGAGAGCCACACAAGACCAACCAGCTCGAGCTCCAGTCGCCGGCTGAGCATAGTGAGAACGCCGAGCGCCACCACCAGTGTCGCTGGTAGCGCGGCGAGCGTCTCCAGCGTTGCCAGCTTCGCCAGCGCACACAGCGGGGCCAGTGTTGCCACGTTGACCAACGTATGTGTTGTATAATTTAATCATACACATTCTTGAAGTCAGATATGAGTAAGATTAGTGTTTTGTAAAATGATGTGCATTGGTTTATAGCACAGAATTATCAACACTAAACAATCAGTTTATGAGAACTGATGGTATAATGCAGATAGTTATTATCATGTTTTAAACACCCCTAATTGTTAAATTTATTAAAGTATGTTTGATGTTTATCCTTTTAAGTTTTGGTTTTGCAAAACCTGAAAGTAATGCACAGTAGTGGAATTTTATAAGCAAAATATAAATGCGTTTGATATATTTTGTTATTAAAGACCCAAAGACCCAACACATGTGTTGGTCGGCATTGAAGATAGGCTTCTTCATCTTCTTCTCTCCTGACACCACTCTTCCCTTTCCACCACATTTCAGTCTCCTCCTCGCTTGTGCGTTGTTGTGGTCTTCCCCTTGGCATCCTACATGGAATTTCCAATTCTATCATTCTTCTCAGATCTCGCTTTTTCCATCCTTTTTCGCTCGATTAAATCTTGATATATATTTTTTAAATTACAAAATAATTCAAGTGTTCTGTTCTCTCCCATGCAGGGGTGCGTCTCGCCTGCCGTGAGTGTAAACGTCAAGGAGCGCAAGGACAAGCGTAACCTTGAGCGACTCCTCAAGGGCGCCACCTCAGAGTTCAGTCTCGGTGGGCCAGAGTCCTCCGACCTCGAGCTAGACTACTACGACTACAACGTATCCAATGCGGGCGCGGTACCGGGTTCGTTCCTCGGCATGGACCCCGCTTATCTCGTGTGGATACCGCCCTTTGCGCCGGGGTGAGTTGCTCAAGTGTCAATCATCCACATTCTGATCCAAGCCACCACTTACTTTATTTCCCGGTACAGACAGATGCATAACTAGAAATGTGCAAAAATGTTTTTTTTTTAAAGTTTGAAAATTCGCGTCTTAAAATTGAACATTCAAGATTTTTCGTTATTTACCAAAAACCCAATTTGTTAAAGCACAACTTTAAAAAAAAATGCCTAGTTTTAAATTATGAGTATCACAGATTACAATTTATGATTAATTTAAAAGAAAAACAAGCACATGACAGTGGGACTCAATTTTAATTTTAAGCTCAATTTCAGCTTTCAGTTTGAAAGTTTCTAACAGTTTTTACCACCTGATTAATTTTGACTACCCGGCACCTCCACCAAAATTACGAAATTATGTATTTTTTGTGTAATAGCAATTGATATTAAGTATTTTGAGCTTACTCGCGTACTTACGATTATTACGATGCCACAATCGCGTTTTATGACCCGGCACCTCCACCATATTATGTACCAGCCAAGATTAACTAATTTCGACTACCTACCCGGCACCTCCACCAAAACTTTAAAAAACTTTGTTTGAAAATTCGTGACCTAATTCGCGTTTGAAGACATAACTGCTGATTTCGCCACTCGGGGTATCAACTAAAATATCGCGAAAATTCGCGAATAGAAAATTGGTACTATTCCATGTGCATACTGAATTTGAAGGGATTATTGCAAAAAAAATCGTAAATTTCGTTCTCGCCACTTTTGCACATCTCTATGCATAACAGATAATTGACAAAAAATGGTTAATTTGACTAATGACAAAGACGACGACGACATGAAAATGAGCCCTTCCGTCCCGCCTGTGGCTGGATCAGTCCAGCACGGGTCTATCATCCCCACACCCTCTATAGGTTAGAACAAAGATTTACCCTTTTGTTAGAGTGATGCGTTATGAATTAGCAGTTGGTGCGCCCCTAAACTAAATAACTAAAATTGGGTAGGATTATTCGCTTAATTCTGTACACTCATCACAATTGCTAAGATAAGATGCATTTTGTATTTTTGTATTCGTTACCGGTGTTACTTTCCTTTGAAGATGAACCCCTACTAATTGTCTTCACTTTGGCAAATGCAATGTTTAATGTGCCACCTGTTATTTCAAGGTGTTGGGACACCGACGACGAGCTTCTGAACTTGACCACCAGTCCGAGCCACGAGCAGGAGATGCAAGACTTCTCCGGTAGAGGGGACCACCAGTCCAGCGACTCCGACGAGCAGGACACCGAACTAGGGGAGGACGCGGTAGATGGCAGCGTCGTCGACAACAAGAGGGTCGATAAGGTAGTCGCGGTGCGGTCGCCGAAAACCCTCACTAGATCGCACAACGGTACGGAAAAGGAGACGCGCGTCGAGAAGTCACCTAGCGTCGACGCCGAGTACTACGACCTGCTCAATACGGGCGACATCAAGTTCGCCGACGACGAGGAAGATGACGCTGGTGTCGCCGCGACGCCGAACAAGAGGCGGCATATTCGAGCGTGAGCGGGGTGACTAGCGAAAAGAAAAGAAAAACTTGCCCAGGTGCGCCGGATACCAGAGTTAGTCATATCACACGGTTATCGGGTTTTTGTCCACTTCGGAGAGGGTAATTAAGGTCAGAGTCGGCTGGCTTCGTTAATTCTCGGAATATCAACCGGGATGACTTCCCTGAATAGAAACAATTCATCTCTGTCACCGCCGCGTAATTAATATCATGACACCCACCACCAGACTTTGCATCGGTGCCCCTAAAAAACTTTGATTTCCAAAGTTTACGCCTGACTCGTCGAAACAAAGCAAATATAAGCAAGGTAAATCCTAGATGATTTATCACTCGCTTATAAATCATATCGTCTTCTACATTCGAGTATATTTTTACATGTCTGATTTCATCGTAATACACATTGAGTGTTCGCTTTGTAAGTAATGACGACACAATTCAGGCACCAGTGGCAATCAAGCCGAAGTATTCCATTGTAAAATGTGTTCCTAAATCTTATCAACAGGATAAAAACTTAAAACATATTTGTCGTAAAACGTAATACTTCATTTTATGACAAATTCATTATGGATGGACTGGAATATGCACAGTTATCTTGAACAATTAAGTGAATGGTTCAATTTCGAAGTGAGATCATTCGACAAAACCAGCTTGACACGGCTGTCTTTATCGTATTTTTAATAAACATAATGATGTAAATAATATTGAGCCACGATTATTTCCTTTCTAAAAATGTTTGGATTTTTTAAGTGGGGATTATTTTTTTGAAATACACAACGTATAGCTTAAATTGCATGGATACTACGATCTAACACAAATTTTAGGACAAATCAGGTTTAATTTATGTTTTTGTTGGAAGATTAAAAATGAAGACGACGAATGGAAATTGACAAAAATCTATTAGTTTTGACAACCAGGCACAAAACTAGTAAAATCATAATTCTGAATGAATTTAATGAACGACTCTCACTGTTGGCAGTTTATGGCTGGTTTATGGTTATGTGTTTGTTGTAGGACGTTATGTTTATATTTATCTCATAACTTCAGTGACATTGGAGAGACACTATACAATATGATCCAACATTGATACACAAATCTTTAATTTTGTAAATAAACATGTAAATAGCTGACCATAGTGGTGTGAGACACCCAAGTTTAACTATTTATAATTAAGGCATTTTAGACGTTAGATTGAAATATATGGCGATGAACAGCCAAGTGTAAAAGTATGAATGAATCATGGAATAGATTAAGTTTTCTGTAGGATATTACATCCTGTGTTGCGTATATCGTATTGTAAATCCTTTACATCTTACGTGATATGAAATGTAAGTCGCGGCTTCTCAATTTTACAAAATAACTAGCTGTTTACTTTTACTATGAGTGGATATGTAATATGGCATCATGTTATGTAACTCTTGGCTTCACAATAGCTTAAGTCTAAAATATTTGCAGACTCATGAGAGTAAAGATGAGATGAGTTACATATCCATGTATCAAACCCATGGAAACACGATTTAGAAGTCAAAAATTATTTAAATTGAGATGAAAATTGAAATTGAAATTGTAAATACAAATTATGTTCAGGTATGAAGGCCTATTGTTCAGCAAGATGTAAGAGAAGGTCACGAGTACGATATCATAACACAGGTACTGTTTGATGTACACTTACGGACGCAACTAGTCAATACATTATTGTGTACATGTACAGTATTTTCAAAGTTGTAAACAAAGCTGAAAGTAAAACTGCTTACATTCCGTATTTCAGTGATAGAGTTGTGTCTGTAAGTGTATTACTATGGTAGGTTGAAGTCCCTACTCTTCTAGTGACGTCGCTAAGCTAATTGTCGTGTAGATAGCGCCCTCTACCTTCAGGGATCCAATGTGTATAAGTGAGAGAGAAAGAAGATTGCACTGTGATGTGAGTGAGTGAGAGAGAGATACATGTGATACGCAAGCTTACCCTGTACCGCACGCGCCACCCTTCGTACTGATATTATTGTGATTTGTAGACGTAATGCACGGAAAACGGGTGTTTTAAGAGTGTAGCTATTAACACTGGTGATAACATAACGGCTTCTTGGCGTGCAAGCTTTAATTACTTTCTAAGCTTTACTGAGCTTTAATGAACTTTTGTTTTGTTCGATCGAGATGAAGCAATGCAACGTGCTAATTTAGATAAAACTAAGTGTAGGGCTGAAAGAGATTTGGTCGATTGCTTGGAAGGATTATAAACCCCTTTTCTTGAGAGGCAATTCACGGCAATGGTGTTCAATATTATACGTATTGTGAAGGTAGCGTTACAAATCCATCTCGCCAGTGAGGAGAAAGGGAAATGATACGTTTCTATGTATGTGGATGGGATACAAGTAAAGGCAGTTTATTTATATTTCGGTTAAATTAATACACGAATCAATACTTCAACAGTATTGTGTTAAATAAGCGAAACTCGTAAGTACTGGGAATTATTTATTTTTTGTGTTTGACATACAATCAATATATCAAACGACTTTTTCGTGTACCATGAATGAATACCATTTTGTTTGCTTAGTTACGTTGTAAACACAATAACCATTGTATTAAACTTCAGAAATAAGGGTTGTTTTGTTTCTATTTGCAATACCTTGGCGTGGCTCTCAGTTGAATACATAGTAAAGCCAATATGATGTTCTATACATTTAATATGAGTATTAAAACTTGAAAAGAACGGATAAAATCTCAAATCTCATTCTCAAAGTTTGTTCTCTCGGTTTAGGCAGGCGATGCTATCCTCACGTTCGTTTGAAGCTCTCCTCTTTAATCTCAGACCGTCGTCGGGTTGAACCTCGTCGAGCCAACAAGTGAAATCAAACAACTCAACACAAAGATATTTCACGCTATTTCAAGCGTTTTGTCAAGTGTTTAATCACTTAACTCGCGTGTTTTGTGCGACGCAAGATAAAACCAAACACGAGCAAAGCCTCCCGACTTTTGACAATAGGCTTAACACAACGCGTTCACGCCTATGCTTTAAACTCGGAAACGAATATTTACGTTTGAGGAAGATATTCTCATATCAATTAACAATCCCGCAATTAGAAGCGGGTTAATGTTACATTGTGAACAGAACTTGGGGAAGCGTGTAACGGAATAATTGGCCCTTATTGAAACATTAGTATCTAATGGAAATCTAAGACGTAGTGGATACACCCTGGAATAAACGAAACGAGGAACATCTCGGGTTTAGCAACTTAGGTGCATCTACGTGTGGGATTATTGTGACCTACTTGCAGTAAGTCTTGTGGGGTTGAAGCAACCTCTCTACATACGATACAAGGCGGCACTTTAAACACACGCGATCACATTAGGCTACCGGAGATGTTACCATTACATGCAATTACAAATAAGAGAACATGACATGCGCTCTTTTTATCAGAGTGTGCAGCACTCTACAATAGATCGGAGCAAAACCAAAAGAAAATTGGGTTCTAGTTATATAACTTATAAAGTTGGATACGAACATTATTTTACGGTATGTTTATTAAGAAGGCCTATGTCAATATTAAAACCACTTGCAATTACATAATTGTAGTTATATCTCATAAACGCTACAAAATATCTAAAAGGCAATTTTTAATACAAATGGAGTTTCGTTATATCCTGCATGATTAAAAAAAGATGTAATAAATAAGGATTTCAAGTGCAAAATACATTATATGAGTTCATAACATTCCGTACTGATCATAACACTTTAAAATTTGTCAATGCAGATTGTATGTTCTTACGAAACTAAGTGAGAACTGGAAATCAATTTTGAGATTTTGTATCAAAGATCGTGAGAAATTACTCAAATAACGTAATTTCGAGTTGTTTTATTATTTGCTCTTAAATGTATCAAATTAGCGACCTCCCCCCCCCTCGCGCCTCCAACTCCTCCTTCCCCCCACAATCAATATTTCTTCGTCATTACTGTATTTTTAATTTCAAGATAATTATCACGAGTGTGTGTGAATCATCCATGAAACTATGTGCTTCTTCAGTCTTGATCAATGATTGACATAAATGTTGTTGAAGTGTGTAATGTGATCTTTAATTTGAAAGAGAGCTACAACCAAAACTTATTATTACAACGCTCAGGATATGTACATGCTTTGTAAGCTAATTACTCCCTGTCCACGTGGTTGAGTGTAGAGCGAGTGGGACTGATTTGATGACTGGTACGTTCCTATTGATGCCCTCATAAAGTATTATAAATGATTAAATGAATTACACTTTGTCGGATTGGATAAATGTACGCCCCTGTCATAGCAGATTTTAAACATTTTCCTGTAAATCAGAAAATGCACTGTTAAAGTGTTTTTGATCTCTTTTTTTAAAATTATAAATAAGTACTTGAAAATGTATTTAATTTTATAATTTTTCTTCAAAAATTGTTAAGTGCTATGATAGGATCATTCATATTTGTTCTTTCGTAATAATGTATAGTATCAAACATAATTTGACTCGATTTGGTTGAGAAAATTGAAATGTGATGTAATGAGCATGTCTGCCTCCTGTGTAGAATGACTGAGGAGTTGCCTCATTAAGTCATCACTACGTGTGGCTGAGTGAACTGAACTATGCGAAGTAAAGTGTTATTGTTTTCAATCTTGATCCTCATTTAGTTGTCAGCCATGGCTGGTCTAGTCATGTAAGATTTATATGTAGATCGTTGAAAATAAAAGAATAAATGACTGTATATGGATAAGCTGAACGTCGTGTATAATGTCTCACTTTATTTTAAAATATTCCATCTACATGTACTTCAACGAGGGAAAACATCCAGTTTAACATTTTTTTATAATCAGAAGCCTGCAGTCTCAACGTGATATTGTATTCTTGGCAACGTTGGAACGTAACAAGATTAAGGTAATGTTGCAACAATGGAGCTGAGGGCAATTGGGAGCTCGCAGAATGTTCACTTGCGTTGCGGTTTAAAATTTTTATGTTTCTCTATGTAAGCGGTAACATTACATACATCACCTCTCAGACACATTCACACTAAATGAGTCAGAGTTATTCATATTTATAAAAATAAACGCACTCTTTGTAGGATTGCCTGTTGTATTGTACACACGTCAGTTTTACACGGTACATGGCCTACTTCATTCCTATTTAATTGTCATGTGTGAGAGAGTATCGTCAAATTATGTGCTTTTCAGACTAGGTACTTGATATGCTTTGCCGAAAAGGACCTTACGGAAAACTCGTGTGAAATTTTATTTTTGTAAGTTTCATAAAAGAGTCCTTCTGAACATATTTTACTAATAAAAAATATAAATACTTCTTCAAAAATTGCAAAAAATATAATTATCAGACATTGGTTACAATAATGTAAATAATAAAAATGTATAATCACCTTTAAAAAATTACGTTTATTTATTGCACTACTAACGCTTTTACACAAATCATACTATTTGTATGAATTAATAACTGTTTGAAACAAAAAAATACACACTGCAGTGTAAAACTTAATTTACAAAAAGCATGCGGAAAATTTAGGTTAAGAAGAAGATTGTTGGTTTTCAGAAATGTGTTAGTTGATTTGTCCTAACGCAAAACACAATTTGGGGAGATGGGGGGTTGGGGTGAAGAGAAAGTGACCCTCCTTTCAGATACGTGTACCCCAAACAGAAGCTTGTATTTTCTATCGACTCTGTATATACTCGACGGTCCACAGGGACAAACCGTCTTATGACGTCATACAACTGACCACTGTGATACAGACCTAACTCAGGGGGGGGGGGAGACTTCTTGATAGAAGTTGAGAAAAACGAAAGAGTGTCATGGAGAAAACGAAACATTTGTGTCGCAGAATTACAGTCTGAAATGTTATCTACGTAAACTCGTCCGCACACATCTACGTAGCTCGGCAAGACCTCACAAAGCTCTCATATAATTTATCGAGAGTTAATTATTAATTAATTAATTAATTGTTTATCCTCTTTTTATAAAAACTTATTTACAAAGTTGGAGAATATTAACCAGACTGAATTTGTCCAAGGATTTGCATTGACGACTCATTTGTGATAGGGCAGTATTTTATTCACGCATCCTGGAGGAAAATATGAAAACGAAATTGTGAAATTGTTACTAAGGAATAAATTCAGAATTGAGACAGTATTTGATTTAATAACGCTGACATATTTTTTGTTTTGTATGCGACATCAAGTGTTATATTTCCTGATTAACGATATTGATATTTGACACGTGACTCAAGATGTAAGAGAAAAAGAGGAAAACAACGAAATGCTGCAAAAGCGTATAGAGCAAAACTCTATCTGTGTTCGCCAAATCAAGTAATTCAAAGGTATATACTACTTATTTATTTTATTTTTAGCAGCGTTTATTTTCAACGAACTAGATTAAATGTTCTTATTTTTATTTTACACTTTTTATACAGTCCAATAAACCTCTGCAATTTATTTTCTCCAATTAGTCCACATCCACAGTACATAGAAATGGCAAAACAGAATTAAATCCAAAATATCACTTGCAACAAATAGAGCCAAAAAGAAATAGCAATCCAATTCTAGAACTGCAACAGTTCTGTTATTTTGTTTCGTGATCTAGAGATTGGAATCTTTGTAGCCGTGAGCCAATGTTTCCTACCCACTTTTGTCTCATTGACGTCCCCACTTCGGTAGAAACGGAACAAGTATACGATACTTTATTTATACGAAGTTCTTCTCTCTTCAAAGCAAAGATTTCGAGTTTCTTGTAGACCCTCCACCTAAAAGACTGTAAAACAGCGAGAGATCAAACAGACGGCGCCGAAATAAGAAAACAACTTCACGGTATCAAGTGGACGCTTAGCGCTTCTACCGGCCGCCGTCTCAACCTCATTTCCATCTAAAACTCCAGTGGATAATATCACCTCAGGACGAATACAATGGGGGGACCTCCCCCCTTGCAAAAATGTACGCTTGCTCTTCTTAAATAATAATCTTATCACAATACGAAGTTAATATACTATCCTTTAACTATTGCAATAGTTTAATATCGTTACCCTACCCCAGTAACAGCTGTATACCACCATCGCTCTTACTACATCATCGGATGAATTATACATAGCTAGTTTTTTATCAGAATAAATGGGCTTAAAACTAGGTTAGTGCGTGTCTGAGATTATCAATACGAGGTAAATAACCATTGGAATAACCTAAAATAGTAGGTAATAGACAATAAACAATACAAATAAAACAACAAAAATATACAAATAAAAATGGTTTTGAACACAAATTATTATTTTTAATGGTAGTCTACACAATGCGTGTCATCATTTTGTGTCATTGCACGAGGATATTAAGTTGTTCTGTTAAACAAAAGTTGGAAAATAGCTCTTACAAACACTTATGATGACCGATTATTGTCATCATTCAATAAAAAATAATTACTACAGACAGCGGATTCTCATCAGAGCTGATTTTGAAATTTTCAAATGCCCAAACAATGCTAAAATTTGAGCATAAAATATTCTAAAGAGTTATTTCGCAAATGCTTCTTACAACCATCTCTATATACACTAGGAAAACGCTAAAGTCCCGCCGCATTGATGGATGAGCTTTTTAAAGTTTTTAGTTTGCGTGGGATATCTTTAATTTTGCAAGTGCTTTGTTTTGCTGCCTACGCATTGTAGGTGATTGTTGTCAAGTTTCTATTGTTACTTGTCAATTGGTATTAATTACCGTAAAAAACTTATATTAAAAGCTTTATTTCTGTGGATTCTGGCTAACTTTTTCATTTTTTTCTTTCAAAAGGGTACTACATCACCAAAACCCTTTTAATGTCCATGTATAATATGAACGTTGTAGCCCCCCCGTTTGGTCAGAATCGGCCCAAATGGCACGAAAATATCGCAATAAACCGTAAAAAAACTTATATTAAAAGCTCTATTCATAGATTCTGGCTAACTTTTTAAAACTTTTTCTTTCAGAAAGCAATACATCACCATTACCTTAATGTCCAGTGAAATATGAACGTTGTAGCCCCACCCGTTTGGTCAGAATCGGCCCAAATGTCACGAAAATATCGCACTAAAAATCGAAAAAAATCGTAAAAGTACGATATTCATGAGAAATATTTCTTCAATTGTACCCACCTCTAAGTTTAGAGATTTCGAAGGTCCCCTCCAATTTTCATCAAGATCGGATATGCCGTTTGGCCGGTAGAGAGTTAACAAACAGACAGAAAAACAAAAAACCCAAAAAAACAAAAAAACAAAAAAAAAACACCCGAGCTAAATTTTTTGGGGGTCAGTGAAATTGAAGTCTTCGCTTCGCTCATCCAATGAGTAGTTATTGAGCACGTACAAGGAATAGTGAAGAGCAGATTTGAGCAGATCCAGCATTGAGCCTAGACAGACAGACAGACAGACAGACAGACAGACAGACAGACAGACAGACAGACAGACAGACAGACAGACAGACAGACAGACGGATCGAGCGTGAGACTGAGAAGTCTCAAATGAAGACGAATTGTTCTACCTACCTGCGGTGAACAAGCACAGGAATCAGAGCAGCGGTAGGATTAGTTCGGATCCGTGCCGCCCATACCGAGTGAAACCAAACCAACCCCCTCCCGTGCAAACCTATAAATATATCACTCCGCGACTCTAATCCACACATATAAATACTCCATCTGCATTCAGAGACCGGCCCGACACAATACGACTTTTATAACCGTGACTTTTCCCACGTTATAACCAAATTATAATTCTCTTTTCGGTTCTAAGTAAGATATTAATATCATAATACCCAACTGTGATCGGCATATGGCGCATTCATTGTCCGCGCAAAGCCGATAATTTTATCGGATTATTTGTAATGCATTGGGTTAACGTCCAGGTGTCAACTCAGCCACAATACGCGTTGTCCTTTTTACTGCTAAAACCCTCATTGTGGCGCCCGAATTTCCCTGTTTTTGGAAAGAAAAAATCTAGTAATTTTGATCCCCGGCTTGCGGCTCGCTTGCAGCTGCAGGGGTGCGCTGGTCCAGCCATCCCCCAACCCTTAGAGCGATACCCACCCCGCACGACAATACCCTTATAAACATCGATAAACTCGGCTGTTGTAACGCGTCGTTTTACAAGAAATAAGTACCATTTCACGGCGAATTATGTAGTTTCTTTAGAAAGAAGTGCCGGTGATGGAGTGCGGGTAATGCGCGGTCAAGTGCGCGCGAGAACGCCTCCCAGCCGCAACACCTGGCCGACCACAAAGACGGCTGAGCGCGAGTGTAGTTATAGGCTTATAGGATTGTCATGGATCTACGGCTTGTTGTGGCATCTTTCGCACTCTGGCTAGAGATAACAACACCATGTTTGTCTATCTGTCTACCTGTCTATGTCCCCAGCTGAATCCATTCACTGAGAACCACTCCAGACGACTGAATCACAATTCACAACACTCGGTAGAATAGCTTACGAATAAACTAACAGTTTGAAATTGAGCTAAATATTTAACTGCACGAATGTTTGAACCTATTCTTTATTTACTAGAAATATGTATGAATGCAGAAGGTCCAGGGTTCGATTCCCGCTAAAGTCAGAAGTTTTTTAACTTCTGATTTGGACTTCAGTCCATCAGTTCTCGTCTTAGGAGTTTGTAAACGGTGACTTTGGAGCCGTCCTAGCAACGAAGCACATGATAAATTTCAGAGTTGTTCTGAATCGGCCTTGTTGATTCTGGCGTTGATTCGCGGGTGCTCGCACTGTCCATACCACTGATTGCTATATTTCCTATTAAAAATATCGATCTTTGGTTGGTTATCGTTCACTCGTCGATTGCGTCGGGGCCTGCAGAATTGGCTTGGTCGCTTTGATTTAAAGTCCCCCACTGAAAATCAGTTATATAACTGAGTGGGTAGACTCTAAATAAAAATTTATTTCTTTTATTTATTTATTTATAAAACTGAAAACAACTTTTTATTCTAAATTAATGCTTTTTCTACAACCAAGATTTGCCTCAAACCTTTTGAAATCATAGTATTCTCACTTTAATAAACAAATTCAATTAAGTTCATTTTAATTTAACAATTATTTATCCAATTTTAAAATAAAAGTGTAAGTAAACCCCGTAAATACGAGGTTTTAAAGATGGGTAAAAATTGGACGCGAAGAAACGCTACAAAATCATTGGTTTAAAAAAAAGTGGAAATATTATTCAAAATACCAATTGCAATCATCGTGATTATTATTCAATAAACCAATCATATTGTGCCTTTAACTTTCCATGTTTTTTCTTGTCAGAATTAATTTTGGATATAAAAACCTATTTTATTTCAATTATTTTATATTTTTATTATAATGTCGAAGACGTTTTATATTTGAATACACTGCAAGAGATATTGAAAACCATCGACTATTTTTTTAAAGTGTCTATGGCCATGAGTATTGTACCGTGACTGTTTTATATTATTTTAATTTTGCGACGAACATTAAAATATAAATTCAAAATCCTCTTTACCGGTTTTCTACAAAAGCATTTATAACTTCCATGATGTTTGCTTTTTCTCCATACCCTGGGGATAATGAGCAATAAATTTGTTTATTGTAACTACGAGATTATTATAAATATATAAACGAAATGTAGTCTCAATAATAAGCAACAGTTTGGGAAATGAAAAATAAAAAAGTTAGCAGAGCATGGTTTCGATCCACGGACCTCTGGGTTATGGGCCCAGCACGCTTCCACTGCGCCACTCTGCTAGTGGCAAGAGGAGCCTCATGTGAGCTATAGATGGTCACGCTAGCATGCGAGGCGGGTTATAAACTGCTGTGCACAGGTGTGTTGTAAAGGTGACTAGCTAGCTGCCTGGCAGTCACGTCATTTCCAACTATGTTTACTATCGAGTGTCAATGACGATCGATTCGTTTCTTAATTTTTTATATAGGCCCTACTCATTGCGCAATCTATGATATAATTCCTGCAAGATGTATCTGCAAGTTATTTCTTGAGTCATGTAACATAGCATGACTGTTTATAATTTATTTTAGAATATATGTTGGAAGTACATTAGTATCTTTGCATATGATAACCTAAAAAGAATCTTGAGAATAAATTAAAGTAAATTAATAGATTTCTGAATCTTTGAGAAATTAACACAAAAATACAATTCTGCCATACTGGCAATCAAGTAAAACTAATTTTTGAAAACGCTTTTAACGTGCTGTATTTTTAATAACATTAATTATTTAAACGTTATATTTTTTTTATCTGGCTTACGAATTTATTTTAAATCTTAAATTAAAATAAATAAGTGCAATTTTATATTCAGAATAATGATTTAGAGAAGTAAATCCCCAAAATTCATATCTGCCACACAGTAAGATATTAAACTGATATTTTTGGGGCACCACAGATAATCTAATCGAAATCTCACTCCCAGGTACATATTTGCATTCAAAGTTATGGAGCTCCTACGAGTTCATCATTGCAACATTCCAGTTAAAATGTATATAACAATCGATCTAAACTAAATGTGATTGGTTGTTTTGAATAATAATGAAAACCGAACATCCAGGTGCAACAGTATTGGCGTGACCATTGAGTTCGAGCCCCAGTTGGGTCAAACTTTGACCATGGATTGAACGTGACGTGAGCGACAAGTTTAATCGAGGGCACATCCTGTTTAAAGAACGTATATATTTTATTCAGATGATAATAATAATAAGATAGAAAGGTTATTGCTCACATAACATATGCAACAACTAATTAATTTAAAGGTCATTAAAAATCATATTTTAGCTTCTATCAAGCCAAAAACTCAACAAAAAATATATGCTTAGTTGGATTTTTTTTACCTTGGTTGAACAAAATTAGGTTTTAGTACCAACCATTACCGAAATCAAAACGATCAGTTCATTGAACTAAGCATCATTGCACTGAAGTAACCTCATGCAAGTATGTAAATGACTTGTGGCTTAAATATGGTGGGCATGTCATTGTCGCAAGTGTCTCCCGTGAGGTGACAGTGTAAGTCAGGCACGGAGACGACCGAAGGGAATACGAGTCTCCCCGAAGCGGGCGACGTGATGACACCACAACATTGAGAAACCATCCCAACCCAACCCCCTTGACAAAACATATTCCCGACCGAAGTGAGAGCTAGCGCGGGCTACTGGTTTATTCACTGTGCAGTGTACACTTCCAACAACGGGAATACAATACAATAAAAGCTCATACGATATTGTTTTGTGTAACCCTTTCCCTTTGAGCTGAGCGAGTGAAAACATAAAGGAGCGAATAACTCGATACGTCGGTCGGGGTATTCCCACCCCCTTCTCACCCCCTTCCCCAACAGGAATCAAACTCTTGTAAACGAAATAGATACACTTTGTGTTGTGAGTATACCATATTTTCTGATACAAAATTGTTATCAATCACAACTATTGGGCGTACTCTTGGTAATGAAAACTCGTAACTTTTCTCCCTTCCATGAATGACGAGAAAACATGAATAAGGAAAAGAAAAACTAGAAAGTGTTTTTTTGTTTATCATCCATTATCACATATGATTAAAAAATGCATGAAAAATAAATAAATACAAATGTTATGTAATCAAATTTCCAACTAGTGTAAAAGTGTAATAAAGAAAGTGATAGACATTTAAATGATCTTGTGCATGACTGTTTGATTGAATACACAGGGGACTTCCAATATGGCCGCTTTTGGCATTACTATCGAATGTGCGTAAGTGTAGTGATAATATCTACTTATATTACAAAGGTGAAACAATTTTAGAGTAGGTCTGGTTTAAGATCATGATGTTTTTTGGACTATACACTACTCAAAAAAAAACAACATTACGACATTTCAAAGGTTAATCAACCTCCTTCAATCAGGTTTTTAATGACAGTTGAAACAAGACAACAGAATGGGCTTTAAAACAAATAAACAATGCCAACTAAACTAATCAAATTACACAATCCACCAAAGAATCATAATAATAAATGTGGTTGTAGTTGTTGTTGTAACATAAAAGAACTTAAAAAATTTACAAACAAACAAGAAGAAGAAACATTATGTCTTATTAGTTACAAAAACTTTCCAAATTCCAGGAAAATCAATGTTTAGGTGCACTTATCACATTATTACTAACAGACATAAATGCAGCCTCTTTAAGTTTACGTTTATGTGGATTGGCTTCATGAAGGATTAATGGATGAGTTGTTCCAATCCACATAATGGTGATTTTCATAAACATGCTCTGCAAATCTAGGGGAACATACTTTATGCTGCGTGACGTTGTTCTACTAGTCCAGTTAGAATCGAATATCCGTTTGCATTTTGTTGAGACAGATTTTTATGATTGATTGTTGTAGAGGGTCACTAGTAGATGAAAAAATCGCGAGTATATTTTTTTTCTATGTTGGGTTTTTGGGAGCCAAATTTGGATTTTGGAATTTTCATACTTTTGGCGATAACTTCTCCAATATCGCGCGAATCGAAAAAATTTAAATTGCATTTCCATTTGATTGTTCAATAGAAATAAGATAACACGGTTAGATTAGGTTTATATTTGGGAAAATGTACAGTCACTGACAAAAGTTCTGATAACATGTGTTATTTTACAATACAGGGACCTGTTCCTAATGTGGAAAAATTTTTGGCGAATTATTCATTTGGACTATAATTCATGAAATCTAATTACGTATCTTTTGAATGGACTGCGTTTTTGTATTTTTTAAAACTATGGAAAATAGGGGTGGTTTAGAAATCTCTTTCGATTTTGAGCATAGAGATTTTATGTTTGCGAAAATCTCAAATCTGTGTATCTTTTGAGAGGTTTGGTCAAGACGTAATATAAGCTAAGCGCTAGACACACAGTTAGGCCGTGGGGAGCATGACAATTTAAAACCTGTCTCTAGTAGGGAAAAACCCACCGCCGTCCTAAATGTATCGTACCCTTAAATTTAACAGCCTTTGAGTTAACAACGGTGAAAAAAATCAAAAACCGCAAGATGGCGAATTCTCGTTATTATTGAAAAAAAACAGTCTTTTTCCGCAAATCTCTCAGTTACTCCGATTTCCGAACAAAGCAATTCAAGTTGGTGGACTATCATACTATTGTGTATCTGCATTAGGCTTTTAGTAATCAAAACTAGTTATTTGTGCGGAATATGTATCTGAAAAGGGTTTCGTGCAGGTCTAGGGTTGCCTAGGAGGGGCCCCTAGGGCTTGTAAAACGTGTAATGTTAGCTTTAAATTAAATGTAGTTCTATAGCCTAATGGAATAAAGGCTTACACTGTTGTATTATAAAAAATTTTTTATTTATCTGGGCCTAGGCCCGGGACGGTTTCTGGTTTGTTTTATGAAAGTAATGACACTTTTTCTCGTTTCACAACATAGAAGCAAATTAAAATGGTCCGCCATTTGTTTACGTATTTGTTTATCCCCGCGACGTTCAAATAATCCACTGCATCTTAGTTCATTTCAACTAGATGAAGTATCTTTTGTTGCAGTGAAGGGGTTTTTTTCCCTACTAGAGAGGCTTCAAATTGTTACGCTAGCGCCGGTTGGAAGGATAGGAGACTGAGCGTCTAGCGCTTTGCTACGAAAAGCTTATGTACGTCATTGGGTTTGGTAGTATTCAAGAAGGGGGGTGGAACTCTTTTAGCAAAGTGATTGTTTGTAAAAAGACAGTTGAATGATGGATGGTAATGAATACGGGAGGAAAATGAATTTAAATGTGAAATAGCCGAGCCTTAATTTGGTAAGATGACCATTAAATAATATTTTATTTTAAAAGGACCACAGGACTTTCACTAGTTTAAACCTATGCGTTTTGGACCTCACATTGTTTAAAATTTAAATAAACTATCTCGCATCAGTTGAAAAATACTTATTTTGTAGCCATAGAGATTAAGTTTTTTATTGTAGCTATATAGTCCGGGGTCTATACGCAAATTTGAGGTCGAACCTTGGACAAATTGGCAACAGAAGCGAATTTGGTACCATTGGATTCAGGAAAAAAAACTAAATAACCCATTAAAAGAAACCCCTAAAATCTCCAAAGGGTGGGTGGGTATAATCATCCCCTAAATGAAAGTGTAATAAAATTAAATTTTAAAAAAAAATGAGTTTATGAAACCTAGTATCCATTGTATGTAATCAAAGCTTTTTCAAGGGTTTTTTCAAAAAAAAATATGACAATTGTTAAAAATTAATTTTGTGTCCAGCAGAGGTCAATAAAGGCCAAATTTTAAATTTTTTCAATGTAATTTGGTAAAACGTTTTTTTTGGGCACAATAATGTTTTATGATTGTCTCATTGTTTTAAATAATTAGTAAATAGACCACACTTGATACGGTTAAGTCAATCATGGCAGAAAAAAGGTTATTATTACAATCTGTAGGGCCATGAACCTACGAGAAAGTATGTCAAAAAACTGTTTACTTACGTTAAGGCGCACTCAAATCATGTTACGTAATAATGTAATTCGCCGATAGAGGTTTCTCAATTTACTACACATCAAGACTATATTTTGGGACTTACCTGGATCAAACTTACACTTTAAAATCCTTACTGAAGATTTTATCCATGGATTTTCTTAATATATTTGTTAAAATCACAGATTAAGCCCTTAATATAGCCCTAAGATAATTTTTTTTCCACCAAATTTACACCCCCATAAGTAGTAGGCATTGAGGTTGTCTACGGGAGATTTTATTTCGCAAAATCTAGTACCTAGGTGCCCGCTATAGGGTACTGTACACTCAGGTACCTCGTTAAAAAACAAGTTTTTTTGCGTTTTCGGTGTGCTCCAAGCCTCCACAAAACGTTAAATGAACTTTGAATCGTCATAATCAGTCCTATTTAGGGACCTGGCAACCCATGCTAAATTTTTGGGTTTGGGGGGCGATCATTCCTACTGAGTTTAAATATGGGATGAAAAATTATCAAAAAAAAGCTTATTTAACTCCTTTGAATTAGGCACCTGGCAGAGGAATTAAAAAAACGATTTTGATAATTTTTCATCCAATTTTTAACTCGGAAGGAATGATTGCAAACCCCAAACTAAATAAGCATGGGTTGTCAGGTACCTAAATAGTCTGATTATGACGTATTTAAAGTTTAATTTCATGTTTGTTGAGGCTTGGAAACACACCGGAAAAAACGCAAAAAAAAATTGTTTTTTTAAAAGAGGTACCTGAGTGTACAGTAACCCTATAGCGGGCACCTAGGTTACTAGATTTTGCGAAATAAAATCTCCCCCTAGACAACCTCAATGCCTACTACTTATGGGGTGTAAATTTGGTGGAAATAACATATCTAAGGGCTATATTAAGGGGCTAAAATCTGTGATTTTAATGAATATTATTAAGAAATACATGAATAAAATCTTTAGTAAGGATTTTAAAGTGTGGGTTTTGATCCAGCACCGCGATTCTCTAAGGTCCGCGTTAACGTTAAATTTAACGCCACCACGTTAAACATTTACCGCACGTTAGGTTAACGCGCGATTCCCTAAAACAAAACTGTAAGGTGCGTTAACTGTCTCAAAAGCGCGTTACCGGTGCAGCAGACCGACGCCTGTTATATATTAGTTGGACAAGTTCTCGAGAAGGCTGTGTGATCTCGATCACCTCGGCCAATGAAAACGCTGGAAAAGAAGAGGACTTTTAAAGCAAAGATGTTAGAATAGAAAGACAAAAAACCCCTTCTATATTCGGCATTGCACTCTTTTCGTAATTGAGGTTATGTTATTAATGTCTAATCTTTTTTATTACTTATTTGTGTATGTTATAAATGCAGTATAGATGTTACTTTACTACACTAAAACATATTTATTAACCTGAAAATTGATTATTTAGATAGCCATCACAAAAAAAATACGATATTCAATGCTTCTTAAATTTGAAGTGGAGGTGAAAAAACGTAAACATAACGTCCATATTTTTTAACGCAGGCCTAAAGGCAGGGGTTTGGATCGCGTTAAAATGACGTCACTTTTAACGTCCGCTGACGATAAAAATTCGTTAGTGATCACAAACTCGCAATGTTATCGTTATTATCACCGATTGATTATTTAACGTTACGCGACCTTAAGAATGCGGTGGGTTAAGTCCCAAATATAGTCTTGATGTGTAGTACTTGAGAAACTTATCGGCGAATTACTTTTACGTAACATGATTTGAGTGCGCCTTAACGTAAGTTTAAAAAGATTTTGACTAACATATCGTAGGTTTTATGGCCCACAGATTGTAATAATAACCTTTTTCTGCCTGTTGACTTATACCAATATCCCAAGGTGCCATCTACTAATTTTTACAACATGAGAAAATCATAAACATTATTTTGCAATAAAAAAACGTTAACCAAATACATTGAAAAATATAAAATTTGATCTTCATTTCCCTGCTGGACCAAAATTAATTTTTAACAATGTCATATTTTTTTTTTCGAAAAAAACCCTTTAAAAAGCTTGATTACATACAATGGATACTAGGTTCATAAAATTTTTTAAAATTTAATTTTATTACACTTTCTTTAGGGATGATTAGACCCACCACCCTTTGGGATTTTAGGGGTATCTTATGGGTTATTTAGTTTTTTTCCCTGAACCAAAAGTACCAAATTCGCTTCGTGCAATTTGTCCAAGGGTTTGACCTCAAATTTGCGATAGACCCCGGACTTATAGCTACAATAAAAATTAATCTCTATGGCTACAAAAATAAGTATTTTGACTGAATGCGGATAGTTTATGTAAATTTTAAACACATGTGAGGCAAAACGCATAGGTTTAAAATAGTGAAAGTCCTGTGGTCCTTTTAAAATACATATTATTTAATGTCATCTTACCCAAATTAAGGCTCGGCCTATTTTACAATTAAATTCATTTTCCTCCGTATTCATTACATCCTCATTCAACTGTCTTTTTACAACAAACACTTTGGGTAAAGAGTTCCACCGCTTCTTGAATACTACCAAACCTCTCAAAAGATACACAATTTGAGATTTCGCAGCATAAAATCTCTATGCTCAAATCGACCGAGATTTCTAAACCACCCCCTATTTCCATAGTTTTAAAGATAAAAAAGCTAGTCCATTCAAAGATACGTATTAGATTTCATGAATATAGTCCAAATGATATTCGCAAAAAATTTTTCCACATTAGGAACAAAGGTCGTGGGATTGAAAAAAAAACCTGTTATCAAAATTTTGTTCGTGAACTGTACATTTCCAAATATAAACCTAATCTAACCGTTGTTATCTTATTTCTATTGAACATCACATGGAAATGCAATTTAAATTTTTTCGAATTCGCCGATATTGGAAGAGTTATCGCCAAAAGTATGAAAATTCCAAAATCCAAATTTGGCTCCAAGAACCCAACATAGAAAAAATATATACTCGCGATTTCTCATCTTACTAGTGACCCTCTACAATAATCAATCATAAAAAATCTGTCTCAACAAAATGCAAACGGATATTCGATTCTAAACTGGACTATACCTGGAGATATCTACGGAATACTTCAATTTTAGTATAAAAGCATGAAATTTGGCATGATGATCGGACATACCCTACTGATGATTTAAGGAATTGGAGCCAATCGAAATTTACCCAGGAACCCCTCAAATCAAAGATGGCGTCCAAATATGGCCGAATTTTTAAAAATTATGGTCCTATGTTATTCATTTTCACTACGCACGTACTTTTAAGTCCTGAATATAAATTTGAGGTTCAAATTAACTTTTTCAAATCAGAAACCTCTCAAAATTAAAGATGGCGGCCAAAAAATCAGTTGTCAATTATTAACGGATTTGATTGAATTTCGGTTTCTACACGTATATTGAGCTGCTGAGTATCATTTGAGGTAAAAATGTTTTGTGACATTTACTGGTCACATAACCTCGAAAAAGTTTGAAAAAGATCGAAACAAGATTTTGTAATGTGATTATTTACTTATCACTGGTAGCCAAACCTGACAAAAACACACAAGTACGTATTAGAAACACGAATTAATGTTAAATACGCACTAGTGTGTTTTTATCAGGTTGAACTACCAGTGATAAAGTAAATATTCACATTACAAAATCTTGTTTCGTCCTTTTTCAAACTTTTTCTATGTTATGTGACCAATAAATGTCACAAAACATTTTTTTACCTCAAAATCATACTCAACAGCTCAATATACGTGTAGAAACCCAAATTCAATCAAATCCGTTAATAATTGACAAACTGATGATTTTTTGGACGCCATCTTTAATTTTGAGAGGTTTCTGACTAAAAAAAGTTAATTTGAACCTCAAATTTATATTCAGTACTTGAAAGTACGTGCGGAAAGTGAAAATGAATAACAAAGGACCATAATTTTTAAAAGTTCGGCCATATATTTGGACGCCATCTTTGATTTGAGGGGTTCCTGGGTAAATTTTCGATTGGCTCCATTCCTTAAATCATCAGTAGGGAATGTCCGATCATCATGCCAAATTTTATGCTTTTATACTAAATTTGAAGTATTCTCCAGGTATGCCGCCTGACTATTAATGAAATCTAGATTATTGTGCGTTTTCACATTATATCCAGGTACCGAGTACCGACTTTATTACTTTGCAGTATCATCCTAGCTCTGCCCTTTGAGTCTCTTTCAGTGTCTATGTGATCTCGGTTTCCTATTCTTCCTTGCTACGTGTCTTTATTTAAGGTGTGATTAAGGCCAGTTGGACCTTATCTACCATCCAACCTTATAACAATGTGAGAGAGTCAGTGTGAGAGAGAGATGGTGTGTGAGAGAGATGCACCCATTGAGTTTCCAAATGAGGTCTGTCGAAGGTAGCACACATAGAACCCACGGATATTATATTGTATCATTTTTAAATTGTTGTGTTCATTAAATTATATATAAAAATATTTAATAAGTAAAATTTATCAATTAACGTGAAAAAATAACAGTTCCGTATTTAACGCAATATTCAAGTTTTCAATATAATTTTATCAGCTGATAAGACTCATTACTTCTTGGCTGTCTTAACATCTTCAACCGACAATATATTTCGTTTGGATCGTACAAGGTAGACAGCCAAGACATCATTGTACTTAATGAATAGACGCGAAATGTGGTCATCTTCACTATTAAAGTCAGTTCATACAATTCTTATCAATAGAGTCGAGTTGGTTCGAGTGCACCGGCCCAAGAAGCCTCGGGAGATGTTTTATTTCATCTCAATCAACAACAACCAGGCTCTTCAAGTATACGGAACAAGACGGTCCTATCCCGTGTGGATTGTAAGATATCAATAGCTCTCTCTGATGAGTTTCAATCTTCACTCCATTAATACGATCACAATTTGCTCGCATTCGTCGTACGGACCAGACTAATAACATCGGCAGATTTGGGATTTAAATCGCGCTCAAGACGAACTTTTTAACCTCTGATACCACATTATCTTAGGGTTTATGTAAACGTTGACGTTGGAGCCGCCTTTCCGCTTTAGCAATTCGAAGCATATACAAAATTGTATAAAGTTGTTCCGAACTAGCATGGCAATAATGGTGTCACTCGTGGGTAAATCATCATGGCCAACCAATGAGACTCGATTTCAATTTTTTAGTTAGGTGATGAATATTCGCTTTTCGATGACGTCGGCGCCGGCAGGGTCACTTTAACGTATGGTCATCACTTGAAATTACTTTAATAACGGAGTGGGTTGACTGTTTAACTTTAATTAGGAACGAATCTCCAAACAAAACAGTTGCAAGAAAAAACTTAAAAGTTTTCATTGTTTAATCCCGCTAAACTAAAAAAAAAAACATTCAGACTAACTAGTTATGAATTTAGAAAGTAACAAAATGTTACTGGGTCCACCGTGGATCCGAAAAAATGTAAAACTTGGATATTAATCCATCAGCAAAAATCACCCATCAGAAATAACGTGAGGACGATCTTTATGCCCCATGACCTTGGAGGATTTTGATCCAAAAAATATTGGCCATTATTGACGTATTCGACATCTCTGTAAATCAATCTACTACAGTAAGATCTCTCTTTTTTTTTGGCGGCTCGGTTAACACGGAACATCGGATAAGAGGAGATCGGATAAGAGAGATCTTACTGTATATTGTTTTTTGTAATTTGGGCAAGTGGTTCGGTCAAAATATGCTGATGAAAAAGGAGGGGTGTGATTTTGGAATGAATATTCTTGCGTGTTTGAGTGTATATTTGTGCACAGTTTCAAGACACGATGTTGTAAAGGGGCATTTAAGATTAGTATTATGCTCTAGTATCTATGAAGAACAAACAATTAACATGTTTAAGACAAAAAATAAATTCCTCAAAAAGTCAATTTTTGCAAATTTCAGGATCAAAAAACTTTTAAAAATCGTGCGTAAAATTACAGTCACGAGGCATAATTTTTTAAACGATCTTTTAAGTATAGCAAAGTGTTAAAAGATAATTTTTGGCTTGATACCGGTCACATAAATTTTTGACCAACCATTCGTTCTGTTTTTCTCGGGTCGAAGTGTGAATGCTGTTTATGTTCCTACAAAAATAGCTTTAGGATATTCCGTAGAATAATTCTCACCCCTTCATCTTATTTCGTGTCCTGAAAAGGGGAAACTTGTACCATTGTTCTTAATTTATAGAAAAACGTATTTATTTAAGATACATGTTACTTACTTAAGCTTTGGCTACACGTAGTGTTCTCTTATTGAGACATACATCTTACAGCACAGTTCACATCGCGTGCACCACTCCTACTCAGCAAGCCACTTCTCTTTCAGGCAACTGTACACGCCCCCCAGGACGATATCGCCAACTTCACGACGTGATATACTGTTTGTGGCTAATGACTTAAGTTGGCAATCTTGACTTCTCTACAAACAAAGACTTTCGCTCGAAATCACTGTTTTGTGGCTGTGCCTTGAATGGATGACTTGGGTCTTGAGCTCGACGGGTATAGTAAACATAGGCTGTCTATAATGAGTTCCAATACGACGGAGTTTCCCCTCTATAAGCCACAACTCACGGATAAACATGCCCTTCTGAATGGATCGAGACAATATGTCTGTGTGCCACTGAACAGTTGATGAGAGGGACCAAAATGTGCTTATACATAAGCGTTGATTCTCTTGAATCATATATTATGATCCACTATAGTACCAACAGTATTAGCAATCATTCAAATGATAAGATAAACCGATTAACAAATCAATTCGCAAAACCAAAAGCGCGTAATCGTTGCCAATTTATTTATCCACAAAAAAAATTCACAATATAGACTCAAAATCGAACACACCGATGATAGTTATTAATAACACATACATTTCAATTAAAATGTATGTAGAATCATGCTTTCATTGTGGATTTCAAAAAATGGTTTTAGCTAAAAGTAACCTGCCGTAAAATATGAATAGCTCTGCTTTTTATTCGAGCCAGTATCATTGTTATGTATTCAGGGGCTAAAAGCAGTACAGTCACTTGTAAGGGTGTACTTAAAATTGGGAACTTGTGTGGCTTCCACTTAATCAACAGATTGTCGATGAAGAATAATACATAAATTTTAAAGTAATTCCATCCTCTCTCTCTCCCCCCTCCGCCCCCCACCACCAATAACATTACTCGTCCACCCTACCTTAAAAAAAGAAAATTGAATCCATTGAGGAAAGACTAATCCGGTACCGAGTCTCCAAAAACGTTCTATAATATCCATTAGTCGCATGCGGGTCCCAGAAATTTCAGGTCGGGTCGAGTGTTTTAGGGACGACCAGACAGTCTAATAAATGGCCCCCTATTGTCATGTAAACATAACAGTATAACCATTTCTGTAAGGGATAATGGAGGTGCTGATCCAGGATTTACAAACTTTTTGGTGGAGGTGCCGGTCCAGACAATTTTAATTTATAGCTCCCAAAATGCCATTATTTAATAAAAATACATGAATGGAAAATGCAGTTGGGATAAAACCATAATGTAATATCATTAAAAAGTAAAATGTAATATAAATTTTCACATGCAGTAGGCCGATGTTATGACGGCCGTCTTTTGCATACCCGGCCCGATATAACCCGACCCGACTGTTCAAACCTCTACCCGTACAGTCCTAATAACCATTTTGTAATTCAAAGCCATGTCAACAAACGACCGCATGTCAATATATCCATTTTGTTTTCAAAGTCATGTCAACAGAAGACCGCATGTCAATAGGTGGTCATTTCGGTTTTTATCGTAATTCGTAAACGTGACACGACGCTCACAGAAATACAAAGAGAGAATATAGGCGCCTCGCTCCCTAATAGTCTTCTTCAGACTTCTCTGACTTGCCGATTGGCCTCGCGAGCTCCATATTTCTCCATCACGTCGGCCGGTGAGATTATGAGCGGGGTTCAATCAATCCATTACCCTCGCCCCAGTAACCTGGCCCCGCGAAGTCAATGGTTGGAATAATGCCATGGAGCCAGCAGAGATAACTCGGGGAATCCCTGGCCACTAATCCGTCAATCATACATCGTATTGGAAGTCGTCTTGTGTCAGGATTGTATCAGTTGCCAGATGCATTGGCTCGTGTGCGTTCCGTTCAGACAATAGCACAGACATCACTGCACCTAGACCACGTACATAGCAACGCAAACAAGTATTTTCTCGTAAAGATGCTCTCTGTAAAGTTAGCGGGGTTAATAGGGTGTAAGGGCAATTGTGAAGCGAATTATAGTGCTGTGAAAGCGGACCCAATCAAAAAATAAATTACCATCGGGAAAACTTTCACCAAGGATTGCCCGTGGCTGAAATCAAACCCTTGTCCTCCCGAATCAGAGTTTCATGCGTTACGAATGAGTTATCACTGTTGGTATAGCAACGTATCAAAAGCGGGAGTTTTCGGAAGATATCCACTTCCTTCCTCGGAGTTTTCGGAGGAAATTCTCTCCCTTACTCGGACGGAAACTCTGGCGTGTTCACGTCTTTAGGTGACTGTTTTCGGTGATGACCTACTCCCTTCTTCAGTGAAAACAGACGTGTTCATTCCACACCTGCGCGATTATTAAAAATCAATCAACAACTTCCTCTACATATTGTAACAGCCCCCCCTCTCTCACCCTCCGCTTGTAAGGATCTGGAAAGATTGGGTTCAAGTCCCCGTCGAAGAAAAGTTGTATTAAACTTGATATCACTTTAGGATGCATTTACAAAACCTTTTAATTTGCGACAGTAAGTTAACCCGCAAGATTTTCCGAATTTTTCAGGAAAAAATTGTATTAGCTAGCGATATATTGTAAATTGCGTTAGTTGATTTGTATTTTCATACACGAATTTGTCAACTATAATTTATCGTTTTCTTTCATTCATTTCAAATTGATTACACTTTTGACTGTTATTCTGTGTGTTGGGGCCTCAGCTCTAACTGTAGAAACCAATAAATGCTTATTAATACATTTATGGAAGCAATGTAGTTATTGCGCATCATGCATAAGAGTATATACCTGACTAGTACTAAAATCTAAATTTTTATTCATGAGATGTGACTCGTGCGTGAATATATAACCATGAACAATATTTGGTTTATAGTATCATCGATTTTATTACCTGTCGTTCAACGTTGGTTGCATAGGCTGTCACTAAACCGATAGAGCGGAAAGACTGTTTGAACTATATGATAAAATATTCAAAATACGTCAGACTTGCTCTGGAATTTAAAAGTTAACCACTTTTCCCGATTAAACCAGAGGGATATAGACTTTAGAATTTCACTTCTTCTCCAAAGAAAATTTGAGATAAACTTATAAAATTATAGAACGATATCTTGGCATATCAATTACATCTTATATTTGAACCCAATTTCATTCACACTCCCCCTCCCGTGGGTGTAATTGATTTTATGTAAATAAATATATCCAGAAATTTACAAATCTCATCTCTCTTATATCTCTAGTAATCAAATATATTATTGAACACCCACAACTTACAAATTTGAAGACGAATGTTCTTAAATGTAATATCTTACATAAATGCATATCATCTCACCCTTATATTTATACCATAGACTAAAGCCACCACAACAATCCATAATCATCTTTTATTATTGATGGTTCCAAGTTATCGACTTTGCCAACAAGCTAATTAAAACTATTATTTTTTTCATTTTCCAAGGGAAACTTACCTAGCGTGTAATGAATAGATGCCCCTTATCAAGTATCTACACTCCATGTATCTTGGAGTTTGGACACTTGTGAAGGGATAACCGAGGAATGTTATAGGAATCAATCCCAATCTTTTGCATTCGCATTGACGATTGTAGAAAACCTCGAAAAACTTTCAATAAGGATTGTCGGTGACGCGATTCGAACTCGAGACCGCCAGAATCGGAGCATCGAGCTTTACGTTCAAAAGTTCTCGAAATGAAAAGAAGCCAAATGTCCCTAATCTTTACTCGCTGCTATTTGAAACCTAACCAAATTATTTATTATTTCCCCGCAAGAAGTTTGTACGATAATTAAAAGTAAAGCTTGAATTTATCTCTCCGGAGAGTTTAAAACTTCCAGTCTGACTTGCCTTGAAAACTCTTTGTCTGTTTTGCTAACTTTTATGCATCGGGAAATCTCTAATGAGATTTGCTTTTCTCTGTCACACAAAACATAAAGTTTATACAAGCAACGGAAAACTTGGACTCACCATTCAGGGATTGGAATGAAACATTGGCCCGTGTAGTTTGACCGTCTCGAAATTCAGTTGATGCATTCTGCGTTTCTAAATAAAACAGAGAAAACAGAATGAATAAGAAGAAATATAAATGTAAATAAAATAAAGACATGCACCGGTTTCAGAGTACCCAACAGAGGAAGCCAGTATGTAATCTACATAGAAGAAGTACTACATTAAAGTAATAAGTGTCATGTACCGATTATATGAACAATGATGCAAACATACAAATATGTTCTACTATAGCATTCAAACTTTATTGTTGGTGGAGGTGCCAAGTTCTTATAATTATTAAATTTGGGTGACGCTGTCACCGTCTTCTGAATCACAGGGTCATCAAAATAATTCTATATCATCCTTGAACAATCAAAAAAAGTGACCACCAATATAAGTAAATTTTCGTGAACGCACGGACGGAGAAGAACAAAAAAATGATACATATAATTATGGGAGCTTTGCTCTATCGTCACTTAAAATCAACACGGATAATTGATAACGAAGAGTAAGACATATTCAAATCACTTTCTTAAAATAATTCCTGCAAACAGACCACAAACTTAACTGGTATACAGCATATCTGACCTTACTTCCTAAAGTTTCTTGGACTTATTTCGCAATTCCCGGGTGAACGAGTACTTCGTGGTGGAAACCAATTCATACGGTATAATTCGTATAATAAATTCAGTAATTGAAACAAAAATTACTTATTTTTTGCCGGTGTAGCGCCGCAATTGTATTCTGTATTCTTTAAAGCATCTTCTCCGACTAATAAGATCAACACATATTATAAAACCACTTCATCCTACAGATCTCATTCGGGTGATTAACGAACAGCCTTGATTCCTTCCAGCACGCTACGCACCGTTTAGCAGGAAAATACGAAACCAAACCGCGCAAGGAACAGAAGCCAAGTCATTAGTGTAACACATTGGGCTATAAGAGAACCCGTGATGATTACAAAATAGAAGCCGTTTAAAGCTAGTAAGCACAGTTTACGAGAAAACAATTTTCTTTCTATGTGGGGAAGCGAAGCGTACTGGATTTAAAACCACCTATCATGTTTTGCTGCCGAGTAATTTTAGTATTTTATAAATGTATTTTAGTGATTTCACAACATATCTTTAAAGTATTTCTTTGTGACATATGGTTAATATTTGTCTTTTTTGCTTACAGGCAGTGACTGTTATTACTACAAAAGTCATATCCTTTATTAGGGAGATTTTTTTTTAAACTTTGGTGGAGGTGCCGGGTACGGAAACATTCCCCTATCAAAAAATGTTAGTTCGCTCTTTGTCACCCAAGGGTCACCAAAACATTATGTATCATCTTTGTTCAGTTTTTATCGTGAGACGTGACACACGTATACACAGACGGACGGACAGAAAATTGTTTCCAGAGGAGCTTCGCTATATTGCATTAATATAACTTCAAACGTTAAACAAAACGGTTGGTTCAAGCTATACATATATTTGTGTTACACCTCTAGAGATTATCTCGGTTTTAACGTTCAGTTCCCAACTATAATGTGGAATTAAATTTTAAAAGGGTTAACAAGTTATGTCGTTGACACATACATTAACAGCTCGCCTCGAAGTGGATTAAATTAACACATACATAACTTATACAGATGGGACACGATTTAAGATCAAAACAGAACATTTCAGATTAGAATAATACAGTGATAATTAACCTCCGGTAATCACGAGACCGGAAATGAAGACACACGCCGACTATTTCCTGTCCGTGGGAAGATTTCAAACGTAAATGTTCGAAAAATTCAAAATCGATATCGGCGGTGAAACATTGCGAGTGAAAACGGTTTCCGGCGCTGCCGCTGCGCTGCGCTGCTGTCACAACGCACGTCGCTCACAGGTAATCATTTATTTACACTCTCTCCGCTGAGAACTCGACCTGGGGCAGAGGAGAGAACAATCCTCATATCGCACTACACCAGAGTTTCGTGTTCAACTCACGACAGGTTTGGTGCAAGATTTCAGTTATGTGTTTGCATGTTGCCACATTATATTCGCGAAAAGAGAAAAGTGGCAAATTATGATGAATGAAGATTGATCTACGACGTGTAAAAACGTATCATAGAAAGACACATTGCAAAGGGAACGGGTTGCCAAACAACCTATAACAATCTAAATGCAAATATAGGGTCGTGGGCCAAAATGAAAGACGAATCAACTTTTTTATATTCATAGCAACAAACAAAGATAATGTACTGTTAACATGAGAGAACCAACCAGAATTATAAAAGTTCAGGGACACACGAGATAGGTTATGAGAGAGGTTATTAATATTTTGAACATCTTGGGGAATATTTGCTGTATTGATCTTTGCCTGAATGGTTATTGTTTACTATTGGCCTTCGTTTACTATTGTCGTAAGTCTGCAGTATAAAATCCAGACAATATTGATTGGGTATTGCTTAACGTCTCATATTTATGCACTTTGGCTAATCGAGACGACCAGACAATATAACCTCTTAGATGAAGAACAATGCAACATCATCGCTTTCTAATCGGAGCACGCGCGAGGTCGTTCCATACTTTTTCATCTTTACAACAATGTCAATCATTAGTGCCAAACTGAGGTTGCAATATTATTGTTATTGTTAAAAATACGTACCAGTACTTTAGAGCATGGATAAGTAAATACTAGTACACTAGATACATGTTGTCATCCATATTTTAATAAATATCGAATTAATCAAGTTTATCACATTCGAATCATAATCATACACACAATCTTACATTACATATCCTGCATTTTAGTCCTCTCGTACGATTGCATAAATATCCAAGTATATTTTATTTTAACCTCTCATCCTCACGGCCTCATGGGCTCTGTTCAGCTTCGAGAAGTAGGCTACACTTCACACAATTAACAACAGGTTATACCACGAGAAGACTGCGAGTAGGGTTTTGATGACCCACGAACATTGAGGTTTTGTCTACAAAACTGTAAGATAATCTAGTGTCCAGACAATCTGTGCGTTGCTGCACTTAAAATTATTAGGCGTCCGTTTGTTTGATATTGTATGATTCCTCTGCAGACAAATCAGTAAATTTTAGGGAAAAAATATCACCGTTTTAAAGTCCATTACTGAAAATCAGCTATGTGATGAGTGGGTTTTCCTCTAAATATGTATGCAATTTTTTATTTATTTTTATTTAAGTAGTGCACTCTTTTCCTGCAGACAATACATACATCATTGCCATATTACAATATACCCAATTATAGGTCGTAATTATAGTTACACCGGAAGGATTGTGCTGCTTTTTATTCCGGGTCCCACACAGATTCCCATCGTTCACTTTAAAAGCTTCCCACCCAACGAGCCTAATAACACATTTTAAAACGAACATGTTTATAGGCAATTCAATTCGTCAACGTGCAATTGTTATCTGGCCCATTAGTTCCTGGCACAACAGTATGAGTCAGAGCGTAACCCTCCGCGGGCTCATCAATGTTGCGTTGTGGTGACGTCAGCCACGTGGCCGGAAGTGGAGGCCACGTGGCTTAGCGGGAATCCCCCGAACTAATTTGCGAACAATTTATCAGCGACGGGCCCGGGTCACGTGACCAGTAAACACTTCCAAGGGAGAGAAAGGTTGTTTTCTATGACATCGTTAGTAACTATATGGCGTTGCTTATTAAATATCAATGGGGGTGTTTCGGTCGGCTGTGAATGAGTACAAAGGAACTAGAACCATCTTGCGAGTTGCAACCGTCAGTGAAAATCAAGCATACGTTTCCTTCCGAATAGAGGGAAATGCTATAACTTGTATCACGTTGAATGATGAGCGTGGGAGAAGTCATTTCTCTCTTTCGTGAATACATAAATTATTCTTCACCAACACTTTTCTCGTACTTTATTATTAATGCCCTTGATGTAGGGAATTTCTCTTAGCAAATCTCTCAAGAGATATCTTGTGGTAGATGTTTCCGAAGTTGCAGTGAATTGACAAAATATCTTTATACAAGAGGAGAGTGTCGGAGTATAGGACTATGGCGGTGACATTCCTTGACAGCGAAGGTGATGGAGTGTCCTCAAAGAATTAGGGCAGAAATCACAATTGAAATAAAACATCTGAGAGAAACGTCAAGAGGTCGGTGTATCGAGTGGGGAGCGAGAAGCCTAAGTCTCTTCCTATAACAATTGCGTACTTGTTTATAGAATAATAATAAACAATGATAATTTGCCCATACTTTGCATACGTACAATTTAAATTTAGCGTCATCTATCACTTTACAGCAGTGTGAGATAATTTCAAAATAGTTTCATTTCATTCCATTATTAATGAACAATTCTTGGCGTCTAAAGAAAAGTGGTGTTATGAATGTTCTAATTTATAGAAAATGATATATAATATTTTGAAATAAATTCAGCTTGTTAAAGAATGAGTAAATATTTTATAAAGAATATGGGAATTTGAAATATTTCGATCATGAACAATCACACTTTCCTCTGACTCTCTCTCAAAAAAAAAAAACTATTTTGCAACTCGTCACGTTTATCTCGCTCTAACTTCATCTTCACTAAAACACATGTTTTATACCAGGTTAGGTCCGGTATAACAACTCTCATTTCCTACACGAACTAATGTCCTCAAGACACTCATTCAAAATCACGCTATTCGAACTTGAATGCTCTTCGTCTGAAATCAGAGACAAATATATAGAAAACTTCTAAGCTTTTAAAATGCACTATTCTTTTATTCAATTCTTAACTTACAATAATGATATCAAAACACCAAAAACCCAATATGAAAATAATTACGTATTCAATTCTCGGTACTGTGTTACTCTATTACTTTACGAGCAGCTTCTTGTAACTGTATAAACTATGAAGCGTTGGATGAATGCGGATATGAAATGATAGCTAAATTGTGGTAATGTTTATCAAATTTCAAATGTGTATGTTTTAGAATTTTGTAATTTTCATAGGCCAATACTTGTGTCAATTATCTATAATTTTCATAACCTTCATTTACATTTTATTATATATATTAGTTGTATTAGGTTGATGGAAGAAAGGCTTCAATACCTTAATCCGCTCAATAAAGCACCCTTATCTATCTATCTATCTCTCTCTTTGGCTGCCACCCACATTCCACAACCCCAAACGTGTTAGGGACTTCAACCTCCCAGCCGCCTCGTAGTTCTCGGGGGTGGAGCGTGGCGTGGGGTATAAGACGAAAAGTATTTTATTAGAAACCACTCTAATCGACTCTCGATGCTCTCTCCGACCTAGCACAAGCTCGATAACGAGATCGAGTAATCGATCGGTATTCTCACCGGGTTAAGTGTTCTCTGTCTCACAAGGGAGGTCTAGTTCCTTGTCTCAGACCTAGCACCAGGGAATAAAATAATATACAGCATGTACAATAGATCGGGTAGACCCAATGATGCAAATGCAGAGTTTTAACTTTTAAGCAACGGATATCTATAAGTTTATTAGGGAGAGAAGCTCCCTTATATATTATCATTTTCTGTCCGGCCTCACGATCAAGATCTCTGGTGAGAGGGAGGGGTGGGGGGTCCAAAGGAAAGTGGCTTTCTTCATTAAAAAAAAAAGAAATTACCTAACCCGGCACCTCCACCAAGAGAGCTATATAAGCTAACCTTCGATGACGCTTAATTTGTGTATCCTTCTTCGACATCTATTGTTTAAATGCATTCGTTCCCTATTTTGGATACTCCAGTGCCGGAATTTTGTATAAATATAATTCACGTTTCTTTTAAAATTAAAACGAAGAAATAAAATCATTTCAGTAGAAAGCAAACGAACACTCACGAAAAAGTAAACTTAAAACGACGACGAAAACATAATACAATAACAGTTTTCCAATTGTTTACACACTCAATTAATTACTCCGCTTTTCGGCTACATTTAAATCAAAAGACTGCTCCATTTTATGTGTTGCGTTCGCCAAGTGCTTGAACTATTGTGTACCTTCACTACATCTCAGTGGTGCACTATACGGGGAAGAGTGGCTGAGTGTGGATAGCAAATGAAAGGGTGGTCGTATAACTTGGCCACTAGGATGCAGTTTCATTTACTCTTTGGTGTTGTGTTCATTTGCTATCGGGTCGGGGCATAAAAACCGCTTGAAAGACGTCGAGAACAGGTGAACTTAAGCTGCACTAATTGAGTTCTGTGTCCCAGTTCATTGAGGGGGGGGGGGGTAAGTCAAACTTGCCACTAGGTGTAAGGAAGTTAAGTTACTCGAGTCCTAGCATCAGTCTATAGTGGGTTGGAATGGAAGCACTCAAAGCGTCAATGGTGCAGGTCAATTCTTCATTAAAATGAAGTATGCTTGCTAATGTAGAGTTGACATATAGCTGAATTTTGAGAATGCAACACTTTTAGCGCCACCTGGAGCATCCACGTCCATACACCGTAATAAAACAAATCTATTGTTCAAGATTTTAGATTACTTCTAATCAAACTTGTCTGCCATACCCTCAATCACGGTCCACTTAATCTCCTAGCAGACTTTCGGAGAACTTCATAATCGGGGTGGAGATTTAGAGTACATTGCCCCTAATTATGTATGTACACAACTGTATTGGACTTTTGTTCATGATCAAAAATAACGTATGCAGCTACTTTAGTTTTTGTAAGACGAAAGAAAAACACATTCCTCTTTAAATGCCGATTATCAATGTTTGATTTCTGAACTTTTGTAATGTCTTTTAATCTCTACCATGAGCGGTTTCCATATTTATGTTTGTTTTTCTGCTTTTATACGAATTCCTTTCCAGTTGAAAGAAAGGCCATACATTACAATTAATACAAGTAGATGTCATAGTCAAAAACTTATTCATATTTTGTGTTTGACTTCAGATATTGAGAAAATTCGATAAATTTTTGGTATTGAACAATTTAACGTCCATTATAAAGGCAACTGAATCGTTAAGTAAAGCAAAACAAAATGCTTTCCATTTAGAAATGTCTTTGGTTAAACTTATCTTGAAGTTTTAAGATTAAGTTAAAGGACGAAATGACTTAGCTCATATCGACAGAGTTTTCTCAGGGTTTAAGGTAATGAAGGAAGTGGAGAGGTCGTGATGTATTGAGTGTGGATAAAATAAATTGAATTATTTAGTTTAAGGCGCTTTGAATTTAAGTAAACCATAACATTCGTTTTGAAGTGTCGAAAGCCATGACATCCTTTCTACACAATTGCCTTGAAAATTTGAGTTTTTCGAAGTTTTGTTTTACGGAATTAACATAATATTATGTAGTGAAACTAAAGTGTAATCTAAGGTAGAGAAACTTACAACTTCTCCAACAACGAACTGAAAACAACATCAGTAAAGCTCGGCATTATAAGTTATAAGAGCATTACTGTAAATGAGTTATATGAACATGACAAACAACGCTTCTATAATTCTCCGTGCTCTGCATGTTGATAAATATTTCACACATTGTCTTATTATTCAATGTTTAGCATCATACATACACCACACCGCACCCTATAACATACAGGACGGGGAACAAATGTTGGAAGAGAAAACAAGGTTGATTGATAGAAAAGTGATACAGTTTATTTGGTAAGAGCGCGTCTACCGTTATTTCAGGATGCGCCACTCTAGGGAATGGAGGGCGAAACAGACCCGTGAAGACCGTGCTGGACAGATCCTGCCACAGGAAAGGAGAGTTAAAGGGGACTTTTTCAATTCGCGATAATATTTGTCATTTTCTTATCATCTCGTTGTCGTCTGCTTAGAGGAAGTCATCGAGGGGAGTGGGATCCCCGACAACGACTGCAAGAGCTCTTCACTATTCTAGTGTCGGGGAGTAAAACACTGCCCTTTATGCAATATGAAATTTGCCTCTTTTCTCAACTCGTACGATCGGCCGAGAAATACCCTGGCCAAACCTACCACGGACCCATACGGGGGTAAAGGCAAGTGTAAACCAAGAAAAATATATATTTAGTAGTATGCAGAAAGTTGTAAAACTCAACATAAACCAATATGTACATCTGCCCTCCCTACATCTGTAGGGTATATTATTGCTTGTGTGTGTAATTATTTTATGAAATGTGTGGAGCAACTACGAATAATTTTATTCTCCCCCCCCCCCCTCGCAAATCATTCTGTAACTAAATAGGATAGACATTAAATTAATATAAAATAATGAAAAGTAGGAGGAGACATGAGTTCACGGATGATAACAATGTATCGAGTACTCCACACTCGAGTACATATTATTAACATTCATTCATCATTATACCCACCCTCATCGTCGTCCACACAGCTGCCTGTTTGGGTGCAGTTTGGGATGTGCGCGCGCACAAAAGGCAGATGATCCGACTGCACTCCAGTCAGAGTGTTCGGTTGGCCACGCTACCAGATAGTCCTTCTCATGTTAATACGACAATTTCACGCACCACCGCGCCACAGTCACGCGCATAATCCAACACAAACTTAATGATACAGTTGACATAAACAATATTCCATTCGATCTTATTGAAAGCGGAAGTGTCTGCGTCTCGTACAATACATTGCGCTTACTCATGGGGGGGGGGGGGGGGGGAATTTCGGTTGCAATGGGACGCGTAAATACTCGCGTTAAAATGAAATGTGTGGAAGTATCAGGGGTCGTATGCCGTTATTGGTCTCTCTTTAGATGTAAGTACGCATCCCCCCCTCCCCCCTACTTTAACTCTTCTAAAACATCCCTCAAAAAATAATTTCCTCCCTCCCCCCATCATAATTATGTCAAGTTTGGTCACGCTGACGCTGTTCATACAATTATTTTATTATTGTTAGAAATCTATTTAAATTTGTAACATATAATTTTTTTTTTATATATACCTATGTTTTTACCTTATACTGGCAAAACCCTGTTTTATAAGTCTGCCATCGAAGAAGTGCGAAAATCTGCACAGTGCACAGATGCCATGGTAACGGAAAGGAATAGTTCTAATGAACATATCTTTAAGCGAAAAACAATTATGACAATTATTAGTATCACGTTGTACCACGTTTTGATTTGTTAAAAATCACAAATATTTTATTGTTTGTACCGTTGTTGTAGCTAGATTTTTAAGCAACAATTAATTTATTGTTGATAATATTATCTAACATGTATTTTGTATGTGAATCATATCATACGAACAGCCCACTATTCAATGTTAGACCTAGCTCTACTATGCCCAAAGTAGCTCCCTCTCTCAAGTTAATACGAATAAACTAGAAATATGTAACTTTTACTCTTTTACAAGGCTTCTTGTGCAACGTGAAGAAATTTGACCAGTGGCTTCAGTTTAGTTATTTCGTACGTCGTGCAGGTTGTGTGCTCTTCATTGTGCTAAGACAGCATCCCCTGTCCTGGGCAAACAACTCAGTGGGCGAAACCACGTCCAGCTAACGAAGAGTGATCGTGCATGGAGCTACAAACACTGTTCTGTTTATCACGCGTGGTATACGTGAGTGGTAAACTGCCTTACTCAGCGTCTTTCCTAGTGGATGTGTCGGAGTGAGAAAGTTTACTTTCTCTCTCGTCCATGTACCGGCGCTGTCGACCAGTATCGTCCATTGAACTGTACTTGATACAAGAACAAGTAAAAAATTAAAAAATACATAAATAATAAAGCAAAACCTGATGAGCGTCACAAGCCGCCAGCTCTCACCAGATTTCGTACTGTAACACCCTGACTAAATTTTAACGGAAAAAAGACCAATATCCCGATCCCTTCGTATTGTGTTGTAAACGTCGATCATCTCAACAAATCAGAGTTGAAACTTTATCCTTCTAAATGAAATAGCCGAGCAGTGACTATAGGTGAGCGCACTACCGAGGATATGATGGACATTATGTCCTGCCTGATCAATAGTAAGGACTTTCTTCGGTGTGCTATACTTCGATCTGGTGTAGAGTAGACTTGTCGCAATTCACGAACCACCGTGAATTCTGCATAGGCTACTCAAGTATAGAAGAGAGGCATCGAACTCTGCAAGACAGGAGAAAAATACCGAATGAATTGTTTATAGTCTTGAATCCACTATTTCCCAGTATATTTATCAGTTTTCCGACCGTCTGTGTGAGTGTGTCATGTCTCACGTCGAAAACCGAATATGACCTCAGATAAAAATGCGTATTTTCTCTGATGACACAATGTTATTGGTGACCTTGGAAGTCAGGGGATGGCGGAGATTGTCCCGCCTACGGTTGGTATATCTGTACCCGGCACCTCCACCAAAGAACAAACTTAAAATAAAGATGAGTTTCATTATGATTTCGGTTTCTCTTGTATTCGTGCTTGTGTCGAATTTTTCCCAAACAAACACGCGATTCTGTGAAGTTAAGAAACACACAGCTTTCATTTTTAGTGTAAAGAATATAATGTCAATCATGTATAATTTTAGTTTTTTTCGCCCATGTAAGTCGTTGACGATTAAGACGAAGGCATGGGGAAGTATTGGCAGTGAGGAGAGTTGGGGTGCTGGAGGACTAGATGACGAGAGGGAAAGGCAATACAATCCCAGAGAGGCATTAAATACTATCTTAGTACCGTTGAAGCCTAAAGGGTGATTATAATCAAAATTCCTTTGCAGCACAGATTCAAAATTTTTTGTTGTATTTTTAAGTCGCTTTGAAACGTTTTTATATTGACAAGAAAGTGGGTTAATGTCCCAGCGTTATATCCATTTACTTTTTTAAATTTTATTTGACGTCTATCCTATTCAGTTACAAAAACAACTTCTCAGTATTTATAGGGTGGAAGGAAGTGTCGCGGATCAGACAGAGAAGGGACTAAAATAGACTAACCGGATGTCATAAGATTCAAGTAATGTGGATGAAAGACAGAAGAGCAGTATAAATATAACATTTAAATAAATGGCTATTACAGAAAGAAAATATCGCTCCACTGTGGATTAAAAGTATTCTATCTCTCTCAGCTGTGTATGAAAGTGGGTGTAAGATGTGAAGTAAATGTAAAGGGAATTCAACAAATAAATTTCGTGAATAGTAAGAATACATTTACTCAGACCTCCCTTTTCAGGTGACTTCAAGTATAGCTACTAAAACAAAAACTTCTTATAGTTTCACCTCTTTTTGATAAATGAGTATTTAAATTTCTCGTTGGAAACTTGATCAGGTGCAATTGCAACTAGACCTAAGTATTTTGAGTCATGGCTGTTTTAGAGGACTAAATCCCTTGAATTCGCATTAGCGACAGTGAAGAAAACCATGGCAAAAACTCTCATTCAGAACTGCTGTTGACGGGAATCGAGCTCGGTACCTCTCGAATCGAAATCTCGCTTGTTATGAGCCACATGTGTCTGTATCACTTAAGTGAATCTATTTCTCCTCAGCTTCAACATCCTGAGGGCTCTTGCACTTGAATAGAAAACTAGATCTTCCCCTCAGATACACCAGACTATCAACTTTAAAGTGTGGTGTCTGTAGCTAAGAAGCTGTGAGACTCGCTCGCTCAGCGACTCACTAGCCAATAGAAGTTTACCGATAACGCAAAGAGAGTTTACATCACGTCTTATCGGGGTCGTCATCAGAGCGTCAAGGTTGTCTGGCTGGACGTCAGGGGCGATGTAAGACGTCTTGAATCCCAACAGCGCATGTCTAATTTAATTTGAGAGTCAATTCCACGGGTATTCCAGACGTCTTGTATGGCTGCATCTACACTGCACAATAACCATGGAGATGTAGCATACTAGAATACTGGGGCTTTACGAATAATTATAAGTATTAAAATAGTAAGAAATTAGAACAAGCTAGCGGTTTAGTCGCGGTCACTTAGCCGGTTTTCACTTGGACACTGAAGTTAAGCAGCCTCGGGAGTGGTCAGGGGGAGAGTGGGTGACCGCTCTGCCCTGAAACACACGTATACCGCTGGTTAGAGAAGATGGAGGGTTCAAAAGCTAGTGTAACGGCTTCGTTCTCCTCGACGTCTGCTCGGCAGTCCGGGTTAGTGGAGAAACCTATATGACTGTCAAGGGAACACAGTCTTTTAGGATGGGACGTTAAAAACGCCTCAGGTTCATTCACAACCAACTTAGGCGCCGCAGCTAACTTATCCTCTTACCTTAGGAGGCTGGTCACGTTGACTTTTCCGAGGTAAAGTTCGCGCTGTACATAACATTAACTGGCATAATGAATGTGCATACTATTTCCTATTTTGCTTTCATTTAAATTTAAATAACATTTATAACAGTCAAAGATCGAACAATCTTCTTGTGCTCGACTAGTAGTTTAAATTATACGATCGGCATTTTTGTCAAACTAATTTTGTTGTTGTTTCTTTGGCCTTCATCAATATTTTTATTCTCTATGCGCTCTCTGATTGGTTGATTCTTAAGGTTAATTTACTACTAAGCCTGCATCAATATTTTTATTCTCTATGCGCTCTCTGATTGGTAATTCTAAAGGTTAAGTTTACCACTAAGTTCAAGTTTGGAGTTTGCAAAATTTTTGCCGCCATAAGTATAAGGTTAAGGTTAAGTTAGACGTCGTGAACGGCCAAACTATTTTCTATAAGACAACCCTTCAAGTTAGAGGATAAATTAGCGACTAAGTTGATCGTGAATGGGCCTATCTAAATATTTGTCATAATGAGTTGAGTCGCGCGAGTGAACATTGTTATAACGCACCAATAAATGTAAATACTGAACTCTCAAACATTTCAAGAAGCTGTTTCTGGTTGTTTCTAATTAATTAAAGTGGAATCTTGTCCGATTAGTTTTTGTTTCAAACAAACTAACTAACAAGCTTCAGATCGTCTGGAGGAAATCTCGAAGAAAGTTTCTAAGAAAGTTTGGTTTTAACTCGTGTATTGGTGTTTTGACAAAGTTATTCTGCAATCACCAGCGCGGAGAGTTTAACTTTAGCTCAAGTCTTCAAATAAGTAGCTTTTCAATGTTAAGTCCGATTCAATGTCTGAAATCTGCACAGCCAAGCAGCTCTGGCTGAAAAGTGTCTTGAACCAATGACGGTTTGTTTCCAACTACGAATCATGATAATTATCACTCAACGGTACCTCACGCTTATTGATTGAGATGGTCTGGTTATTGAGTGTATGTGTCGTGTCCAAGTGATTGTTTTATTGCGTCAAAATAACTACATGGATTTGAAACGCGTTGCTTTAGTAAAATCGAACCTAACATTTTGTAATTTATACACTCGCCCAAGGCCAATATTGCATCTTCAATATGTGAAAGAATTTAAATATGATGGTAGAATTCTGTGTAGACCTTCATGGTTTAGGTAAGGCTATATATAATACCTTAATAAACACATTTTGTTTTCTGGAAGCACTCGAAGCAAAAATGTTGAATTTATCATTATCTTATTCAAAATATTTTTTTAAGTGGCATTTTTGGTAATTTGTCCAACCAGACCTAAACCAATTGAATCGTTGTGCCTATACAGACCAACAATTTATTTTTTCATCGAATGTACTTGTCATATTTCGATTCGACCAATAAATACTCTTTTTCCTCTCTTTTATTAACTTTAGAATAACCTAACAATAGGACAAACATTAGAATTATAGGCTAATTCAATAAAATACAAGTTTGTAAAAGCTGAACACAGAACAAAATATAAAAGAATTATACTGAACGAAGTAAGATAATACTCTGCTTTTGAATGAGAGGATGATATGATACGGAAGAGAAACAATACCCTATGTGAAACTAATAATCCAGTGTTGCACCCTCACTCGTCTATTGTGACGGGCTCGCTGGTTTCAGTTACCGTTGCAAACAAACCACAGACAGACAGACAGACAGACACTGATCAGCTGTGACCTGCGCATTTACCTGTCACTTCCGATCAGACCCACTCGCATGATCGGCGGTAGAACCCTCCACACTCACCGGGAGTGACAACACCAATTATCAGATTACGCGCAGGCGCATGTGTGCATTGTTGTGCCGGGCAGATGATTGAGAGTAGCAAAGAGTTGTTATCGCTAGGTTCGATGGCGGACATGGTAATGATGATGGCGGTGGTGATTATACGTGATGTAGCTAGAGGGAGAGGAGGAATACGGGAGCACATGTAATCAGGCGATGTAACTATGTTAATATGTATATTGACTACACTACAGCCACCGTATCGTTTGATGTAGAACGCTCTAAAATGTAAAACGTCATTTTTTCTTCTCGTTTTTTACAATTCTATTTTGTTCGAAAGTCTGGAAAATGCAAAAACGTAACAAGTAAAATTTTAAGGTTGAATTATTTTATAACGCCCACCTTAAAAAAAAATAAAATAAAGAATTCTGTCAATATTTGTCACTTTTCGAAGTACGTGACAAAATAATTTAATTTATTTCAATTATAATAATCTAATTTTTGGCGAACAAACTAACGAACTTTTTCTTTATCCTGGATTAGCATTTTCATCCCCGGAGATAATTATTTCACCACTTGATGTCGATGAAAATGCAAACGATTCTTCAATTCCCTCCAACTACATTTATTTTCACCGAGTTGTATAATTAGCTAAAGAAGTTTATAGTTAGAACAACTGTTTCGTGATTTCATTAATATTTATTCGTAAAAATAAAAATTAGCACAACTTTCTCAAGTCTTAGACTAAAACTAAGCCTTGTAACAAGCACTATATATTATTTAAACGCCCGTGTGCGTAACCTATGTACCAACTTCTTAGTTTTTGTGTACATCAGCTTTTAGCATATGTTTTAGCTTTTCTTTCTTTCTTCAATACAAATTAACTTTTTTCATTTTTTGTCTTTTTTCTATATTATAATTTTGTTGCATACATCTGAACATCCAAACTCGTTAAACACAACGATTTATTTAAGCAAAATTAAACTTCACATCAATTAAATTTAAAGATACATAACATATAATGTATGTCAGACGCCAAGAGTCCCTCGATTAAAAAAACCTGAGTTCAAAGAATGGTGCATTAATATTACAGTCTACTCTACACAACATGCAACAATTGTAAGGAAAATAAGGCACATACGAATAAAATATGACTTGTGATGGACGTTCTAACAGTTTGAGAATGTTGTTTTGTCCTAGAGTGCTTTGAAATGTCTTGTGTTTGAACAACAGCGCAGACTAACCTGATGCGCATTCAGACGTAGAAACTTTCGTTGTTGCTGGTTAAAAAGAAGAAGAAGATTAAGAAAGAAAAACGTCTCGACATGAAATAATAATTGTGTTTGTAATAGCTAAACAATACGAACAAAATACATCACCTAGATCTTCTAGGTAGTGACAAGAGTGAGTTAGAAGAGTTTTAAGTTACATCTTTAACTTGATCTCGGGAAAAATCGTATCGAATCAGGTCACGTGATAAAAATTGGTAAAACAATTTACCTATAAAATTTAAAAAAAAAAATACCAAATTTTCCCAAAATTGAAATAAGAGGAAAGAAGACGAAAAGCAAAGATCGAACATGAGTTTGAGAGCGTGACTAGTTGCTTCTATAATGTGTGACGTCACACGGCGCGTGCCATAAAAAGTGAACCGGTCCCTCTGTGCCACGCCCAGAAGCCGAAAGCCAGCCAATCACAGCCACCCTTTTCTATTTCATTTCAATAGTAATACAATGTAAATAATTGGTTTATTACATGGGGAGTATTCTTCGCGTCAGAGGGGGGGAGCTCTACTTAGTGCAAGTAAATAACCTTCAACCGACAAACGCTGTTACATTCACTGCACCTGGCCAGAGCGATTCCAACAATACATTTATTAATTCAATATTCTGTATAAATGATAATAGTATTAATATCTCCCCATTATAACCTGTCGTCCTCAATGACTGGATGACGTGTTAGAAACTGAAGACAGGACTAATTGATAATTCTGTAACAACCCTAATGAATACTTTAAGATGGAAGTGACACCGAAGCATTAGTGGGCAAGACGCATCCGATAGGTAAACTAAGGCGTTCTATGCATTGTGAGACTACCTGTAATAACCGGTAGCTCCCCTAATTAATTGATGATGTTAGATAATTATTACTCTCTTGTCGTGTAATTGCTAGTGTGATTAGTGTGGGGGCCGGAAGGAGAGGGGTGGGGGTAGGGGAGGGGGAAATCACCTTGGATTGGGGTGTTTAGCAAGGCGATGGTGGGGGGTAGAGCGCAACAATGGGCCACTAGTCGTCTAAAGAAGGGTGCATTGTCGGGGGTTTAGTCGGCGCCTATCACTGCTATAGTGAAGAACTCGGGAGGGTTCCAGCTGATCTGACGTTTCGCACCACGCGGTCTCCGGTTCGTAACAAGTGTTTCGCGAGAGTTCGCGTTCAAAAGACTTTCGAGTTTTGATGTGGCACCCAGTTAATATAGATTTTAGTTTCAACGATAACTTGTCAAAACCATGGTGGCGTTCACCTGATATGTGTTTATTTATAAAGTTTCGAGTTTAATTGAAAAACTAAGTCAAAGACAGAAGTGGAAGTGTTAATTATAAGATTATAAACGAGGGCACTTGTGTTTCGAGCCGCCAAGGTTTAGGCGAAGTACGGAAGCTGTAATTAAGTCGGTGCAGTGCATGTGTGATGAAACAAGTCAAAGACGTCCTCGATTAGGAAACACGTTCATTAATAAAGCTTAACTTTGACGCACTTTGAAAACAGCGAGGCTGAGTTTTCAGACTCAATCAAATTAGCAGAGCGATGAGTTTCAGTGAGACAATGTGAGAGAGTCTTACCATCACTCATGTGTTACGTGTGGTGACGTGATTGGATAGAAGGCGTCGTTCAGCATCATCCACTTGACTCGTCTTAAGCCGAGAACAGCCGAACATGTCTCGTTCGTTCCTCGTTGACTCTCTGATCAAGAAAGAGACGTCGCCGGCTCCCTCCACCCCCGCCTTCCCCTGCCACCCCGCGAACCTATCCAGCTACTTGTTGTCTTTCGGCCTCCCCAACAACCTGAATCTCGCGAGTCCGCTGCATCCCTACATCAGCGGGAAGCTTCCTCAGCCGTACAACGTAGGGAAAACAGCGAGCTCCCTGAGTTTTCCTTCGAGCAAGACGTCACCTTACTTGGACGGGAAGACAAATATGCCGTCGTTAGATTCTCGACTTCAACCGTACGCTGGGAAAATCTCTCCGACGACGATACATAACTATGTAGCCAAGATGACGACAGAACCGATTCAAAGCTTTTCGTTTGGTTATCCCATGTTCCACACGACGCGGGTAGTGAGACCGATCCCGGTGGGGCGGTCGGGTCTAAGTCCCCCTCGGCCCCCAGACCCCAGTCCTCCGGGGGCGCGGGGGCGCTGGGTGCGTCGGACCCTCCAGGACGGCTTCCACGACTCTGGCGAGGAGATGCGGATGTACGACGTGGACGCTAGCTCCGGCACCTCCACGCCGACGCCTCCACCGCCGGCAGACGACGTCAACGGGGACGCGCGGAGCAGCAAGCGAGTGAGGACCGCCTTCACGAGCACACAGCTGCTAGAACTGGAGCGAGCCTTCTCCGCCAACATGTACCTCTCGCGTCTGAGGAGGATCGAGATAGCTACAAGGCTGAGACTCTCGGAGAAACAAGTGAAGATCTGGTTTCAGAACCGAAGGGTTAAGTACAAGAAGGAGGAGGTGGGGGAGGGGGTGGGGCCGGGGGCGGCGTCGCGGTGCTGCTGTCTGAGGACGTGTTCCACGGCCAACAGGAAGGTCAGGGGTGGTCACGAGGATGGACCGTGCCTCCAGCGTCATCACCTTGACAACGTCTCGTGACAGAGTGGGGTGCGTTAGTGCTGGCAAGTCTTGTGATATAAGATAGATTTCTTATTTGTAAGTCAACCGTACGTTACCATGAAAAACTATTTATATTTATGATATAAACCTGATAAACAATACAACGAACGTTAATTGGGTCGTCGATTTGTGACCATCTCATAAAAAATGAGATATAAAAGCTCAGTTACCAAAACAGAAGCCTTTATTATTGTTCACTGCATGTTTATAATGTTTATGTGAAATTGAAGTGATTCGTATTACCAATGGAATTACTGCTGTGTATGTAGATTCGTCTATTTTTCTAATCAAAGTGCCGAGGTTTTTCTATGGATTCAGCTTGTTTGAATTAGCTCTGAGTGAGCTTATGAGGCTATACATGCTGTGTTGACTACCGGCCATGCTTGTTTAAACGTCCTACTTTACCGTCGGGATTTATGTTCCAATTAATTTAATCAATCAGTCCGTCTGTCTGTCTGTCTCTTAGTAACCGCCTAGCTGTAGTAAATCTAGTCTCACCCGCAATGTAGGACAAGGCGAGAGACGGCCTTCTTGTGATTATTCTCTCCTTAGTAGGCTCTAATTGTTTGCAATAGATCATTCGTAACGGAGATTCATTTAAAGATGGATAACAGTAACACCGACCAATAAAGAATAATACTCGAAATGCGCGTCTAAGTAATCAAATAACTCTCAAGGCTAAAAAAAGATCGATTCATTGTTGAGATGATTATAGTTAAATAAAAAAACGAAACTCTAATTTCTAAATTTAAATTTAATAAGAGTAGGTGTGTGTGTGTGTACACACTATAATATGTGTATAGGCCTACTTTTCAATAAATATCATGGAAATTATCTAGGTGAAAAATCCATTTGTTTCATTCTTTTTAATGTTTCGACTCAAAATGGCGCTGCATATGTTTCAGTGTTTAAGTAAGTTTGTTTTAGTGATCCATTATTAATTGAAACTATAAGTGTAACTTCAAAATGAGCGTACTGCATACTAGTTCAAAACGCATATTAATACATTTGTTTATGCTATTGATATTTAAAATGAGCAAAATATTAAAAAGTCGTTATTATGAATTTTCTCATTTTAGTTAGTAATAATTTTGATGCGAGCAGAATATTATTATTTTCTATTCAAAGCATATTTTCCTTTGTGTTGTGCTTTCACGTGTACATTGTTATCAGTCTAGTATGACAATAACTAACAGAGCTTTTTCCTACAAAGTGGCACAGATATTGTTTGAAACCAAATCAAATACCAATTACGCTTACAAATTCATCAAATAACTCATTTCAAATATAAAATCCATTTCCAAGTTGGTACATAGAAAATAAACAAATAGGACCTGTTACAACAGATTACTTTGTAATTTAGTCGCTCTGATGAAACATATGAAAGGAACGAGCTTAAAAGACGTTTCTGCTGGAGAGAAACACCGGACAAAATGTGTTTGATCAAACCACTGTCGCCTTTTGGCTCAATGAAACATCATTCGCACGCCCTGCTCAAGGTAGTCCGTTATATTGTACAACACTGTGTACATAAATAAAATATTGTTCAAATATTTTTTGTAAAAATGTATTATATTAAGTAAAGCAATGCATATATTTCACTAAGCAGTTTTCTGTTTTTAAAACAACCATTCCCCTTCTAAAATCCTCTTCTAGTTTTGTAGATGGAAACGAACGTCAAGTCTCTAATAATGGTTTCCTCTAGTTTCCATGCAGCAGTCTGAGCCACAAAAGAGAACGTTTTACAGCCGAGAGTTGGATTCTTTTCAAATGACGTCAACAAACTAACTGTAAATAATGAAACACGAAGTCGTGACCTAAATTAAAACTAAGTTAAAAGTGACGGTAGCTTATTTTAAAGGGGAAGAAAAAAGTGGTGAATTGTCTTATCGCAATTTGAACTAATTACGATTCACTGTTATCTGTAATTTCTGTAATCTGTCAAATTAAAGAAGAATTCACCGATATCATCTTATTGAACATGCTTTATTGTATATTTGTGACAATGCAGATAATTACATAGAAAAGGGGAAATTGACATTATCTAAGAATTATTTTTTATATCTACAAACACTTAAAGGCAAATAAAGGTAATATATAAAAAGTTACAAATGTTACCAAACCAATTTAAAAATTCTAAGTTCTTTTTGTGTTCTCTCAAACACTTTTAGAAATATATTTATTTTATTGATTGATTTCACCTTTAGTGAAGTGCATACTAGCGTTATATTTTAGTGCCAGCTCGGCGTGGTATGAATAATAATTAGTACAGCATTGATGTAGGTTTTACATACAACTTCAATTTATTATTATTTTATTTTATAAGGATATAAAAGATGGAATGCCCATGTCTGTACAAGGATGTTATACCCATGATAAAAGATGAAAATCATAGAAAAGACTGGCATTGTCCATTCCTCAAGTAATTCACGTAATTTCCGATCGCAAATCAAACCAGAGGACATCTGCATTGGAGGAAAGGAAACTCTCCCTGACAGCCAAAAAAGGTAGGTAGCGTTCACATGCAATCATACATTGCCTTTAATCAAAAAAACATTAAACATGAAGATATTTTACATTCTTTTTATTAAGCCCCTCATTATATTTTTTTTAAATTTTGAACAGCATGTTATAAAGTTTGACCCACTTAAACGCTAATAAAGAGATTTGTTACCAATCAGTGCATATCAATAAAACAAAACATTACCACTCGAGAAAAATAACACAGGTTTCCAATTATAATAAAGTTGCACATGTCAGGTTCACAATCAGATGGTTTTTCCGTACATTAAAGTTCTGGAGTAACCTCGTAATTTGTTTATTTCCCTCTGGTGATTTGCAGTGAATGTGTAAGTACCCAGCCACGGTGTTGGGTTATCAGGGACGTCCTCTGGGTACTAAATAGTTTGGCCTACACGTGTAGTTTTACAACTAAGCGCTTCGGAAATCAGAGTATTTTAATTGAAATACAAACTAACCGTTAGCCATCATCGCTAGTAATCATATATGAAAACTCATTACCAACACAATCACAAACAAAGAATAACAGCACTTCATTTCAATTATATATTAAACTGGGTCATACTAATGAAACATGGCTGTGGTGGATTTCTAAATCAAACACATGTGGAGATATGACCTTAATAGTTTCAAATCATAATTAATAACATTATGTTCCACGTCTATAAACTCAACCCTATTATGTACATTAATTTGTTGAATATCTACATTGTTTTTGTTGGTAATTTATAGTGGAAAATTGGCTTAACTGAAATGGGGTTAGAAAATTTACGCTGGAAATGAGAGGACTAAATTTAAAAAAAAAACAATAGCCGATATACTAGACTGTATATTATTAGGTATAATAGATATTGATTCATAGCAGTTGTCGTAAAAAGTTGCTCCGACTGGGGTTCGAACCCAGAACCCAGAACCACTGCTATGAATCAATAACTATGTCCTTAAAGCGGGCTTATGCTTAAAAACCTAATATTCAGGTATAATAGATGTTAAAAGTTGTTTGAATATCAAAATACGTTTTTCAACTTTGAATCAAACAGTCGTTAATTCGTTATATAAAATATAATACAGTATTTGATTGATTTGTTTTTTTGTTGCTTACCGTTTCCATTAATGCAATAACGATATTCGAGACGATGAATGGTTTAAAGATGACGTACGGGAAAAAAACAGTGACTTTGGTAAGTGAGCTTAAAAAAAAACACTCAATAAACAAAAATAAACATATTATCTTATACGGAATTCGAACCCAACCCACGACCTCGTAGAGCCACACACGTCGGACTAAAACTCGGTCATAATATAATATAGTCTTTTGAGATTACCAAAACAATGTTTTATTTATATTGTATTGGTTGGTAAATAATCCCCAAATTGCAAGGTTATAGTTAGTTTTAGTTATTTGGGTTGAAGCACAAGTAAAAATTAATGATGAATTATTTCTACCAAAACTATACGATTTGGGTGGCTTATTTTAATAAACTTGACTTAGGAATAGATTTTTGGTATTCTCTTTAGTGGTACAAACTCTTTCCTCATCGTTGATAAAATTCCCCAAAAATCAAAGTACAAAATCTTTTTAAGAAACACGCTACAAAATAAATATTTCCTTGGTTACTGAAAGAGAAATCCATTGTTAAAATTCAGCCGTCGAAATCTTAAACTTTTTCTGTCAGAAAGTTCAAAAATATGTTTCATTTCAATGGAAGTGCATCATATGTTGATCTTTTGAAACAAAATAACCTGATATGTATCCGGGACTCGTGTTCATACATTTGGAAAACGTGTTTTGGTGACCGAACAGCCCTATTATTATAGGGAGTCTATTTTCATCTATTTTCCCTTTTTACTCGAACACAGCATACAGTAGAAAACAATCTAGCCCCAGCCCGAGCAATAATGAATTTCGCTGCACTATCATTAGAATAACAATGACCACCCAATTAAAGTTGATGACATCAGCTGTTAAAATCTTGGAAAGAATCGTCTCGATTCGAGTGCAAGACCTTATGTCAACGGTAAATATCAAGCGTGTAAACGTCAGGGTTAGGAACGGAACAGAAGAAAAACCCCGCGAAGTGAACGATCAGGATTTGAATTGGGTCAAAGGTTCTTCAAAGTTCCCGCCTAATTAAAGTTTCATTCGGTAGTAAAAGCAATTTATTGTTTGACATCGCACAGCAGCTGTAGGGAACGTAAATTAAATATTTCTTGAACGTTTAACTTGTTAACGGAATTGCTTCGAGTGGTAATAGTTCGACACAGTTTTAACTCAAGTCAATTAACACCAAGATTTCAAACTTGATAAAACTATTATTTTACTAGAATGATGTTTATTATTATTTCTGGTTTCTTGTTGAAATATGAAGATTAAACGCCCACAACAAGGTTACGTTCAAGACTTCCAGAACTAATTAATTGTCTTTTACGCACAGTTTCAAGAACGATTGGCCCACTAAACACTCATTACTGTATAGAATGTATCAATCGCAATGAGGCGAGAAACAAAACATCATTAATAATTATCTTGCTGGCATGCAATCACAGTTTGCTGACCACATTGATACAGCTTAATGAAACGATCCATTAACGCATGAAGTCCACGCGTTCATTGTAATGGAAGATATCTTTAAAACTTTGTTATGGGTTACGAAACAAAATTGTCGATTACAAATTTTGTTCCCATATGTCTACAAAAAGAAAATAGTAGGCCTCCCTTTAAGAATTTAAATTCAGGAAAAACAGCTAAAATGAGAAAAAACATTTTGTCCCGGAAATGAAATGTATTACTAAGCTAGTATTGCTGGTATGTAAGATACACAAAATCAAAATATGCAAACAGTTCAGAAATATACCTGGTTTTAGATACGCACTTAAAATTACATTAAAAGAAATGTAGCTTTAATTAAATACATTATATTTCCCCCTAAATATTAAAATGTCAACATAAAAATAATTTAAATACACAAAAAATATAAGAAAACATTTTAAGTGTACTAGTTTTCTTTAAATTGCCTTATCAAATGAAATTTAATCACGGCATGAATGCGCAATTACTAATGAGCTAGTAAACGATTGCCAAACTAAGTTATTATGTTGTTATTATATTATGTTTTTGTAAAATGAAGTCTGGACTGCAGAAATCTTGATGTAGACCAAGAGACAATTTGTGTCCCTATTCAGGTATATTATGTGAGAATAGAGCTGCATAAAACCTTCGTCGAAACATTCAGTCAGGAAGACCGGTAAGCGGAATCGAACCCGTGACCTTCCGAATCAGAGTTTAACTCGTTACGCATGAGCTATCTCTGTCGGTGACCATACCAAATTTTAATTCACCCTTTTGTTTCTATTGTATTGAGTTTTAGGTTTTATTTTCATTTGGACGCAATAAGAAGTCCAATATAGAACGTAGGTTGTGAAGGTAGCACAGCCGCACGAACGGGCATAGCTTAGCACTAGCTCCTTTGAGACGTCGACAAAACGGACGCTGCAAATGATTTCCTTTGTCCGAGGAAATTACTTTTTCCTATTCCCCAACTCTTTCATCACAAATCAACTGCTTCGTCCATTTCCATGAGATAAGCTGAAAAAGAAAAACCTTGCTTTTATCATCGTGTGACTTTTAGTTAATTAATTCTTAATTGAATAACTTTTCTTCTTCATAATCTTTTCTTGCTCTTAATGAAATTAGTGTGTATATTATGTAAATGTTTCATTTTAATTATATTTCTTTCCAGGCTTAAGAGTTGGTCCCATGAGCCTAATATCTACTGAAATTACAAATCTACATAATTTTCCGAAGACTAGAGAGGTAAAATCTACGAATGCGTGAATTTAAAAACGCTTACTTCACATTTCTATGGCCTTCGTCCAAAACGTTGCTTTCACGGAAATTATTTTACTTAAATAACATATATAACATTCATAAGTGGGTTGAAATGAGTCAGTTTCGGGGCTAGGTCTTAGTGTCTTTAAGGCCTCAATTCACTTCTTATCAGGAAAACTGACAACTGAGCGTTTGACATGTAGTTCCTCAACGTTGCCACATATTTGTAATTTAATCAACATGTATCAAAAATAGTTCCCAAAGTACATAAAATGTAAGGATTCATAAATCGAAACTGTGTGGACATCTTCAGTGAACGAACATAACGCCTCCTTTACATAACTCTAAAGTCAAGCCTCAAGTTGAATATACTACCCAAATTTGGAACCCAAATCATGTCACAAACAAAATTACAGCAACGATATTTCAAACACTACTTGTGCTTCAAAACTAATACGGAATACCACAAAGTAGATTATGTGGGTATGCTAAGTAAGCTAAGTACTCTTAAAAGCCGGAGGAAATTTATGGGCATTATTCTGCTCTATAAAATTGCGAATAACCTGCTTGACTTGCCTCTAATCCAATCATTGAACTACCGTGTGCCGCCGAGGAACAAACGTATTCATTAACTGTTTCAACTTCTCCCCAGCCACATTGATGTGCACAAGTATTCCTGTTTGATATGGTTGCAGTCAACGTATAACAATCTTTTGCCATTGAACAGGCCTCATTTAGATTTGTATAATAGAAAATTATACGTCACATTCGAAACCAGTAAAAGACATAACCGATAATTAACTTCATTAATCTCTTCAGTAACTCCTTCATGCACCAACAATGTATATTTACACTTTCACACTCACTCACACAATCATACACTCGAACATACATACAACACCACTCTTATACATTCAAGTTATATTATTTGTATAGTTATCTTTATATTACTAATTTTAAATTGTATTGTAACGTCATATCGATGGTGAAGAACCAATACCTTCTATCTGCCAAAAAGCAAATTGTTCAGGAGAGCATTAAAACTGATTTAAAAAAGTAACTAGTTGGTGGTGGCAGATAGGAGATATTGATGTAAGGTAGTACTATGTCTGAAGTATATGTCTCTTTTGGAGATGTTTAAGCATTGTTAGATGGAGCTATTAGCACCAAAAAATTCGAAATAATTTTCTGTATCCATAGACACCAACATCTCATTTTGGCAGAAAATGGCAGATAGAAGGTATTGGTTCTTCACCATCGATATGTTGTTTTGTTACCCATGTTGGTAAATTGCACCAGTGGGACATGTCCTGTTGTGTGGCCACAAATAAACAAATAAATAACAACTATGATTTATGCGCTTACGATAGGAAAACAGAATGACACATGGAAATGCAGTTTGCAGGCACGGGTTCGGAACTACCCAAACTATGGAGCGGTTTTAACGAACAGCATACGAATAATATCGTATCATCGTATGTTGAAAGCTCTTGGTGGGGGTGCCGAGTTGGTACCCACACATAAAATCTTATCGTGGATTGAAATCTTCCGTGGTAGGTGAAAGGAAGACAAAAATTCACATTTCAAAATAGCTGGCCTCGACCGACTGACCCCAAGGGTCGCCAAAAACATTATGTTTGTAAGTGTTCAATGTGAAAAACGCATGTCAATTCGTATTCGGTTTACATCGTGAGACTCGCACACATGCGGACGGACAGAAGATATTTTTTGGCTGTAGGAAGAATTAACAATTGTGAAAAAATAATAACAAAAAAGTTAATAAATGTAATTATTTACCAGTGTAAGAAACACTCAAGAAAATTGCGAAATATTTAGTCATACTTAGTATAACTAAAAATTTTAAAAAAAGGACAAGGTAATTCCTGGCCTATTTTTTAGTGTAGTTATCAATTTTCTAGTGCGTTTGTAACCTTGATAATTTGCTTCACGTGTTTTTTTTTTTTTTTACAGTTGTTACTTTTCGAAACCATTTTATTTAAAACACATGTTTGTTAAATGTTAATTTTTAATTTCAATATATAATTTTTATCAATTGATTGTTATTCTGTGTCGCAAGGCAACAGCTCTGGCTGCAGAGACCAATAAAGGTTCTTTATATTAGTTCACCCTCGACACTAGTTAGACGGCCGACGCGGACAGCCTCCCCGTCCCGTGATCTAGGGCAGCCGCGGCTGATCGAGGTGGTCATCGCTAAACTAACTGACCGTCCCGCGGCTTCCGGCGGGGTGGTTGTTGCAATCATCGGTGCTATACATAATTACATAATGTCCAGTGACCACAGCCCCGTGGCTGGTAGATTGTTCGTGGAACAGAAAGATAAGAGCGTTTACCATAGCACTACTTCGACAACATTGCTCGATGATAGAAACTAATAAATCCATAATAACCAACGGCTGTATCCGCTCTCCTTTAATGTGGCTCTTGACAACTAACCACGCCAATAACTTACTAGTAGCAGTATTATTAACTTATGTATGGACAAATAATCTGTTATAATATATATAGATTATACAGTCTCTCCGAGTCGACAAAGTATAAGTTATCTGGTTCAATTTTCTTGACATCCCGATTCCCGAGTGAGGTATTATTGAAGTTTTTCTCGTTGTATTTGTTGTTAAAAATTATAATTATATATAATATAATACATCTTAAATACGAGGGTCTATAACCAAGAAGACAATAAGCAATTCAACAATCATATTGATAAAATAATTATAATAATTTGTCTCAAGCTAGAAATAATCTAATTCTAAAAAAATGTTAGCAATCAGATTATAACTCCTATTCGAGAGAAGTTTTGCTAATTAAATATGCATTGTGGCAAAATTGGTAAACATTAAACCTCATCATATTTAATATGAAAAAAATAATTAATCCGTTATTTCTTGGTAGGAATTTACTATTCACTGTTTTGTTTGGGGGGAAAAATGTCTCGAAAGATTATCACATTTTTACGACTGACTTCTAAAAGATGAACAATAATGACAACATTCTGCCCAAAAAACAATCCAAGTTACGTGAATGATTATTGTAATAAAAAATACAAAGTTATTTTTGTAAATAAATTAGGCAAGGGGGAACACATTATGAAACCATCTATCACTACTGGCAATGACTAGTTGTCTTTGCTAGTGCTAGATTGTAAATAATATTTCCCCCTTGCCTAATTCATCTACAATATCTTTGTTTTTGTACTTTTTACAATAATCATTCACATATGGCTGTTTTAGTCAAGAATTTTACTATTATTGTAATTATTTTAGCAGAAAGTGGAGCCGAAGGGAGCCAGAACTGAGGAAGGTAAGAACCGTCCGAAATGATGCTTGAATTAAAAATTAAATTCGCACAGAACAGTGGAAAGTTCATTAACTTTTAATTGAAAGTTGAACGCTATTAATTGTGTGAGTATGATACAAGACTTTGGAAGAGAAGCAAAGTTTAAAGCTACGCGACGCACTATTCTCCTGCTGGCTTTGTATGGAATGGCTGCAGCCAATAATATAAATAGGATAGGTTATTGTACTCTATCGGTAAATGTAAGAGACTCGTCTTTCTCATTTAATTTTGTTTTATCGTCTGTGATCGAATTCCTATATTCAATGTGACTTTTAACAATTAAGGATAATATAAATCTAGCTACAAAAAGAGTCGTACTTTCAGAGAAGATAATAAAAATAAAACACTCGATTATGTAGAAATGCGGGCAAAAGAAACTATTCTCAATCACAAACTGAAATTGAATTGAAGTGAATAAATTAAAATGTTTTAAAAGTTATAAAAATAAACTTCACAATCACTCACTGTGATAATACAAAAATCTAAACGAATGATTAAAAATACAATGTAAAGAATATGAAAGAAAGAAAGAAAAGAAATACAAACAAATTTAGCACGACTTGCAAAAAAATATCGCTATCTGCAATCAGGGAATTATGAAAAATATAACGAGAGATCTCCACTCTAATCTTCACACAATTTGGATTCAAAAAGGCTTTGGAAAAGTTCAAATGAAATAACCTGCCATAGCCGACGTGTGACGACGAAGTTTCCTCTCATTAAACCGTTGAGTGACTAATATAACCGTAAAGGTCCTATCTATACCCGAGACGCATCACTCGCAAGAGCTAGAAATGCATAAAATATCATCTCCCAGGTCAAGGTAAACTTACTCTTCAAATGCGTCGGGTATCGATCACTACCGAATATTTGCTATCCACTCGAAACATGTGACAGGCCGCGCCCACTAGAGAGAGGTGTTGTTGCATGTTGCTGCCTTTGAGTCTGTGTCGCGTACGGTCTAGCTCTTGACGAGTCTTTTTACAGAGTCTGTCGAACACACGATATGTGCGATGAAACACAAAAAATACATTTACCTAGGCAAACTAGGTAGGTAGACTACAGAGAGGCGTCCGCCATACTCCTGGACAACAGTAGCCTTTGATCAACTTAATTCCCTCGTCCAGTACTGGAGAATGCGTATGCGAGTAAAGCTGACTATGGAGAGTGGAGTGTGAAAGTTTGAGTGTGTATGAGTATGAGAGTACAAGAGTAGCTGTAGTATGCGAGTAACTAAGATTCATGACAAAATAGTCAAGAACAAGGAATTTTAAATATTTTGGAATTGAAAATTTAAATTAAGGGGAATCGATCACGTTTTTCTATTTTCTCAAATATGCAACGAAGACAAAATATAGCGAATGGCTTTAAAACCTGGCTATATTATAACATAAAGGCTAAATTTTTCAATTTTTTTTATCAGGCACACGGCAAATATCGCCTCTCAAAAATAATTTCGACTTCAATTCGCCCTAGCACATAATTTAAGGTAGATAGTAGTGTTTTTGTAACATTAATTTTCAATTTGTTTTCTACAGGCTGATTGAGAGAAAGAAAGAAGATTTTTTTTTACAATTGTCTTCCTTGCGAAATTTTTAGTTTACCGGTATTTTTACTGATTTGTTGCGCCAAACGAAAAAATTCGCAGGAAAGACAATTTAAAAAAATCTTTTTTTCTCAGTCAACCTCTAGAAAACCAGTTGACTACCTTGAATGGTGTGCTAGGGTGAATTGATGTTTTAAATTATTGTGAAGAGGCAATATCTACCGTGTGCCCGATCAATTTTTTTAAAACGTTTTGTTGTTCTAATAGAGCCAGGATTCCAAGCCATTTTTTTTGGTCTAAGTTGCATATTTGAGAAAATAGAAAGAGGCGATCGATTCCAAGTAACCTTCCTATAAGAGTCGTAGAAAAAAGAAGACTGTAAATACATTATTATAAGGGGATGTTTATTTTAATGTTTGAGGCCTACACTACAAATAGCTTATTACTACAATATTCATAAAAAAATAATCAAGATTAATACATTGCTAAACTTGGATGTTAGCTTTAAGACTTGTACGAGTAACTGATTATACGGCTCACGGCAAAAATGGTTTATTTTGTCAATTGATCAATGAATGATACGAAAATTATATGATTGAAGATTTCTTCAGATGTTCTTGGAATTAGGAAAACATTTATTGATACGTGAAAGCATGAAAGTAGTACTAAAATGTTAAAAATGGTTTATCAGAACTTTTTACATAATAAAAGTTTCTCAAAGGTGAAAAATGTGATTGCCATAAGATTTAACTAAGTTTTTACAAAAAAAGCCAAACCATTGCGGGTAATCAATTAGATATTTCGAGGGTTCTCTAAAAATATCTCCAACGTTTTGAGCAGCCAATCGTCAGGGACAGATCTAACAAACTACCAACGGCAGGCGAGATTTTTTTCTATTGATAATTTTGGTATGTATTAGTTTTATTATTGTTTCCTGTAGTTACACTTACTATGCAAAATTACAGAATAAGAGAGGAAATTCGGCCTTTGTGGCACATCCACCGCAGTGATTCTGTTCCTGTCCCATCCTTAACAATAATAAAATATAATAGACTAATAATGATATATTAAAAATTGTCTTCACTTTACATACATTCGCCAAGAAGATAACACTCTATCTATAAAGTAAATCAAAACTATCGGTGGAAGAGTAGGCCTACATTAAAAACCACCACATTCATTTTGCTGAACTCCGACAAATGGAGGTAAACTCCCATGGAAGTCTTTTTTACGCTTTACCATGGATATACATTATGCAAATCGCATTAAATATCAAAGTGAAACGGTGTCGTAAAATGCACAATAGTTGTCGCTAAGTGTGGACGTAATTAAACTGGTTGTTCTTGTTTAATTATCTGCATTAATCATGAAATGTTAACCTTGTTCAGTTTTGCTCTTGCACCACAGAGAGGAAATAAACGCGAAACTAGGGAAATAATAACACAAGCCATATAAACCAAACACGAGAACTACGAAACAATAGTTCATTAATGTTGTAAAAGCGAAATAATACTCGTTACAAAGTATTATAAGGTGTTCGTTTAGAGAAAATCAATTGTGAACAGTGGGAATAGAATGTAATGGTAAAACAACCAAGTGTAAGCCAGCGAAGAGCAAAATGTGAAAAATTTGTAAACATCATTTGCAAAAGGTTTATTTGCATTTAAAAAGCATAAGAAAACGAATTAAATGCAGTACTTGAATAAGTAAGTACGTTGTAACAATTGTATATTGCATTCAGTTAATATGGGAACACTGTTATCACTCTTTATTCGTAGTTATTTTAGTACTCATCTATTTTTACACCCACTATACCACTTTAATTAGGTCTCTACACTCGTATTTTACTCCACTATGTAACTTTGTGGGTAGAATTTAAACACAAATTAATTGATTTTTGTTTTTAAATTTACTACCCGTTGTTACAATACGATAATTATATCTATGAAACATTTTCTTTAAAATGTGATTTAATTTTGATATTGAATTATAATATTTAGAAATGAAACTAGTTTCAATGAACTTTTTTCCTCTTCTTAGATGGAAGGAAAGTGACATTTTCCAAAATATCGCAGAAATGTATCTAATTTCCCACCCAAGTACAGTAAAAAGGCTAATTCAAACTATTTAATAGTATAAAATATATTTTGTATGCGTCAAGCTGGTTGTGGCTGGTGGTGGTGGTTGGTGGTGGTGGTTGCGACATTAATTAATGAAGTATCTTGAAGTATCGTGAAAGCCTTCAATATCTTATCTATATACACAATTTAATATTTTCATAATTGAGAAGTTGTATTTATTACCCTTCTGCATTACCCAGTTTCAAAAACTAATAGGATTTAATATCAAAACGTTAATGAAATGCGAAAAGCAAGCATGTTAAAACCATTGAAGTGTTCATAACGTCCGGAGTTGTTTACCCCTGATTATAAAGCTGCAGCATCTAGCATCGGGTCATCTGCCGCGGCCGGTCCAGTAATAACAGCCCTCCATACAAGAAACACGTAGGGTACTCGACCGTATAAAGAAGCTATTGGCAATGAATTAACAGGGGACACAAGTAATAAATGTCTGCGCGACAACTATGAAATCCACATGAAGTATTCCCGAGGGGTGACAATGTCGACAAATGATTAGCTACGCTCTCAGCAGACAAATTACTACCATTACGACATACAAGTATTGCTTTTTGGCGGCATTAGTTCTGAGCCGGTGCTGCTGTGAGGACGGGGCAAGGCCCTCTATATACCGAACTAAAGTATATAGAGGGCCTTGGACGGGGACGCTGGGAACAAGATGAGCGGCCATTATCCTCTATAACGGCTCGACGCGGCTAAATTGCTCGGAATCTAATGCAGATTGTATTTAAACGTTCCATTGTAGCTCTGGACATAGAACTCTTTGAAGCTTTGATTTATAGTTGGTATATTTAATAATATTTGATATTCAATGCATTTGCCTGTTGTATAGATACAGACGTTCACTTTATCACATCTTTGAAATCACAGTTAATCGTGTTTCTTTCCGCTTTTCTATTTCTCTAATCTTATTTTCCTTTATATCTTCCATTTTTAAATGAGCTCATTATTAAAATAAATAAAGTTTAAATCTTTTAAACTGTGATCAAAACTTTCGTCATGATGACTGTTTTTTTTTATGTTTTATGTTTTTACGTAAAATGTTATTAAGTTATTAATTAATTATTAATTAGATTCCTTACCCATGGTTCATTTCAATCCAGCTTTGAAATCATATTATTATTTTCCTTTGTACTTTTATAAATTCTTTAATTTTGTCGTCTTTGTATTTTCCAATCTATAACTAACTCATTATATAATCAGCAAAGCTTAAATGCTGCACTTGTAATTAAAACTTTCTTCATGAACACAATTTTCACTATAATTTTATCATTTTGCTTTTAGGTATAAATGTTATTAAGTTATAAACTGTCTCGCTTCATATATTTTATAACTCCTTACCCAAGAGAATATAGGTCACACATGTCGTCTATGTTACTATACCACATAAACGGGGTTTAGAACGGGAATGAATCCTGTCTGCGATGTATAGAAATTGCTTCTAACTGGTGCATGAAAAGACGAAGATTCTCGTCAATCTTCAACTTGATTGGAAAACTCATCCTATAGGTGAAAATAGATATAAAAAAATCTTTATTGTGCACCTTTCGCTCGATATTTGAAACGCAATTTATAATCAAGTTGATGAAGTTCTAAACTAGGGCAATATGACAGACATACACAATTAATATAGAGAAACATTGCACGCTGGTCGTTAGTTAGACTGTGTGCATGGAAACAGTTAGCCCCGTCGTTGTTCGATTTGTCAGACAAACACCACATCACCTGTAATTAATTACAGTCACGAGCAAACATGGTAGTTTTATTTCTAACATGCGACCCAGTACCATAAGCGTGCACATAATTAATTGTGGTAGTTACATTGTTGTTCACTCGTCATCACCTCACATGCTGCTTGTCCTGTGTATGGGAAGACGTAAATATGTCCGAGACTCGAACCCCAGCTAAGCTTAGCTCTTTCTTCCTGAAAACAAACAAACATAACTATTTGATTTTATTTTATTTGTGTATTTAATAAGGTGTAATTTACCAATTCTAACTCATGGTTCTGTGACTTGGACTTTGGGAGTGAGTGAGGGACTTGAATAAGATACAAGCTGCAGAAATGAAATTCGTAAGGAGTATAGCGGGTGTAACTCAACTTGAATTAGGAGTGAAGAAATTAGAAAGAGATTTGGAGTTAACAAGCTTTTGTTCAAAATAGGAAGAGAAAGATTGAGATGGTATGGACATATGAGGAGAATGGACAAATAGAGAATACCGAAAGCAGAATTTGAAAGTGGAGATATGAACATAAGAAGACGTGGTATGGTTTAAGAGAGAAGTGGTAGGACCAAATAATAAATATGTTGAATAGAGAGATGAGTTTTGGGAATAAATAGCAACAGAACGACTATGGGAGGACAGAAGAAAATGGCGTGAGCTGGTGGTAAGTAGAAGAGGACGATATTGAAGGAGAAAAGGACATAACAGGTCTGGCAAGCCTGTGTTAATAAAACTATGTGTGACCTAGAAAATCTGGTGGTTATTGCCACACCCTGACCCGAATTATGTTGGAAGCAGGTGTAAGAAAATATATAGATATTTATTTAAATTCTATCCTATTTTTAAAATAAAAATAAAAATGATAAATTGAAATAAATATTTAAAAAACTAATGTACAAACGAGGACAACAATAAAACTATAACATAAATGTAGACAAAATTTTTGGTTATACCCCCCACATGTGTATAACACTAAATTGTATGGACAAAAAGAACACGACACTTCTAAGTCTATTGTGCGAGGCCCCACAATACTTAATATCCGCCGTATTTTATCCAATAAATACACTTCTGTATTTTCCGCGCAGTTTAACACTATACCGTGGCAAACCAATAATACGTCCGACCAGCCTACTACCCTCCTGCCAGAGACCCTGTGATTAACATAGTAACTGACATCACGATGACTTGCCGAAATCCCCCCTATTGGCAAGTGTGAGATGAAAACCCCATTAGACAATTTTAATTGATTTCGATCTTTTCTAATTTCGTATGCAAATGTTTGTATGTGGAAACCGTGTAACGGTTCCTATGGTTAGGTCATCACTCGACGATGACAGCCCCCTCCACTAGAAGACATTGAGGCCTGACAATACGTCTCCTTCCATTCAAGACGCAGACCCCTCAGATCGACGCGTAGTTGAGCGACGCGTCGGGAATGTATTTCTCTTTCAACAGCAATTAGGCTCTCGATCAAACGAATCACAGACGGGTCGTTTGTAGAGTTCTATTCGTAGTTGATTGAGGCTCAAAGGGAGAAAGTGAAATGTTTTGTACTGCAGTTGAGTGGATTGTCAATATTGAATTGTTTGTTACTTGCCTCGTTGTGTATTCAAAATATTTCACAGTAGGAAAGCAACAAAACCAAATGAAAGTCAACGGGAGTGTAAACGGTTTTCACAATCTAACAGAATTGGCATCCATATAAATGGAACGTTTTGCATAAATATTATTGTACGTGTCTCTAAATAACCTATTTGACGAGTGTTTGGGGAATACATCCGACGTACGCTTCTGCCCTTCAATTTATAAAACCATGAGTATAATATGGTAATTTAATTTTGTCAAATATATATTTGAACATAATCAGACGCACGGTGGAGGGCGAGACACACCATCAAATCCAACATTGAACCAACGAATGAGACAAGGTTGCAAATGTAAAATGTATATGTGTGTTGTAATATGTAACTTTTGTCCAAAGCGAGAGTATTATCGAATATTACTATAAATGAGGTACGCTGCATCGTTTGGTGAAATAAATGGTTTAAACTTTAAATAAGATTTGGCCTTGTGTTGAATATCGCTATAAAATGGCCCGTTTGTTGTTCGCATTTTCTAGAATGTAACACGTAAGAGAAAAACGTCTAGCAACTGTGACGGCCACTTTCCCACAGCCAGTTATTATTAAAATTAGTTTTTTTAAGTAAATTTTGCCTGTAGAAAAACAAATCACAATTCACTTTCGTTTATTTGAGAAAGTGTACAAGTCAATTTTTTTCAGTGAAAATTCTTTCTGCTAGTCAGTTATACCGATGACTTTCAAAAATGGCATTTATAAATGACACTAGGATACATGAATATCTGCACAGTAAGTTATCTCAGAACTAACTTTTACTGACATCCCTGTAACAATAAATGATTTCCTCATTTCAACAAACAGTTAATATGATTGTTATTTTGTTTGATCGATACTCTGCCCGTCATGAGTTTCATAGCAGTAATATAATAAATAAGAAGATTTAATTTTAAGTTAAGCTTCACAGTTGGACTAAATAAGTGGATTTAATGTTAAAAACTAAAACGCTTCTGGCTCACACACATCAAAATTTAAAAAAAAAAACATTTACAAAAATTATTTGATGAATGTTCCATTTGATTAAAAAAAATCAAACATGTTTTCTGTTTGAAATGTCATTGAAGCTTATTCGTTAAAACCTACCCGACATTATACAACGTCCAAACCGTGTTTACTGTTCATCCATGTGGATTTCCGCCAACCAAACCACTCTGTCACATCGTGGATGATTTGACATTATTACCACAGAGATTTGAATAACATCACAGTGTTTACTCGATCGAAATAAATCTGCATATTATCATTACCACCCCACTCCACAGAACGGTATTGTTTGTATCAACAATGCAGTCAAGCCGATTCCAAGACTGGACAATGATTATTAAACTAGAAAGAAAGCTTTGTGAATTGTGAGTCGCTTCGAGTGTTTTAATAACATACATAATCGTGCTGGATATTGCCGTATTGCGGAGTGCTACAGTTAGCAGGTGACCCAAATAACTGTGTACTCGAATCACAGTCGCTCCGTTGCACTGTATCGTTGTACACTAGTTGAATTATTCCGAGGCGCGTTAGCTGTTTAGTGGATCGTGAAACGGCTGATATGTTTGCTTCTTTTGTACGTGATGTTATTACAGGGGATATGCATGTGTTGCAGGATCGAGTATTTGGCTTCGGCTAACAGGATGTGTGCTTCCGCAAATGACTGATATTACAGCAACAAACAACAATATTCATGTATGCACATAAGTTTTCTAATTATTGATAAATCCCACGCCCATTAAACATAGTTACACCAGGCCGATACTTATTGAAGAAACAAAAACGATGCATAATATTGATTTTATTTGTTATTTTCATCAAAGTTGCATTTTACACACGGATTAGCAACTAACATTCGTCTACATGTGAAATTACTTTATACATTTAAACAAGAATTAAATATTTATTACGAAAAAGTGATTTAAAGTGAAAATAATGAAGTATGAAGTGCAATTATGAACCAAGCAAGAATTAACGTATTAATCGAAATGAGTGTGATTATTGAGACAGCAATTACAGCATGCACTTATATATTTCTACGATCTATTGATTGCAGTATGTATAGTGAACACCTTCAAAACTTTATGTTTTTGTGGATGCTGACGTTTCAAGCTCCACACAAAAAGTCTCGTCAAAGGTTTAAGAGTTCGGAGAGAAGTTGACCTGAATCCTATATCAACTACGATGACTGATTGATATTGGGGTTTACGTATCACGTTCAGCGGTGGCTGTACGCTGTAATATTGTAGGGTGGTATGAATAACAACTTTTTGTTTTTTAAGTTTACCAACTCGTTTATTTGGTCCTGCACATAATTTATACCATTTTACAAAGACCCTAAATATATCTGAATAAAATACAACATGAAATTGAAATGAAGGATGAAATACCACTGTAAAAAAGGTTTGGAGGTGAAAAATTTAACGAAATACATAAAAATACAAATATAAAAATAAAATTACTTAAAACAATTTGGTAAAGCTATAGCACGTTAAGCTGGAGGTTCTGGGTTCGAACCCCGGTCGGGGCAAACTTTTACAACTGCTATGCATCAATAACTATGTCCTTAAAGCGGGCTTATGCTTAACCTTATATTCATAAAATTATAGTTAAATAAAGTATTAAACATTTACTAGAGTATGTCATACCAAAAGAACAAATGGAGAGAATGCTAATTCTGGTCGTGTACAGTACAGTCCAATGAAATTATCAACAGTAGGGGAGATAATTGGCATAGGTAAGTATTTATTTTTTCAATTTTTAAAAAATAAATCACGTTACCACGGTTAGTACAACAGTTCGTGTTATCGTGGCAGGGAGCTGCGACGAGGCTCAGACCACTGCCTCCTAGATGCTACTCGTGGCTCCTCTAGGTGGCAGTGGCTCAGACATCGCGCCTCGCGTGGGGTAGGTTATAGCCGGTGATTTGCATAGCAGCTCCGTCACTAATGCGCCTCCGCGTCCTACTGCCAGCCCCTAATGAAAAGCGTAATTTGTTTCGAGTGGAATCTCACCCCCCGGCGGCCATATTGTCTAGCTACGTCATGCCGTGACGGAGTAAATCACACGACGCACAATTAAAGTAAATAATTAAAAACGCTTCCAAGTGTCAGTAGTTCGTTAGGTTTGTTGTCAGGCTGTGATTGAGTGACGTCAGGGGTGTATATACAGTCGTCATCAAAAAGGAGGGACTATGAGTTTTAGGACTTTCGTCAACTGCCTTTAAAATCGGGGGGAAAAAAAAAAAACACGTTGATGGAAAAACTCGTTGCGGGCCCCGAGGAAGCAGTAAAATAAAGCACCGAAATGTAAGTTTTGGCGATGTGTGCAAACAAGCACGAGTAGGAAGGACCAAAAAGGGAGCGAAAATAAATCACTGCGAAAATAACACACAGTCACACAAAAATTGGGTACGGCATTAAAATCCTTGATGGAGGAGCAAGAAATAAAATGTGTTTAAAAAAAAATGATAGACACCCCTTAAAAAACAAAGGGTGATCAAAATCTTTTTTGATCCTTTGAAGGATAAAGTAAAAAAAAACCATGTTAATCGGGGGTGAGGTTTGGTTTTTTTTTGAGACGTGACAAAAAAAGCACGGAGGCCCAAATAAAGTGATGCGTTAAGGGTGACGCTCCCAAAAAAGCAAAACTGACCCCGATAAAAATGTACTCCGCTTTGAATGTGAGAGACTAAATTAGTAGGTCGCCATTTTCGTCCCAGCTACCAGCCCGATTTGAAGATTCCCTCTGTCACAAGATCTGCGGGGATGAGTACTACACACAGACCACACGACTTGCACTCTAGAAACCCGACACAACAAAACCTGCACTTCACTTTTCTGTGATACTAGGCAACTTATCGTCTTTACCCCTTCCCTAGGGCACGGTACAAAGTTCGAGCATCCTAGCTATCATATATCTCGACACTAGCCGAGACGCACTGTCCAATTATTAGCTGACTCACCAATCGAATCAACTCGAAAGTCGAAAGTCGAAAGTCGAAAGTAACTGTTCTTTAAAATTTTAGAAATTGCAAGAATTGTAATTTGTAATTCTGTGTAAAATGTCATTTGCGTTGAAAATTTACTATTTTACGAGTGCAGTTTGATAAACTAAAAGATTATTAATAATTATACTTAAATCCTTCATTCCTTTATCGAAATATAATACTAGGCCCTTTAGTAAAAAGAACCTCATCAGTCATCAGTGTCAAAAAATGCAACTTATTAAATTGACGATTATGGAGAAATGCGAATGTGTTACTGTTTATCGTAGATCAGAGTATATCACAGTCAGCATTGACGTCTCATTTGCAGAATAATATAAATACCCCGAACATCGGAAGTCTAGGTATTCACAACAAAGAACGCGTCAATCTGGGGAGCCAGGGGGCACCGACGGGTCTTGAACTAGGGCCCTGGAAGGGGTATTACACGGGAAATGCAGTCAGCTGGCCACAGTTGTTGATTACAATCAGAACGAATGCGCAGTACCATAAATTCCATACCGCAATTGCAGTCAGTCATTGATCGGAGCCAATTGCAATCTTGGGTTGCAGTTGACTACAATTTCCTAGAGAATGTTCTAAATTGCTGACTGCAATTTATTGCGGGCTTGATTTTAATTATGGTACTGCGCATGAGCACATTCGTTCTCAGACTTTGTAATTGCAATAAAAAAACTTTAGCTAGCTGACTACAGTGTAATACTACTATACGTGTATTATAATATAGCCTTTTAGTGAGAGACGCGAGGCTTCTGACGGTGCAACCCCCCACTCTTCACCTTTATAGAGGAGAAACCCTTGCAAAGTGAGATAGCGCCGGGTCTTTATTGGCAAAACCAAGAAATTTTTGACTCGATATGCGTGAATTTTTTCACACTTTTTGCCTAATTTTCACAACCGACGATTTTTGCACAAGCAGCCAAAAAAGTTTCGAAACTTTATTTTGGGTGAGCCAAGTTAATGCTAGAACCCAAAAGGATTTTCATGTCAAAAACCCATGCCATATTTTGCACATTTTTGCACAATTTTTCACAAACCAAATTCGATTTATGCCAAGCACACAAAACAGTTACGACAATTTTGTTTTGGCTGGTAAATTAAGCTAGAACAACCAAAATGGATTTTATGCAAAACCCCTGCCATATTTTGCACACTTTTTCACAATTTTTCACAACCAATTTCGATTTAGCACAAGCAGCACAAAAAAATTACCAACTTATTATGGCTGAGCCAAGTTAAAGGTTTTTTTAAAATAACGAATTTTATGTGCAAAAATTATACCATTTTTTTGCAAATTTTTTCACAATTTTTGCACAACCAATTTTGATTTTTGCACAACAAAACAAAAAACTTACGACAAATTTTTTTGGCTGAGCCAAATTTATGGTTTTCCTAAAAAAAACGAATTTAATGTGGAAACTTTCTAATTTTTGCACACTTTTTGCACAAATTTTTTCAACCACTCTCAATTTTTGCACAAGCAACCAAAAAATTACCGACTACTTCATTTTTGGGTGAGCCGTTAAAAGGTTTTCGTAAAATAAAAGAATTTCAGTGCAAACTTTTTACCAATTTTTTGCACACTTTTTTAAGTCCGTAAACCCGCCCCCCCCCCCCCCAGAACTTTCGTCTCAAACCTGTGCATAATTTTTTCACCCAAGTCCGAGTTTTTGACCCCAAAATTTCGAAAATCCTGACCCCATATTCGCGATTGACCCCTATGCGAATTTTGACTCAAAATCTTGTGCAAAATTTTGCCCCCAATACTTTCGGGGAACGCCTTTTAAAAAGGGGGGGGCTAAGTTTTTCACGACCCCCCCTTTTCTATTTTCCACTCAAACCATGTGCATAAAATTTGCACAATAAGCACAATTTGGAAAACCCCAAATCCCCAATTTTGCACACTTTTGGAGATGCGGTCATTTAAATAGGGACCTTCCCTTTTGGAATTTTAAATCAAAACCCTTTTTTTAAAAAAAAACCCCAGTAAAAAAAATTTGGGTAAGTGGATTTAAACTTGCCCCTTTTCCCCCCCCCCCCCCAAACCGAATATCAAAAAGAAAAATACATGTTTATTTCACCCAACATGCCCATTTTGCACCCCCATTTTTAATTTTTTCCATCGCTTCCCTTTTGTGATTGAAACCAAAATTTAATTTTTTCCCTTTGAAAAAAATTCCCAAAATGGGAGAACCAAGTAAATATTCTTTTAAAAATTAATTTTGGAGCAGTGAAACTTGGGTCCAAATTTTGCAGCTAAGTATGCCCCCCTAAATTTACAGGCCTGATTTATCCCCCTTAGACTGTAGAATCTACAGTGGGAGAAATATGAAAAATTAATAAGCAAATAGAATTGGATTTTTCCAAAATAGGGGGGAACAAAGTAAAAACGGGGGTTTTTTCAAAATTTTCCCAAATGAAAACCCCAAAAAGAAAAATAAACCCTTTTAAAAAAAAATTTTTTTTAAAAAACAACATTAAACCTTTTAAATTTTTGAAAAAAAACCAAAACCGCCCCCCCCCCCCCAAAAATTTTCCCAAAAAAAAAAATTTTACCCAAATTTTTAAAAAAACCCCCAAAAAAAAAAACCACCCCATATTCCATTTACCCCAAAGCAATTTTTTTCCCAAAAAAATTTTTAATTTTTAAAAAACTTTTTAAAAAAAAAAAAAAAATAATTTTTTTTAACCCCCCAACCCAAACAAACAAAAAAAACAAAAAAAAAAAACCCAATCCCAAAAACAAGGAACCATTTAAAAGGGAAAACCAACCCAAAAAAACAAAAACAAAAAAAAAAAAAAAAAAAAAACTAAAAAAAAAAAAAAACCCCCCCCCCCCCCCAAAAAAAAATTAAAAAAAAAAAAAAAAAAAAAAAAAACCCAAATTTTTATAAAAAAAAAACCCCAATTTTTTACCAAAAAAAAAATTTTAAAAAAAAACCAAAAAACCCAAAAATAAGAAAAAAAAAAAAAAAAACCCCAAATAGAAAAAAACCCCCAAAAAACCCGATTTAAACCCCAAAAAGAAACAAAAAGGGGGGAAAAAGAAAAATTAAAAAAAAGAAATTTCCAAAAAAAAAAAAAAAAAAAACAAACAAAAAAATCCCCTTTTAAAAAAAATTTTTTAAACCCAAAAAAACCCCCCGGGAAAAAACCAAAAAAAAATAAAAAACAAAAAGAACAAAAAAAAAAAATTTTTTTAAAAAAAAAAATTTCGAATCAAAAATACGGGATAAATTGCATGAAACCCCCCTTTAAAATTAAATTTGATTTTTTTCCCCCCGGGGAAAGTGGGGGGTTTTTAAAATAAAAAAGAGATTTTAATTTTTGGGGTTTTAAAACTTAAACTTTTAAAATTTCTAAAAGCACTTAAAAGACTTTTTTTTTCGAAACAAAAATTTTTTCACCCCCCAAAAAGAAATTTGGGGGTGAAAATTTTTTAAAAAAAAAAAAAAATTATTTTAAAGTAGGATCGTTTTCAAAAATTATGTAAGGAATTAAAAAATTACTGGGTCTAAATTAGCAGCTAAAAAATGCTCTCCCCCCAAATGGCCAAGCCCCTGATTTTGGGCCCCCAAAACTATAGAAACTTTAGAAAAGTAAGAAACTATAGGAAGTGCTCGCATAAAACTAGATTATCAAATTTCTATGTTGATATTTTTCGATTGGGGAACAATCTAAAATGTTTTTTTGTGTTAGGTTTCGCGCAACACTTGGAAATTTATACGTAGTGTTTTTTGTGGTTGTAGGCACAAAAATCAGGGGAAATGTGACTAAAAATAAAAAATAAATAAAAAAATTTTTATTTAGAGTCTACCCACTCAGATTAATGATTTTCAGTGGGGGATTTTAAATCAAAGCGACAAAGCCCCCCCTGCGGGCCGACGCAATGGGACGAGTGAGCGAAAACCCAACCAAAGCGATATTAAATATAAATCATCATAAATTCCCTAAATTAAATGTGTCTAAACATTTACGCCCTCTTATTTTTAAAGTCGTATAGTTTAAAAGGGGGGCTCGAATGTGTTGTTACCCCAAAAAACACCCCTACTTCCTAACCCCTCATACACTTGTTCATACTTTATCGTGTTCATATTTTTTATGATTTTTCTTGAGTATTTTTTTGGTGGGAGCGAGCAAAGCGAAGATTCCATTTCACTACACTTGAACAAAAAATGGGGTTTTTTTTTTTTTTGCTGTTTGTTAACATGTTTTCGGCTAAACCAATACCCCCAATTGCAAAAAAAATTTTTGGGGGGGCCTTCAAAATTTTTAAACTTAGAACTCCAGGTTTTTTAGTGCAATCGAAAAAATATTTTTCGTGAAAATCGCAATTTTACGTTTTTTTTTTCGATTTTTAAAAAATTTTTTTCGACTTATAAACCTACATGCTTTTTTCCGATTGTAATGATTTTTTTAAAATCTTAATTTTTTTGAATTAATATATTCGAGTGAAATTTGAGCGCAAACTTAAAATTGTTTTTTTATAAAAAAACGCAATTTTACGATTTGTTTTAATTTTTTTAAAATTTCTTTGACGGGGTAAAAAAAACGCTTTTTTAAACCCATTTTAATTATTGTATCACAGAACCTTAATTTTTTTGAATTAATAATTCGTGTGAAATTTGGCGCAATCAAAAAAAATTATTTCTCATAATAATTTAATTTTAAAATTTTTTTATTTTTTTTTTTTCTTCGACTTTTAAAACCTATAAAAATAATTTTTTCACAGAACCATAATTTTATGATTTGATGTATTCGTGTGAAATTTGAGCGTAATCGAATAATTATTTCTTATGAAAATCGAAATTTTACGCTTTTTTCGTTTTTAAACAATTACGCTCATCCAACAACGCGCCTGAAAAAGCGTTTGTAAAGCTTCCTTGTTTATTAACTTGAATACAGCACTAATTCTACTTTACATCTAGGCCCCTAGTGAAATTCAAATTAAAACAAGTGGTAATCTGCTCAGAAAGTTTCTCTGGCTAGCCTTTAGGCCAAATGTGAGTATATTGATAACTTTTTTTAAGGCTTAGGAATCATGGTTGAATTAATTAAAATGCGGTCTCTCAAAATTGCAAATTTTATTATTAATAGATTGTAGGCTTATAATAGGAGGTAGTTTAATGGTATAACAGCTAGTCCAGTCTCAGCGACCAATTTAAAAGTAATTAATGAATGCGATCGAATTGAATCTAATACATAACATACATTTTTGTAGGATACCTGCTGTAGGGTATACACATCAGATTTAACCGCTGTGACCCTGACTAACTAGGAATATTGCGGATAGGACGATTGTGAAGGGATGTCCGAGGGCTGTTTAAGAGGACTCAATCCCTTGCATTCGCATTAACGGCTGAGGAAAACCTCGGAAAAAACATTCAGTCAGGATTGCCGGTCTCGACGGGATTCGAACCCGAAACCTCCCGAATCAGAGTCTCGCGCTTAACGCTCGAGCCAACACTGTCGGTGAATCTATTTATGTACAGGCTATAAGTTGCTCAAGTCGTGAAGATTTAATGCCAGTCTCTTGAATTTACTAACAACAGTATTTTTTAAAAGTGTTATCGAAAGGGCAAACTACAGTTTTTTTCAGTGTGATTTACGTATTGTGATTGGTCAATTGCTCTTCAAATCAGCGAGAATTGAATGTTTTCTCTAATCAGTCCACTGACAGGCAGTGTCAATATTTGGTTCGTGGCCATGCGTCTATAATGAGTTTAAATTGGCTACCGGATTCAAATTTTTTTTTAATTAAAAATATAATTTAGAATTAATATTATTATTATTTCGAAGATAAAAATCGGATGACATCCTCCATTTGTACGTAAGTGCCGTATCTGTCGGTAAAATACATCAAATTGAACGTTATCAAAGCTGAAGACTGCAATTGGTATTTGTGGGTGTGCATTCTTTAGTATCATGTGATTTCGCGCCTATTTGAACTGACCAATGAGAAGCGCGAAAAGGGGTAACACACGTCACACTTTGCATCCGGTGCTAACTGCCGCTCGTTACTCATCAACATCTAGCAGTCGAGTTGAGTAAGTCTTGAAGTGCAGTTGTACGTGGATTTGCTTAGCGTGGATAAGGTTGTGGGCGTATATCATTAGCCTTAGTTATTATTCCTATAGTTATTGGTAGAGTAAGTAGAGTATAATATTATATCCATATCCTTAGTTTGTAAGTTATTAAAGCATCATATTCGAGATTGTCTTGTTATGTTAACCCTCCCTCCCTAGCTTAGGCCTAGGTCATGGCCGACGCGCAGGGGGGCGTGTACGATGGCGGCGGAGGAGGCGAAAATCTAACAGATAATGTCATAGAATCTGTTGCAGCAGTGAATAATCTAATTAGATCTGAGAATGATGGTAAAAGACCTTTGAGTCCGGAAGGAGAGGAATTTTATGACCTAATAACGATTCCGAAGAGGGCTAATACTATGAACTCTGACGAGTCATCTGGAACGGGTAGGTCTAGCCCTGGGCCTACTGGTCTAGGGATAGGCTCAACAACAATTGGTAATTCTCTCAACCCCCTTAACCATTCAGTCAACCTCAATACCCTGGGAACCCTAGAGCGGGGCAGTCCAGCCATAGTTAACAATGCGGGTTCAAATTCAACAACTACCGGTAGGGCTACCTTAGATAGGCCTAAGAAATATAAAATCCATTTATATGACAATCATGACCTTGGGCCATACAAGGTATTTATTGAAAGGCCACATGAAGGCTCAAACATTAGGTCTATAGACCCAATAATTGTTGGCAGGATAATGCATCGTTTATTTGGACATATTAAAGACATAAAAAGGAATGGGAAAAATAGAGTAGTAGTTGAAGCCAAAACTTACGACATAGCCAATCAAATAGTGAAGAGCCCAACCTTAAGGAAAGGGTTATAATGTTTATGTACCATCATTCATGGTACAACGAGTAGGTGTAGTAAGGGGTATTGACACCGAAATTGAGGAGGAAGAGGCCATGGAGTTCATGGAAGCATCTCAAGGGATCAAAATATTAGAGGTACAGAGGATGACGAAGCGTAAGTTTAGAGGTGATGGAACCAGTTATTTTGAACCGATTAGAAGCATGAAAATAACATTTTCTGGACAAACTCTACCTGAAAAAATATATATCTATCACAACGCTATAGAGGTATCCCCTTTTGTCTATCCAGTCATCTATTGCGGAAAATGCCTCCGGTTTGGTCATCAAATGGCTCAATGTAAGAGCGGGTTCCGTTGTATCAAATGTGGGGAAAACCACAAGGCAGTAGATTGCATCAGAGAGGAGAGTGGTTATCAATGTGTCCACTGCAGTGGCAATCACGCATCTAACGATAGGAATTGTCCCGAGTGGGTTAGACAGAAAAATATAAAAGAGATTATGGCAAGTGAAAATGTACCTTATTTTGAAGCTGTTAAGGTGGCTCCTCCACCGGTCCGGGGTAAGGGGGCCCACGAGAGTAATAGTTTTAAAAACTACTCTGGGTCCAGAGGAGCTTCCTATGTTAGACCTTCCCAACACAGTTCATAACGCTTCTGCTGCAGTATCGGACGGAGCTACAGCTACAGCCAGACGCAGCCTTAAACTTTCTGCTCAGACTTGCAGACATCGAGGAGTCCTAGTCCCAAAAGTTATAGGGAGTTCCATAGTCTACAAACCTTCGACCCCTAAACTCCATATGCCTTTTCTTCCGTCCTACCCCTATGTCTTATAGACCAGAAGGAGGCTGGAATGCTATAGTACCAGAGAGGGGCCCTGGAATACACTCCCCTTCAAGATCTTCATTCTCGAGGAAGGACGTATCCCTGGAAGAAGAACCAACCGAGTTGGAAATCGACAATGTAGTTACAAAGCTCAAGGATGTTATCCTACATCTAGTTAATAAAAATTCCAATTCTAATAACACCAATTCATTAAAATACATTCTATCATCTCTTACGGGGCTCATGCTACTAGCTGGCAAGCCCATTGATGACAATGAACATTCTTCAATGGAATAGTAGAAGTGTACAAAGAAATAAAGAAGATCTTATCCATACCTTACATTCAAAAAAAATAGATATAGTAATACTAGCTGAAACCTGGCTTAAACCAACTGACAATTTTAAAATAAACACATTACAATATAGTTAGAGAGGACAGAGACGATGGTAAGGGAGGAGTTGCGCTATTATTTCATAAATCCGTAGTGGCGGAACCTTCAAATATAAATGTGGGAATTCCAGGAGTGCAAATAATTGGTATCAAAGTTTTTAATAGCGAAATGACCTTTCATGTTTACTCTGTTTATGCCAAACCTGGTATCTCGATTAACAAAGTGCAATGGAATGCTCTACTTCCCTCCTTAAATAAGCCCTTCTACCTGGCAGGTGATTTCAATGCTCATAATCAGGCATGGGGATGCTCACATGAGAATCAACGAGGATCTCAGTTACTAGACTTCATAGAGATAACGGCCTTGTCTTCCTCAACGACGGATCTTACACTCTGATTCCGAGACCTTCCAGTCGACCTAGTGCTATAGATCTCACCATTTGCTCTCCGGAACTAGCTATAATCTCCCAATGGACAGTGGGTAGGGACTCATGGGGAGCGATCACTTCCCCATTTTCTTCACCCTAATTACTTCTGGCTCCAGCCACAATTTTAATTATATCGGCCAAGAGGGTAGAAGACTGCTATCTAATGCCGACTGGACTTCTTATAAGCGGCTTATAGAAGCTGAATTGGATCAGGCCTTCCCTTCAGCAAATGCTGACACTAATAACGTCCAAATTTTTGCGGATTTAATTAATAAAAGTGCCGATCTAACCATCCCCACACGCCCCAATATTCCCCCCGGACATCCATCAAGACTTCCTTCCCAGAACCGTCGACGAAGATTTAAGCCTGTTCCCTGGTGGGATGAAGAATGCTCAAGAGTAATTGCTCAGCGAAGGCTTGCTATGTCAACGTATCGAAAGCACATGTCCACAGAAAATTATATATCTTTCAAAAAATACCAAGCTGCGGCAAAACGAGTTTTAAAAACTAAGAAAAAGCAAAGTTGGATCCAGTTTTGCAATAGCGTCAATATGGAAACGGGTATTAGCCAGGTGTGGAGAATGGTAAGGCGTTTTAAGGGATCCTTTTCTCCCCCCAAACCCCTCCAACATTCTCCGACTTGGATAGAAGAGTTTTTCCAGACTCTTTCCCCTCCCACAGTCACACCTCGACCATATTCAATCCATCCATCTAATTATGACCATTTCCTGGAAAAAGAAATAACAGTAGCAGAAGTGAAACGGATCTTGGGTAACCTGAAAGATACCGCACCCGGGTGGGACGGGATTTCATACTCCATGCTTCAACATTTACCGGAAAAAGCATTGACCAAATTGACAGAAATATATAATAATACTATTAAACAAGGTTATAATCATGACATTATGCTCACTCAGATAGTTATTCCCATTTTAAAACCGAATAAAGACCCTACAGTAGCACAATCCTATAGACCAATATCACTGTTATCATGTCTTGCCAAATTACTTGAAAGAATTATAGCAAGAAGATTGGAATGGTGGGCCGAAAACAACAACTTACTGGCAAGAAAGCAATTTGGATTTAGAAAAGGAAAATCTACTAATGATTATGTATCGATATTCAATACAGATATACAAATTGCTTACTCTCGCGGGACGTACCTTGTCGCAACCTCCCTGGATATAGCTGGTGCTTATGACAATGTTCAAGTCCCCATACTAATAGATAAACTTCAAGGCATTGGAGTACCCCCAGGGATATGTAGGTGGTTACACAATTATCTTTCAGAAAGACTTGTATACATTAGATATCAGGGCTTCATCATGGGACCCAGGTTATCCCGAAAAGGGTTGCCTCAGGGGTCTGCAATTAGTCCTATCCTGTATGCTTTGTATACGCATAATTTGGAAGTGTCTCTCTCACCTCTTTGCAGAGTTCTGCAGTATGCCGACGACCTTCTTCTATACTGGGCGTGCAGTAATCTTATGGAGGCAATTAAAATCTTGAATATAGCTTTAAAAGCTCTTATGACATGGTTGGCAGCCCTTGGGTTATGTCTTTCACCAGACAAATGTAAATTGTTATCTTCTCCAAGAGACGTATACCCTCGAGTGCGACTATTACAATAGGCAACTCCAGACTTCTCGCCAACCAAGTTTTCGGGTGCTGGGCATAATTTTTGATTCCAGATCTACTTGGACCCTACATATAAAAAGCGTTGTTGCTAAATGTGCACTGGCTTTAAACATTCTAAAAGCCCTGGCCACCACTTGGTGGGGAGCGGACCCATATACTCTGTTATTACTTTACAAATCACTTATCCGATCAAGGATAGAGTACGGATCTAATGTCCTTCTCTCGGTGGCAAAAAGCAATTTATTAAGTTGGAGAGAATTCAATTCAAGGCCTACGCATAGCTCTCGGAGCTATGAATTCTACTCCTAATGTTGCCCTTCAAACAGAGTCCTCCATCGAACCATTAAAATTTCGATTGAAATTCCTAGCACAAAAATTTATTCTTAAATGCCTATCCGACTCAAGTAATAGTCTTATACCTAAACTTCAACTGCTAAAGATCATAAAAACTTCAAAGAAGAACAAATGCCCTTCTACCAACTACGGCCTACTGGAGGTATACAATTGTGTAAGTCAATATAAGAATAGAATATTAAGATCCCATGGACAACAATACTTTCAAGATTCTATATATCTCTTTTACACACCAATTGAAGTGAATATTGTCACAATCTTTCAAAACATCTCAACGTCTTCCATAGTTTCTAATTCTTTACTAAGAGAATACCTTGCTGGAAAATGGTCTAATTTTACTGAAGTTTATACCGATGGTTCTAAAACCGAGCAAAAGCATTATGTGGGCGCAGCCTTTTGGATACCTGAAGCGGGGACTGGCCAATGTTTCCAGCTTCCACAGGAATGCTCAATATTCACCGCTGAAGCAATGGCCATAATTGAAGCACTTGACTACATATTTCACCACTTGAAGGACCTTTCTTCTCACAAATTTTTTAATTATATCTGATTCATTGAGCTGTCTGACATCCCTGGCTAACAGAATAAGTAATAGAACTCATCCACATTCCCTGCAAATCATTTCAAGTATCAAACGATTGAACTCCATAGGGGTAGTCATTCAATTTCTATGGGTACCAGCCCACACAGGTATACAAGGTAACGAGTTTGCTGATAGAATGGCCAAAAGAGCTCCTGCTTCTGCACTAAAGGGTACTAAAATTCCCTATTCAGACCTTTTTAGGCTTATTAGAAAGGATATGATGGTTTCACTCCAAGATAATTGGAATGTACATATGTCCAAGCATACATCTCATTATAATACAATACAAAAACACATTATTAGCAAACCATGGTTTAAAGGTGCTGGGCTCTCAAGAGCAATTATTACAACCATAATCCGTATGAGAACAGGGCAGTGTTCTACCAACCAACATCTTTATCGAATCAAAGTAGTAGAATCGCCATACTGCCCCTGTAGTGAGGACACTGTACAAACCTTGAATCACATTTTCTTTCAATGCCCTGTATTTAAGGATGGAAGAAATGAATTTCTAGAAGATTTAATGAATATTGGAATACCATCTCCCCTTACTATTAACTCTTTATTACTTATTGAAAATAGTAAGGTATTTCCCTTACTATATCGTTTTTTGCTTAACAATAAAATTAATATTTAAGATATTGCCTTTTCATAAGTATAGAGAAGTTGACTAAAGACAATCAGATCTTCAAAATTTCCTATAAATCCTGTCCTAGTTGAGTAGACTGTATCTTATCATAAATCCTGGCTCGAGGGCTCCCCGATCCGTGGCTCTAATGTCTTAGTTGCCCTGGGTAGTAGCTCTACGAGCCCAGAGCGAGAAGATCGTAGAAACCCAATTATCCTTCCATCGTAAGCAGTAATAGTAGTAGTATTACCTTTGACTCTCCCTTAGCTATGAAATTCTAGCAAAGATTAGAACTCTATGAACCAATTTATTACTCACATCAACTGGCTGCATGGACCAAGCATCCGAAGCCAATAAACAGAAGAAGAAGAAGAAGAAGATCAACATCTAGCCTGTCTGGAAGTGTCGCCAGAATCACCTATCAATACTACAGTGACTTCAAACTGTCAATAAGGTAAGACTAGACATGTCTCTTTTACAAATAAAGTTACCAGTAAATCTAACAAAATTTTAACAATCAGCTGTACTACTTAGTACTTAGAACGTGAAATTCCCAATTAACTCGAGGTAGGCTTTTAGGTGTCACGGGCGGCCATTTTGAATTGCCTTCGGATACTTTTTTCGAATGGGTATGTAAGTAAGGCCAATTACTACTAGTTAAGTGATGTTTAATAATACCTATGTTCATGTCAAACCCGCTAATCACAGATTAATGATTCATCCTTAATAAAGATTATAAATCACACT